>CM062813.1:534539718-535137913 GCA_031772625.1 Pinus tabuliformis | reverse complement strand
TGGGCAAGCAGAAACACACGATAGTTGTGGGGTGTATCTGTGTACCCCACAACTATCCCCAACTCAGCTGTAGGGTCTAGCTTCTTCCAAGCATCTTTGGTCACATGATAGAAAACTGGTGATCCAAAGATATGGAAGTGACTCACATCTGGTCACTTCCCCGAAAAAGCCTCCATAGGGTGTCTCCTCCCAAAATACGATGAGGACTTCTGTTTTGAAGGTACACTGTTGTATTGCATGCCTCAGCCCATAGATGAAGTGGTAGGCCTTGGTTATGCAACATCACTCGAGTTGCTCCCATAATAAATCTGTTCTTCCTTTCATTTACCCCATTCTGTTGTAGGTTATGAGGTGTCGTCAGTTCTCGTTTAATTCCTTCTGCAGCACAGAAGTCTTTAAATTGTGGGAAACATACTGTCCACCATTATCGCTATGCAAGGCTTTTACTTTCTTTCCTGATTCTTTCTCTGCCAAGGCTTTAAACTCACAAAACCTCAAGAAGGTCTGATCCTTCTTTTGCATAAAGTAGATCCAACATCTACAAGAAAAATCATCAATGAAAATAACATAGTACCTACGTTTAGCGGTGGAGGCTGTAGAATCTGAGTGAACTCGCTCCAGGATTGCTCCAGCTCTATTATCCCGATCCTGAAAGGAAGCTTTCGCATACTTACCCAGGGTGCATCCTTTGCATGTGTTTGTTTGCTCCATTTTTCCCTTGGGTAAGCCGATAGAAATTTGCTACATGATCTTCAAGGCCCCGTGATGCAAGTGGCTCAGTCTCCTATGCCATGGCTCGCCAAAATCTTGGCTTTGCACCACCTCTTCTTTGGAACTCAGTGCAGCACAGTCATCTACCTCCAACTTGTAGAGATTCTTTACTCGAATCCCTATTCGCTTGGTCTGTCTGGTGCCGATATGCCTCAAGAACACTTTTCCTTTACTAAAGACTACATCATAGCCTTTATCTTCTAGCATAGCAACAGACACCATATTCTTTTTCAAACCTAGTACATATTTAACAGCAGATAGGGTGAGAGGAGCACCATGCTCCCTCTGAAACACAATTGTACCTTCACCTGAGACATAGTGTTTTCCATCATCGCCCATCTCAATCCGCATCTAGAGATCCTTCTCCTCCAATGTACTGAAAAGATTCTTGTCACCCGACATGTGGAAAGAAGCTCCACTGTCCAGGTACCAAACACATCCCACCATGGATGAAACCATGCATGTGATAAGCGAGAAATCCAGCTTAA
Organism: Pinus tabuliformis; assembly: GCA_031772625.1. Classification (NCBI taxonomy): domain Eukaryota; kingdom Viridiplantae; phylum Streptophyta; class Pinopsida; order Pinales; family Pinaceae; genus Pinus; species Pinus tabuliformis. The sequence continues at coordinate 535,136,654 of CM062813.1, read as the reverse complement.
GTTGTGAAGCTAGTGCATCACCATAAGATCCCTTTGAGGAACCCTTCTTGGATTTCTTCTCTGGACAATTCATAGCATAATGGCCCACTTCATGACAGTGAAAGCATCGCACCTTCAACTTGTGAACCTTCTTTCCACCATGAGAAGATTTGGATTCGGATGCCTTCCCTTTCCCTTTCTTAGCTTTACTCACTAAAGCTAGATTTTTTTCATCATCTTTTTTAGATGAAGATCCATCCCTGGTGCTCTGCCTTATCTCCTCCTACATTAGGTCTGACCAAAGTCATTCCCAATCTAGCAGTTTCTCTCTTCCATTAACTGAGTCCTGGTAGCTATGCTAGCTCTTTGGAAGACCAAGGAGTGCTAGACTCACCATGTCATCATCAGTAGTCACGACCCCTACACTTGCAAGCTCATCCCTGCAGGTGGTGAGCTTGTTCAGGAACGTAGAGATTGTGTCGCCCTTTTCGCACTTGATCTTGCAAAGTTTTTCCTTCAGCGCCAGCTTCCTCTGATCGCTACTATTCTGATAAAGATCTTTCAATGTTTTCCACATCGAAAACGGAGTCTCCTTCCCATGGAGGCTCGAGACAATGTGATCTCGAACTCCCTCCAGGATGATTCTCCTAGCTCTAGCCACACACTTTTTCCATTCCGCCAGTTGAGTAGCATCAGTCGGCTTCTGGAATTCTTGATCAATGAAGTCCTTTAGACCGTTATCTTATAATATTGCCTCCATCCGATCCTTCCAGGCTATATAATTCGAACTGCCATCAAGGGCATATTTGAGTCTTAAACCATTGAACGCCATCGGTGAAATAGATGTGATAATAACTCAATTCAATATTCAGAAACCAAACTTCGAACTTCTCTTGCTTGTATACTGTTCTTCCTTGATCACCTTTGCTCTGATACCATGTAGAAATTTCCATTGTAGATCACCTGGTAATGCAATGTACTAAAGCAAAACACTTGATCTACTTCTACAAACAATTTAGCGGAAGCTTAATCGAACATGAGCAACATCAAGCATGAACATATATAACTGAGAATGAGAAGTAATCAACCATAACACAGAAGATATATCACTGGGGAAAGAACCACCCTAAAACCCCAACTCTATATTATCATACAAGTGGAAATCTTGTTCAACTTACAAAAAGAATTAGCTCTCAAGCTATCCTGATCTCTCTGCAATCAAACAATACAGCTGACAAACTCAATAGACATAGAATATATCTTCCTCAAGCCCTCCAAGCCTCCTATTTCCTTGCGTAGTTTTGATTGGGGTCCGATGATATCACATGTGTGAATTGGCCTCATCACACTCACTGTAACCTCAGGTCCAACTGCACAATCCATAAGGAATAATATTCCTTCTGCATAGAAGGAATATCCTAGCAATTGATAGTACACTGTCCCTCCATCTGATCTCAACTGGGTCTCTGACTGAACTGACATGCATGAGTTTTTTTTTTTGCTGGTGCAAGAGACGATCCTTCAATGGCATTAATTCAAAACTAATTTACATATGTTACACAGACCCCCGAACGGTGTGGGCAGCAAATGGTGCGAGAAAAACATCCACGACCAAAGGACTACCTTCTCGGAAAAAGCACAACCCAAAATGCGTAAATAAAAACTAACCGAACAGTTGTTCATAACAGAACTTTATAAACCTAAACTATAATTTAAACCAACGGGCCCCACAAACATGCCCGATAAAAATCGACCGTTGATCTCATTCAGCAAATCCAACAGCGGAAAAGAATATCGTTGAAGCCTATATGCCGCCATTTAACGTGCGATCACGGCGGTTTTTCAAACTGTCCCTCTGCCACGTGTCATTCGTTGAATGTGATCGCTGCGAAAAAGTAGAAACCGCTTCCCACTCATGGGGCATGCGAAAACCGCTCAGGAAACCCCAAGATCCGACTCAGCCGTAGATCTCCGTTGACTAAATCCAACGGATGATATTGATATCGCTCCAGACAAGAAGGGCCGACGTTAGTGTGCGGGGAAGAGCAGTTTTCGGAACCCTCTCCCTGCCACGTGTTGGAGGGTGAGTGGCATCGCTGCTAAATCTCCCAAACCGCTTCCCAATTGAAAGTAGTGCGATCAGCCAGAAACCGCCTGGGGGGCGGTATTCCATGCCGAGACTCTGATTTCTTAAAAGACCGGCCTCCAGAAAAAATAGGGCTCTTCCTACGCAAGTGGATCTCCCTCGCCTGAACCTGGAACCCTGAATAGATGAGGGGCTTGTCACTGAACGAAGATCTGCATAACTCTTACTAGGAACATCTGAGATCCGCATAACTCTTACACCCTGAGTCTGAGTATCCAGAAAAGGAGAACTGACATGCATGAGTTATCCATGAGTGAATACTCAGTTATCTGAAATACAGTAGTTACATGCATGCAAGCATTAACTAATTGAACTCTCATTAATTTAACAAACTGTTAAATTAATCTAACTAGACTTGACTAAGTTAAACTAAGTCAACTGATTATAACTCATCTTTATCTCTTTAACTGAAGGTTAAATTCCTCAATTAATGGAGAAACTGTTGCATGTGCTCACATAGACTTCAAGTTTGATTTTCCTTAACTAATTAACTCAAGATGAATTAATTAACTAATTTTCAAACTGCTGTTGATATCAAATTCGAATTTTACTTCCTATGTTTAGTCCAGGGACTGACTAAAATAAGAAGGGATCCCGAAATGCTATTTTTAGAAAAGCTATTTTTAGCACTTTCACTTTTCACCCATTGTAGCTAAGATCTCCAATGGTTGAATTGCTATTTATAGCCCGGCTATTTATAGCAGTGTTATTTTTAGCAATTTCTATTTTTATCATTTCTTGTTGCACACTTTTCAACACCCTCCCCCTCGGCCATCTTTCCCTTTATCAACAAGGGGGGGGTCTGAAAAAGTGGTTTCCCCGCCAAGCCCCACTGCTACGTGTCCCTCTCATATCATTTTGCACCCCACCCCCCTCACTTACCACTTACCACTCATGCCCCCTCCGAAAACCACTCATCCTCACACTCTCTCCCATATTTTGATTGTGATACCCTAGGTGGGCCCAATCCCATAAATCGACGATTGCAAGGGTCAAGGGGAGATATCAAAGGCAAAGCATTGTAAACCACCAGTGTGCAGGATTCTATGTAACAAAGGAAGAAGACCCCCGGAGGGGAGTCCAAAGGCCGTAGTGCCCAAAGGACTAAGCACTTGGTCATAACCCCCGGTCACATGAAGCAAAAGGGGCTGAAGTGGATCTGAAGGCCCCATCCTGTCAAATCTTTCTAGTGAGAAATCTCGATGTGAGAACTCTGTGACTAGGCAATAAAAAACTTTAAAGGCGTGGTGCGTCGACAACTGTGGCATTTAATAAGGAAGACGGAGCATTCAAACTCGGCATGGGCTGATCCAGAAAGGCCCTCTGTGACATAGAACCAGGGTCGACGCTGACAAAAGTAAACAAGGACTTGGTAGCTATGGAAGACTTGATTATCCAGCATGGTGCCCCCATATAGAGGGAAGATGAAGTACCGCCCAAGGGTCCTCTGCTTCAGTACTGCAGCATGAAACTAATAGTTGCCACTCCCAACTTTGAAGGATCAATGGTTCAAGTAGTAAAGGCAGAAATGACTGGAGTCGACTGAGCAACACAGGTGGCCATACCGTGAAGAAAAAGAGATCACAGGGATGGGCATGAAGATATTTTGTTAACATTGTTCATCTAATTTTTGACTGATTTGTTATCCTGTAATGTGTCGCCCTTTAATGAGGAATTTAATATTTTGTAATGATTTTGGGAGACAGAGCCATCCCTGATCGAGACAGCTAGTCAACCTAATAGTTGAGACTCGGCCGAAGATATTTTGATGTAATGAATGTTCAACGCTCCCCCTCTCCAGATAAATAGGGGAAGCAACACTTCACAAAGGTTTAGAAATCCTAAAGAAAACACTACATGTTATTTTCAGATTGTATGACTTTATAATACAGATCTTTCAGAATATCAAGGAAATGGTGGTGATTCCCCCTTCAAGTATTACAGTATGTTATCCCTCTGTTAAAACCCATTATGTTCATGTTTCTTCTCTGAATTCATGTAATCATAGCTGCTAGAAATATTTCATACTTCCTCATAGATTCATTTGTATTGACTTATTAATGCATGTGCCTGTATGGATTATTGAAATTATATCTTTAAATTTGCGCTACATGAATCATAGCATTCAGTCCCTCTTTTGTCCATTATTTCTACCCATAACTCAAATAAGTGTAGAAATCCTTAATGTTTCAAGCTCTATGTGTTAAAGGTAGAATTCTTGATGCTTTAAGCTCTATGTGATGAGTTTCTCTTTCTTATTATCCTCTCTCATTGCAATATAAAAGCTTATTAAACTGTAAGTCCTTAAACTACTCGGCCTCCACTATTTTATGCACATATTTCTATGAACTGCATATGTGAATAAGTACTAGAAGTACATGACTTATACCTTTGAATGAATGAACCAACCCATTCCATTTAATATGTGTGTGTGTGTGTGTGTGTGTGTGTGATGTCTTCATTTTCCTGAGAATCATTTGAGACACACATAATCCAGTTGTCCCCGTGCACTGGTTTTGTAAGCAATGTGAGGTTGTCTCTGGGAGCGAAAAAATCTTCTGGCATCGTTGTCGGGGAACGTATTGAAGGATTTTCCCCCTAGGATACGACAAATTGAGCACTCTTTGTGTAGGTGAGAAAATACGTTCTGGTTGCATCCACATCACCTTGGCAAATCCACACACCCCATTATCATTTATAATTCTGGCTTTTAAAAATCCTCACGCTTGATCAAATACCTATTAGCAGAAATCCCCAATTGTATCTGACCCAGAGAATTTGATTTTCAGGAAATTCTGGAAGGAGAAAACTCTTACTACATGTTCTACTATCCCATTAGTCTTTGAAGCCTCCTCATCCAGCTCTCAACCTAATGTTACTTACTACTCAAGAATTACTCCTAAAACCCTTGCATACCTTACTTTCAGTCTAGCCACTCCTACTACTATGTTTTTGGGCCCAAGTTCCTCAAGCAAGTCTCAATCCCCCTCCATTAAGCCAGATGTCTCTTCCGGGTTTTTGCTAAATAAATATGCCCCTCTTAATTTACCTCAGCCCCTAAGTGTTATACTCCAGGACTACCTAAAGCTTATGCTTAGGTTCATTGGGGAGGATGTGTTGTGGCTTTGAAAATCACTGCCACAACATTGAGGATAACCACCCAATCTGGACCTTAAAACAATTCATTTTTCATTTGGGATAGTGGCTCCAACTAGTTCAATTAGGTCCAGTTACCTTCTCCCAACCACTATTAGCTTTAAATATATCTCTAATTGCTAATAGCTAGGACCATCAGATCAATTCTTTGAGTTGATCAGGCAAGAAGAATGATCCTTAAGTTTTTTCTAGAACAACCAAACCAATTTAAAGCTTTTCCTGAAAAGAGGATTTCTATAAATGTATAATTAATCTAAATGCTGCAAACTAATTCTAAAATGCAAGGAAAAGGAACTAAATCCTAATCCTATCTCAATTAGGCAAGTATAGATCTAACCCAATCGAGAGTAAGATATTTAAATGATTTGGGATTTAAATATGTTTGTCTTATAATTAATATCAAGCAAACAAAATAGTTCAATTAACTGATATTATGAATACCAAAACATATTCTATTCAGAGACCTCTTAATTGAAATAATCAATCGATAACATTTAAGAACTAGTTCACAAAATGATTTTGATTGTTAAATCAATAATTCGAATAATTAAACAAGGATAAGAGGAAATAGCTCACAACGTATCATTATTTGTTAAATCGATGTTAAAAGACAGATTTCTGAGTAAATAGTTACTCAAAAATCAGAATTCAACACATAAGAGCAGAGATAAATAATAACATATGATTGAGACAAATTAGTCATACCAACAATAGTGCACAAATATGAATAAAATGACACATTCCTACCATTATAAAATGAAACTAGTATTTAAAACAATAGTATTAAAAAATGCCAATTTATTAAATGCATTTCTCTCGCTTTGGTCTCCAATAGTCTTTTACAAAAATTTCCCATCAAAACATAATTCAGAGTGCAAACGAAAAATTTTCAATAATCCCTCAGATATGAGTTTTCTCCTCTAACCTATAACTCTAAATCCTTTATACAATAGTGCCTTCAAGAATTCGTGAATTGTAGAGAAGAGTAGAAATACCATGTAATAAGAAATCTGAAAAGATAAATTCACTATTTATTTATGAATAAAATAGAGGCACAAAGATAGAAATACGAAATGCACATTGTTCAGCTCATAAAATAAATTGCAACAGTTTAGTCTTTCTCACAAAGATTATTCCAGGAGTACAGTAATGCAACTTCTCAAAATTCTTTATGAAAATTCCTAAAACAATGTTCCAGTCGTTCTATTGAGAAAAGTGTGAAAGTACAATAGTGTGAGCTTTCGTAAGACTTTCTTCATAAAATTTCGGACCTTTATTTCATACAAAAAGTAAGCTTAAATAGCATAAAACAATTGAATCTATTGTGCAGAGCATTGACGGAATTTAAATAGATCCCTTAAACAATGCTCAAAGGAAAGTAGTATTTTGGTAGAAGTTTTTGAAATTGATTTGTTGTATTTATTAGCTTTGTTTGTTCCATCGAATTCTTTGTAAGTTTGTCTGCCTATTTGAATTGATATGCGACTTATCAACACAGTTGTCCTCCTCTTTCATGAACCTGAACAAGAAAAATAGGAATCGATAAGCTGGATATAAATGAAACTGATAAGTAAGTTTTATTTGAAACAAATCATGTTTTGCAGGAAATCAAGAAAAATGTAGAGTGCAATAAATCCCGAACACAACCATCATTGAGATTCATGCAGAGTTAGGTTTGTGGTAATACAAGTCGGACTTTTACAGTTTTATCGCAAAATCGCAATTGCTTTTAGACCAAGGGTTGAATTATCATCATATTTCAAGCAAGGAGAATCCCTATTTGAAATAGACGAAAATTCGAATAAGACCAAATCACAATCGGAATGGGTAGAGGAGGAATGGCTCATGGTCCGTGACTTTTGCGATTGCGATGATGTGGGAATTTATTGATTGCATTGTATAATCTAGTTGGGTCTGACTATATCGCATATCGCAATAACGGAGGGGTACAATACCAACAGTCTTGAAATATTGGTGATTTGTGATATGCGGGAAGGGATGACATCATGGTGACATGGCAGATGACGTGGAGGATCCACGTGGCAGATGATGTGGTGGAATGATGTGTTATCTTAGATCGCCAAACAAGTGGGAGGCTTAGTGGTTTTTTCAAAGTGAGTTCGAAGTGGTAAGTGGTTTATGAAGGGGGTAGACCAAAAGAATGGAGGAGTGACACGTAGAGATAGGGCTTAGACGAGAAAACCACTTTTCAGACCCCCCTCCCCGTGAGAAAAATTAAAATTGAACACAGGGTGGTTCGAAACCATTATCTTTTGTTGATCTAAGCAAATAAATCTAAGTCATTTATTAAATCAAGGCAACTCGGGCTTTTATATTGCAATCGCAATCAAAATGGGTGGAAAAGGCAGGAATGATTTAAATTCCGTAACTTTATCGATAGCTGCGGATGCGAGATTTTTATGAATTGACATGTAATTCTTATCGAGTCTGGGACTTATCGCAAATCACAATCGACATCGGAAGGATTGAGACTGTGATTCTTTCAATTGCGTGGACGATTTATAAGTTGGAGTGAATAATATTGTCAGGTCCAGCTATCGCAATCCCAAATCAGCTGGGGTGAAGGGTTTATTATAAGTTGTGTCCCTTTAAAACTTATGATTGTGATATCTCGGGGTGACGTCAGGGATGACGTGAATCTAACGCCACTGTTGACATCATATCACAATCAGAATTGGGATGTATATCGCAATTGGCATTGGGACGAGGCATGATTTTTTAGAACTTTGTGATTACGGTATAGACCCTAAACGCGATATTAATATAAATTGCAATGTATAATCCAGGCGGGTTTGGGCCTTATCGCATATCGCAATCAGCGTTTGGAGCGGGGTTGGAATTAAGCTTTTAAACTTTTTTGATAGCCTCGGACGTAGGATTTTATGGATTGAAATGGATAATCCCGTTAGATCCGGAGTAATTGCATAGCACAAAAGAGATAGGTAGAAGGACTTGGGCAATGGTTCTTGCGATTGTGCAAACGCCGGATTTTAATGAAGTGAAGTTAATTTTCCTGTCGGGTCTGGTTTATATCGCAATCGCAATGGAGTTGGCGGAGGGGTCTTTTCCTTATGAAACTTTGCGATGCAGGGTATGGCAGAGTGTTGAAGTTTGTAAAGCTTCAACCTTCAGGAATCTTAAAGATATCTGTTTTATTTTGTTTTTAAATCAAATAACCCAGAGTGTTTAATACTTAAGCCTAAGTATAGTTTGTGTCTCAGGGGCTATTTAATTTGGTTTTTTGGGATAATCAAAGTTTAATAATTGGGTTTTAATTAAAAAACCTAAGTATTAAACTTTAATTATAAGATTTTTTAAGATGAAGGGTCCCTATTTTAATATAATAAATTTCATAGGAAATTTATAATACATTAAAATGGGGGTTGTTGGACAGTACAACAAATGGTGATTCACTGGAAAAACCAGTTATCTCTAATAAATGAAATTTCTCCAAAAATTCAGTAAAAATAATTTAAGAAGTGGAAACTACTTTTCGAAACATTTAGATAAATAAAATTACTCTGACTAAAAAAACTCATTAAATTGCAATCTCTTTTAAAAACCTTTTGTGAATGAAAAACACCTATTTACTTGTATCATTCATTAATCAATTTATAAAAATAAAGTAGGGGGCCTTTTACGACTTATCTTTAAAATGTTCTCGTTTGTCACAGGTAGAGCCATTGTTGCCAGTAGGCATTCATAGCCTCGACAAGGTTACCTTTTAACCAACAAGCATCTAGTGTCCCGTCCATTTAATAGTGCAATAATTAGAGGTAAAAAAAATTATGCTAAAAAGCCATTGTCCTAGTTTGTAGGCCAAATAATAACAATGTCATTCACCAGTAACAATCAAACTAAACAAGCTGGCTTGTGAAGAGACCCATTGTCTTACAATTAGAAATCATAAGTCATTATCTTGATTTGGTGTTCAGTGTGGTAACGTCAGTTTAATTGGTTCCCTATGAACATGGTAAACATGCTCGTGATGAGACCTCTTATCTTTTTAGATTTTATTATATTTTAGAATTACACTCTAAAAAAATCCCTTTTTAATGGATGGGGAGGACTATTGACTCCTTAAGAGTTTCGGATGACAAATCCAAGTTGAAAGTTTTAATTCGTAAGATGGACATTACTTTTTAAGGATAACCTTTTTTACTAAAACTAGAGTTTAATGATATAATTTTTTGAGGTTTTTAAAGATTTTACAACTTAATGGAACAAATTTCAGAGTTAATAATTTTTATCTAATTTTCATAACCACTTCATGAAAATTTCCTACTTTCAAATTGAAAAATCATAAAATGGTTTCCAAGAGATCTTGATGAAAGTCCAAGAGTATGTCATTTAACATTATTATCTGAAAGAAAAAGTAAATGTAATATGATAAATGAATTCTCAAGATATAACCATTCACAAGTATGATGATAAAATCACTCAAAATCAAATCTAAAAGGAAAATTTTACAAAATTGTTTATGCAAATTTCTTAACAAAAGAGGAAAAAGATAATGAAAAAACATTCCTTCTTATGTCGAAATCTAGATAAATCAAATTTGCAAAGTTAAAAGCATTTAGTAATAATTTAGTTTGAATGAGGAAATTTGTCATTTATTTATCTTTTTTTTTTAAGCAGAACTTAAAAAAAAAGTGTTCTTTACTATTTTCTAATCAGAGTAATGCTTTTGAAGAAAAAGATTAAGGTTTAGAACTTCCCCATTTCGGTTGATTCGATGAAAATCATTACTACTTCTTTGAGCTCATAATTTGATCTGGTGAAGGTGTGAAAATGCTTGTGAAGACCTGCAAAAGAGAGTTACATATCAACAGAAAATATGAAAAAAATTAAATCTAAAAAGTAAAGAAATGAATGAAAGTGAGTATATGAGACTTACGATTGAAGAATTTTATTTAATCTTACCGGAAAGATGTGACTTTCTCCAATGCAAAGCAGTGAATCCAAAATATTATTTATTGAATCTAATCTAAATTAATCTACTCCTAATTCTAAATTAATGAAGGAAACATGACTATGTATAAACATACTTCCAATGTAACCATTCTCTTGTTTTATTACCTACATGTATGTACAAGTCAAATGTTAGTAACCAGATAACGAAAAGAATCAAAATGAAACAAAATTTATTATTTACATCTAATGTAAAATTATGTACAAAAATAAGTTTATTTACAATTACCCTGTTAGTAAACCATCTTTTTTGGAAAGCATGCTCTAAACAAATATCAATGGGATCATCAAAGAATTCATGACTATTTGTTAGAGAATGAAAACTTTTCAAAGGAGATGATGGAAAAGCATGTTGTGAAGGTAGAACTGATCTGGATCTTGGGGGGAGACCCCCAAGATCTAAAAGATTGAAATGGATCTTGGGAGGAGAGACCCCCAAGATCTGAAAACTTGAATTGCCAGAAGAAAAATAGGAGAATGCCCAATAAACAAAACCACAAAGAAACTTTTTATTAAAACCCACTGATCTGGATTTAAACATGAATGCAACAAAATACAGAGGTAACCATAGAGACAGATATGCAGCGGAAATAATACTTCATTTCATGACTGTAAAATACTGAAATATGCTTGCAAACAGAAGTGGAAATAAACCAGCCAGGGCAATGGTAGCTTATCTCTGAGAAGAGATGTGGCGGCTACATGCCTCTGAACTGTAAAGGCTACATTGTGGCAGACAATCTGTCCTTTTACAAAATGTGATTTGTTACTTATAGTATTTTTCAGTTACAATACCATGGGTCAATTCCATGGGTGAATGAATACCATGGGTGGATTTTACAATACCACGGGCGGATGCCATTTACAATACCATGGGTAAATTCCATGGGTCGATGAATAATATGGGTGGATGAGTACCATGGGTTGATGCCATTTTCCATTCGGATCAAGAACACTCTCAAGATTTAAATTTGAGTGATGATGAAATGATTGGAATGAATTTCTGAATGTTGGATTAAATTGGAAACGAAATAGTTTTTTATATTCAGGAATATAAGAATCCAATTCATCATTTTCACTTAATAAATCTCGATGATATTCAATATTGAATGATTCAACATGCTTGCAAAAGGAAAAGAAAATAAAATAAAAGGATGGAAAAACAATTAAATTGTTATGAAAGCTAAAATTACAAAATAATTTTACAAGGCAATTCTGGAACTCATCTTGGATTTCAGTCAATGAATTTCCATTAAAAGGACATTCCCTAGAAAAATTATAATTGAAAGTTTCTAAAAGAAAATCAGAATGAAATATGTTAGAAACTTGCAACATTAACTCATTAAAATTCTCAAAATTAAGTTTGTGTTCAGTAAGAGGAGGCAAAAATAAAGTGTGTAAATTTTTACAAGATAGATCAATTTTCAAAATTGGCGCAATTTGTACAAGATGTGATTCTTTGTCATCATCATCATGATAATCTTCATAAATTACCTTCTTCTTATGAAAATCAAATGACTAATCTAAAATAACAGAATCAAAAAAAAATAAAAAAACAAACAAAAATGAAAACAAAAAAACAAAACAAAACAAAAAAAACAAACAAACAAAACAAAAACAAAAAAAAAAAAAAAAAACAAAAACAAAAAAAACAAAAACAAGAAAAAAAAGAAGAAGATTTTGCAATTAAAGGATTATCATTCAAATGATTGCTAGATGCAGAATTTTCAGAACAAGAGCTAGGAAAATTATCAACTGAAAGATTAGTGTAATCATCATTAACTATACTCTGATTTGAAAAGGCATCACGATAAAGAAAATAATGCATTCTAGAATATAATGACGGTTGAAATGAATCATTTATCGAACTTTTCGTCTTATGATCTAGGTTTAAGGAAATTATTTCAATTGCAGTTACATGTTCTGAATTTTCTAAAGTTGTCTTCAAAGAAGATAAACTGATGTGTTCATTTTTCAAGCCTTCTAGATTGGATTTTATTGGACCTACTGATTGATCACATGCGTTATTAAAATTCGTTTCAATTGCATCTTCAAAAAGAAAATGAAAATTGAAATTTTCTAAAGAAGAATGTTGTGATTCAATTACAACTTCAAGTTCGAGTTCCATAAAACCGTTAAGTGATTCAAGACTAGTTAATGAATTAGATGTGTTTTGTTCTTCATTAATTGATTTATTATTTTTAGTATGGGAAGAAACAAGAGAAGTGAAACATCCAATGAAATCTTCAGTTGAAGGAAAATCATCTAAATGAAATCTGTAACAAAATTACTAAATCTATTATAAATATCATCTAAAGATTCATTATCATGCATGTAAAGATTATCTAATTCTAAACACAAACTATTGTAACTTTAATTTTGATGTGCTTTGAGAAATACCTGGCAAAAATGTTTCCATGAATGTATCGACTTCTCGGGAAGCACCAAGAACCATTTGCGGATCTGTCCTCTGAATGTGAGATTGAAAATCCTACAGATCTCATTATCAATGATTATATTAAAAGATTTACATCTATTAAAAAAACCAACAATATGATTTAATGCAGAAATATTACTCTCACCATAAAACTTTAACTGTGACGAGGACTCAATCTACTTCTTGGGCATGCCTTGTGTAGGCTTAGGTGAACTAAATGCATGACCAAGTGTAGGAATGTATATGGGAGCTGTGATTAATTAAAAATGATATAAAAATAAATAAACAAATAACTAATTCAAGGCCCTCATTCTAGCATTGGGGATAACCACATGGTCCGGACCTTAAAATAGCTCATTTTCCGTTTGGGATAATGGCTCCAACTGGTTCAATTAGTTCCAGTTACCTTCTCCCAACCGCTATCACCTTTAAATATATCTCTAATTGCTAATAGCTAGGACCATCAGATCAATTCTTCAATTGGATGAGGCAAGAAGAATGGTCCTTAGGTTGTTTTCGTGGAATAACCAAACCAATTTAAAGTTTTGCCTCAAAAGAGGATTTCTAGAAATGTAGAATTAATCTAAATGCAAACTAATTCTAAAATACAAGAAAAAGGAACTAAATCCTAATCCTATCTCAATTAGGCAGGTATAGATCTAACCCAATCGAGAGCAAGATATTTAAATGATTTGGGATTTAAATATGTTTGCCTTATAATGAATATCAAGCTAACAAAATAGTTCATTGAAATTATGAATACCAAAACATATTTTATTTAGAGACCTCTTAATTGAAATAGTCAACCAATAACATTTAGGAAGTAGTTCACAAAATGATATTGATTGTTAAATCAATAATTCAAATAATTAAACAAGAATATGAGGAAATAGTTCACAGCATATCATTATTTGTCATATTGATATTCAAATACAGATTTTTGAGTAAATAGTTACTCATAAATCAGAATTCAACATATAAGAGTAGAGATAAATAATAACATATGACTGAGACAAATTACTCATACTGACAATAGTGCACAAATATGAATAAAATGACACGTTCTTGCCATTATAAAATGAAACTAGCATTTAAAACAATAATATTAAAACTACCAATTTATTAAATGCATTTCTCTCGCTCTGGTCTCCAACAGTCTTTTACAATGCTTGAATTTTTGCTTTTAAAACTAGAGTTGTAATAATACAAACTTTGCCCATTAAAACATAATTCAGAGTGCAAAATAAAAATCCTCAATAATCCCTCAGACCTGTGTTTTCTCCTCTAACCTACAACTCTAAATCCTTTATACAATAGTGCCTTCAAGAATTCATGAATTGCAGAGAAGAGTAGAAAAATTGTGTAATAAGCAATCTGAAAAGATAAATTCACTATTTATTTATGAACAAAATAGAGGCACAAAGGTATAAATATGAGATGCACGTTGTTCAGCTCATAAAATAAATAGCAACAGTTTAGTCTTTCTCACAAAGATGATTCCAGGAGTACAGTAGTGCAACTTCTCTTTATGAAAAATCCTAAAACAATGTTCTAGTCGTTTTATTGAGAAATTTGTGAAAGTACAATAGTGCGAGCTTTCGTAAAACTTTCTTCATAAAATTTCGGATCTTTATTTCATACAAAAAGTAAGCTTAAATAACATAAAACAACTGAATCTATTGTGCAGAGCGTCGAGGGCATTTAAACAAATCCCTTCAACAATGCTTAAAGGAAAATAGTATTTTGGTAGAAGTTTCTAAAAGTGATTTGATGTCTTCTTCAACTTTGTTTGTTCCATCGAATTCTCTGGATGTCTGTCTACCTGTTTGAACTAATATGCCACTTATCAACACAACTTTCCTCCTTTGTCATGAACCTGAACAAGAAAAACATGAATCGATAAGCTGGAAATAAATGAAACTGATAAGCAAGTTTTATTTGAAACAAATCACGTTTTACAGGAAATCAGGAAAAACATAGAGCACAATAAATCTTGAACACAACCATCATTGAGAGTCATGCGGAGTGAGGTTTGTTGTAAGATAAACCGGATTGTTATGGTTTTATCGCAAAATTGCAATTGCTTTTAGACCGGGGGTTGAATTATCGTCATATTTCAAGAAAGGAGAATCCCTATTTGAAATAGATGAAAATTTGAATAAGACCAAATATCAATTGGAATGGGTAGAGGAGGAATGGCTTAAGGTCCATGAATTTTGCATATGTTGCACGCCAAGTGCCAAAAAGAAGAGCAGGAGCGCGGCCTGGTGAAAACGGGGGTTTATAGTTCACGGACTCTTCAGATCTAGGGTTCGAAACTGGAAAAGAACAGGGTCAGAGTGGCAGAGCTATACAGAAGAGGACAGATCCTGACCCGACAAATGGTAAACGAGGGGTCCATAGGGACCCCATCTTATAAACATATAATGATGCACAAACAGACAGCACAGGAAGGTGTGCAAATAGCTGGGTATGAAAGGTCACAGAAAGAGGACGGGACCAACAAGGGAAGGAAAAGATATGAGGGCAAGGAGGAACACAATACTCAAAAGCTGAAAGGAAAGGAGGGCGGTGGTCGAACAGAAAATAGAGGCAGGGAGAAGGCAACGCAAGCACATCCCGCCCATGAAAACAAACAAGAAAAGAAGCAGACAGAAGAAGAAGAAGGGGCTCTGAATAGAGAGAACGAGGAACAAGGAGACAAAACAGAAACATTCAATGGCAAAAAGACTCAAGGCCCATGCAAACCTAAGGCGGCAGAAACCCTAAGGGTGGTGATAACAGACCCAGACATTCAAGCCTACCAGGATCACATGATCGAACATGCAGTGATCTACAAGTTCATGGGACTCTGGCCAACAAAAAGGGCATTGTGCCAATGGATAAAGCAGCAATGGAAACCCAAAGGTGATGTTAGACTGCACTTAGGAGCCAAAGGTTTTTTCACTATTGTTTTTTCAAATCTAGAGGATAAGGATAGAATATTTGATGGCGGACCTTACTTCTTCGCTTCTGCGGGCCTTTACATTAGGCCTTGGAAGCCCAATTTCATGCCAGAAAAAGAAACCTTCAAGCAGGTTCCAGTCTAGATATGCCTCTTCTCCCTGCCAATAGACTATTGGGGATATGTAGCTCTAAAATAGATAGGTGACAAATTAGGAACCTTCATCAAAGCTTCAGAAGCCACACTGCAGAGAAGATACACCTCCTGTGCCCGAATCTGTGTGGAAATGGATGTGTCGGGGGCATTGCATGAGGGACTGTGGCTGGAATATAGGGATGAGGACTATTTCCAAGCCATTGATTATGAGCAAATCCCATTCCGATGCAGAAAATGTCATGAGCATGGACATTTAGTCAGAGAATGTCCATTAAATAAACAGCGAAAGACCTTAAGGTAGATAAGGCAGAAAAGAACAAGGAGACCTTCATTCGACCAAGAACGAGACAAAGAGCAAACAGGAAATGCCCAACCAAAGCAAGCACATCACAAGGTAATACTAGTAATGCTTTCGAAGTTCTGGAAACTGAGACCGAATCAGAGGACAATAATAAGGAACAAAACACCTCTGAAGCAAACAAAACTACAACAGAGCCTGAAACTAAAACAATGGAGAAAAATCCTCCAAGCATTATACTACAGAATCAAGAGGTAACAGAAGGGGTAGATGAAGACTCAGAAATGCTCATAAGTGACATCGAAAGTGATGAGATGGAGCTTAATGACATAGTAGAGCAAGAAGGATTTAATCTACCAGACATGGTGGAAAACTGGAAAAAGAAGGGGATGGAACACATATCAGAAGAGGAAGCTAGGAGAATTAATGATATACTAATAGCACGACAGAGAGCAGAAATCGATATGCAAAGCAAGAACCTGGGCGTAGCCAAAGGAGTGGGACTCCGAACAAAAGTTCTACTTCAAACCTCCACCAGCTCCAAACAGAGGAAAAAGAGAGGGCGCAGAACCAATAATGAGGCACTGCAGGAACTGGGACAAATGCTCTTAAACTCTGGTAAGATGAAAGCTCTAGAAGCTTTTTCTCTAAACTACTAAATATTGTTTTAAAATGAAAGTCATCTCTTGGAATGGTAGAGGGCTTAATAGCCAAATAAAACAGTGACTTTTAAAGAAGAAGGTCCAAAAGGAAAAACCATACATTATATTTGTGCAAGAAACCAAATGTGCAAGTAATACTATTCATAATGTAAGCAAAAAATTATGCAAACATATGGAATACCTGGAAACCGCCAGCCATGGATGGGAGGGAGGTTTAATCACCCTGTGGGATCCGCAAGTAATCAAAATCCTCTCCTCTGAAGCAACCAGATCTTTCATAGCTATAGAAGCTCAGGTGGTTGGAAATTCGGAAACCTACTTGTGTACCAATGTCTACGGGCCTCAGAAGTTAGAAGAGAAATTTATTTTTCTGAGAACTCTGTTGAATCTGAAGCTAAGATATCCCAGAGCGAAGGCAGTCATAGGAGGGGATTTCAATATGATAACTACCCTAATGGAAAAGAAAGGAGGGACAAGGAAACTCAACAAAGATTCTGAAGCTTTCTTAGATTTCATCAATACAACTAAACTAGTGGATGTCCACCCCAAGAGTGGGGCTTTCACTTGGAATAACAAAAGGGGAGGTGAAAGACAAATTTCTTCTCGACTTGACAGATTTCTAATCTCTGAAAGTATTCTATTGGAGGGAGTTATAGTATAATTAGATATACTCCCTAGTGGAGGGCCAGATCATTGGCCCATTTCTCTGTTTGTTGCTATCCAGGGCACTCCTAGAAACAAGCCATTTAGATTTGAGAAATTTTGGCTCACCCATCCGGACTTCATTCAACTTATTGAAAAATGGTGGCATGAACCAGTGGACATCAGAGGTACCAAAATGTACAGATTACAAGGCAAACTGAGACACATCAAAAACAAGATCAAAATATGGAATAAAACAGTCTTTGGGAACATATTCAAAGAAAAATCCAAATTAGAGGAGCAATTAGAGCAGATAAACAAAGACTAGATCACTGGAGACATTAACCCAGAAACAGTAAACAAAGAAAAAATGTTGATGCAGCAATGGCAGCTTCGTTGCCAACAAGAGGAGACCCTTTGGAAACAAAAGTCCCGGATTCAGTGGCTCAAGGAAGGGGAACAGAACACAAAATTCTTCCACAGATCAGCAATGGACCACAGGGGAGCCAATAAAATCCTCAGTCTCAAAAATGAACAGGGAGCCATTCTACAGACACATCAAGAAGTTTCAACCCTGCTTACTATGCATTTCAGCAGCATAGCTCAAGAGCCAGAGGTTGACAGGACAGAAGCAATTGATGAACTCATCAAATCCATTCCCAAGACAATCACTAATGAGCAAAACCTAGCACTAACTCGAGAAATTTCTTTGGAAGAGGTGGAAGAAGCGGTGAAGGATATGCCAAATGATAAAGCGCCTGGGCCTGATGGTTTTACCATCAACTTCTACAAGGCTTGCTGGGACATTGTTAAAACAGAGGTCTGGGAAGTGGTGGAAGACTCTCGGCGTTCTGCCTCAATCCTCAAGTCCCTAAATTCTACTTTCCTTGCCCTGATTCCAAAAGAAGAGGAGGCCAACACCCCAGCAAAATTTCGGCCTATCGCTTTGTGCAATGTTATATATAAAATTATCTCTAAAGTCATTGCTAACAGAATGAAACCTATTCTTCCGGGCCTCATCTCTGAAGAGCAATCGGGATATGTTGAGGGGAGACAAATTTTGGACAATATTTTACTAGCTCAAGAAATGATTCATACGCTTCACTCCAGGAAAATTGCAGGTATGATGATGCAACTTGACTTATCAAAGGCTTATGATAAAGTCAACTGGAATTACCTGGAAGCAATTTTAAAAGCTTTCAGTTTTGCCAATCAATGGATAGTGTGGATTTTAGCTCTGATCAAATCTACTAAATTTTCTATTCTGGTAAACGGTGCCCCTGCCGATCAATTCTCCCCCTCACGAGGGCTCAGGCAAGGAGACCCATTATCACCTTTCCTTTTTGTTATCCTGATGGAAGGTTTAAGCAGACTCATTCGCAGCGCTAAAGAGGAAGGAAGTATCAAAGGATTGCAGCCCCTGCCTTCCATTCCAGCGACTACTCACCAACAATTTGTTGATGATACGATGTTACATGGTACTCCCACAGTCAAAGAAGCCTTGGGCTATAAAAGGATCCTCAATCTTTTCAGCAAAGCTTCAGGTATGGAAGTTAATCTATCTAAATCCACCATCTTCTTTTTCAATACTCATTTAGCAGTGCAAAAAAATCTCTCTACCATTCTAGGCTTCCGGAGAAGCAGCCTGCCCTCTAGGTACCTAGGAGCTCCTCTAACAGATAAACCCTGGCAAAAAACTCATTGGGAGAAGATCCTAGCTAGCCTGGAGAAAAGATGCCATCATTGGACCCACAGGGCCCTCAATTTTGCTGGTAGGCTAGTCTTAACCAAAGCAGTCCTGCAAGCTATTCCTCAATATATGCTCTCCATAATTCCTGCTCCCAAAGGAGTCCTTCAGCAAATGAGGGTGATCCAGAGAACTTTCTTATGGTCAGGAAATGCAGAGAAGAAAAAGTGGGCACTAGTGGCATGGAATAAAATGTGTAAGCCCAAACAACTGGGAGGGTTAAACCTACTAGACCCCTCCACCATCAATAGGGCCTGTGGTGCTAAGCTGTGGTGGAAATGGCTGAAGGAACCCAATCTTCCTTGGGCTAGACATTGGAAGGAAAAATACGCTCCAATGCATAGTATTCAGAACCTGATCAGAATGCAAGAGAATCCAGAAGGCTCACCAATCTGGAACCTAGCAAGGAAAAATCGATACATTATACAGGAGAATAGCTTCTGGGAAATTCGCAATGGAAAAACTACCCTTTTTTGGGAGGATGCCTGGCAACAACTCCCCAAGTTAGAAAGGCCTGAGTTTGCAGGTCTTCAAAGAAATTACCAGGAGCTTGGGAGAACAACGGTGAATCACTATTGGACTCCTAATAATAGGGACCTGGAGTGGAGAACTTGGGCAGTCAATGAAACAGAGAACATGACCGAAGCAAACAATGACATTAGGGACTTGCAAACACTGTTAAACAAAAGAAGAATTAGAATGGCGGAAGACAACAACCAACTAAGATGGGGAAAGCAAGGAGGGGGCAATTTCACGCTCAAAGAAGCCAGAAACTGTATTGAAGATTCGGAGCAAGAAGAAAAGGTTAAATGGAGCAACAAGGTCTGGGATTCTCAGTTCTGGCCGAAAATTAAAACCTTCCTTTGGCTCCTAATGCACAGGAAAACTCTCACTTGGGAGAATCTCCGAAAGAAAGGGTTCTGTGGCCCATCTAGATGCCCCATGTGCGAAAAGGAAGAAGAAACAATGAATCATCTCTTCAACACATGTGAGTTGGCAAACCTCCTGTGGAATTGGGCAGAAACCACTTTGCAGCAAACGGACAGAATAAGAGATTCCATTCAAGAAACCATCGAAAATTGGCGAGGCAATTTCTCCAGCAATCAATTGGTCAACATCATTTGGAAAACCATGCCAGGGTTTATTACATGGTCAATCTGGAAAGAAAGGAATAGGATAGTATTCTTAAATGAAACCAGAAATATAAATCACTCTATAGAAATTATCATACAAAATATCAGGCAATTGGTTCTTGTCAAAGGAAGACCAGAAAAAGATAATAAAGCATCAACTGGGGACTTACAAATCTTGAAAGCTTTCAACCTGGATAAAGGAACCTTCGCGGCTACCGTGAATCGCCAACAGGAGATAAATACCACTTTAAGCATCTGGAAACGACCACCTTCAGGCTTCCTCAAGCTAAATTTCGATGGTGCTTCTCGGGGTAATCCAAGTTTGGCTGGCATTGGGGGCATTCTCAGGAACAACAAAGGAGAAATTCAGTACATCTACAACAGAGCCTTAGGGGAAGGAACCAATAATGAGATGGAGTTCGTAACGATGGAACAGGGTCTAAGAATTCTTAGGAAATTACAGGCAGGCACGGCAGTGGTAGAAGGGGATTCCCAGCTCGCAATTACAGCAGCCAGAAGGATGTATGCGGGAGCTAAAGCAAGCAAAGTTACACAACATTGGCGACTGGCCAAAGTAACAGAGAGTATAGCCGAACATCTTGGGCATTTGAAAGGTTTAATCTTTCACGTTGTTCGCCGCAAAGCCAATACAGTTGCGGACCATCTGGAAAATTATGGTATAGAGAACCCCACCAGCATCATGGACAGCTGTTGGCAGGACGTCACCTGCCCGGAAGTAAGAAACAAGTGTACCCTGCTCTCGAGGCAGGATATGGTAAATGAAAGATAAGGACAAAGGGACAGCGCTCTATACAGGTATTGAGATATGATTACGATCAATCGTACTGCGGGGAGAATTAAGGGTCGACAGAAGAATGAAGGACAGGCAGGAAATGGGCATTCAATGCACAAGCAGGCGGGAGGCACTCCCATCAGCTCCATGAGCGAAAAGTATGAGCGTCGTTGGTGCCCATATAAAAGTATGGACACTTGGCATGCTTCGGAGAAGTTCAAGAGAGGCAAACTTAAGAGCAAAAATCTGAGACATCATCGAAAGTATGAACCACGAAGCAAGGATAATTATGAAGGGATTTGCGGTCAGCAGGTGACAAGATGGAATGCAGCAAGTGACTCACCCGCTCTCTCCTCTATATCTTCAGACCCCAGTAACGGCAGCGCCACTGTGTATTCGGTTAGTCTGCAGAAACTCTTCTCCTCGGCCCTTAGAATACGGTGTTGTTTAGTGCTTGAGTTTGAGATAATGGCGGGTGAGGGCAGCAGAAACGCGTCTGCCAACCGAGATCTTAAGCAGGCTCGGGAAGCCTATGAAACAAGGACCTCTCAAAGGGAAAAACGCAAGATTGAGGAGCTGGAGGCTATAGTGACTGAGGAAGAGGAGAACTTGGAGGAGCATGATTTGGAGAAGGATATGGAATGGGTCCAGGACCCTGGAACATCTACAACGCGAGCCACCCAATATGTCCGCACGCAAGCGGAAATGTGGAGGATGAAAACGATGCTGGAAAAAGCCATAAGCATGCAAGGCGATTATATCAGCCAGGCACGACAGGCTCAACATGCAATTGTTGTAACTTCTGCGGAGCATGCGGTGATCTTGGAAGGCCTGGACTTCAAAATTAGCGGCCTAGAGCAGCAGTTTGAAAACATTTCCAAGAAACTAACCGTCTTGATCAGTCTTCTGCGTCACTCCATATGTCAGGAAGCTAAGAGTGTTGGGGAAAGGGCGGAGGGGAACACGGGCAACAGTCAAAGCGCACTTTCAACACCACCTCAGGTAGGCAGAGCCAAGGCCCTGACTGGTCAGGAATACTCCAAGAATTATGTGGTTCTCGAGATGTAACGGGTCTTTGCTGTAAGCACTAGATGTGTTCCTAAGGCATGGGTCTGTATATGCGATCGTTGACCTTGGAATTCATCCGTTTTGTCAGTTTTTTTTCTGTTTTCTTCTCTAGTTGTCCAAGGCTCTATGTGGGTCTCAATTTGTTCACTGTTTTTTTTTGTCAACCCCTAACTGTCTCTGCCGCCCTGCGTGGTGTGCCCTGGGGTTCTGTAGGAGTTCATTTTGGTCATGACGAGGTGTATGCGGATTAGGAAAGCAGTCTTCTATCTGCACGAGCAGACCTTTTGTAAATATGTATTATTGCCTTAATATAAGATGTTGATTTACACAAAAAAAGGTCCATGACTTTTGCAATTGTGTGGATGTGGGAATTTATGGATTGCATTGTATAATCCCGTTGGGTCCGGTTATATCGCATATCACAATAACGGAGAAGTACAATACCAACAGTCTTGAAAGATTTTTTATTTGTGATATGCAGGAAGAGATGATGTCATGGTGATATGGCGGATGATGTGGAGGATCCACATGATAGAGGACGTGGCAGAATGATGTGTTATCGCAGATCGCAAAACAAGTGGGAGGCTTAGTGGTTTTTTCGAAGGGAGTTCGAAGTGGTAAGTAGTTTGCGAAGGGGGAAGTCTGTAAGAACGAAGGAGTGACACGTAAAGATAGGGCTTAGACGAGAAAACCACTTTTATGACCCCCCATGTGGGAAACTTAAAATTGAACGTAGGGGAGTCCGAAACCATTATCTGTTGTTGATCTGAGTGAATAAATCTGATTCGTTTATTAAATCAAGGCAAGTTAGGCTTTTATATCGCAATTGCAATTGGAATGGCAGAAAAGGAAGGAATGGCTTAAGTTCCATGACTTTTGCAATAGTCGTGGACACGATATTTTTATGAATTGACATGTAATTCTTATCAGGTCCAGGGCTTATTGCAAATCGCAATCCACATCGAAAGGATTGAGACTAGGATTCTTGCGATTGCACGGATGCGAGGGATTTATAAGTTGGAGTGAATAATCCCGTCGGATCTGGCTATCGCAATCACAAATTGGCTGGGGTGAAGGGTTTATTATAAGCCATGTCCCTTTAAAACTTGCAATTGCGGGATCCCGGGGTGACGTCAGGGATGACATGAATCTGACGTCACAGTTGACGTCATATTGCAATTGGTGTTGGGATATATATCGTAATCGGCATTGGGATGAGGCATTATTTTTTAGAACTTTGTGATTACGGTATAGGCCCCAGACGAGGTATTAATATAAATTGCAGTGTATAATCCAGGCGGGTTCGAGCCTTATCACATATCGCAATCGGCGTTTGGAGCGGGGTTGGACTTAAGCTTTTAAACTTTTGTGATAGCCTCGGACACGGGATTTTATGGATTGCAATGGATAATCCCATCGATTCCAGAGTAATCGCATATCGCAAAAGAGATAGGTAGAAGGACTTGGGCAATGGTTCTTGCGATTGCGCGGATGCGAGATTTTAATGAAGTGAAGTTAATTTTCCCGTTGGGTCCAGTTTATATTACAATCACAATGGAGTTGACAGAGGGGTCTTTTCCTTATGAAACTTTGTGATAGGGGTATAGATGCGATGTGGGGTATGGCAGAGTATTGAAGTGTGTAAAGCTTCAAACTTCGGGAATCTTAAAGATATTCCTTTTATTTTGTTTTTTAATCAAATAACCCATAATGTTTAATACTTAAGCCTAAGTATAGTTTGTGTCTTGGGGGCTATTTAATTTGGTCTTTTGGGATAATAAAACTTTAATAATTGGGTTTTAATTAAAAAACATAATTATTAAACTTTAATTATAAGAATTTTTAAGATGAAGGGTACATATTTTAATAAAATAAATTTCATAGGAAATTTATAATACATTAAAATGGGGGTTGTTGGACAGTACAACAGGATGATAACACTGCACAGAAACATATTGAAACCTTTTGTGCCTTTGCTGAGAATCTAAACGTAGAACAACTGGATGTGGTCATGAGACTTTTTTTACAATCCCTTGATGAAGAATCCAGAAAATGGTTTAAAGCCCTACCCAATGCCTCCATCACTACCTGGGAGGAACTTGAAAACTCTTTCACACAAAAATGGGGTGAAAAGAGAAATCACAAGTACCTCCTCACAGAGTTTAACACTATAAGGAAGAAGCCAAAATAGGATATCTCAGAATTTATAAAAAGGTTCAATAAGCAATATAATAACATTTCAGGTGAGATAAAGCCTCCTCCAACTACTGCTCAAGTAGATTTTTTGGGAGCCTTTGAATCTAATTTTGGTTTTACTCTAAGGGAAAGGAAGTCTCTCACTTTAGATCAACTCCAAATCTATGCGCTTGAGGTGGAAATAAATTTCACCTCAGCCGGGAAGTCAGGAGGAAAGCAAGAACCTACTGAGAATAAAAGAGGGAAAGAAGAGGCATCCTCCTCTGGTCAAGCTAAAGAAGCACCAGACCCCAAGTGGGATGAACTGGATAAACTCATCAGGATTCCATCACATAAGGTTGGAAAGCTTGAACTTGAGAGCAAAAGTCTCTCCAAACAAAATACTCAAGGCAACAACCCGGGTTATAACCCACAATATAAAAGGCCTCCATTGCAGATACTTCCAAGGGAAAGAAAGGAACAGCTCGACCAGATCCCTCATCCTCTATATTTAGAAGATGATCCCGATGAAAAAATCGTCGGATACACATGAGATGCAGGGAAACTTGTATTCCACTTTCTCTGAAGAAGAACAGGAAAATATGGCTCACCAGGAGACCAGTCATGATAAAGAAGCAACAATAAATGAGGATGATATAGATTATTATTTTAAACAGTTTGCAGATTTCATGCAAGCATAGCCCCACCGAAAGTATGATCTAATATCTTCAAGAAAGAGGTCAAGGGAACTAAAACAACAAGAGGGAACTTCTCCCCAAGTTATTCCCCTAGTACCAGATAAAGGGAAAGGTAAGTTGAACCCTGACTCTTCCAAGATAAAAGTCTCCTCAAATAAGGAAAGAAATAATTCTAAGTGACACGCAGAAAAGGAGGCACATGTTCTACAAAAAACTGCCAGTGGTAAGGAAGGGGAAGCGGAGCCAAGAGGTATAGAAAAAGTCCAACCTACATTCAATCTTCAGAAGGAGCGTGAAAAGGTAAAGATTCATGTTCCTTTGATTGAGCTTCTAAAGAAGCCTACTTATAAAGCTCAGGTCTCTTAATTCATGCATCCATCCACCTCAGCACCAACCCATGACAGTTTAAACCTTCAAGAGGAGAGGCCAATGGTTATTTTTGGGTTGCAGGTGGAAGAAATCGATCCTTCTACTACACCCTTCTACGTGACTCTATTAATCCATGACCTCTTATTGCATAATGCATGTTGGATTCCAGAGCCTCGCACAACCTCATGCCCCTAACGGTGATGGAACAACTGGGCTTTCAAATCACCAGGCCCTACAAGGACTTATACTCCTTTGACTCTATGAGGGTCAAATGCTTGGGAATGATAACAGAGCTGGTGGTAAACCAAGCTCAGATCCAAGTGAAGAGCGTGGTAATGGACATAGTAGTGGCAGACATTCCCCCTTGGTTCGACATGCTCCTATCTAGATCTTAGGGTTCTAAGGTGGGGGGCTCTATCAAGTTAGATCTAACTTATGCCACTATTCCCACTTTTGGAGGCGAGAAAAGGAGGTTGTACAGAGATTCCAGGTTTGTAAAAATGTTGACCCCAGCGAAAGGCTCAAAAAACTCCCTAGTGCATGAGAAAGAAAGCGACCTCTCCTACCCGTTCCTAGAAGAAGATAAAACCATATTAGAGGAAACATTAGTACACCTAACAAGGCAATTAAAACACCAGCATGCAAATGAAAACAAAGTATGGAAATTATACTTTGACGAAGCAAATTCCAAAGATGGAAATGGATCATGAGTATTGTTGGTATCTCCTGAGGGCAACATGATACCCCTCTTATTCAAGCTAGATTTTGAGGCAACCAACAACATGGTGGAGTATGAAGCATTGCTCCTTGGGTTACAAATGGCAAAGAATATGAATATTGAATGCCTAACGGTCTATGGAGACTCTGAGCTAGTCGTAAGGCAGATCAAAAATCAGTGTTAGGCCAAACACCCCAGACTAAGGACTTACTGGAATGAAGTGTGGGATCTAATTGATAACTTCTTCCTGGCCTTTAATATCCAATTTCTACCCAGAGAAGGAAACAGAATGGCTGACTCCCTTGCTATAGCAACAAGTATTTTCAGGCCCCCTCAAAATCTGCTCCTCAGGTATGAGGGGGAGGTCAGATACAAACCCTCTATACCTAATAATGTCAAGCACTCACAGTTATTCAAGGATGATGAGCATGTGAAATGGTTTATAGAAGTCGTTGGGGATTTTTCTAACTCCACCATCGATCAAGAAGAAAAAGAAGAAGCAAAGCAAGAAACCACTTCTTGGGAAGACATGGTGGTTGGGTGCAAAATTCTGCAACTGAAAGGGAATACCATCCCTCACAGACTAGTCCCACTGGAAAAGATTTTTAATAAGGATGATGTAACCTCCAAACCCATGGCTCCAGAGATAGACGATCAAGTAGAAGATTGCAATATCGGCTCAGAGGAGGAACCCGGATGATAAAGCTATCAAAAGGAATCCCCTTGCAATACAAACTAAGGTATTTAAATCTATTCAAAACCTACAAGGATGTTTTTGCTTGGTCTTACGAGGATTTGAAAGCATTTGATACTACCATCATACAACATAAGATTCCTTTAAAGGTAAAACCATGCAAGCATAAACTAAGGCAAATAAATCCACTCTTACTCCCCTCCATTGAAAAAGAAGTGGGGAAGCTGCTACAGGAGAAGATCATATTACCTTTAAGGTACTCTGAGTGGGTGGCCAACTTAATCTTTTTTTGGAAAAAGAACAGAGAAATAAGGCTATGTGTAGATTTTCAGAATCTTTACAGGGCATCGTTGAAAGACAACTATCCACTGCCCAAGATGGATTATATATTGCAAAAGGTGGTTGGCTCGGACAGAATGTCCATGATGGATGGGTTCTCTAGTTACAACCAAGTAGCAATCCACCCTTATGATCAGAAGAAGACTGCTTTCACCACCCCGTGGGGAACATTCATGTATGCTCGCATGCCTTTCGGTCTTATCAATGCAGGGGCCACATTTTGGAGAGATATGGATATAGATTTTGTAGGGGAGAAAGATAAATTCGTGGTGGTTTATTTAGATGATATCACAATATTTTCTAATACTAGTGAAGAGCACATCCTCCACTTGAAGCTCACCTTTGAGAAATGTAGGAGGTGTGGTCTTTCTTTGAGTCCTAATAAATCTCAGTTCGCCTTGAGTGAGGGGAAGCTAGTAGGAGACATAGTAGCACAGGAAGGTGTGAAGATCGATCCGAAACGAATCGAAGTCATCAGTCATATTCCCCTACCCAGGAATAAGAAAGAGGTCCAAGCCATTTTGGGGAGAATAAATTTCTTGAGGAGGTTCATACCCAACTATGCAAAAATAGTCAAGGGTATTATGGACATGATTAAGAAGGAAAATGAAGTAAAGTGGATCCTTGCCCCCCGAGTTTATTTCATTATAATTAAAGAATCTTTGGTTGAAGCCCCAGTACTAGTCAGCCCCGACTATTTTGTGCCTTTTTTATCTTCTCCTTTGCTTCTCTGCATACTATTGCCACAGTTTTGCTACAGAAGAATAAAGATGGTTATGAACAACCCATCACCTTCTTCAGCCAAGTCCTGAGGGATGTTGAGCTGAAACATAACATCTTGGAGAAACAAGCCTATTCACTAGTTGATCCAAAATGGATCTTGAAACCTCTAAGTCTTCAAATATCGGAAACAGAGTATTGCAAGAAAACACTAAGGAATGGCGGAAAACAGAGTTAAATAAAGAACAAAGTCTTGTTGCACCGGAGTCGTCAGATCGGCCAGATCAACGGCCTGGATTAAATCGGGATATCGCATTGGGAGAGACCAGTGGAGTATATCGGAGGCAGCCTTACGGGAAGTGTGATCAGCGACCCAGCGACATAACATGAGTCGTCGGATTGAGCGCGCAGATCCAACGGTGGAGATCACATTATCGCATCACAATATTTCCAAAGGGAGGACTTCACATAGGCAAACTCGACGGAGCTATGAAATAAAACAGCAAAGGATTTGAGTTCCATGGTAAGCGGTATTTTGGGCGGGCTTCAGGCAGTAAGCAGTATTGGAGAGGCTCCGCCCGATTCCATACACCAGCTGACACGTAGCACACTGCAGGAGAGAGAAAACCGCTTTTTTGGGCGGGTAATCTCCATGCAAGTGGGCCGCCCGAAATGATCGTCAGCCGTGGATTATCGATCACTGATTGGACAGTGGACAATGAACGAGTTGTTTTACAGACCCGAGAGGATTATAGGTCGGATTCAATATCATTTGAAGTCTGGCTTGGCGGAAATTCTCACTATTTTGGTGTATTCCTCTGTGTAAATAGAGAAACGTATTCCCGGGTATTTCACCGCGCCCGCCGATCCTTCCGTTTCTAAAAGAAATTATTCTTGTGCCTTAAGCGTTTTTAAAAAAATGTGTCCAACGCCAAAAGGAAGGTGAACAGACATAAGAGGAAGATAGAGAGGTCGAAGAGGGAAGGCCAATAGACAGGGCCAATAGGCTTAAAAGGCCATCCCATAACAGAACAGAGACAAGTCGGAGTTCAGAGGAACAGTGACTCAGAGACAGAGAGTCAGAGAAAATGCAGCTACAAACAGTTGATCAGAGGCACTAAGAGGGAGAGTCTATGTACTCTTTAAACTCGAGGTTTTCGAGTGAAATCCCTGTGTAATATCACTGTTGTTGTGTTATGGCTCTGATTGATCTCACACCTATAAACTTTGTTCTTGAAGACATAATATAGAGCTCGACACTGAAAGCTAGACCAGGAGACGTAGCCAAGAAGTCTAGTGAACTACTTGATTATTTTATGTGTTGATGTGTGTGTCTGTTATGTTTTCTGACTGTTAATTGTCTATATTATTCGCAATATTTTTGATCTGTTGCACTAAGTAATATAGGGATTCCTGCACATGAGTCTGTAATACCTTAATATTGATTTAAGATATCATTTTCAGATCACTAGTCAAGGCTTTGAAGGCATTTTGTATGTACGTGCTACAATCGTAAATCATAGTATTTTTCCCAACGATAGCAATCAAGGATATCCTGGTGCAAGGAGACAATGAAGGAAAAAGGGGTAGGTGGATAACAAAGATACAATAATATTAGCTAGACATAAAGCCTACTAATCTCATAAAATGCCAGGGGTTGGCCAAGGTTTTATCTGAATCTAATTGCCAAGCTTTAGGGATAAACATGATAACAGAGGAAGGCAAGCCAGAGGATCATCAGAATGGGATTAAAACATCCGAGCAGAAGATCTATGCTAAATATGAGGGATCACCCTGGTATAAGAACATTTTTCATTATCTCTTATTCCTAAGGTGTTCGTTGGGGCTGGATAAATCCAAATACTAAACTCTGAGATTGCAAGTGCAAAAATATATCATATCCAATGGTCTACTCTACTGGAAGGACCCGATGGGAGTATTGTTGTTATGTCTAGTAGAGGGCGAAACCCATAAAGTGATTGAGGATTTTCACAGAGGATTTTTTGGAGGTCATTATAGCTGGAAGACCACAACACATAAAATCCTCAAGGCGGGATTCTACTGGCCTACACTATTTGGAAATGTTCATTCCCAGGTCAGGTAGTGCCAGAAGTGCCAAGTGTTTACTGAGAGGAAAAAGCTTTCTCCTCTCCCCCTGATTCCAGTACATGTGGAAGAACCTTTCAGACAGTGGGGACTATATTTCATAGGAGAGATAAACCCACCGTCTAGTGGCCAACACAAGTGGATATTAACGGCCATAGATTATTTCACCAAGTGGGTAGAGGCCATCCTAGACAGAAACGTTATAGAATCAGTGGTAATCAAGTTTATGGAGGAGAACATATTATCTCGCTTTGGTTGTCCTATAAAAATTATCACTGACAATGCTCAGGTCTTCAAATATACCAAATTCACCAACTTCTACCAGAAATTCAATATTATCATCGGGCACTCAACTACCTACTATCCTCAAGGTAATGGCTTGGCTGAGTCCTCAAACAAAACTATGGTGAGGGTGCTGAAAAATACCATCGCCAAGAACCAGAGGAACTAGGACTCCCAACTAAAGTTTTCCTTATGGGCCAACCGAGTAACTCCCAAATGATCCACTGGAAATTGCCTTTTGAGCTATTGCATGGTAAGGCTACATTCTTCCCGATCCAATTAGCGATGTTGGTGGCGAAGTTACTGCAAGAAGTTGAGGAAGAGCCAAGTGCTTCATGAAAACAAAGAATAGTTGGGGGCCAAATTGTCAAATTACCAACAAAAGATGAAATCCTTGTTTGAAAAGAAGGCCAAGGATTGACCTCTTCAACCAGGAGATTTAGTTCTCTAATTGGATGTCCAACGGGAAGACAAAGGAAAACATGAAAAATTTTATCCGCTATGGTTCAACCCTTTCAAGATTGCAGAAGAGAGAGGAAATAACACATACATTCTTGAAAATTTGTACGGTGAATCGATGGAACTATCAGTAAATGGTCAGTTCCTCAAACTCTATTTCCAAAACTAGAGATACATGTCTTGCATTCATTGTAAATATCAGTTTTTTTATTGTAATTGTTATATGAAATTTCTAGTTTATGTTGAAAATTCCACTTTCACAAATTATTGTTTGTTTAGAAAAGACTCCATGCCCAAAGGAGAAGTTAACATTCTATAGCTTCTCAGCACCTTGCTAGCAATGAATTGTCCCGGTTGGAGCCAATGTTGTCACTCACTGCATTATGAGTTTTCATTTGTTCAAAGTGCCAAAGAGAAGTGAAGTTTGAACCCATATTCTAGGCCAAATAAACACTCAAAGCCAAATTGGACCCTCTCCATTGCATAATTCTCGGAATGAACTTTCCAACAATATATGGAAGTCCGAAAATGGATTTCTGGATCAGAAGATATGACCTGTTGAAGTTTAGGGGTTCTATTGCCTCTGAAATGAAGGAAAAGAGCTTATAGGAGGTCCGGGAGCAAATCGCAAATCGCAATCGCAGTTTCCTAGCAGTAGCAGTGAAGGAGGGCAGAGCAAACCTGCGATGGAGTGATCGCCAATATCGACGACCGCAAAAGTCAAAGAACCAAGGTGTGGCATATCAGAGGGATTTCAAAGTGCAGTACAAAGGGGCAGAACTCCGATATCGAAAAATCAACGATCAGCGGGTCCAACAGACCATTCTTGAGGAATTGCAAGGGAATATGCCGATAGTGTTAAAGCAGCAGGGGAGGGTTGATGTCGATTTACAAAGGAAATCAGTTGCAAAACTAGAGCAAGGCACACCTTTTCTCTCTTCTCCATGGGGGCACGTGGTGGAATACCATTGGTCCAAATGAATACACATGGCAGCCGATGTCAACATGACATGGTAGTATGGAGGACATGTGGCATGTAGACTTGACATTTTCAAGGGTCCTATGGGGCCATATCTGAGTGACATGTGTCACCACTCAGTATGTGCCACGTGGCACTAATGATGTCATCAATTTCCCAGGGTCCCTCCTCCACCATCAAATAAACACCCCACATCTCCAAACGGCCCAGATTGACTCCTTTAGATCAACGGCGCCCAAGCCTTTTCGGCTGTTATGAAACCAACTCACAAAAAGATAGAAAAGATAGATCAACGACTTAGAAATCAACCTCTTTGAGGGGGAAACCTCCTTTACATTACACAAATGAACAATTCTTGGATGATACAAATGACAAAACCTCCTTTCTATATATAGGAGTCTAAGGGGTCACAATATAATCAAAGCCGACATAACAATAATAATATAAGGGCATAAGCATCCATTTTTACTTGCAAGTCTCGGCTCCCTCTCTGCAGCGAGATCCGCACTTTGAAGGTTCTGAAGTCTGCGCCCGCACCCGCTCTCTCCAACAGCTGATCCCTGCGCGCGTGCCCACAGAGGGCTTGACTCTGATCTGCGGGTGTTCAGGATTTTAGGCTAGGGTTGGGCTCCTGCTGCATGGCTGCCCCTGCGGCGGCCGGCCTCAGGCCCGATCCTATGGAGACGCAGGGACATTTCAAGGATCCACCTTCTGCACCTGCCTTCGACGCATTCAACCTGCTTCTGGCCAGTCTGCCTCCGAAGAAAAGAAGCGAAGCATCAAAATTCGTTAAGAAGCTCGACGAAATTCCTGAGATCTCGTTACCTCCAGAGACACCCATTCAAGTAGCTTTATCTTTGGCTAATCGTGGTCTCATTGGCCAATTCACGGGACTTTGGCCCTCTCCAAAAACTACTGAGCAATGGGTCAATAGGAACTGGGCTCCTCTGATCAAGCAAAGTGTTACCTCTTACTTTCTTGGGCGAGGGTACTTCCTCTTCGAATTCACCTCCAAAGAAGACAAAGATCTGATCTTCCAAAATGGGTCGTATTTCATGGGCCCTCAGGGCCTCTACTTGAATAAATGGACTCCGGACTTTGATCCGGCTGTAGATGTTCCCAAGGTTGTCCCGATGTGGGTTCGTCTTCCAAATCTGCCAGTCCACTGCTGGAACTGGGATTCCTTGAAACACATCGGCAACTCTCTCGGGAAATTCATAGATCGGGCAAACAACAAGGATCAGTATGACTGTGCTAGGATCTGCGTAGAAGTAGATCTAGAGGTGGGTCTCCCAGAGGCAATCAAAATCAAAGTCAGCAGCTGGTCTCATGTGCAGATCTTGGATTATGAGAAACTGCCATTAAAATGCAGGAAAGGCCATGTTCATGGACATTTTGCAAGAAATTGTCTATCCAACGCAAAGCCAGAAAAAGGGAACGAAGAGGGCTGGAATCAAGTCAAGCGAGTAAAATTCAACCACAAAGGGCAGAAACCGGGAGGACCCACTGGGAAAGGCTCTCTCCAGGCTAATGCTCAACGTCCCCCTCCCAAAAAGGCGCAAGAAAACAAATTTGATCCTCTAAGCCAGCAGACAGAAGATACTCTGGAGATCGAGACCCAAAAACCAGTTTCTCCAAGCAAAGATACTCCCTCAGCCCCCAGCAAAGGAGCTGAAGAACCCAAAGGCATGACTTCAGAAGCTGAGGAAGAAGAGCAGGAAACGGACGAGTCAGAGGAGGAAGGAGAAATAGGAGAATCCCAAACCTCGGTAAGAAGATCTACAAGAGGTCGTAAAACTGACAGGGAAAAAAGAGAGCAGGAGACTTACAAAGACAAGCTACAGGGCAGCCAGCCAACTCTGGAGAAATTGCTAGCCTCAAAGCCTAAGATGTTGAAAAGTCAGCCCCAAGGCTCCAAGGGAGCCCATCAAAAACATAAATAATGAAGGTAATCTCCTGGAATTGTAGAGGTATGGGGAGCAAAGTTAAGGAAGAAGCCATGAGAAGCTTAATAAGAACTGAAACTCCAGACATACTTCTCGTCCAGGAGACTAAGCTGGAAGATATAGTCTTCCTGCAAGCATGCAAGAAACTTTGGTTTAAAAGTGAAGCAAGAGAAATCTCTGCCCGGGGCACCTCGGGAGGGATTGGCACTCTATGGAACGCCAACAAATTTACAGTCATCTGTGAGGCGAGCAATACTCATTGGTTGCTGCTGAAAATGCAGAACTTGGACACCAAGGAAATCTTTTGCCTCTTCAATGTATATTCTCCAGTCAACATCGGGGAAAAAAATGATTGTTGGGATTCAATAAGGCACCAAGCAAACTTGATAAATTTGGAAAACATAATTATTGCTGGAGACCTCAACCTCACTCTTCATTCGTCTGAGAAAAGGGGAGGAAGTGCAGTTCGAGATCCAGCAAGGGAATGGGCAGAGGATCTCATGCAGGACTGGGACTTGCTGCATATCAAACCCTCTTTCGGTAAGTTCTCTTGGTCTAACAAAAGAGTAGGACCTGAACATATTGCTGCCAGATTAGATAGGTTTTTCATTCAAAGCTCCTATCTGTTACTAGGTCTTGAACCCAGAATGCACATTCTCGCTAGCAGTGTCTCAGATCACAAGCCCTTAAAACTAGAGCTCCTTGCCCATCTAGATCTTGGTCCTATTCCCTTTCGATTTAGCCCCCTTTGGGTCAAGGAGCCAAACTTCATGCAAACAATCAAGGATTGTTGGAATCAGCCCGTCAAAGGTTCTCCTTTTTTCATCTGGGAGGAAAAGCTTAGAAGGGTAAAAAGAGTGCTAAAACGTTGGGCCAAATCTCTGTCCAACCCAGCTACAGAAAGGAAAGCTATTAAAGCCTCTCTTGCCTCTCATCAAACTTATATGGAAAGCGCTACAGTCACAGAGGAGCTGTTAGAGAAAGAAACGCAACTGCAACAGAGCTTTCATAAGGCCTGCCTAGCTGAAGAAGAATACTGGAGATTAAAATCCCGAAATCTCTGGCTTAAAGCAGGGGACAGGAACACTGCTTTTTTCCATAAACAAGCCCAGGCCAAGAAATGCTTCAACATTATCTCTAAGATCAAGGAGGATAACGACATTCACAAGGACTTTGCAGACATTAAGAAAGCAGCTTTTTCTCACTTCCAAAACTTGTACAGCGAAGACAAGGATCCGACCCATCATCCAGATCTGCTAGACGTCATACCTTCAGCAATCACTCCTCGTATGAACAGGCTACTTGAGGACAAAATCACTAAAGATGAAGTCAAGAAGGCCCTCTTCGAGATGGATCCGGACAAGGCCCCGGGGCCGGATGGCTTCTCCGCCAGGTTCCTTCAAGCTTGTTGGTCGATTGTTGAAAAGGACCTTCTCAAAATGGTCCAAAAGTCCCAGAATGCTCAAAAAATAGGAGGCAGTACAAACTCCACCTTCTTAGCCCTATTACCCAAGGAAAAAGGTGCCAACAACTTTAGTATATTCTGTCTAATTTCCTTATGCAACATTGGGTACAAGCTAATCACCAAAGTAATTGCAAATAGACTGAAGCCCATTCTTCCCAAAATAATTCTGGAGAATTAAGGAGGCTTCATTAAAGGAAGGCAGATCGTGGACAACCTCATCCTAGTTCAAGAGGCAATTTTAGTCTTCTTCGAAAAGAACAAGGTATGGTGATCAAACTCGATTTAGCAAATGCCTTTGATCGTGTAAATCATAGTTTTCTTTTATAAGTCATGAGCAAGTTTGGTTTTGGGGAAAATTTCATTAAATGGGTCCGGGCATGCATCTCAGAGCCATGGATTGCTCCTCTTGTAAATGGTTGAATGTCCACGTCCAAGCTGTTTAGACAATGTGATTCACATGCCCAACTCATCCTTCCTCAACCTGTTTGTTAAAGTTGCTCCCTTAATCAAAGCGCATTCCTACTGGATCCCAGGCAATGGAAAAAAGATAAATATATGGACTGATAAAATCATGAATAAGGACCCTATTGAAGACAAAGCTTCCATTAGAGCACTGCGATGCTAGATGGACAGAGAGGGCCTGTGTACGTTGTGGGATATATCCCATTGGAGCGACTCTGTTTGGGCAGGCTGGAAAAACATTGAAGTGCCGGTTCATCTACTCAAAGAATGGTCCACGTTGCTTGATCTTCTTCACGGCTTGGCACCCACACACATGAGGAAAAGAGATTCGAAAGGCTGGGGGTCGAATAACAGAGGCTATGTTGTCTCCATGGGATACATCAAGCTGAATGAGAGGCCTTACGTCCCCCCCGACCCAGCTCCTTGGCAGGGAGTCTGGCGTTTCCCTTCATGGCCCAAGGTTGATTTCTTTGCTTGGCTTCTTTGCCATGGAAGAATTCTAACATATGACATCTTGCAGAGGAAAGGATTCCACGGTCCCTCCATATGCTCGCTGTGCAAAGAAAACGCAGAAACAACAGTCCACTTAATTCTTGAGTGCAAATTTTCTAAGCAGATCTGGTTCTCCTTCATTCATAATTTGGATCCCAACTTTCAGCTGCCTTGTTCCACTGCCGAACTTTTTTCAAATTGGGCAATCAGATATCCTGGCCAGCCTCCTAAAAATCAAGTAATCAAAACTGCATGGGCTATCCTTCCAAAGATTCTTTGTTGGCAGATATGGCTTGAACGGAATAGAAGAATTTTCAGAAACACTATGCAGAATCACAAGGTCTTAGAAATCAAAATTAAATGCCATATTAAGGAGTGCTTGACGGATATAAAAGATGACTCCAATCTCAGCCAACAGGACATTGCTTGGGGATCATTCCTTGACTTGCAATTTCAACCAGCAGTCAGAAACGTTCCTTCTCTTCAGGACTGGAAAATAAGGAAAACTGAAACAGATTTTCAAGAATGGCTCAAAGCGCACTGAAGACATTCTCTCTTCTTTGATGGAGCAGCAAAGGGCAATCCGGGCAAAGCTTGTGCAGGAGGTGTTGTGGTAAATCCTTCTGGGGAAAAAATGCATTCCTTTGCTTGGGGGCTTGGACATTCAACCAGCATTCAAGCTGAGGCTTTGGCCCTCTTTCAAGGCCTCAAGATCCTCAAAGAACTAAGTATAAGTGAAGCCATTGTTATAGGCGACTCCCAGATCATTATAAATGCAATGATTTCAAACTCCCTAGCGATGGATCTTAATCTAGCAAGGTTGATATCCAGAATAAAGGGCTTGGAAAATGCTTTTTAGAAGCTGAATTACTATCATGTGTTGAGAACTCATAATAAAGAGGCAGACAATGAAGCCAACAAAGCTGCCCTTCTCTCTGTCGGGGTCAAGATGAAAGGCGAAGAGGAATCATGGGAACCCATCCCATAAGCTGATTACTGTCATGTTTTACTGCTTACTCTTAAATAAATTTGTTTGTATCTTCGAGTGAGGAAAAATCTCTGAATTTGAAAACATAAATCCCTTATCAAGGAAGAAGTCTTCAAGCTTCAGCTGCACTCTCATTCTCAGCAGAGAGATGCAACAGGACACAGAAGTCCTTAATGTAATCAGATTTTCGGCATTCAGGCCAAGATGAATATAAACACCCCATAACCGTTTCTGTCAAAAAAAATAATATAAGGGCACAAAAATAACAATAGTGGGCTTCTATGGGGGACAATAATAACAATATGGGGACAATAGGGGCACAACAACAACAATAAGGGCTACAATGACAATAGTAATGTTGAATCACTAATATTATAGGGACCTAACATGCCCCTCTCCTTCAAAAACGTGTTGCCCTCAATTCTTGAGTAGTTCTGGATGCTTCTTATAAAATTATCATCCTCCCATGTGGAATCTTCAGCGGGTAAGTTCTTCCACTTGATGAGATACTCTGAAATTGATCGATTTCGTAGCTGACGAGTTCTTGTTTCTATGATTGTTTCAGGTTCCACTACGATTTTTCCTTCCTCATCAAGATCTGGCAATATTGTTTGAACTAGGAGCTTGTCACCTATAACCTTCTTTAAGCATGAAACATGGAGAACTGGGTGCACTCGGGAAGCTGGAGGAAGCTCCAATTTGTATGCCATAGTACCTATCTTTTCCAACACCTTGTATGGACCATAATACTTTGGTGATAATTTATTATCCTTCTTATCTTGTTTGGGGACATTTGTTTATATGGTTGTAGCCGTAGGAATACCCAATCACCTACATCAAAACTTCTTTCGCTGCGATGTTGATCTGCCTGTTGTTTCATTCTATTCTGCGCCAAAGTTAGGTTATCCTTTAAGAGTTGGAGTACTAGTTTTTTATGCTTGATGTGATCTTCCACTACTTGAACCTTAGAATTTTCTCTTAAATATGATGTGATGGATGATGGATGATATCCATAAAGTGCCATAAATGGGGTAATTTTTGTTGTAGTATGGAAGGAAGCGTTATACCACCATTCAGCCAGAGGCAACCATTTGACCCATTGTGCCTGTTTATCAAATACAAAGCAACGAAGATATCCTTCCAAACATTTGTTTACTATCTCAGTTTTCCCATCAGATTGAGGATGATAAGATGAGATATGAGCTAACTGAGTACCAAGACCAAAAAATAATTATGTCCAAACATTTCTAGTGAAAATGGGATCTCTATCGCTTACAATAATCTTTGGGTTTCCATGTAGCTTTTGAATTTTTTCCCTAAAATTTAGTAGAAATTGTACTCGCTTTAAATGGATGAGATAATTCGCAAAAGTGTGCATACTTGGTAGGTCTGTCAATTACCACCATGATAACACTCTTTCCTTCGGACTTGAGTAAACCTATGATAAAATCCATTGACACATCCTCCCAACATTGGCTTGGAATGGATAAAGGTTGTAATAGGCCTGGGGTCTTAACTGTTTCAACTTTATTTTGTTGGAAAACCAAACATTCCGCCATAAAATTTTGAATATCTGATTTAAGGCCATCCCAAAAAAAATCCTTCTTAACCCTGTGATAAGTTTTTAGAAATCCCGAGTGCCCTCCTAAGGGAGAGGTGTGTAAGTCTATAAGAATATTTTGTTTGAGTTGGGATTTCTTACATAGGTATAACAGATCTTTGTACCATAACTAATCATTTTTCCAGCTAAATGTATCAGATGTACTGGAATCTTGTTGTAACTTTTGAATGAGTGCCCACACTTCTTCATCATTCTTCCATTCATTCCTTGCTTCATTTATCCAATCTGGTTGGATAATAGAAATGGCGCAAATAAATGCTTCCACATCCTCATCCTTTCTTGAGAGTGCATCTGCCACAACATTTTGCTTCCATTTTTTGTAGTTGATTTCAAAGTCATAACCAAACATCTTTGTGACCCATTTTTTCTACTCTTCTGAAGATAATCTTTGTTCTAAAAAGTATTTAAGATGATCATGATCCGTTTTTACCTTGAAGTGTCTTCCCATTAGGTAGGGTCGCCCTTTCTTAAGTGCATGTAGTATTGTCAACATTTCCTTCTCATAAATAGCTTTGTGTAAATACTTTCCTTTGATTGGATGACTTTCGAAAGCAATGGGTCTTTCTTCTTGCATTAAAACAACACCAATTCCATTTCCTGAGGCAGCACATTCCACAATAAAGGTTTTTGTGAAGTCCGGTGTAGCTAAGACCAGTGCTTGGCACATTGCCTCTTCAAGATGTTCAAAGGCCTTCGTTGCTTCCGGAGTCCATGAAAATGCATCTTTCTTCAATAATGTTGTTAGAGGTGCTATTATTCTCCCATAATTCTTAACAAACTTGCGATAATACCCTCTCAACCAGAGAAATCCTCACAAATGCTTTATGGATGTGGGGATTTTCCATTCCTTAATGGTTTTAATTTTTCTAGGTCTACCTTAACACCTTCATGAGATACCATATGACCCAGATATTCCACCTCTTGTACTCCAAATAAACATTTGGAGATTTTTGCATATAATTATTTCTCCTCCAATAGTTTGAGCACCCTGTCAACATGTTGAACATGATCCTTCCAAGAATTTTTATAGATTAGTATATCATCAAAAAATACTAACACAATTTTTCTAAGGGCTTGAAAATGGAATTCATCAAACCTTGAAATGTAGAAGGTGCATTGGTAAGGCCAAAAGGCATGACCAAAAATTCATAATGACCCTCATGAGTTCTAAATGTTGTTTTTAGAATGTCTTCAGTCTTCATTCTGATTTGATGATATCCTGCATGAAGATCCAACTTGGTGAAGTAAATTGATCCATGAAATTCATCCAATAATTCATCAATGACATGAATGGGAAATTTATCTTTAATAGTGAGCTTGTTGAGCTCCCTATAATCTGAACACATGCACCATGGTCCATCCTTCTTGTGAACCAATACTACTGGAGCTGAGAAAGAACTTTGACTAGGTTGAATTATACCTGCCTTTAGCATTTCTGAAACCATACATTCAATTTCACTCTTTTGGGCATAGGGATATTAGTAAGGCCTAATGTTTGGAGGAACACTTCCTGGAATCAAATGAATAGCATGATCATGGTCACGAATAGGTGGGATGCCTTTGGGAGTCTCAAATACCTTGGAATGATTGTCCAAGGATTTTTGGAGATCTGGAGAAATATATTATTTCGATGTGGGAACCTCTAGTGAACATAATTGTGCAATTATGCCTCATTGTTCTTTCTTTAGAAGATTTGTCATTCTGTTAGAGCTGGTTATCTTTCCTGGTTTCCCTGTGATACCCCATAATTCAAATTCCTTTCCTTCTGAAAAAAAATTCATGAAAAGTTCTTCAAAATTAAAAGCTATTGTACCCAAGAATTGTAGCCATTCGACTCATAGTACAACATCAACACCACCCATTGGAATGGAAAGCATTGGGCTATTCAATACATATTCTCCCATGGATAGCTTGATATTATGGCACTTTCTAGAGAAATTTATGGTTCCTCCACTTGCGACCATCACTTGACACTCTGGTGCTGGATATAGGAAGAAATTCAATTCCTTCGCTATCTTACAATGAATAAAATTATGGGTACTATCTGAATCAATCAACACTATTACCTTTTTCTTCTTGATATGTC
Source organism: Pinus tabuliformis (assembly GCA_031772625.1). Taxonomy (NCBI): domain Eukaryota; kingdom Viridiplantae; phylum Streptophyta; class Pinopsida; order Pinales; family Pinaceae; genus Pinus; species Pinus tabuliformis. Next base: position 535,095,902 of record CM062813.1, on the reverse strand, counting down.
CTTCTATCTTGATAGTTTGAGGAGTGGTAATTCTAGCCAATGCATTACAAGATATGGTCAGATTCATTTCTTCTTTCTCTAGGGATTGTTCTTGGTGTATATCCTCTTATTTTGATGTTTCTTGTTCCTTTTCTTCCTCCTCTTCACAATCTATGTAAAATAATTTCTTCTCAGCATACTTATGACCTTTAGTGTATTTGATATCACAACTGTAACAAAGCCCTTTTGCTATTTTTTCTTCCAATTGTTGTGGTGTCAACCTGGTAGGTTGTGGAAGGCTAGGGACAACAACATTCCATCTTTATAATTGTGAGTGGTGGGCTTCCTTGTTGCCATAATTTTTCTTTCCATTTTTCTTGCCAACTTGAATGCCTTATCCAATGAATCAAGTTCCCAAAGGCAAACCTCATGTTGGATGTTATTCTTTAAAGTCCCTATGAACACATCAATCCTACGCTCCTCTGGAATATCTTTACCCTTATATTCAATTTTTGGAAGTCCTCAATGTGCTCCATCATTGAACCCTTTTGTTTGAGATTTATCAATTTGCTAAAAAAAGTGTTGCTTTTTGTATCCTCATAATGTGCTATCATTTCATCCGTAAAAATTGCCCAAGTGACAATTTGTTTATGAGAGCAAAGCCATCGATACCATACAAGTTGATTTGGTTCCAAATATAAAGTTGCAATGCGTACCTTTTGTGTGTCTTGCACATTATGGAGATCGAAATATTACTCCATCTATAGTATCCATGTTACAGGATCCTTGCCATCAAACTCGTCATATCGACCTTTGGGACATGGTGGGTCTTCGATCCAATGTTAGAGTCTATGAAATCATGATTAACATTTATTTTGTTCTGATCATGAGTTTCCTTTACTACCCTTTCACCATTAGTAAGCATTTCTTGTAGAAACTTTGTCAAATCTATCTTTAAATCTTCCATCTTAGCTTCCACGCCTTTCTTTAAACCATCCATCTTAGCTACCATGCCATCCATCTTAGCTTCCACGTCATTCATCTTAGCTTCTACGCCTTTCTTTAAACCATCCATCTTAGCTTCCACGCCCTTTTTTAAACCATCCATCTTAGTTTCCATGCCATCCATATTAGCTTCTACATCTTTCTTTAAACCATCCATCTTAGCTTCTGTTACTTTTTGTGAGAGTGAATTTTGTTGCACTTAGTCTTGTAATTTTGATATATCATGTTGCATTTGTTCCTCTTCTTCATGAGTCATGCTAGAGCTTTTAGGTTGCTTACCAGGTGTTTCCATTTTCTTTCTTCGGGGCATCAATTAATGATAATTATGTTTCACTATGCCCTTTGAATTCCTTCAAACTAATTTTTCAAACCAAACTTATGCAAAATTTTAAAAAAAAAAACTACACACCTTTTTTCACTTTGTAGGAGCTCGATATTGTATATGATGTATCTCTGAAATTTCTGATCTCCAAGGCCTGAAATTGCACACTATGGTAGCCCTTTGAGTCCTCTTTCCAATGCCACAAGTCTGATCGAAATTGGATTCTCCAAGAAAGCGTTATGCCCAATCTCCCAAGATGACCAAATTATACACTTTTTTAGTAGAGCGAACTTGTACAAAGTGCCATGTGTCACTTTTTCAACCTTCAGACCTGAATATGATGCACATAAAACTGCAGTTCGTCCTATTTCTGTAACTTCTTATGAAATTTCAATAAGATAGTCAAAGAGAAAGTTATGACGATTTTCCCAAGGTCACCTTTCCAGGATGTAATTCGGGAGCCTGCAAAAACCCTAACTTCCTTGGATGATATCTCAAAAAATGTAGCGAGACAGGATCTAAAATTTGGAACCGAGGATCGTCGAGGTTTCAGCTCAAATGGGTTTTTTTTTAGCTTCTGAAACATCGCAGAAAAAAAGTTATAGCGAAATTGCCACAATGACCTATTTTGGAGTAGTAAAACCCTAGAATCGAAAGCTCTGATACCAAATGTTATGAAACCAGCTCACAAAAAGATAGAAAAGATAGAAAATATTGGTCATCGCAAGGGTCAAGGGGAGATATCAAAGGCAAATCATTGTAAACCACTGGTGTGCAAGATTCTATGTAACAAAGGAAAAATACCCCCTGAGGGGAGTCCAAAGGCCATAGTGCCCAAAGGACTAAGCACTTAGTCATAACCCCCGGTCACATGAAGCAAAAGGGGCTAAATTGGTTCTGGAGGCCCCGTCCTGTAAAAGCTTTCCAGTGAGAAATCCTGATGTGAGAACTCCACAACCAGGCAGTACAAAACTTTAAAGGCATGGTGGGTCGGGAGCTGTGGCATTTAATAAGGAATATGGATCATTCAAACCCGGCATGGGCTGATCCAGAAAGGCCCTCTATGACACGGAATCAGGGTCAACGCTGACAGGAGTAAACAAGGACTTGGTAGTTAGGTAAGACTTGATTATCTAGCATGGTGCCCCCATACATAGGGAAGACAAAGTACCACCCAGGGGTCCTCTTCTTCAATACTACAGCATGAAATTGATAGTGCCCACTCCCAGCTTTGAAGGATAAATGGTTCAAGTAGTAAAGGCAGAAATGACAGGAGTCGCCTGAGCAACACAGGAGGCCATACCATGAGAAAACTACAACCTGAAGCATAAGAAATCACAGGGATGGGCATCAAGATATTTTGTTAACATTGTTCATCTGGTTGTTGACTAATTTGCTATCTTATAATGTGTCGCTCTTTAATGAGGCAATTAATATTTTGTAATTCTTTTGGGCCACAAAGCCATCCCTGGCCGAGACAGATAGTCGACCTAACAACTGAGACTCAGGCGAAGATATTTTGATGTAATGAATGTTCAACGCTCCCCCTCTTGAGATAAATAGGGGGAAGAAACACTTCACAAAGGTTCATAAAACCTAAAAAAAACACTACATGTTATTTTCATTCTGTATGACTTTATAATACAAATATTTCAAAATATCGAGGAAATGGTGGTGATTCCCCCTTCAAGTATTACAGTATGTTATCCCTCTATTAAAACCCATTATGTTCATGTTTCTTCTCTGAATTCATGCAATCATAGCTGCTAGAAATATTTCATACTTCCTCACATATTCATTTGTATTGACTTATTAATGCATGTGCCTGTATGGATTATTGAAATTATATATTTAAATTTGCGCTACATGAATCATAGCATTTAGTCCCTCTTTTGTCCATTATTTCTACCTGTAACTCAAATAAGTGTAGAAATCCTTAATGCTTCAAGCTCTATGTGTTAAAGGTAGAATTCTTGATGCTTTAAGCTCTATGTGATGAGTTGCTCTTTCTTCTTATCCTCTCTCATTGCTCTATAAAAGCTTATTAAACTGTAAGTCCTTGAACTACTTGGCTTCCACTATTTTATGCACATATTTATGTGAATTGCATATGTGAAGAAGTACCAGAAATACATGACTTATACCTTTGGATGAATGAACCAACTCATTCCATATATGTGTATGTGTGTGTGTGTGTCTGTGATGTCTTCATTTTCTTGAGAATCATTTGAGACACATAATCTAGATGTGCCCAGGCACTAGTCTTGTAAGCAATCCGACCCTGTCTCTGGGAGCGACAACACATGGAGCATTGGTTTGAAAAATGCTCTGGACCCAACAAAAGTTGTGGTTTGAGTTACTAGTCCTAAAGCCTTAGTTGGACAAACACTATGGAGCCTAGCAGTAGCCATGGGTTGAGTTACTAGTCCTGGAATCCGGGTTGGAACAAACGCTCTAGAGCCTTCGACAACTTGGGTAGAGACCGATCTGGTGATAGTTAGTGATGTCCGACCATGAGGTGGAAGCACTGGTTGAAGGTTGAGGGTTGAGGTGTTTTGGCCTCTGGAATCCCTGGTTTGCTTTTGTCTAATTTTTTCCATGAGATCCCATATTCATGCTTGGAATATGGCATGGAGGTGACTGGCTGAAAGAGAGATTTGGTTTAGCCTAGTCTATGGTCGGGTGGTTCGTGGAAGTCCCAGACCTAGTTGCATTTTACATATGTTAATAAGAGCCTCTTTCCTCTTGTATCTTATGGGTAAATATACTTATTCATATGTGTTTTTTATGGTTGCAATATCCTTGCTATTTCTATTGGTTATATGTTGGTCATGAGCATGTTTTATGGCAGTGATGATGTATGGCTCTCATCATGTTTTTATTTGTAAATTAATGAATAATGAATATGTGACCTAATAGATGATAACACAACTAATGTTATAAGGAATCAATGCTTCTTAGCAATTCTCAAATAAGTATGAGACCCTTATGCCCAAATCAGTTGTTATGACCTGTAGATTACATGTTCATGATGTGTTTGATAAAATTCCTGTCATGGTTGGGCTTGGTTAGGTCAAGTCCTTGATCAAGTTTTGTGTTAGAGGCTTTGTCTTGGTGTCATTTATTGTCTTGGAAATTCTCATCAAGTTTTGGGCAATGGTTTGGAGACTAGCCCTGAAAAAGTGGCTTAAATATCACAGTCTCTAGCACAAAACTGGCTAAAAAAGACTGCAGTCTCTCCCTTGCAGGCATTGTGGGAGCGACTGGAGAGTCCTGTTCACATGCATGACCATGTCATGGGAACGAATGGGGGTTTATTTCATTGAAAGGCTAGGTAAACTTAGGGGTTGGGCACTTGAAGTGGTGGATTAGTTCCTCGGTGTCCTGTAGCACCTATGGGAGGTCTGTAAAGTGTTGGTTCATCGGTTCCACTTCCTTAACTGCACTTAGGGAGTTGAATCATATCATAGTAACTCTTCATCACATATTTACCCCGGTGGACCGGTAAGCTTAGGTAAGTGTGGGAGGAGGGTGTTAAAGAGTGGCATCAGAGCATGGTTCACCCCTTGGACTAGATGGGCAGAATGTGGATTGTCAGCATGCATGTAAGTTGTATTTGTTCTTGATGTGTATGAATGGTAGTGGTCGTTGTTACATTTGTGTTGACATGTAGGATTTGATGATGTTATTGTTGGGATTCTTTAGTCATGAATGCATGTCGGTTGTATATGATTTTTTTATGCATGTCAGTGTCTATATGTTGTTATGCATGCATTGCCATGGTTAATTTTGTTGTCCATGAGGTCATTATATACATTTTAGGTCATTGTGATGTTGTTTGTATGTTATGATGTTGATGTGTTGGTTGAGATAGAGCAGGAGATGTAGATCATCAAAGTGAGATTATGGCACTGAACGTCGAGGTAAGAGAAGATCGTCATATAGGTTTGTATGTTTGGCATGCAGGGATGTGGTTAATGGTTGTTATAAGCATTAGGGTTACTTATATGCTTGTCATTATACTATTATTATGGTTACATGTATGACAGATGTTAGTGAATCAATGTGGTCATATGCACGTTCGTCGGATAGTCATGCATGGTAGTAACTTGTTATTGTTTTATGTTAGTTAACTTGATGATTATGTTATATGTTGTTGATGAGTATGTTATATGTTAACTTGTTTTTTCTATATGTTAGTTAACTTGATGATTAGGGTTATTGCATTTAAATATTGGTGTTATATGTATTGTGTTGATTTGGATTGGCCTATGCAGATGGGTAGGGTTATGGCATTCAAGTATGAGTCGACCTAATTATGATAGTGTGTTGTAGTAATCTAGACTGACTGTGCATATGTGATTTTTATGTGTGAATGAGCTTATGATGTAAACATGTTAGTTAGTTATTGTTATAGATATCATGACCTTATTTATGTTTGAGTTGATATGTTGTGAAGTTATATTGTGCTAAATTGATTAAATGTACAGACAAGATAGCCTCCCCTAAGATACATTAAGGTATGAGTTTGATTATGTTGTCTATTTTGTGGTTGAGTGTTTGATTATGTCATATAGTTGATTTATTTAACATGGTATGTTTGCAAGTGGTTTGAATGTTTGATTGATTTCATGTTATGAGTATGTGTCTGAAAGGTTGCACGAATGAATGGTCTTGTTTTAATATGGTTGTACTAACGCATTATGTGTTGAGACAACTGATATGCTCTTGAGTGTAAGTAGGTGCTAGTTGTAGTAGTATGAGTAATGACTGTTAGTTGATTATTACATGGTTGTTAGTCTTGAAAAATGTTGATTTCAATTAATAGACATGATATTTTTTATCCCTGGAACATGTGTAAATAGTTGCAGGGCAACATGCTTGGTATTAGCATGACAAGGTAATAGTTGAATTGTTTATGTAACTAACAGCGGGGTGATGTGACAGTACATAGTAAGATTTTATTGCAATAAGCTAAAAAGGTAAAATAAGGGAATTGGGTGAGGATTCCTTTGGTTATGTTTGGAAACCACAATTCCAAACAAATGAATGCCTTGAATACAGGAAGTCTTGTTAACCCTAATATTGTTTGAAATTATGTGGACATGTGCTATATTCATGGACATGTATTTGACAAGTATAATAGTTGGTGTCTACTTATAGCAAGATCTGTCAAGGGAATTGGAGTCCCTCGAGAGATGGCACAAATGTGTTCAACTACAAGGCAACATGCTTGGCACGACAAGGTAAGATAGCTATTATATTTCATATTTATTTATGTGTTGACAATTATGTGTTTATGGAAGTATGATACAGGGAATTGCATGGTAAGAGATTGCCATGAAATCTTGAAGGCTCGGGTTGAACTTTCCTTTGGAAGTATTGGTGTTTATTGCTAGTATTGTGCTTTTAGTATTTTGTGATTTGTTGCACTTGATATGTGGTTTTGTTTGTGTCTGGTGCATGGCCATGCCACTTTGTTCGTGGTGTCATCTTATTATGATTTTTCATGGTTTTCTTCTTGTTTCTTTCCTTTTCTTTCCTTTTATGTTTTGAGGGTCTTGGGAATTGGTTGGGAAAGAGGAAAGTTAATGGAGCTTGGGAGGAGTTGAATGAAACCAGCAGGTGATGTAATACTCGGATGAAGCCTAATGCATAAGTAAGGGCAACTGAAGTCAAGAATATGACAGCTAGTTGGATTGGTTGGGTGCATTGATGTAAATAGATGGTGGTAGGACAATCATGAGAAAAGTAATTAAGAAAGGTAAAGTAAATGGATTTGAGGCATCAAATGCCTTGTTTATGTTGGGAATTGTTGTTCTCAATGTTGTGCATATGTTGCATGGATAAAGGGAGTTCTCTTAACCTAGACCTTATGTTATTTGGTAGTTATGTTGCAATCATGAATAGGCTGATGTCTATATATGTATATATGTCATGTCATCAAGGGTAATGATTATTTTATGCTAATTCTTATGTGTATATATATGTGTGTGTGTGTGCATGTGTGTGTGTGAGACAGGGTCATCAAGAATTATTCTTGTGGAGGAATGATTGCTTATTCAGGTGAATGGCATGAAGAGGTTCATGGTTTCATGAGGAATCAAGTGGGAAGACTAGCCCTAACAGATTTATGAGGTCAGTAATATCTGGATATGAATTGATATTATGTGTTCATACTATGTTTATGTTTATGTTATGGATAGGTAATGCTAAGGGATACATCAGCGTAATGGAAGCAATATTATTGGTGGCATGCTGGGACATGCACGAATAGTGGAAATACACTAGAGACAAGTTTGTTGGTAGAGATAGTGTGGTTTTGGATGTGTAGTGCTATTGTTGTGTATATGTTGTGAATATTGTACTGTGCACACGATGGCTATGCAATGTTGTGAGCATGTTGGATATGTGGTATTGTGTACATATGGTGTTATGTACATGTTGTATATGCAATGTTATGTACATATGGTGTTGTGTGCATGTTTTACATGTGGTGCTACGTACATATGGTGTTGTGTGCATGATTGTACATGTGGTGTTGTGTGCATGTGGTCCAATGTACATGTTGTACATGTGGTGTTGTGTGCAGGTGGTGTTTTGTACATGTCATGCATGTCGTGTTGTGTACATGTTGTGTCATGTACATGTCGTGCATGTGGTGTTCTATACATGTGGTATTGTGTACACGTTGTAAAGGTGATGCAGTGTACATGTGGTGTTGTGTACACATTGTGCAGGTGGTGTCATGTACATGTGATGTTATGCACATGTTGTGCAGGGGGTGTTGTGCACATCTGGCACTGTGTACATCTTGTACATATGGTACTGATATACATGTGGTATTGTGTGCATGTCGTACATGTTGTGTTGCGGGCATGCGATACTATGTATGTGCATTGTGTAGTTGTGGTATCGTAACATGTGTATTCATGGTGTTGTACATCGGATGTAGGTGTATGTATTGTGTGGTGTCATATGTTGTGTGTAGGTGTATGTGGTGTGTTGTGTGACGGGTGTGGGTGTATGTATTGTGTGGTGTTGTACGTCGTGTGTGGATGTACGTGTTGTGATATACATTGTGTGTATGTGTATGTGATTGAAGAGAAGCAAAGGAACTGGGTATTTGCCGGGTGTGGCAACCGATCCGGTGTGTGTATAGAAAGAACAAAGGCAGAAGTAAGGATTGATTAAAGGATAAGTATCAATATTTTATTTCAGTTTCAATTATGCACGTGATCTATAATTTTGGTTTATGATGGTTGCATTTTAAGCTAACCAGTTGTGATATGCTTATACATGATGATTCGAACAAAGAGCTAGTTTGACTTGTTGTGACAGGAAGTAAACATAATTGCAAGTGTACCTTGTTGATGAGCTACCAATGAGATATGATGTGAATTTATTTCAATTCGTTTCAAATCTAATGGAAATTATGTGCTTGGTACAGGAAAGCGTGGGAATGCCTAGTTGGGTGGTTAAAACTGAATGCAAGCATTAGTAACAATGACAAAAGGAATTGGAACATGCAATAGTATGTTGGTAAAGCATTTCAGGAGCAGGGCCATTGTGGGACACTGGTACCCAAAAGTGTCCATTGATTTCCATGAGCGTGCTATGACCTATATGATGGTTTTGAGGTAGGGATATGCCTTGGTTTTTGGACTTCCAATGCGAGGAAACCTTGCCAAGGGAGGGGTCACCCAAGGGACTGTGTAGTAGAGAAGGGGATGCTCACAAAACTTGGAAGGTGTGTAACTGCACGGAAGGGGGTGACTGGATTACTCAAGGAACTGTGTAGCAAAGAAGGGAAGATCGGGGAATGTATTTGTTTTTGCCATTAGCATTTCTAGATGGAATCATATGCACATTGGGAGTGTGCCCTAGAACAATGAGTCGGTAACGGTTCACTTAGAAGAAAAGTGGCGTAGGATTGTAACATTAGACATTGGATGCATCTTTGACTTTGGTAGTGGATTCTGGACTTCCTGGGAAGGAGGTGAATCCTGGTACTACTTTTGAGGGTGGAGGTGGAAGCCTTTGGATTCCCTTGTTGCAGATGCAGGCTTCGTATCCTTTTATTTGTTGGTTGAGCAAATGTACATATGTGTATATGTGTATATTATTGTAAATATTGTATCAAGTTGGATTTATAAAGCTCCATAAATATTATGATTATTTTTTGGTTGAAACAACTGTGCATAAGAGTATATGTGGTTGTTATTGTAAATATTGTAATGAGTTGTGTTATAAAGCTCCAGTAAACAGTATGATTGTCATGTTTTCATCGCAGTGTCATTGTAAATAATGCAACAAGCTATGTTATAAAGCTCCATGGGCAGTATGTTTAGGTTTTTAGCGGTCTTGCTGGTTATAGGTGTCATTGAACATCAAGGATGGTGTTCACCCAAGGGGGAGGGTTCTGTAACAACCTTGGTCAAAAATTCATTTAAAAAATAAATATAAGATCAAGGTCATGGGACATGTATTCCAAGTTGAATGGTGGGAAAAACATCCTAGTGGGGTGTTCACTTCGATTTATTAATGGCTAAGGAAATTAGCAAAGGCATAGTGGCAAAGGATTTGGAAAGGCAAAGAAGCATTATTTGACATTTATTTATGAAAATAATAGAAAATAGGAGAAAAGGAAAGTGAAAGGACACAAGTTGCATGTGAGGAGGAAAATGAAGGAAAATAATGGAAATTGAAGAAAATAGAGGCCTCATTGATAAAAAGGCTTATGAGGATTAGTTCATAGACTTTTGTCAGTTTTAGCTTGGAGCTCTCTCTCTCTCTCCTCTACCTTCTCTCATACTCTTGGACACTTATATTTTTCTTAGATCACTCTTGGAGGCATGTGGCATACTTGGGATTTGGAGCAAGAAGGCAAAGGGAAGCAAAGATCAAGCAAGGAAGAGCAGGATCAGCGGCTACAACGGAATTGCTTTGCAGGGGTCAATTTGCATGTATGATTTCCTTGCTAGTTTTGGCATGCATAGCACATGCATGTGGTTTCTTGGTTATGATCTATCATTGGCATGGAGGATTGCCTGGATTGACAGTGGTTTTGCCTAGCTTTGCCAATTCCTGGATAACCATGGTGTTGTGGTTTTATATTTGTTTTCTAGTTGGTGCTTATGTTCCTTATGGCTGTGGGTTGATTTATTAGTTCCCAGAGCCTTTGTTGGACAAACGCTTTGGAAGCCCTATAACGAATTGGGTTGAGTTACTAGTACTAGAAGCCTTGGTTGGAAAAACACTCTGGAATCCCTATAACAGCTTGGGTTGAGTTACTAGTCCTAGAGCCTTGGTTGGACAAACGCTCGGTAGCCCAGCAACAACCGTGGGTTGAGTTACTAGTCTTGGAAGCTGGGTTGGAACAAACAGCCTGGAGCCTTGGAAAGCCTAGGTAGAGACTGATCTGGTGATGGTTAGTGATGTCCAACCGTGAGGTGGAATCACTGGTTGAGGGTTGAGGTGGTTTGGCCTCTAGAAGCCCTTGTTTGGTTTTGTCTGATTTTTTCCTTGAGATCCCACAATCATGCTTGGAATATGGCACGAGGGTGACTAGCTGAAAGAGAGATTTGGTTCAGCCCAGTCTATGGTCGAGTGGTTCGTGGAAGTCCTAGATCTGGTTGCATTTTTCATATGTTAATAAGAGCCATTTTCCTCTTGCATTTGATGGGTAAATAGACTTTTTCATATGTGGTTTTTATGGTTGTTATATCCTTGTTATTTCTATTAGTTATATGTTGGTTATGAGCATGTTTTATGGAAGTGATGAAATATGGCTCTCATCATGTTTTGATTTGTAAATGAATGAACAATGAATATGTGACCTAATAGATGATAACATAGCTAATGTGATAAGGCATCAATACTTCTTAGTGATTCTCAGATAAGTATGAGACCCCTATGCTTAGATATTTTATTATGACCTGTAGATTACATCTTCATGATTTGTTTAACGAAATGCCTGTCATGGTTGGGCTTGGTTAGGTCAAGTCCTTGATCAAGTTTTGTGTAGAGGCTTTGCCTTGGTTTCATTTGTTGCCTTGAAAAGTCTCATCAAGTTCCAGGAAGTGGTTTGGAGACTAGCCTTGAAAAAGTGGCTTAAATCTCACAATCTCTGGCACAAAACTTGCTGAAAAATACTGTAGTCTCTCCCTTGCAGGAATTGTGGGAGCGACTGGAGGGTCTTAGTCGTATGCATGACCTTGTCATGGGAGCAACTGGATTTTTAATTCATTGAAAGGTTATGTTAACTCAGGGGTTGGGCACCTAGAGTGGTGGATTAGCTCCTGGGGGTCCTATAGCACCTAAGGGAGGTTTGTATTATGTTGGTTCGTCGGTTCCACTTCCTTAACTGCACATAGGGATTTGAATCATACCACAGTAACTCTTCATCACATATTTACCTCGGTGCACCAGTAAGCTTGGGTAACTGTGGGAGGAGGGTGTTACAAAGCCACCTGATGGTGTATGGATGTGGATGTGGCGTTTTTGGCAGCTTCAATCTCTTAAAGACCTCAACTGAGATCAAGTTTTTCTAGCTCCCACAATCAACGATGAACTGCACTGACAATCCCTTTACCCACATATGCGAGTGAAAGGGGCATTCCCCCTCCTCTCGATCCTCAAGTTGTGCCTTTTGGAGCTTGGTGGTGGCTACTGTCGCAATGCGTTCAACATTAATGATTTGCTTTCCCTTGTCATGTTCCGACTCAAAGTCAGAGCATGTATCGATCTATGAGTATTTTAGCTCGGACATTAGTGTCCACTTCGTGCGACATTCGTTTGTGTTGTGAGTGGGAGTTTTATGGAACTCACACCACTTGTCAGTATATTTCTTTGCCTTCCCATTATTCTTGGATTATGGCTTCGAGGAGTTGTCCTGAGGGGGTCGCTACCTAACTTTTCCCTTTACTCAATAGATTAGGGGTGCCTTTGCTCTGCTTTGGGTTCGTAGATCCAAAGTCTCGCTTCTTTTGCTTGAATTTTTGCTCAATCTTGGCAGCATATCGGTATGCTGCACCAAGCAAGGAGATGTCCAGGAACTCCATTTCCTCCTGAATGTATTTGTGCAAACAACTGTGATACTTGAGCACCAAATGTTTCTCAGAATATCTGATACCCAAATTTGTGAATAGGGTATGGAAAAGATTCATTAGCTCATGTACATCTTGATCCCTTTGTTGCCGCAATGTAGTCCATTGTATGTACATGTCCTCATATCTCCCCATGTGGTAATATTATTCCTTGATGGCATCTTGGAAATAATTCCAAGTGGGTGCAGCTGAAAATAGTGAGGGTTCTCTCCTGTCCCTTTGTTCATAGTAGATTTCCCACCAGTCCTTGACATGTGGGGCGAATTTGAGGAGTGAAAAAGTAATATTTTCCCTACTGGAAAAATCATGAACCAAAAAATATCCTTCCGACATATTTAACCATCTATCTACGACATTTGCATCTATCTGGCCTTCAAATATTGGAATGTCAAAGTTGACTTGTACCTTGGAGGGGGTGGTGCCTCCAAAGTGGCTTTTGGATGAAGATGTGTCGCCTATGGGCATCCGCTGAATGATCTGGGAAAGGTTATCCATCATCGTGTTTCTGTGTCACTCGAGCACTTATTTGAGAAATATTTTGAAAGGGTCTCCTGCTCCCTCATCTTTCTTTTCTTCCGCCATGGGAGGCTATCGAGGTTTACGAGGTCGGTCTTGTAAAGGTTCAACCAGTTCGAGCCCTAACTCCTTATACCTTGACCTCATTAGGGACTGTTAGGAGTTTTATTTGTTGTTTTACAACCCCTAAATTAAATCACCGACCGAGGATGGAAATCTTTGAGTCACACTGTGTTCTGATTCAGGTTCTAATATTAAGTACAAAATGCTTGATTCCTCCTTTCCATAAGCGCCACAAGTTGAAGTTAAGAAACCTATTAAATTCAATCTTTATCCTATTTAAAATATCAATAATAACTGACCTGTCTTAAGAATACTCTCATAAATAAAACAGGCAAACAAATTGATGCAAAGCCATTATGCAAGCTGCGTCATAATTTACAGTTCAAGTAATATGGATCATTGTTGTAAAAGAATGCCAATTATTATTTAAATACCCCAATTACTGTATAAACTGAACCATGATATCAAGGTTAGATTTACTAATCATGATGTAAACAAAGGATAATTTATTTCTTAAATTAAAATATTTTAATCATCACCTAGGAAAAACTTATCACTAATAACTACAGCTCACCACTCAGAAATCTTCAATAAGGAAATCTTCGATTAAAAGAAGATAGATCACTCAGAAAGCTTAAATTTTTTGAAATGATAGAAATCACACATAACCCAAAATCATATTGTATTCACGCATTTACTACAGAACCAAATCCATACCACATTTAATCTAAATAAAAGTGGCACTCAACTAACATATTTTTATGCTAAGAAAACATGAAAGTTCTAAGTAAGTAAAATTCTAGTTGTTGGCCTAGATCTCGGGACATATGAAGTCATAAATTTCCATCTTAAAAACTAAATGTACACTGACTCTATTTAATTTCTCACTAACTGTACTTAACCCAGAAATTCTGTTAGGTCCCTAAAATACTAGTGATTACCCCATTACTATTGTAGTTGTATCCCTTATTAGTATTGTTGTACCCCTATTTGTCCCCATATTGTTATTACTGTGCCCCATAGAATCCCTCTATTGTTATTTTTGTGGCTTTATATTATTATTGTTAGGTCGGCTGGGTTATATTGTGACTCCTTAGACTCCTATATATAGAAAGGAGGTTTTGTCATTTGAATCATCAAGGAATCATTCATTTGTGTAATTTAAAGGAGATTTCCCCCTCGAAGAGGCTGAATTCTAAGGTGTTGATCTATCTTTTCTATCTTTTTCTGAGTTGGTTTCATAACATTTGGCATCAGAGCCTTGGATTCTAGGGTTTCGCTGCTCCAAATAGGTCATCGTGGAATTTTCGCTATAACTTTTTTTCTACGACGTTTCGGAAGCGAAAAATAAAAATAAAAAAATAACAAAAAAATATCGATTTTAGAAGAAATTGCACTGAACCTCGGGTCCAAATTTCAGAGCTTTTCGTGCTATATTTGTGGAGATATGATCTGAGGAAGTTGGTATTTTTGCAAACTCCTTAATTACATTCCAACCAGGTGACCTAGGGAAAATCGTCATAACTTTCTCTCTGAGCATCAGATTGAAATTTTGTAAGAAGGTACAGAAAGAGGACGGATTGTAGTTTCTTGTATATATTTTTCAGAGCTAAAGGTCGAAACAGGGACACGTGGCACATTGGACAAGTTCGCTCTATTGAAGTAGTCTATAATCAGGTCACTGTGGGAGATTTGGCATAACTCTTCCTTGGAGAATCCAATTTGGATCAGACTGGTGGCATTGGAAAGAGGACACATAGGGTAACTGATGCCCTGAGGAAAGAAAATGCAAACACCTAGTAAGAAACCTGAAAGCTCTAGGATGACTCATGAAGAAGAGGAAGAAATGCCACATGATATATCAAAATTACAAGACCAAGTGCAACAAATGTCACTCTCACAAAAGCTAACAGAAGCTAAGATAAATGGCGTGGAATCTAAGATAAAGGGCATGGAAGATAATATGAATGGCGTGGAAGCTAATATGGATGATTTGAAGATAGATTTGAAGACAATTTTGATGAAAGGCATGGCAGATTTGAAGACAGATTTGACAAATTTTCTACAAGAAATACTTACTAATGGTGAAAGGGTAGTAAAGGAAACTCATGATGCGAATAAAAGAAATGTTAATCATGATTTCATAGACTCTAATGTTGGATCGAAGACCCACCATATTCCAAAAATCGATATGAGGAAGTTTGATGGCAAGGATCCCGCAACATGGATATTACAAATGGAGCAATTTTTCGATCTCAATAATGTGCAAAACACACAAAAGGTACGTATTGCAACTTTATATTTGGAACCAAATCAATTTGTATGGTATCAATGGATTTTCTCTCGTAAACAAATTATCACTTGGGCAATTTTTACGGAAGAATTGACAGCACATTATGAGGATACAAAAAGCAACACTTTTTTTAGCCAATTGATAAGTCTCAAACAAAAGGGTTCAATAATGGAGCACATTGAGGAGTTCCAAAAATTGAACAAAAGGGTAAAAAATATTCCAGAGGAGCATAGGATTGATGTGTTCATAGGGACTTTAAAGAATAATATCCAACATGATGTTCGCCTTTGGGAACCTGATCCATTAGAGAAGGCATTCAGGTTAGCAAGAAAAATGGAAAGCAAAATTATGGCAACCAGGAAGAATACCAGGCACAACTATAAAGATGGAAGTGTTGTTGCCCCTAGTCTTCCACAACCTATAAGGTTGACACCACAACAATTAGAAGAAAAAAGAGCAAAAGGGCTTTGTTACAGTTGTGATAGCAAATACACTAAAGGTCATAAGTGTGCTGAGAAGAAATTATTCTACATAGATTGTGAAGAGGAGGAAGAAAAGGAGCAAGAAAGGTCAAAAGAAGAGGATATACTCCAGGAACAAAGCCTAGATAAAGAAGAAATGAATCCAACCATATCTTGTAATGATTTGGTTGGAATTACCACTCCCCAAACCATCAAAATAGAAGGACAAATCAAGAAGAAAAGTGTAATAGTGTTGATTGACTCAGGAAGTACCCGCAATTTTATTCATTGTAAGGTAGCAAAAGAATTGAATTGCTTCCTATATCCAACACCAGAGTTTCAAGTGATGGTTGCAAATGGAGGAACAATAAATTGCTCTGGAAAGTGCCATAATATCAAGTTATCCATGGGAGAATATGTATTGACTAGCCCAATGCTTTCCATTCCAATGGGAGGTGCGATGTTGTACTAGGAGTCCAATGGCTACAATCCTTGGGTATAATAGCTTTTAATTTTCAAGAACTTTTCATGAAATTTTTTGCGGAAGGAAAGGAAGTTGAATTAATGGGTATTGCAGGGAAACCGAGAAAGATAATCAGCTCTAACGGTATGACCAAGCTTCTAAAAAAGGAACAAAGAGGTGTAATTGCACAATTATGTTCGCTAGATGTTTCCACATCGAAATCATCTATTTCTCCAGATCTCCAAAAATTCTTGGACAATCATTCCAAGGTATTCGAGACTCCCAAAGGTCTCCCACTATTCGTGATCATGATCATGCTATTCATCTGATTCCAGGAAGTGTTCCTCCAAACATCAGGCCGTACATATATCCCTAAGCCCAAAAGAATGAAATTGAACGTATGGTTGCAGAAATGCTAGAGGCTGGTATAATTCAACCTATTCAAAGTTCTTTCTCTGCTCCAGTAGTATTGGTGCACAAGAAGGATGGATCATGGCGCATGTGTCTGGATTATAGGGAGCTCAACAAGCTCACTATTAAAGATAAGTTTCCCATTCCTGTCATTGATGAATTACTGGATGAATTACATGGATCAATTCACTTCACCAAGTTGGATCTTCGTTCAGGATATCATCAAATAAGAATGAAGACTGAAGACATTCCGAAAACAACATTTAGAACTCATGAGGATCATTATGAATTTTTGGTCATGCCTTTTGGCCTTACCAATGCACCTTATACATTTCAAGGTTTGATGAATTCCATTTTCAAACCCTTCCTTAGAAAATTTGTGTTATTATTTTTTGATGATATAATAATCTACAGCAAGTCTTGGAAGGATCATGTTGAACATGTTGACAGGGTGCTACAACTATTGTAGGAGAAACAATTATATGCAAGAAGATCCAAATGTTTCTTTGGAGTACAAGAGGTGGAATATCTGGGTCATATTGTATCTCATGAAGGAGTTAAGGTAGACCCTAGCAAAATTAAACCCATTAAGGAATGGAAAATCCCCACATCCATAAAGCATCTGCGAGGATTTCTCGGGTTGACAGGGTATTATTGCAAGTTTGTTAAGAATTATGGGAGAATAGCAGCACCTCTAACAACATTATTGAAGAAATATGCATTTTCATGGACTCCAAAAGCAACAAATGCCTTCGAACATCTTAAAGAGGAAATGTGCCAAGCACCGGTCTTAGCTACACCGGACTTCACAAAAACCTTTATTGTGGAATGTGATGCTTCAGGAAATGGAATTGGTGCTGTTTTAATGCAAGATGAAAGACCCATTGCTTTTGAAAGTCGTCCAATCAAGGGAAAGTTTTTACATAAAGCTATTTATGAGAAGGAAATGTTGGCAATACTACATGCGCTTAAGAAATGGCGACCCTACCTAATGGGAAGACACTTCAAGGTAAAAACGGATCATGATAGCCTTAAATACTTTTTAGAACAAAGATTATCCTCTGAAGAGCAACAAAAGTGGGTCACAAAGATGTTGGGTTATTGTTATAGACATTTTTGTGCCTTGCATCACTGAGCATGAAATGTCAATAATTAAGGGATCCAAAGTCCCTAAACATGTTGTTCCTACCCCTAGAGGAACAAGGCCAGCAAACCACAGCAATTCACAAAAGTTCTCCACCTGAAAACACTCAAAAACAGGCCAATTCTGGATCATGTCAACTGCTCCACTGAGCATCTGCGCTGAATATCAACTGCTCCACTGTCTACCTGCACTGAATGTCAACTGCAAAGAAGGCTACCTGCGCTGAGCGTAACTGGACAAGTGGCAGACTCATTTCTCAAGGTGTCAATGCCCAGGAAGCTTCCAAAATGACACTTGGGTCAGGGAATTCGACTGGTGATGAGTAAGAGGTTCCAAATCTCCAAGTGGAACCAAGAACCTCCAAGTGGACTCAAGAACTGAAGTGGGAGAGGACACTAGTCAGTCATACCAGCCTCAAGCTGACTCATCCTCTCTCCAAAACTCCTTTATATAGATCTCTCTCCATGAGGTCAAGGGAGGCTGGAATATTGTGATTGCAAAGAATTGTTGTTGGATTGTGGTTAGATCATTGGGTGTTTATGCTTTGAAAGGGGCTGAAGAAGGAATTCCATTCTGCCGGGAAGGAGATGCTGGGTTGGAACCCTATGGGTTGTATCTCTTCCTGAACCTTGTTTATCAATCAATAAAGCTTCTTGGTTCTTTCTTATATGCTGGTGTATTTTGTATGATTTGCATTAGTGTATTTGATTTACTTCTAATCCTGAATCATTTATGAATATGTATATTTGCCTTTGTGTTGTGTCCTTCTCTCGTTGCAAGTAGCTGTTCTCTTGTCACAGGTAGCTGTTCTCTTGTGATCTCGTAAGGAGGCGAGTAGCTGTGGACACCCAAAGAGGAGAGGATCTAGATCGAGGGACAACCGGAAGATAACGGTAAGTCTACCAATCTCCTCTCTTTCATATTTCATAAAGGAAGAAACCGAAGTAGTTGTATTCGTTTGTTGCTAAGGTACTGTCACACCTTAGGTGGATAGGATCGTCCTGCATAGGCATTTTTCCCCATAACAAATTGGCGACTCCGCTGGGGAAGAACTTTGTTTTAGTCATTTTGTTTGTGTTTGCATCATTGTTTACCTCATAGACTCAACAGCAACAATCGAACTGCTTTGCAAAGTAGAATGTTGCTGCTTTCATCCTTCACTGGGTTTTTGCCTATGATCTCAACAATGGACACACAAATGACTTGATGATCCTTTGTGATAGTCTTTAGTACCCTCTCAAAGCATCCCTCTGTTTATACCTTTCTTGTGTTTCTGATTTGGCCTGAAACAGTTGATTTTTGAGCATTTTATGACCCGGAAACCAAGAGAAACGAGAGTTTCTCCTTTCAGCGCAGACACTGTGAAGGCAGTCTGCATTTCAACGCAGGTCCCGTGAAGGCTACCTGCGTTGAATGTCAAACTAACAGTGTTACACCTGCGCTGAACCAGTGTACCTTTGTGCAGCTGGGGTTCCTTGCTGTCTTTTTGCCCTGTTTTGATCTCTGTTTTTGCAGCCTTTAACCAGCATAGGTGCCACCTCTGAAACCCCTTTTCTTTGCTTGAATTCCGCCTCATTTTTGTACAAAAATACTGTAAGTGTTTTTATGTGTTTGTGGCGCCATTTACAGTTTTCCTTTGCATGAGCGAAATAGTCATCCTGTAGCCTTGATTCAGATCTAATTGATTGATTGATTGTGATCTTAGGAGAGAGTTCATTGGCTGTTTGCAGTTTGATTATCATTTTCTTTTGCTTATTGGTTTGAATTTGTCACTTTTAAGTGTCGAAACGAGTATTCCTTTCGAAAAATCGCAAAGTGCTTGTAATCTCTTCTACCCTTGCTGATTTTGGAAAAAGTAAACTTGTTTATTTTCAGTCATTTAAAAGCAAATTCAAAGTTGTACAAAAAGCTTTCTTTGTAGGCATTTATACTAAGAAAGTGAAAACAAACACCTGCATTGTGCATTTGCATTTTGATAAGTTTGCATGTGTGATTTAGGAAGAGTGCATTAGAGTGTGCTGATTGCTCTTTGAGAAAAGATAGTCGCTCTCTTTTCCCTTAGTAGCTAGGATTTTCAAAGTTGAAAGATTATAAAGCTTGCTTATCATCTTAGACTGCATTTAGGAATTTGTACTAATACATCTCGTGGTGATCCTGAAAGACAAACTTTAAAAAGATCAACTTAAAATATATTGAATGAACCTAACAACGCTTTGCAACATAACGCACAACATAGAGGTCTAGGTAGAGACGTGTTCCGGCGTCGTTAAGCCTAGTGACTGTCGATCTCTAAGAAGGTGGGTGATTCCTCTTGAGGGACGATAGCACTAGTACGGATTGTGCTCCCACGTACCGTCGCGTATATATTGGGAGACCCCTATAGGCATATATCCTTTATCCTTAGGAAGCCGTGTCGGCCGCCCTACTGATCGCAATGCAGTGAACACAGCATTCACGAAGATCGACCACCCATACCATAAAACGTATTCTGTGGTTTTGCGAAAAGTTTGGCACACCCTCTGCCTAGATCTCCAGAGCAGTTTCTTTTGGCCTTTTTCAGACTCTATAACAGAAAAAGTCCATCCGAGCATTTGTCACTTCGGGCTCGTTAAAACATCGAAGGAGACTAGAGTCATCTTTAGCTTTTTCTCGACTCTTTAAAAGTGAAAAAGCAAGTTGTGTCTAAAGCGTCGTTAACAATTTATTTTAAACGGAACAATCACCCTTATTCCCGCGTTGATCTTTAGGTTGAAAAGATGGAGCACACCAAACAAGGAGTTCCCCTTGATGGAAATCCTAGTCCTTTCTCCTCTTGGGGAGATGTTGGTACGCCCCACATGACCACATTGTCGCTTCCAGGACTGACAATTGGCCTACCAGTATGGCTCTTTTCAACCAATATCGTTCAGAATACCACCATTCCTAAACAGTCGAGTCAACAGTTAGATCAGACAAGAGTTGCCCACCAGCCTTCTACTTCATCTTCCTCTCCTCCTTCCTCTTCGCTTGACGGAACTGGTCGGTCAAAGAACCGGGTTCCTAAGGAGAAGAAGGAGAAGAAGAAGAAAGAAAAGAAGCAGAAGGAGCCTAAGGCGACTGGGGGCAAACAAGCGTCATCTAACAAAAATCCACACACAGCACTCGTAAGGCCTAAATCGCCATGCGTCATATGCAGGGGAGACCACTTCCATAGAGATTGTCCATGTATCCCCCGGATACTAAGAGACTGGTCCCCCCGTTTGCACAATTCGGTAGCATCGACCTTTGATAGCCATGTCGATTGTTCACCGTCAACTAGTGGGAGTGAAGCTCCAGGACAGAGCAGAAAAGCTAAATTTCCCTGCAGACTGTGTGAAGGCGATCACGCCATCCACCGTTGTCCCTTCTTAGACGAGGCGAAAAGAGTTCTGGAAGATCGCCCGATATTACGAGCGAATCTCCCTCCTGGATATCAAAAACTCTTGCCAAGTCCCTCGCTAGTTGAGAATCCGGTTGACCCGCCCAGGTGGTCAGCCGAAGCACCTGTCATTGAAGATGAACAGTCTGAATCCATACCTGACGAAAGTCTAAAGGTTGAAACGGCAGTTGACCCAGTTTTGCCTTCAGAGGCTCTATCTTCGAATGACACCATCACAGAGGAGAGTAAAGACGACACCGTCCAAATTCTCTTCATCAGCACTGACTCTGATGATCAAGGGGGCAATGCCGCCATTCCTTTATCGCAGGAAGGAAGTTCATCAGAGCGCTATCCGGCCGTTTACTCGGTCCCACCACCAAGCAACCTGGTTGTGTCCTTTGACTGGAACCAACTAGGTAGACCTCGCTTGCCCGCTAGCATACCATTCAGAATCATTGTACAAATATACAGAATGGTAATGGCTGGTACAGTTATTGATGAAGGGGCATCTGTGAGTATCCTTTCCTCTATTGCTTGGAAAGCGCTTGGTTCGCCTGCGCTTTTGCCTGAAATGAGAAATCTATCAGGCTTTGATAAGGGAACCAGTCGCCCTTTAGGGATCCTCCCCAATGTGCCAATAACATTGAAAGGGAAGACCGTTCAAATGAACGTGATGGTCGTTCAAGGACCCTTGGATTATAACCTACTCCTTGGACGAGACTATATATATTGCATGGGAGCAATAGTCTCCTCACTCTTTAGAGTAATGTGTTTTCCGCATGAAGGAAGAATGGTCAAGCTCGTGGACCAACTTTCGTTTCCCGGATCACACATCGCAAATAGTCATATACCATCCCTAAATGGTCTATTCACGAAAGAAGTGTCTCAACCCACGGTCCGTCCCCCTGATGAGCGCGAGTAATCCAGGAGGATATGACTGGAACCCAGGGGGCATGCGTCCTGGTCTGCTTCGGCAGAGAACTTTGGGTATTAGATATGGTTTCCGCGAGAGAATATGACTAGTCCGTACCCCGTCCGTCTAGGAAAGAGGGTTGTTCTAGAATAAGATTCTTTTGTCAAAGTTATGTGAGTGAAATAATCTGCTTTTCGCCCACCTTTGTCTATTTCGGTAGACATTGCCGGGGAAGTGTTTTATTCGTAGCCGCGAACAAAACAATCCCTGGGTAACCTGAAAGAGGTAGGCCTCCCTCAGTAAAACAGATGTTTTGTCTTTGAGTAGTGTTCTTCTCTTGTCGCAAGTAGCTGTTCTCTTGCGATCTTGCAAAAATCTATTGAAAGTTGGACTAACGAGAAGACAAGTAGCTGCTCTCTTGTGACCTCGTATAGACCCGTTGAAACTGAATTAGCAAGACGACAAGTAGCTGTGAACACCCAAAGAAAAGCAGAGGTGAGAAGAAGGAGAGGAAACCTTGAAATTGTATTTTATACCTGGGGGCATGCAAACCTTTTGGAGTGCAAGCAAAGAGCGGTTATTTACCTGTTTTTTAGGTTAGCCGTTTCCGAACTTGCATAAAGAAAGGATGTGGAGCAAAGCGTGGTGAGATGAAGCTCCAATAAAAAATAGCGATCTCCAATGAGACACTCTTATCATATGACTGGTATATCGAGCAGTTTTACCGCGGAATTTATGCTCGTTAAAAAATAGAAAAGCGAGATCCGAGCAGTTTTAGCACATAGTTCATGCTCGTTAAAAAATAAACATAAGATTGAGCAGTGTTTTGGCGCATTCAAGCTCGTTAAAAAATGAACCCATCCCGGTAAATAACCATTGAAGTATGTAACCTGATCAACCATAAAAGCCTTGGTCATGTTTGTGCACCGTCACCTCCACCGTTCATTTGGCCGATCGTTTACCTCCATTTGATTGTTTACCCATTTTGAGGAACAGCTGCGAAGAGTGATTTCACCTAGCCATCCTTGTGACACTGCCGTGATTGGAAAATTCCAACCTGTACCTGGAATCAGCTGCTACCCCTGTTCATCACTCGTTCCTCGAAAGACGAGTCTTCTTTAAGCTCTTTTCAACTGACTCGTAAAATATGAAAAGATTGCCGAGTTTTGGCCTTCCAGCTCGTTAAACGACCGGAAGAGCTATCCCTCCTCTAGATTTTAATCTTTTTGGACCTGAGGGATTATTGCACAAAAAGATCGAGCGCTTGTTTTGTTCGGCTCGTTAAAACTATCGAAAACTCATCCCTTCTGTATTGTTTTATACTTTTTCGGACTTAAGGGATTAGATGACGAAAAAGGAATTTTGGAGTTAACTTTATGTACCTTTTCAGACTCTCTAAAAATGAAAAGGGCCGAGTTTTCTTTGTCGTTAGACTCATTAAAATCACTAAATAGCGACAAACTTGTCTTTAGACGAGAACGAGTTTCACTATCGCTAGGCTCGTTAAAACATAGCGATGGGCTTGCCCGAAGGGCAGGTTATAGAACAAGCATATGTTATCCTCCTCAAGCTTGACAAAAATAAAGAGGTACTGGTCAACAATGACTGGGGAAAAATTGGGAAAAATCAAGAAGTCTTTTGATGGTAGCAGGTCGCTCTTGAACATGACACTTTTCCTCCGTACCACATCGGGTTGGGTTGTTTCATTCACCGGTCGCATCACCATGGTCTTTGCCACACCATCCGTACTTGGGGTAATGCTACCAATCCATCGCATCAGTGTCGCCATATGTTCAAGAGAAGTCGTTCAGAAAGAGTCAACCAGGTCCCATCCACTGCCATACATTATCCTTCATCCGTTTCATGACCGCCACCCTGAATCGTATGTTACAGATCGTTTTCACCTCCATTAAAATCATTAGCTCCGTTCCGTGTCACTGATGTGGGATTCATTAAGGCCCTCCTTTGACGGATCGCTTCTTGTCGACATCAGCTCATTATCCAAGAAGTTGATCTAGGAACAACCCCCTCAGTACTTTGAAGCTTGCATGCCTCAATGGCAAGTTTCTCACTTCCGGCGACAGGTATACATCAATGACCTTCGACCAGAAGACTTTGCGTGGTGTTCGACGCCAAGTCCTTTATTCACACCACATGAATTGTACTGCAGTACCTTGAGGGTCATCATCATTATCGGTGATTCCTCTCGCGCTTGTTAACGGTTTACATCATTGACCAGTAATCAAGCGATGTCTTTCCATGTTCGACTTCAGCGCAATTCTCACATGGAGCGACTTGTACTTAGAGTGAAGATCGAACGAGTTTGAAGACCCCGGATCTAGTTTCATCCATCTGGGCTGCGATATATATTCAGGAAAAATAAAGACATTTGACATGTACATCATTGCAACAGATGATCATCCTACTCAAAGGATGATAGTTTCACCAGAATTATCAGTCTACCATCAAACGATCGTTTGTTCTATGTACCAAAATGTATTTATAAAGCTGAGCATGGGAATGCCCGCCTCAGCTAGATCATGAAAACTGAATGAATCATAATGTATTGTATTGTATCTTATTACAGGTCTCCTCCCAGCAAATGGATGAACTTCGGACTCCCCTGGATAAAGCATTTCACCCGATAAACGGCCTCATACTTTAGGGGGCAACTGTTATAGACATTTTTGTGCCTTGCATCACTGAGCATGAAATGTCAATAATTAAGGGATCCAAAGTCCCTAAACATGTTGTTCCTACCCCTAGAGGAACAAGGCCAGCAAACCACAGCAATTCACAAAAGTTCTCCACCTGAAAACACTCAAAAACAGGCCAATTCTGGATCATGTCAACTGCTCCACTGAGCATCTGCGCTGAATATCAACTGCTCCACTGTCTACCTACGTTGAATGTCAACTGCAAAGAAGGCTACCTGCGCTGAGCGTAACTGGACAAGTGGCAGACTCATTTCTCAAGGTGTCAATGCCCAGGAAGCTTCCAAAATGACACTTGGGTCAGGGAATTCGACTGGTGATGAGTAAGAGGTTCCAAATCTCCAAGTGGAAGCAAGAACCTCCAAGTGGACTCAAGAACTGAAGTGGGAGAGGACACTAGTCAGTCATACCAGCCTCAAGCTGACTCATCCTCTCTCCAAAACTCCTTTATATATATCTCTCTCCATGAGGTCAAGGGAGGCTGGAATATTGTGATTGCAAAGAATTGTTGTTGGATTGTGGTTAGATCATTGGGTGTTTATGCTTTGAAAGGGGCTGAAGAAGGAATTCCATTCTGCCGGGAAGGAGATGCTGGGTTGGAACCCTATGGGTTGTATCTCTTCCTGAACCTTGTTTATCAATCAATAAAGCTTCTTGGTTCTTTCTTATATGTTGGTGTATTTTGTATGATTTGCATTAGTGTATTTGATTTACTTCTAATCCTGAATCATTTATGAATATGTATATTTGCCTTTGTGTTGTGTCCTTCTCTCGTTGCAAGTAGCTGTTCTCTTGTCACAGGTAGCTGTTCTCTTGTGATCTCGTAAGGAGGCGAGTAGCTGTGGACACCCAAAGAGGAGAGGATCTAGATCGAGGGACAACCGGAAGATAACGGTAAGTCTACCAATCTCCTCTCTTTCATATTTCATAAAGGAAGAAACTGAAGTAGCTGTATTCGTTTGTTGCTAAGGTACTGTCACACCTTAGGTGGATAGGATCGTCCTGCATAGGCATTTTTCCCCACAACAGTTATGACTTTGAAATCATCTAAAAAAAAGGGAAGCAAAATGAGGTGGCAGATGCACTCTCAAGAAAGGATGAGGATGTGGAAGCATTGTTGTGCGCCATTTCTATTATCCAACTAGATTGGATAAACGAAGCAAGGGAGGAATGGAAGAATGATGAAGAAGTGTGGGCACTTATTCGAAAGTTACAACAAGATTCCAGTACATCTGATACATTTAGCTAGAAAAATGATTCGTTATGGTACAAAGATCACTTATACCTCTGTAAGAATTCCCAACTCAAACAAAAGATTCTTATGGAATTGCACACTTCTCCCTTAGGAGGGCACTCAGGATTTTTAAAAACTTACCACAGGGTTAAGAAGGAATTTTTTTGGGATGGCCTTAAATCGGATATTCAAAAGTTTGTGGCGGAATGTTTGGTTTGCCAACAAAATAAAGTTGAAACAATTAAGACCTCGGGTCTATTACAACCTTTATCCATTCCAAGCCAACATTGGGAGGAGGTTTCAATGGATTTTATCACAGGTTTTCCAAAGTCCGAGGGAAAGAGTGTCATCATGGTGGTAGTTGACAGACTTACCAAGTATGCACATTTTTGTGCATTATCACATCCATTTAAATCCAGTACAATTTCTACTGCATTTATGGAAACAATTCAAAATCTACATGGAAACCCAAAGATTATTGTAAGTGACAGAGATCCCATTTTCACTGGAAATTTTTGGATAGAATTATTTTCTTGTCTTGGTACTCAATTAGCTCATAGCTCATCTTATCATCCTCAATCTGATGGGCAAACTGAGATAGTAAACAAATGTTTGGAAGGATATCTTCGTTGCTTTGTATCTGATAAACAGACACAATGGGTAAAATGGTTGCCTCTAGCCGAATGGTAGTATAACACTTCCTTCCATACAGCAACAAAAATGACCCCATTTATGGCACTTTATGGATATCAGCCACCAACCATCACATCATATTTACGAGAAAATTTTAAGTTTCAAGTAGTGGAACATCACATCGAACATCAACAATAAGTCCTCCAACTCTTAAAGGATAACCTCGTGTTGGCACAGAATAGAATGAAACAACAAGCAGATCAACATCGCATCGAGATGTAGGTGATTGGGTATTCCTACGACTACAACCATATAAACAAATGTTCCTCAAGCAAGCTAAGAAGGATAATAAATTATCACCAAAGTATTATGGTCCATACAAGGTGTTGCAAAAGATTGGTACTATGGCATACAAATTAGAGCTTCCTGCAGCTTCTCGAGTGCACCCATTTTTCCATGTTTCATGTTTAAAGAAGGTTATAGGCGACAAGCTCCCAGTTCAAACAATATTGCCAGAACTTGACGAGGAAGGAAAAATTATATTAGAACCGGAAGCAGTCACAGAAACAAGAACTCGACAGCTATGAAATCGATCAATTTCAGAGTATCTCATCAAGTGGAAGAACTTATCCGCTGAAGATTCCACATGGGAGGATGACAATTTTATACAGAAGCATCCATAACTACTCAAGCATTGAGGACAACACTTTTTTGAAGGAGAGGGGCATGCTAGATCCCTATAATACTAGTGATTACCCCATTACTATTGTAGTTGTATCCCTTATTAATATTGTTGTGCCCCTATTTGTCCCCATATTGTTATTACTGTGCCCCATAGAATCCCTCTATTGTTATTTTTGTGGCTTTATATTATTATTGTTAGGTCGGCTGGGTTATATTGTGACTCCTTAGACTCCTATGTATAGAAAGGAGGTTTTGTCATTTGAATCATCAAGGAATCAGTCAATTGTGTAATGTAAAGGACGTTTCCCCCTCGAAGAGGCTGAATTCTAAGGCGTTAATCTATCTTTTCTATCTTTTTGTGAGCTGGTTTCATAACAAATTCAACTACTCATTCCAGATTAAGGCTATTACAACGAACTAAAAAAACCTTGCATGATAAGTATTAAACTTTAATCTCGATTCAATCCTTTTATATCTATGTTAAGTTCAGAATCAACAAATTCAAACCTCACTATCATGATCATTTTTCATATAAGCATAACACTGCAGGATTAAAAATGAACAGAACATAAGATTTATTTTGAGACTTAAAATATAATGGTCATTCCCTGTACCTTTCTAAATTAAAAGCATTCCTTAAACACTCTGCAACATGAAACCATATTAAAAGGACCATTCATATGCCAAGAATCATTACTCAATGAAATCCTTGCTGGTCTTTACAATTTTGAGGAATGGAATCTATTACATTGGGTGCAGACTTATGAAACAGGGTAAAGGTTTTTAGCACAGAATGAAAATAACGACTCTGAAATCTAAACAAGATTCACACTACTAAGGGATGATCAAATATAATTCCTATGATCTATATTAAGTACAAAACTTGTTTCCAAGTGGTGATGGGCCCTTGCCACTCCTGGAGCAAGTTTAAATCAATTAAATACTACTAGAAACTAAGGAAAAACCATGATACTAACAAAAGATTTAATGCCGAATCAAAATTATATTGAAGTTCAAAATGAAGATTCAAATGTCATATATCACTATATTGTCTCCTGAGCAAAGTGCACTGGCATAAAAACTAATCAGCAGTATGTTCTATTACTCCTTTCTCGCTAGCTTAGATACAGAGCACATTGGGCCTTAAAAAGGTCGACCGATGGAAACTAGGTCTAATTGATTTGACCAAAGAAAGAAAATATGTATGATCAAAACTAAATTTTTATATAAAATCTTCGTAATTGATCTTCAGGTGGATTCCAGACTAAATCGGGCCAAAACATGTCAAGATTGAAAAAATTGTTCTCCTTTTTTCGTAGAAGGAGATTTGCTCTGGAACGTCCAGAATATACTTTGAATATCAGTTTCCAAAATAAGGTGCAAAATCATGGTGAAAAATTGAGTACAAAATGGTAGACTTGTAACAAGTTGTTTGATGAGTTGTCCATCATCATGTACTATCCATCTGAATGTTAAAACCTTTGCTACCTGTCTAGATGCTTCATGGTCTACGAGTCCAAATAATGATCAGTCAGAGTTAGTCCAATAGATATGAGCTCGTAATATCTACTCAAACTTAATAAAAAACATATGAAAATAGAACTAAGCAAATACTCTACCTCCACTTGCAAAATGACATAGTTTGACAGTGATTGTTCACGAGCCTCATCATTGGGTGATTATATGGGCCTTAATTCACCTCCTAGCTTAGTCAAACCAACTATTCTCACAACTTATTGCATACTTTTGATCATATTTTTTTTATGAGATGAGTTAGAGTTGGATATTTTACTTTGTGTCTAATGTGCATTTAATGCAGGAATAAAGGATAAAAGCAAGGAAAAATGTAGGAATAAAGGATTAAAGCAAGGAACCGTGGCAAAGACCTTGGTAAAAAATCAAATGGGACAAGGGAGAGGAATTATAGGAGGTAAATCCTCCTCATTTACTACCCCTCCATTCGAATATTCCTCCATCAACTCGAAGTGCAAACAGCCAAATCATGAGGACTAGAAGGCAGCCGAGCAAGTGAAAGTGACAGAAACCGGTTTATCTTGATTTGGGAACCGAGCCCCCTAATGGGAAGGAAGTCGTTATAGACTTCATATGTATAAGTAGAGAGGCTTAGGACCTCATTAGGATTCATATTTTTATTGTAAAACTCTTTATTTTTGAGCTGTAAGACTTGTGACAGTTTGTTATGTAATCCATGGTTTTGATAATAAGAATGAGTTTCGTTTTGAGCCAGCACTGAGTTAACTCAGAGGGATGAAGCTCTTGGGTTAGGGCCCAACCCGAGCATCCAAAGCTTCTCTTTATTGTACATGTATGCTAGCATATATTCCTGGTTTTCTGTTCATTTTCTTAAGTGGCTGCATTTCCATTACAACAGTATATAATAGATTCATGGGTTTCTGTTCATTTTCTTAAGTAGCTGCATTTCCATTACAGCAGTATATAGTAGATGATTCATGGTTTAATTGTTCATTTGATTAAG
This sequence comes from Pinus tabuliformis, assembly GCA_031772625.1. Lineage (NCBI taxonomy): Eukaryota > Viridiplantae > Streptophyta > Pinopsida > Pinales > Pinaceae > Pinus > Pinus tabuliformis. Next base: position 535,066,065 of record CM062813.1, on the reverse strand, counting down.
TAGCGGCGTTCCCATTACAGTAGCGTAGAGTAGATCGGTTCTGCTTTAGTTTACTTCCATTTGTGCCTTCTTTCAGTTAGCAGGTTAGCTAGGAGAAAAAGATCACCATAAGGTTGTCCGCAGGTGTCTCGGTCTCACCTCCTCCCTCTAGGACCATGACCTGAGGAAGAGACCCTTCAACAACCCCAAAAACACAGGTTTCTAGTTCTCGCATGAGCTTTGGAGTTTGTTGTTTGATGCAGTTACTTGTTTCGTTTCACTGTCGTTTTTTTCCATCACTCTCGGTCCACCCTCACCCTCACCAGTTTCTGTTGTTTTCATTGAAATCTCCTTCAGCACTTTCTTCATGCATAATTCCCTTACCGTCTGATCCATAAAAAACCTGACCAAACACCATCCGATTCATTATTTTATCCACGACCATCACGCATGAAGTCTTCCACCTACTTTATGTGCTCCAATCTCCACCACCGATCTGTCTCTTGATCCAATGGCTATCACGTAACCTCAATACTTTATGCACTCCAATCTCCACCGTCGATCTATTTAGCCTGATACGACGGCTATCGTGCAATCTCGCGTGGATTCTTGCATGATCGTTATCCGCCCAAGAGCATGTGAGAAAAGTGGTTTTCTCATGCTAGGTGTCACCCAATTAGGCTAATCGCGGAAAATTTTGGAATTCCTCTTACAGCCTTGAGGGCACATGAGAAACTGCTTACTACCTACGAAAACCTGCTCCATCATTTCACACATTTTCTTTCCTGCTGTCGCCATGTGACTTAATCATATTCGCCCGTTGGTTCACTTAAACCCCACGATAAGACCTCTGCCACTCAATCTCCCATTTAACCCTGTTCGTCCATCGATTCACTTAACCTACGTGATAAGATCTTCGTCGCTCATCTTTCATTAATCCTGTCCATCCATCTATTCACTCAATCTCATGCGATAGGATCTCCGCCATTCATCTTCCGATTAGTCTTGTTCGTTCATCTCTTGACTTAAACCTCCCGCGATAGGATCTCCGCCATTCATCTTCCGATTAGTCTTGTTTGTTCATCCCTTGACTTAAACCTCCCGCGATAAGATCTATGTCATTCATCTTTCGATTCATCTTATTTGTCCATCTATTCATGTAATCTTCTGCGATAAGATCTCCGCCGCTTATCTCCCATTAATATTGTTCCCGATCGATCCAACAGTTCCGATGCACTTCTGCTTCGTTACGTCCTCCTTTCACTGATTTCAATCTTTGCTTGCTCTTCCGCTTAACTCCTTGCATGCTTGATTTTACCAAAAAAACCAAAAACGTGAAAATAGCTTTAGTTTAGTTTCTTTGCTTATTCATTAGTTTAGTTTGATGCTCTTTACTTCTGTAACTTAGATAGTAGCATTAGGTTAGTGTTGATTTAGAAATTTTTCTTAGCTTAGCTGTTTAAATGGTTAATTAGGATATGGCGTGATTTAACATTACATGTTGTTTTCTTCATTACTGCAATAGAGTAGCTCTCTTAGAATAGATTTGCTCTTCTTCCATCAAAGAATCAAGCTTCTTCTGACTCTATAGAAGTCTGGCTTGGAACCCCTGGGGTCTCTTGCCAGATGAACAAGTGACAACAGGCAGGACCTTCACTTCTACTTGTGCATATAGCACTGTCACCTCCAAGTTTGTACGAACCTCGGGTTGATAAGTAAAGCTGGTAGCCTAGGAGTTGCAACATCCTTGCTGCAATACTGGCGCTCATCACTTTTTGGCATCGTTGCGAGGGAGGTGTCAAAGTAGAATGTGATTACTACTTTGTTCTATTTCTAGTCTCCAACTTTCTTTTCTTCTACTTCTTATCCTCAATTTTCTTCCATTAGTTTATTTCTGCAAAAGTAATCTAGTAGCTTCCTTTCTTTCATTTGTCATTATCTGCTTTCCTTTCCATTCTGCAAGTAGAACTTCAATTCAGCAAGTAGTCTTTTTATTAGTAGTTTTCATTCAAATTAGCAATTTCATTTCTGCAAAGTACTTTCCTGCTAAAAAAATCTTCCAAAAACCAACCCAAAAACATTTCCTTTCATGCCTCGTAGGAATAGGGACAATTTAGGGAAATTCTTGCCAAATACCCCCATTGCATCCAACAGTCAACCTTCTCTCTTCTTCAGTGACTGTGAACTGGAAAAACCTTTAGGTGAGCAACCTTACATATTTGAAGAGCCTACAGGGGAAGAAGAAGAGGAAGAAACCCATTCCTACTAAACTAATGGTTGAAAACCGAAATGACAGAGGAAATAGAGAGATAATTGAGGGTTCCTTCCCCATCAGGGAGACTAATGGAGACACTAAGATGAAGAATATAAGCCCCTCTACTCTACCTCATTTCTATGGCCTGACAACAGAGGACCCTGACACTTTCTTATTTGATTTTGTTGCTATATGCCAAACCTATGACTATACAAATGATGAGCAAAAGTTAAAACTGTTTCCATCTACCCTTAAGGATGCAGCATTGCGCTGGTTCATGGGTTTACCTGGAGATAGCATCACAACTTGGGCTCAGATGCAGTAGGCTTTTAACAACAAATATAGGGACTACTATAGGTCAAAGGATACTAAAGAAGAGATTTTTAGGATGACCATAGGCTAGGATGAATCCTTAGAAGACTATGAAGAAAGATTCCAGCTTAGATACAAAAGGGTCAGGTGCACACTTGACCCTGAGTCACTAAAGTTGGTCCTGCTTAGAGGAGTGAGGGAAGATCTTCTGTGTGCCTTACACATGTTAGCAGGAGGAGATATCTACCCATTACCCTATGAGGATATCAAGAGTTTCTTTAGAAACCATTTTGAGGCAACTAGGAAAAAGGGTAGGGGTAGTCAACCTATGGCTAGTACATCATCCTCCAACTCATCCATCAAGGGTGATGTTAGCACTCAAATTTGCCTCAGGCTGAGGAAGGCCAAACTCAAGGCCACATCAAACCAAGCTCAGCCTCGTAGCTATCCCTACGAGGACAGGAGAGGGCTCTCTCCGGGTCTATCTCAGCAAAAGGTCTTCAAAGGGGCTGAGATGACTCAAAATTAATACTGATTTTAGGCTAGTAAAGAGATAGGAAAGTTTGATTTAGATTTTTGAGTTTTTTGTTGGAGAAACGGGAAAACCAATTTTGGGTCCGGGGATAAGGTCAGATCTTTGCAGAATTCGAGTTGGGGCGAGGTAGGCAGTAGTCTTGATGCTTTTGATCAGGTGTATGGATGGATCAGAACGACAAGGAGCTGAAGAGGGCAAAGGAGAACATGGATCCTCTCCAAACTGGTGAAAACATGTAAAACTAAACAAATTTAAAGGAAGAGCACTGTAAACAATGAATTCAACCTCATTTACTCATTCATTTAGTTTCAGAAGCATAAGAAGGGAATGGCATACATTTAAACATGAATAAACTTACAATAACTGAGAGATAACACCATCAAGAACTGAAAGCCACAAGAATCCCAACAGATGCTGCAAAACCTCTGATCTTTCCTTAGCCAAAATATGAAAAATATGTACAATAGTGTGCCAAAATCTTCCCAAGAGTCCAACCCTTGCTACTGACTGAAAATTTACATATATAGATCAAGCCAACCATTCCCTAACCTCTAGGGGTCGAGCTCCTCCTTCTAGGAGCAGTTTGAACAAATTCTAAACATGGAGCAAGAATCTAGGTGACCAAAACAACCTACCTCTAAAAGGAAGGAAACTGATTCATTACATTAAATTTTTGCTATTTTGTGAATGAATCATCTAGAATAAGGTAAATAAGTGCCAAGTTACCTCATACACATCAAATTACATCAATCTGGGTCAAAAATCACATCAAGAAGTGAAACTGGTGAAAACTGGCCGAATTCCTGAGCTGGAGGATGAAAATTTGACCAAAACCCTCTATGCGTAGCGCCCTGATCTCTATGCGTAGTGCACCTTTCAGCCTATTTTTGGGGCACTTCCTGACATCAAAATCAAGCTCACAATAGCTGGTTGGAAATCTCTGGATGTCTGCTATCCAACCCAAGTGGAATTTCCCAATTTGGAGCTCATTTGCCCCCTCAAAATTGCATTCTCCCAGAAGTACTTCCTGCTGTTGCAAAAGGTGGCAGCAAGGTGGTTTTCATGGTGTTTTTGGGCCTTTTGATCATCCAGAATTTGATGAAATGCTTCGGAAATAACTGAGCATGCATAAATTACCATGAAAAACCCAAAAATATAAAGTTTCCCTCCAGCAAGTGTCCCAATCAAAAGCGAGCATGTCGACGCGCTACTCGTATAGCTGAAAAAACAGTTTTTGGGACCAAAAATTTCAAAATGACAAAAATTTCTCCGAATTTGCTCAAATTCAGAGCGAAGACCCTCCATCATGTATCATGCCCAGCCAGCGAAGCCTCGGCCAAAACTCGAAGTGGATCCAGCCTCTTTCGCCGTTTTAGTGCTCTGCTCAACCTCCTTTTCAAAATCTTCATTTTTGCTTTGCCGACATGCATGCGAGCCCAATAATGATGTTTCATGTGACGGAGCATGTCTTTGTCTCTATTGGCCTTCGCCAACAACTCCTCCAGATGTTGATTGACTTTCTCAAGCCAAAATTGCCGCTCAACAGGTGTCAAATCGCCAGGTCTTTTTCGGGCCAACCTTCGGTCTTCACGGATTTGTCGCAGCTCTATAAGTGTATGCTGATCCTCTAGCTGCTTATTGCGCTGCTCCAAATATTTGATCAGACATTCTGCCTTCAGTAACTTCTCATTCAAGCTGTCAATCTCGGCCTTCTACTCTTGGATGATCTCTTTCAGTTTCGAGCTAGGAGAGCTCCTATCCACATCACTCGATGTAACATCAACATCATGACCTCCTGAATGGCCCTCCTCATGTATTGACCTCTTGCCCCTGTCCTAAACTTGTACCTGTACCTGTACTGAAGAAGAAGGCGAGACCCCTTCCACGCCATGTGGAGATAGTACTCGTCGTGTAGCTGCAAATAAGGCCCTGTGGCCTCGCTGATATGTCACATACACTGGAGCATTGACATGCTCGGTCTCAGGAATGTCAAACTGATGTGAAGGCTCTCCCTCATCATGAACTATCTCTGGAGGTGGCTGTGGCGCTGTGAAAAAGTCACGAGAAATAAAATCCTCCCAAGTAATGCCCTGTTGTGCCAACTGATGAACCACTATGATCTTGATCAGCGCGTAATGATAAATACTTCTATGCTGCTGTGCTGGGGTCTTATTTTGTACAAAAAACACCAGCCTCTCTATGTTGCGATACATGAAGTATGGAATGTTCATCATACATACCCTTGTGAAATGCATCAACAAATGGACATGGTACGCATAAAGACGCGAGAATCTGCCCTCACAACTGAAATACCGAATGATGAGTTTCATCAAAGGTGCAAACTCATCACTCAGGTATTGGAAAGGAAAAACCCTGCTCAGGTGCCTCATATACCCAGGTTTGATGTATGGCTCATAGTAGGATTTCTCTAACTGCTGACGTTTATTCCATTTTTCTCCAATATTTGGTATCCTAGTGGCCTGTGCAATAGTCTCTGGTGACAGAATGAAGTCAACTCTGGCGAGGTTTACATGGCCATCATGTAAATGTAGAACAAACAAACGAGCTAGTTCACAATGATGCTGGATTTGTGAAATTAACTCACAATAGTGGTAGCATGACTGATAGCGAAAAAAATCCATTGCAAGCGGGCAAGCCTGCAATTGAACCAAAGAAGTAGGCTCTTCCCTGAGATGCTTACCACCTTTGCCACCTCTGCGAGGCCTCCGTGGCACATTACCCTCTGTTGTGGAATCACTGTCATACTCCTGCTCATAAACTGAATCTGTGTCTGACATGGCTTTAAAAACAAGATGTCTGCAATATGTATGTTGATATAGGTGTGGTGAAATCAAAATTTCAATGTATACTCAAAACCCAAATATGTTACATATGCACCAAAGCATCATAGGAAACAAGCCCCAATGATAATAACTCTGTTTAAGTGGATTGGCATAAAACAGTCACTGTCTTGATCACAAGGAAAATTTTGACAAATGAACAAAAAGTGTTATGTGCAGCCTTTGCAATGCTGGCTAAAATTTGTCAAATGAGTATGGGACTATATTTCATCCATGGAGAATGGGAAAACAACATGATAATGACCATAATGAAACAGTGGAAGTGACAGTGGTAATACAAGGGCATGACAGCAGTGGTAAAATGATAATTTGCAGCGTGAGGGCAGTGACACTTTGACAATAGATAGGTACCTATATCAACCATACAAGTTGGGAAAATCTTCACAAAGTCACCAACATGTCTTTAAAACCCTAAGGAATAAATCTGGTATGGAGCATAGGGTTTCACCTCTCTACACCCAACACATTAAGTTTCCCACCTTAAACACACTACAAACATTTTAAAATTGACTGAGCAGCCATCGAAAACCTACTTGCAAGCTTTGGAGTCGATTTGGCAAGGATCCGGACGCACTAGCAAAAATGTGTTGTTGCTGTAATTGTGTGCGTAGCGCACGAACCCAACGCGTAGCGCACATCAAGTGCGTAGCGCCCGTGGTTTTTAACACTGGCTGGTGAGGCCAAGTGTGTAGCGCGCACTATATGCATAGCGCACACCCTGTATGGGTAGCGCACGCCTCCAAACACTGTCCACGGCTATGAAAACACGGCTTCGGCCTTCAAGAGCACAAACACGATTTCTGCCTTGAGATTTTTGAACAAATGAAATTGTTTGCCCCTTTTATATGTGAAGAAAATATCTCATCAAATCAGATTTGATTTAAATTTGTTTGCTAACCCACTTTTATAATGTTTGGCACTTTGTCATTCGATCACTTAATATAACGCTGTTCTTTGGCTTTTCCTTGCTTTTTCTGAGTCTTGGACTGATAATACTTTGTTGAATTTTGCAAGGATCCGACATTTGGCTTTGGAAAAGATCAGAGGCTTGCTCTGAAACTTTTTGAGATGAAACAAATACAATTATTTACAATAACAATTTTTAGTTCCAAAACAGAGTTTTGGACTAAAAATGTTTTCAAACGCTTTCTAAAAAAATATATTAAATGAGAATCTTTTGAAACCAACCTCATGGCCTGCGGGCTTTTATTACATGTATGCAAAGGACTGAAAACCCTAGACTCTAGGACTAAAGACTTTTTTAACGAAACTAATCATTTATGACGATGAATGCAATGATCATGTACTTCGGTGATTTTTGAGAAATTTTTGACTAACCCTGCAGGGACAAGCATGAGGAAACACAAGACAACCAGACCCCCTCGTCAGTCAATGGCATGCCCCTAGCGAAATGCAACGAAGTGGAATGAGCGAGACACCTAAAAATGATATGCAAAAGCGAAAAGATCTCTGACGGAGGGCTGTAAGGACCGACTCTAACATTGGCTCCAATGGGGATGGTGGCTCCTTGGAGATGCCAAGAACGGCAGATCTCTGGGAGAGCAGACCAGTGCCTTCATCCATTGGGCGATGGAGTCATTATTTCAACAGTTAACACAAAACTTTGACACATTTATTGACTGCAGATTTGACTGAAAACTGAATACAACTCTGACTAAACTGAAAGGACTGAAAAAACTGACTTGACAAATTTCAAACCAACTAACCTTCATCTCCAGAATTATAGCCTTCGCTGCGGGCCCCAGACTGAAGATGAGAGATCAGTACACACATGCAATAGAACAGAAGTAAAACGATATATACAATGATGATGAAATGAGCAGAAAATACTCAGAAGTGGTATCGCTTTAGCAGCCAACCATTGATCGGCCCTCCAGGACAATCATCTCCATTCATTTCCTTGAGAAGAAAAGCGTTTTGACCACGATATGTTGCAATCTTATAAGGACCCTTCCATAAATTTTCAAATTTGTCGTGCTTTCCTTTATCTTCATTCCAGGCATCCCACTTCAAAACTACCTCATCCAGCTGAAACTTATCTGTTTTTGCCTTCCTATCATAAATCTTCTTTATGCGCTCCTGCAACTTGAAAGTATTTTGAAATACTTCCTCTCGTGTCTGCTGTAAATGAATCATCTGATTAATCCTCCTCTGCATGGGATCTTCCTCACTACCAGCTTCTTGAAGCAATTTGACTACCGGAATAGCAAGCGAAGTAGGAAAAACCGTGTCTGTCCCGTACACCAACTCGAAAGGAGACATGCCAATAGACTTTTTCTGACTTACCCTATCAGCCCACAGTGCATTCACTAATTTCTTGTGCCAGCCCTTTTTATTGATTTCCAGCAATTTCTTAATGATATTTACCAAGGACTTATTTGAAGATTCCGCCAACCCATTTCCTTGCGGATGGTAGGCGGTCGAATGCCCCAAGCTGATATTGTACTTATAGCAAAATTCAACCATTCTCTTCGACTTGAATGCCGCTGCATTATCTGTGATTAGCTTACTAGGACACCCAAAACGTGAGAGAATATTATTTTCAAGAAAAGAGATAATTACCGCATTTGTGGCCTGTCGAGTGGGAATTGCTTCGATCCATTTTGTGAAGTAGTCCGTAGTTGTCAATATCCATCTATGCTATCCTGACAATGCCGAATGGATTTCCCGATGAAATCCAAGCCCCACTGCTGGAATGGTGCACTAACTTCAATTGGTTTGAGAGGCAAAGGCTGTAGTTTCTGCTTCCCTTCAAAAATTTGGCATTCGTGACAATTCTTAACAGCCTTATACACATCTGAAAATAACGAAGGCCAATAAAAACCTACCCTTAGAATCTTATTCACTGTGGTTTTCCAAAACAGATGGCCCCCGCAGTCACCTCTATGAAAATCTTCCACAACTCATTTGGCTTCCTCCTCTACCAAACAATTCAACAACATTCCACCAGGGTCTTTCCAATATAATGCAGAATTCAGTATGCAAAATTTTGCAGCTTTCAATTTCAATGTTCTACTCTTATTTCTAGGCATCCCGGGAGGTGAAGACAAATTCTGAAGTACGTATATAATGTCAGCATACCAAGGGGAAGAAACAAAAATATCAGATACCTGATTTAACGGACTCTCCTCATCTTCATCGGACATAGCAGCAATCAAATTTATATCTAGAACATGCAGATTTGTTTCAGCCATTAATTTGGCGAGTCCTTGTCCTTTGATCAGCTTGGTTGGTTTAATCTCCACATCATACTCTAACAACGCAGCAATCCACTTACCCCGCCTTCCTTCTGGATCTGCCTGTACCAAAACATCTTTAACTTCTGCGTTAGGAACATATGCTATAATGTGGGAATGCAGTATATACACACGGAAATCTTTCAAGGCCTTTACAAGCGCAAGTGCTTGTTTTTCAATAATGTTGTATTTCAATGCTCCGTCCCTTATAATACGACTGAAAAAGGCAATGGGCTTCTCAACTCCATCCCTTTTTTGCATTAATACAGCTGCCAAAGTGTGCTCAGAAGCAAATGAAAACAAAATGAAGTCCTGTGTGTAGTCCAGGCTAATTAAAGTAGGGGCTGAAGAAAGAGCTAACTTTACCAAATTGAATGATTTCACTGCCTCTTCTGTCCACTTTAACTGACTGTCCTTTTTCAGCATGTTCGTGATTTCTCTAAGATGCTCAGCAAGATTTGGAATGAAACGACGCAGAAAATTCAATTTACCATTAAATGACTGTATTTCTTTCTTGTTCCGGGGTTGTTCAATCTGCTGGATGGCCTCAACACGTGCAGGGTCCACACGAATGTCGTCTTTTGATATGATGTGGCCAAGGAGCTTGCCTTCATCCATGGCGAAAAGGCTCTTTTTTGGATTCAGCGAAATGCCATATTTGCTGCACTTTTGGAAAACAATTTTCAAATGATATAAATGTTCCTCATCAGAATTTGAAAACACAGTTAAATCATCAAGGTAAACAACCAAAAATACATCTTTCTCGTTGGCGAAATCCATGTCCATTGCACGCTGAAAAGTGGCACCTGCATTTTTCAAACCAAACGGCATCTTTGCATAATGAAATGTTCCCAATGGAGTGGTGAACACAGTCTTGTCACGATCATCTTCATGCACTAAAATTTGATTATATCCTGAATAGCCGTCGAGTAGTGACATCCTTGATGCTCCAACTACTCGCTGCAATATATGGTCCATTTTTGGCAGTGAATAATTGTCTTTTAAGGACAACTTATTCAAATTTCTGAAGTCAATACATAAACAGATCTCACCGGTTTTCTTTCTTACGGGTACCAAATTTGATATCCAATCGGAAAATCTGATAGGCACAATGATTCCTGACTTATACAACCTGTTCACCTCTTTTTCTATCGATGGTAGCAGCTTAGGATTGATTCTCCTCAACTTTTGACGGAAAGGCTTCTGATTTGGTTTTATAGGGATAGTATGCTGAATGATATTAGTATCATATGTTTTCAGATCTGAGTAATCCCATGCAAAAGCATTAGAAAATGAAGACAACAATCTGACATACTCTTCCTTTACCTTTGGTGACAATGACTTTGATAGCTTTACCATCTTGGGATTCTCAGCTGTCCCAATGTTTACCTCTTCAACACCTTTTTCAGTCGGTCTCAATGTCGGTTTGCGAGCTACATCGTCTTGGTCAAACAGCTCCTCCAAAGGAATCAATCCCTTAGGAATAATGTTATCTTTAAGTTGTAGCACTTCCATTTGATTTACTTGTATATCAACATTACCATCATCATGTTCTGTATCTATGGAGGTGTCTTTAAACTTACCCTTATTCTGCAGAAAATCATTAATCTCTTCATCATCCTGAAAGACTTGCCAACATCGCTGATTATCTGGAACGGTGGGGCGGTGTTTCACATGAATCTCGAATTTGTTGCTGGAATTCATTGGAATTTTTAAATTGCTTGCTGCCTTAGCCAGTCCATCAGCAACACCATTTTGTATGCGAGGCACACACGTCAAAGTATGATCAGAAAAGAGTTTCAAAATATCTAAAACTGCATTACGGTATGCCCTCATGCGAGGATGCTTGGCTTGAAATTCACCCTTCACCTGCTTTATCACCAACTCTGAATCACCATATACTGCAATTCTTTTTGCTTTCAGCTTTCTAAGAATCTTAAGGCCAGCAATGAGAGCCTCATATTCTGCTTCGTTATTAGAACAGTCAAATGCTAGTTTGTAGGAACATACTCTCACCTTGCTTGGAACCTTATCTGGAGCGGAAAATGGACTACGAATCCACACACCAATTCCAGCACCATCACTACCTACTGCGCCATCAAAATCCATGGTCCAAAGACCATCTTCATCCTCCTCCAAGTGTTGAAATTGTGTCAGCTCTGTTTTTCCTATTTGTTGCCCATTATTTTCAGCTGATTGCTCCATAGTAGCTTGCCTTTCACTTCTTTCTTTCTGCAGAACTTCTCTAAAATTCTCGGTGATTTCTGGTATATTTTCTACCTGAAATAATTGACTATCTATATCATTAAAACTATCAGCAAACAAAACAAACGACTCCAAGGCGGTATGTACATAGTTTACAGGATGATTGATTGGTTTCTCCTTGCTTGTTATCATGTATTTCATCTTCTGCTCTCGATATAGCTTTCTCATTTGACCGAAGACTGGAATTGTAGCATAAGAAAAATCTAACTGTAGTGTACCTTTCAACTTTGCCCCCAAGATCTTGAAAGGAGCATACCAAAACGCAGAGGAATGTCCGCCACAACCACATCCATCAAGACATTCTTCGCCGGAATTTGATCTAAGCTTACCACCAAATCCTTGATCAGTCCGATACACTTTACACGGCTGGAATCAAATGAATACAAATCATGGTATTTTCTTGTAATATCTAATCCCAACTTTTCCATGATAGCCTTTGGCATCAAATTGTGCGAAGCACCCGAGTCAAACATAGCATTGTGTAATACATATTCATGCAACCTCAAACTGATATAAAAGGGAGGAACATCACTGTCAGGAGACTCACCATCTAAAGCAGGCCCAAAAATCAATTCTGGCTGATCATCTTCAACATTTACCGTGTCAAACATTGGATCAAAATTCAGAATTTTGGAGACTTGACCTCGGTAGCTGCTGTTCTTCATGATTTCAGTCAAAGGAATAGATACTTTCAGTTTTGAAATTTCATTTTCCAAACTAAATGCCGAAACTCTTTCAACTTCTTTGACCGGAACTTCTCTTTTTTCAGCTTTATCCCTCATTGTGTTTGGTGGCTGATTTACCTTGTCTGCTTTGCCGACATGCATGCGAGCCCAATAATGATGTTTCATGTGACGGAGCATGTCTTTGTCTCTACTGGCCTTCGCTAGCAACTCCTCCAGATGTCAATTGACTTTCTCAAGCCAAAATTGCCGCTCAACAGGTGTCAAATCGCCAGGTCTTTTTCGGGCCAACCTTCGGTCTTCACGGATTTGTCGCAGCTCTATAAGTGTATGTTGACCCTCTAGCTACTTATTGCGCTGCTCCAAATATTTGATCAAACATTCTGCCTTCAGTAACTTCTCATTCAAGCTGTCAATCTCGGCCTTCTGCTCTTGGATGATCTCTTTCAGTTTCGAGCTAGGAGAGCTCCTATCCACATCACTCAATGTAACATCAACATCATGACCTCTTGAATGGCCCTCCTCATGTATTGACCTCTTGCCCCTGTCCTGAACCTGTACCTGTACCTGTACCTGTACTGAAGAAGAAGGCGAGACCCCTTCCACGCCATGTGGAGATAGTACTCGTCGTGTAGCTGCAAATAAGGCCCTGTGGCCTCGCTGATATGTCACATACACTGGAGCATTGATATGCTCGGTCTCAGGAATGTCAAACTGATGTGAAGGCTCTCCCTCATCATGAACTATCTCTGGAGGTGGCTGTGGCGCTGTGAAAAAGTCACGAGAAATAAAATCCTCCCAAGTAATGCCCTGCTGTGCCAACTGATGAACCACTACGATCTTGATCAGCGCGTAATGATAAATACTTCTATGCTGCTGTGCTGGGGTCTTCTTTTGTACAAAAAACACCATCCTCTCTATGTTGCGATACATGAAGTATGGAATGTTCATCATACGTACCCTTGTGAAATGCATCAACAAATGGACATGGTACGCATAAAGACGCGAGAATCTGCCCTCACAACTGAAATACCGAATGATGAGTTTCATCAAAGGTGCAAACTCATCACTCAGGTATTGGAAAGGAAAAACCCTGCTCAGGTGCCTCATATACCCAGGTTTGATGTATGGCTCATAGTAGGATTTCTCTAACTGCTGACGTTTATTCCATTTTTCTCCAATATTTGGTATCCCAGTGGCCTGTGCAATAGTCTCTGGTGACAGAATGAAGTCAACTCCGGCGAGGTTTACATGGCCATCATGTAAATGTAGAACAAACAAACGAGCTATTTCACAATGATGTTGGATTTGTGAAATTAACTCACAATAGTGGTAGCATGATTGATAGCAAAAACAATCCATTGCAAGCGGGCAAGCCTGCAATTGAACCAAAGAAGTAGGCTCTTCCCTGAGATGCTTACCACCTTTGCCACCTCTGCGAGGCCTTCATGGCACATTACCCTCTGTTGTGGAATCACTGTCATACTCCTGCTCATAAACTGAATCTGTGTCTGACATGGCTTTAAAAACAAGATGTCTGCAATATGTATGTTGATATAGGTGTGGTGAAATCAAAATTTCAATGTATACTCAAAACCCAAATATGTTACATATGCACCAAAGCATCATAGGAAACAAGCCCCAATGATAATAACTCTGTTTAAGTGGATTGGCATAAAACAGTCACTGTTTTGATCACAAGGAAAATTTTGACAAACGAACAAAAAGTGTTATGTGCAGCCTTTGCAATGCTGGCTAAAATTTGTCAAATGAGTATGGGACTGTATTTCATCCATGGAGAATGGGAAAACAACATGATAATGACCATAATGAAACAGTGGAAGTGACAGTGGTAATACAAGGGCAATGACAGCAGTGGTAAAATGATAATTTGCAGCGTGAGGGCAGTGACACTTTGACAATAGATAGGTACCTATATCAACCATACAAGTTGGGAAAATCTTCACAAAGTCACCAACATGTCTTTAAAACCCTAAGGAATAAATCTGGTACGGAGCATAGGGTTTCACCTCTCTACACCCAACACATTAAGTTTCCCACCTGTTGTGGTCACCAACAACCCCCCTCTTTATTTGGTATTAGCAATAACACCAAGCAAAGGGGGACCCTTAACAAAAAATCCAAAAAATATTTTTATCAAAATTTTTGTATTTTTACTCCCTAAAGCTATATCGCATCGCGAAGAGAGAGTGAAGCATTTCCTATGCGCGTAAATAAGCTGCGAAGAAGCGACGCGAAATTCATCGCATCGCATATATTGAAAGCGCCCTTAAATGAGAAACTTAAGGAATCACCGACGGTCGATATGCGACGTCGCATATCGCAACATCGCATAAGCAGCACACAGTGATTAAATGATAAAACGTGATCTTGCGATCTGCGATCCTGCGATTTGCGATCTGCGATGAATGAGACTATCAATTCCTGCGATGACACTTCTTGACATCGCAATCCTCGATACTACGATGCGAATCGCAGAAACCACTCATCGCAAAATTTCCTCGACATAGTCTGTAAACCCAAAATTGAGCGTGCACCTTAAGGGAAATTAATGATTGTACGCCAAAATATCTAAGAATGATTGTGTTGCGTTTTTCGAAGAGTCAAGTCATTATGAGTGTCATGACTATGCATTCATTAGAACTTAAAGCTTTCATGTCAATCTTTTCGTCGTTTCTCTTTTCCTTTGTGTACACTGTAAGGCAGCAACTAATATAAATCAATATGCAGGAAACATCTAAGGAAAAGGGGAAAGCGCCAATACTCGGAGAACAGAGAGGAGATGCCTTCGCAAACGGATGCCGCATGCAGCAGGACCGCGGATTCCAGAATATCACTCAACAGACACTGATGAAAATAGACTATCCAAGACTCAGAGTCAAAGGCGCACAAAAGCAGCATGTTTACAAAAGATCCTGAAGCTCAGACTGGGTAAAGCGAAAAGAAAGACGCTAAGGAAGGAAGACGCTTCAGAAAAGCCTGGAACAAAGAACGGAAGCAATCTGCAATACAGAAAATTGTTCAGGCAACGAAATCCCTAACTCATTGTGTCATCCGCACGGCCAGAGACCGAAATAGCAACAGCACAATCAGTTTGAAAGAAATCTGGGTTATACCAAGTATACACGCAGCGAATACACCAAGCCAGAGGAAGATTTTCGAAAATATCTTCTAGTTTGTCAGAAAGCGGTGCCAGCTCTTGTTATTTCTACTTTTATCGCTCGAACGAAAGGAGAAGACAACCAGCTGACTCTTCTCAGGCGAACATTGCATTGCTTACAGCACTAATGAGCAGATACAGAAACGGTTAGAAATTAGATTCAATTTTTAGAAATAAATGTGTTTTAGTAGAAGGGCAGTCATTTGAAGCCGTTTCCTAAATTTGTGTAATTAAGATTAATTAGTTAGTAGTATTTAACCCTTCTCATGGCATTTGGAGAAGGGTCCGGAAATCTGTCAAAAAACTTGTCCTCAGAACATGCACTTTTGTACCCTCGGAGGGGGTTTTTGATGAATGGATGGATCAAGATTTATCAACGTTTGCATTTAATGACTGCTACTGGTGTTGCACTTATGTACTCTTAGTAGATATTAGAACAAGTAGAGATAAATCGTTATTGCTTGAAGTTTATGAGTGAAATCAGTCATAAATGGTACTTTTATCTCTTGACCAATTTCTGCTTATATTCTTAGAGTGATATGCAGTTTTAGTTGTTTATATGTTAATGTATGAATGTGTGGGTTACCATTTGGCACTTCTGTACGGTGGAGTCATTTATTTGTGCTTGACATATGAATAACTTATTATGCGATATGTTGTTCACAACTGTTTTGCCTAACTTTTTATGCAGAATGGTTTATCTTAATTGATTTCTATTCTTATGATAGCTTAATGATCTTTATTACCAGTTATTGTTCGAAATCTCTTTAGATCGCATAATAGAAGAAATACACCCCAGGTTAGCGTAGATTAGATGTGTTGTTTTTATTAGATTACAATAGCATAGAGTCAGTTTAGAAGTTCGAATTAAATTAGCTTAAAATACTTCTAGATCAGCATCATCCAACTCTACACACACACACACACCCTAGATTGGGAAACTGGTCCCATTAGCCCCAGTCGGACCCGCTATACCAAACGGACAAGGAGCTACCAACCAAGTTCCGGACCAGGTGGGTATCCCCCTTGTTGTCGACCCGATTTTCGGGGCTTCAACATATTTGGCGCTAGAAGGAGGGCACGAACTATGAATGGCACCTAAATCAAAATCTAAATACCATTCTGAGAGTAAATCACCCTCATCAACTCCCCCGACTTCTCCAGTACGATTAAACTCAGAGTTTGAAGTCGCTCGAGTATCTGCCGCTGCTACATACCCTAATATTTCAGACCAACTTATCATTGAACCCCCTGAAATTCAAACTCTGATTCGTAAACTCCAAGGATTCTCTATTTTTAATCAGAGGTCTGATAAATCTCAAAGCAGCGTGACTTCGCAGTACAATCCTGCTCATCCCCTGACCAGATTGAAAAGTGAAAAGTTTGGCATCCATCCAACTGAACTTCCTCTCCCCACCAGGAAAAGAGCAAGGAAAACACCACCAGAGTCTGACAGTGAGACTCTTTCATCTACTTCGTCCATTTCAACTCCCTCACCGCGAAGTCAGCCACCCACATCTTCATTCCAAATCACTCATCCATCTTCCACAGTCCCTCCTCTTCAATCATTAAAGATCATAATATCTTCATCTTCTCAGCATCAGGGATCATCCTCTGCACTTTCATTCACTAGCAACTCAACGATGGCCCAGTCTCCATGGAACAACCCTGGGGCGGTTTTAATGCCTCCACCCCTGAGTCCAATACCAGCCCATCCTGAGAAATGGCTACCCAAATTCAATCCAAAAACAGGCATGCTAGCTGAAGAGCATATTAATAATTTCATGCTTTCTGTTAATCTCAACGGAGTTACCAACGAGGATGCTGTCGTCTGGCTTTTTCCCTATACAATGCAAGGAACAGCCAGGTCATGGTACTTTTCGTTACCTTCCGGGTCTATCACAAGTTGGGACATTTTTCAAAGTCAATTCCTTACCAAGTTCGGTGATGACAGATCAACGGCGACGTTGATCAATGACCTATCCAATCTCAAAGCTGAGGCCAGAGAACCCATTAAAGATTTCAATTTATGGTTCAATAAGATCCTCAACAAAATTCCCGCTGCTTCCCAACCCAGCGAGGAAGTAAGATGTGAATGGTATATCACAGCCTTACCATCAAACTTGGCTATCTTCATAGATAGGGCAAACAAGACGACCTTAGTTGAAAACTTGACAGAGGTGATAGCAGTGGAAAAACGCGTAGTAGCCCTAGAAAAGAAATCTGCGATAGAAGAATGCAAATCTAAGAAAATCTCTTTCAAAGAAGACACCAAGAAGAAACAAATGAAAGATCCTTTCGATTTGGAAGGATTACAAAAAGTATTAAAGGCCATGTCCAATGAGATAATTGACATAAAAAAACAAGTAGCAGAAACTTCTTCAAAGAAGCCCTACAGAGCTTTTAAAAGAAATCCTCCCATGGATGTGAAACCACCCAATGCTGTCTCAAATGTTGAATCCGAAGAACAAGAAGAAGAAGAGAACATCACTGAAGGGCAGACCGATGATGAAGAAGTTGTGGAACTACAAGGAATGTGGGATTTCATCCTCCCACAAGAAGAAGATCAAGAAGCATTTCCGGTTAGCACACGAAGCAAAAATCAACTTGATCCTCCCCAAACTACCCCTAAACAGAAGGGCGCAAGCCCTGCAACAAAAGATAAGGTCGCAACAAAGAAAAAAACCGCTAGAGCGACCCAATCTAGCCCAGTCCAATCAGATCAAGCACCTCCATCAAGAACACTGATAGTGTCGGATGAAATGGAGTATAACATTATCGATGACATGAAAAAGACTAGGGCTAATATCACTCTTTACGAGTTGAGCAAATTGAAACATCAACAGAAAATAATGATGAAAGAATTACATGCCGTGCCTACTACATCTTTACCTACAGCTGTAGCTTCCCACAACATGGGAAGACCTCCAACCAACACGATCAATCAGATTGACCCAAATGACATCGCCTTGATTGGAGGAAGATCGAGATCTCATACTCCCCCTTTTCTTCTCACTTATGAAATTTTCAATAAAAACGTGCACAATTGCTTGGTTGATTCTGGTGCTTCAACAAATATTTTACCCAGATCAATATGTGCCAAATTGAATGTTCAACCATAAAAATCCACAGTGCGCATAGTTCAGCTTGATCGATCTCAAGTCGAAGTGATTGGTGAACTTAATCAAGTGACCATAAGATTGTCGTCTAACCCGAAGGTATGTCAGGTTATCGACATTCTAGTAGCTGATATCCCTGAATTCTATGGTTTAATTCTTAGCAGGGATTGGTCCGAAAAACTCCACGGATACTTCTCAACCGACTAGTCGCACATGTGGTTACCCTACAATGGTAAACCGAATCAAATAAAGGTTGAACGAGAGTTACACCAAAAGAACATAGTGACGGAATTGGAGGCAGAAAATGAAGCAATAGCATACAACAGCAGTATCATAGGCAATTACTCAGTAGATTCTTTCCTCGGCAATTTCAATGCTCATATTTCACCTTGCTTAGAAAATTCAGTTTTGTCCCAAGTTGAAAATTTTTCCCAAATTGATAATTCAAAATGTGTTAATTTTTTAGATAACCCTGTAAATACATCTTTGTTTTGGAAATTATATTTTGATGGCTCCAAATCTAACGAGGGAGCAGGAGCAGGATGCGTTGTGATTAGCCGAGACGAAAATAAGACCATGCTTACGTGCAGACTTGAATTCGATTGCACAAACAATACAGCGGAATACGAGGCCTTAGTACAAGGCCTATACAAAGCAATCGGGTTGAACGTTAAGTACCTTCAAGTCTTTGGAGACTCTGAGATCGTCGTCAAACAGGTACGTAACACCATACATTGCCTATCAGGTCATTTGAAGCACTATCAATCTTTAGTACAAGATCTGACTGCACATTTCATAGCATTCAATATTTCGTCAATCCCAAGACTCCAAAATGCGAGCGCAGACCTGTTAGCTAACGTAGCCTCTAGACTTATTCCCTCCGAAGATTTTAGTCCAGATAGATTCTCAATAGAATTAATCTTTAGACCATCCATCCCTGACAACATCACCAACTGGAGAGTATTCAACGACGATCCTGACATTGTAAATTTCCTCACTTCTGAAGGATCCTACTCAAACCAAATAATTGACGAAGACCATCATGATCACCAAATACAACAAAATAGCACTGATAATGCTATACCTAAATCGGTGGTTAAGTTAGAAGACTTATACGATTTGAAAAGTCGGTTTAAAAAATCTACCAATTCTAAACTTTACAGTTCGACTCTGAACTATGAATTAGTGAACCTAGGAACTGATGAGAAGCCACAAAACGTTAATCTAGGCCACGACCTAGCTCCTAAAGAAAAATTAGCATATATCCGTCTTCTGAGACAATACAAAAACGTTTTTGCCTGGAATTACGATGAGCTGAAGACATACAACACCTCTATCATTCAACACACTATCCCTATGATTGACAACGAAAAACTTGTCCAGCAGAAACTCAGAAAAATCCACCCCAATTTAGAAAATCAGATAAAAACTGAGCTAAATAAGTTGTTGAGAGCCAGAATAATTTTCCCCGTCAGACATTCCAAATGGGTATCCAATATGGTGCCCGTTAGAAAGAAAAACGGAGATATTAGAATCTGTATCGATTTCCGGAATCTCAACAAAGCCTGTCAAAAAGACAATTTTCCCCTCCCACCTATGGAGCAAATATTACAGGCAATAGCAGGCTCAGAATTAATGTCTTTTCTGGATGGATTTTTAGGATACAATCAAGTGCTGGTACACACCGATGATCAGTTAAAAACCACATTCCGAACTAAATGGGGCACATACGCATATCGGAAGATGCCATTTGGTCTGATCAATGCCGGCGCTACCTTTCAGAGAGCCATGGACATCGCATTTAAAGGTTTAGTCAATAAATCTGTAGTGATTTACCTGGATGATATAACAGTGTACTCCAAGAAGCGAAGCGACCATCTCAAAGACTTGAAACAAATCTTTCAACGATGTTTAAGGTATGGGATTTCACTTAACCCAAAGAAATCTTTTTTCGCATTAAGTGAAGGGAAATTGCTAGGATTCATAGTGTCAAAATCTGGTATTCACATTGAACCTGACAGAATCAAAGAAATTTCCGAAATATCCATGCCTCATAACAAAAAAGCCATGCAATCTTTCCTTGGTCAAATCAATTTTGTAAAGAGATTTGTCCCATATTTTTCACGTATTGTTTCTCCTTTGCAAAATATGATAAAAAATAATTCAAATTTTAAATGGGGTCAAGACGAGCATGAAGCATTCAACTTGATCAAACAAGCCATCATTAACGCTCCATCTTTAGCGACCCCAAATTTTTCAGAATCTTTTATCTTATACACATTTGCCTCAAAGAAATCTTATGCCGCGATTCTAATTCAAGCAAATCAAGAGAAGGCGGAAGCTCCAATCGCATTTTTTAGCTCGAACTTACAAAGTGCTGAACTCAATTATTCAGACGTGGAGAAACAGGCATATGATGTTTTCAAAGCGATCAAGTATTTCAGACCTTTCTTACTTAAAGCCCATACCAAAGTCGTAGTACCGTTTCCGGCGGTAAGAAACCTCCTGATACAGAAGGATGTGGGCGAAAAAAGAGCAAATTGGATTACCGCTTTACAAGAATACGATCTTGAGATCAAGCCAGCAAACATCGTAAGAGGTCAAGGCTTCTGCAAGATGTTAGCTGGAGCATCGCAAATTCCTGAAAACTCATCTGAAGAGGTACATACATATGAGGTAAGCCTAAACGACGCAGAATCATTATATGTTGACACCATTTATTATCTTAAGAACGGGTATGCTCCATCACACCTGGATCACACCAAGAAAAGAGCTCTGAGATTGAAAGCTAAACAATACCGGCTCATAAATGATGTTCTGTTTAAAAGGAATTACGATTCCGTGCTTCTTAGGTGTCTTGAGAAAACTGAAGCCGAAAAGGTTTTGTAGGAACTCCACGACGGACCAGCAGGCGGACATTATGCTGGAGACGCTACTGCACATAAACTATTATGTGCAGGATATTATTGGCCCACGCTGTTCAAAGACTCATACAATTACGTAAGGAAATGCCAAGTCTGCCAGACTGCTGCAGGGAAACAAAAGAAATCGTCCATGCCACTACAGCCAGTTAACATCGAGCAACCATTCAGTCAATGGGGCTTGGACATAATAGGTGAGATCGTTCCTCACTCTTCTAAGCAGCATAGGTATATCCTCACGGCAACTGATTATTTTACTAAATGGGTAGAAGCAGTTCCTCTCAAGACAGCTAATTCTGAAAATATTATTGAATTCATAGATCAATTTATAATCACTAGGTTTGGATTGCCAACGGCCTTAATGTTTGATAATGCCTCATACTTTTCTGGAAATACAATGACTGAGTTTGCACTTAAAAGAGGGTTCAAACTGAAATATTCTGCCAACTACTATCCACAAGGTAATGGATTGGCTGAATCAACAAACAAGAACCTAATCAGGATTATTAAAAGAACAGTCGACCAAAACCAAAAGAATTGGCACAAAGCACTGGTAAATGCTTTATGGGCAGATAGAATTACGAAGAAAGCTTCAATCGGCACTTCTCCCTTTAATTTAGTTTATGGGAAAGAAGTGGTTCTTCCAACTCACTTAGTCATTCCCTCTTTGTCTTTAGTACAATACATCGATGAAGTATCTACTTCCTCCTTACAACTGAGACAAATGGAAATAATCAAATTAGAAGAACAACGAGAACAAGCTAAGAAAACCCATGCTCATCACCAGGTGCTAATAAAATCCTCTTTTGACTCAAGCATAATGACCAGAAAAAACTTTCAGATGGGAGATTTAGTTTTGAAATGGGATAAGGCTCATGAAGAAAAGGGCAAACATACGAAATTTCAGAAGCTGTGGCTTGGTCCTTTTCAGATTGTAGAAGTCATAGGCCCATCGACGTTTGTGTTGCAGGATTTGGCAGGTAGAAGAGATTCTTTGCCTGTTAATGGAAAGATTCTTAAAATATATTTTCCATAGAAGATCATTCTTCTATTTTTGTAAAATAGTTTTAGTTTTTATTTATTTTTCTCTTTCTTATAAATAAAACCAGTTGTAGATGGTCACTAAAAAGATTGATGAAAGAGCACACCAATCCTCTATCAGATTTTGATTTCGCTTGTACAAGTAGCAAAACTTTTCGAAAAATCTGATTTTTATTATTGACAAATAGAGTTAACTTTAGCCTAAATATGATGTTAGTTTCAACCTCAAAAAACTTTGATGAAAGCAACCTTTGGTAAAAAATTGTTTTATATCAGCACAATGAAAGGTATCAATAATAAAATAAATATTCTCTGTAAAGCTGCTGTTTTCAAACTCTATTATTGTCGTCCAGAGCTTTCTTAAGGAAAAACAATGACTTCCTCCCTGCTAAAGGAAATCGCAGCATTCAGAGGAACAATCCGAGAAAACACTATATCTCAAAGAATAAGAGGTCTCATCACGAGCCGGCTTATCATGATCACAGATATTATAACTTGCTGACTTTGCCAAATACTGTCTACCAAAACAGGGCAACGACTCAAGATTATTGCAATCAAAAGACAAGGGGTCTCATCACGAGCCAGCTTGTTCAGCAAAAGTGTAAATCAAGTGAATGACTGTGTCATAATTTGGCCACCAAACCAAGACATTGTTCTTTAGAGAATAAAAAAAGGAAAAAGTGTCAAAAAGGTTTTTCTCTGAAATGTTGTAAATAACCTCAAGCAGGATAAAGGATCATTGCTGGATAACAGGTAACCCTGTCGAGGCTATGGACGCTTGCGGGCAGCAGAGGCTCTACCTACGACAAATGAGCATATTTTAAAAGCCAGTACGCAGAGAAGACCTTATTTTATCTTTAAAAGACCAAGTAATGTCTGGTGCGAATACAGGAACTAAGCCTGAGGAAGCAAACAATTCTAATATGAAAAGGTTGAAACAAAGTATCATTGACAGGATAAAGGGTAATGTACTCTATCTATCCATAACAAAATTTAGACATACGAAAATTTTTCTGTTTCGGAAGTGGAAATTCAATAGAAAAGTAGAGATAACTGGTTCTTCACAGTGAATCGCCATTGTTGTGGTCACCAACAACCCCCCTCTTTATTTGGTATTAGCAATAACACCAAGCAAAGGGGGACCCTTAACAAAAAATCCAAAAAATATTTTTATCAAAATTTTTGTATTTTTACTCCCTAAAGCTATATCGCATCATGAAGAGAGAGTGAAGCATTTCCTATGCGCGTAAATAAGCTGCGAAGAAGCGACGCGAAATTCATCGCATCACATATATTGAAAGCGCCCTTAAATGAGAAACTTAAGGAATCACCGACGGCCGATATGCGACGTCGCATATCGCAACATCGCATAAGCAGCACACAGTGATTAAATGATAAAAAGTGATCTTGCGATCTGCGATCCTGCGATTTGCGATCTGCAATGAATGAGACTATCAATTCCTGCGATGACACTTCTTGACATCGCAATCCTTGATACTGCGATGCGAATCGCAGAAACCACTCATCACAAAATTTCCTCGACATAGTCTGTAAACCCAAAATTGAGCGCGCACCTTAAGGGAAATTAATGATTGTACGCCAAAATATCCAAGAATGATTGTGTTGCGTTTTTCGAAGACTCAAGTCATTATGAGTGTCATGACTATGCATTCATTAGAACTTAAAGCTTTCATGTCAATCTTTTCGTCGTTTCTCTTTTCCTTTGCGTAAACTGTAAGGCAGCAACTAATATAAATCAATATGCAGGAAACATCTAAGGAAAAGGGGAAAGCGCCAATACTCGGAGAACAGAGAGGAGATGCCTTTGCAAATGGATGCCGCGTGCAGCAGGACCGCGGATTCCAGAGTATCACTCAACAGACACTAATGAAAATAGACTATCCAAGACTCAGAGTCAAAGGCGCACAAAAGCGGCATGTTTACAAAAGATCCTGAAGCTCAGACTGGGTAAAGCGAAAAGAAAGACACTAAGGAAGGAAGACGCTTCAGAAAAGCCTGGAACAAAGAACGGAAGCAATCTGCAATACAGAAAATTGTTCAGGCAACGAAATCCCTAACTCATTGAGTCATTCGCACGGCCAGAGACCGAAATAGCAACAACACAATCAGTTTGAAAGAAATCTGGGTTATACCAAGTATACACGCAGCGAATACACCAAGCCAGAGGAAGATTTTCGAAAATATCTTCTAGTTTGTCAGAAAGCGGTGCCAGCTCTTATTATTTCTACTTTTATCGCTCGAACGAAAGGAGAAGACAACCAGCCGACTCTTCTCAGGCGAACATTGCATTGCTTACAGCACTAAGGAGCAGATACAGAAACGGTTAGAAATTAGATTCAATTTTTAGAAATAAATCTGTTTTAGTAGAAGGGCGGTCATTTGAAGCCGTTTCCTAAATTTGTGTAATTAAGATTAATTAGTTAGTAGTATTTAACCCTTCTCATGGCATTTGGAGAAGGATCCAGAAATCTGTCAAAAAACTTGTCCTCAGAACATGCACTTTTGCACCCTCGGAGGGGGTTTTTGATGAATGGATGGATCAAGATTTATCAACGTTTGCATTTAATGTCTGCTACTGATGTTGCACTTCTGTACTCTTAGTAGATATTAGAACAAGTAGAGATAAATCGTTATTGCTTGAAGTTTATGAGTGAAATCAGTCATAAATGGTACTTTTATCTCTTGACCAATTTCTGCTTATATTCTTAGAGTGATATGCAGTTTTAGTTGTTTATATGTTAATGTATGAATGTGTGGGTTACCATTTGGCACTTCTGTACGGTGGAGTCATTTATTTGTGCTTGACATATGAATAACTTATTATGCGATATGCTGTTCACAACTGTTTTGCCTAACTTTTTATGCAGAATGGTTTATCTTAATTGATTTCTATTCTTATGATAGCTGAATGATCTTTATTACCAGTTATTGTTCGAAATCTCTTTAGATCGCATAATAGAAGAAATACACCCCGGGTTAGCGTAGATTAGATGTGTTGTTTTTATTAGATTACAATAGCATAGAGTCAGTTTAGAAGTTCGAATTAAATTAGCTTAAAATACTTCTAGATCAGCATCATCCAACTCTACACACACACACACCCCCTAGATTGGGAAACTGGTCCCATTATCCCCAGTCGGACCCGCTATACCAAACGGACAAGGAGCTGCCAACCAAGTTCCGGACCGGGTGGGTATCCCCCTTGTTGTCAACCCGATTTTCGGGGCTTCAACACCACCTTAAACACACTACAAACATTTTAAAATTGACTGAGCAGCCATCGAAAACCTACTTGCAAGCTTTGGAGTCGATTTGGCAAGGATCCGGACGCACTAGCAAAAATTTGTTGGTTCTGTAACTATGTGCGTAGCGCACGAACCCAATGCGTAGCGCACAGCAAGTGCGTAGCGCCCATGGTTTTTAACACTGGCTGCTGAGGCCAAGTGCGTAGCGCACACCCTGTATGGGTAGCGCACGCCTCCAAACACTGTCCACGGCTATGAAAACACGGCTTCGGCCTTCAAGAGCACAAACACGATTTCTGCCTTGAGATTTTTGAACAAATGAAATTGTTTGCCCCTTTTATATGTGAAGAAAATATCTCATCAAATCAGATTTGATTTAAATTTGTTTGCTAACCCACTTTTATAATGTTTGGCACTTTGTCATTCGATCACTTAATATAATGTTGTTCTTTGGCTTTTCCTTGCTTTTTCTGAGTCTTGGACTGATAATACTTTGTTGACTTTTGCAGGGATCCGGCATTTGGCTTTGGAAAAGATCAGAGGCTTGCTCTGAAACTTTTTGAGATGAAACAAATACAATTATTTACAATAACAATTTTTAGTTCCAAAACAGAGTTTTGGACTAAAAATGTTTTCAAACGCTTTCTGAAAAAATATATTAAATGAGAATCTTTTGAAACCAACCTCATGGCCTGCAGGCTTTTATTACATGTATGCAAAGGACTGAAAACCCTAGACTCTAGGACTAAAGACTTTTATAATGAAACTAATCATTTATGACGATGAATGCAATGATCATGTACTTCGGTGATTTTTGAGAAATTTTTGACTAACCCTACAGGGACAAGCATGAGGAAACACAAGACAACCAGACCCCCTCGTCATTCAATGGCATGCCCCTAGCGAAATGCAACGAAGTGGAACGAGCGAGACACCTAAAAATGATATGCAAAAGCGAAAAGATCTCTGACGGAGGGCTGTAAGGACCGACTCTAACAGGTGAAATTGGAAATATGCTGGAAGATTTCAAAAGTGATATGCTGCAAACCCTTGCCTTGAAATTGGACGCCATGAACATTAAAAGGAAGCAAGAGGAAGCAAAGAGAACCTTGGTCATCTTTAGTCTTAGATGCACCAAGAGGCATCCTAGGAACGAATGTCTATTGAACTGTATTGAGATTTGCTCAGTCTGTGAAGAAAACCACTCCACAGATAAGTGTCCTTCTTTACCTGGACTCAAATTTGTATATCAAGGAGCTGAGGGGTCATTGAGCAGCTTTGCTACATCAACCAAAGGAGACCTCCTGGACCTAGACCATACCAGCAGGGTATGCAAGGGTCATCCCATGCATATTACAACCCCAACCAAACCACAACTAAACCTTATTAGGGACCCCCTACTCATCCTTCCTAATCTACACCCCTCCTTGGTCCTATGCATCTTAGTATCATTCCCAGCCAGCCAACCATTCATTTCAACCTTATGTTCAGCCACAACATCAGTGGAATACCCCACTCCGGGGGTGGAGGCCCTAATTCAACGATGTTCTAGCCCTATTTCCTCCACCACCTACCCAACCACAACTCCTGCATTCTGCTCCACCTAAGCAACCCCAGATGCCTTCCCAGCCAAATCCGAACCCGAACAATAGGCAGGCTCAACAAGTATACAGTGGAGAGACATCATACCCAGCTTATGTTGTAGAAATCTAGGAGATCAACCTAAGATCTGGGAGAATTCTCCCTGATAACCAACCTTCCTCTCCAAATAGGGAGGTTGAGGAAGAAAGAGAGGAAAGCAACCTTAAAGTAAATCCACCCTTTCCTGAGAGATTAGCCCAACCACTCCAGCCTACCCCAAAAGAAACTGAACTTCTGGGAGAATTGAAAAATCTATGTGTAAAGGTCCCCTTCTCCAGGCAATAAAAGATGTTCCCATTTACAATAAGTTGATTAAGGAGAAATGATTCAAGCATCCAGGAAGAAGAAAAAGGAATGCCCCTATCATTAATGTCATTGGGCAACTGCCTGACTTAATGCTGGGGCAGGTAATATGTCCAAAGTATTTGGACCCTGGAAGCCCTATAGTAGATGTGCACATCAATGGCACCATTGTCCCACACACTCTGATTGATCTTGGGGCTGCCATTAATGTGATGACCAAGGACACCATGCTCAAGCTCAACCTCCAAGGGTCATTGAGGAAGACCACAACAGTTCTGCAACTTGCAGACCGTTCCACAGTCACCCCTGAGGGAATTGTGGAGGATGTGATGGTCTCCATTGACTCCTAGGAGTACCCTGCAGATTTTCTAGTTCTCCAGCCTAAGGCTAAGCTTAATGGTTACCCTCTCATCCTTGGGAGGCCATGGTTAGCCACAACTGATGCTTACATTAGCTGCAGAGCTGGGAATATGACCATCAAGAATGGGCATATGTCCAAACAATTAGTCCTATACCCTCCTGCTCAACCTTCCCTAGAGCATGATTTACCTTTATGGTTGGAGGAGGAGGAAGAAGATGAGGTTTATTCTGCCCAACTTTATGCTTTGGAAGCAACCATAAGAGGAGGACAACAAGATGAGGATGACTTAATTGAACACCTACTCCAAAGTCCAACTCCTAGTTCATTACCATTAGAAGAAGAGGTAAGGGAAACCCAGAACAATCATCCAATTGACTTATGCTTGGCCGATTCCAACCCACTCCATGTCAAAACCATAGAATTCGACCCAGAGAAAACTTTGAAAATTAATCCATCTCTTTCTGCTTTAGAAGAGGAAAATTTATGCAACATGTTGAGAGAAAACCTAGAAGCCTTCGCTTGGAGTTACAAGGAAATGAAGGGAGTACACCCCTCAATGTGTACTCACCACATATACATCAAAGAAGGTTGCAAGCTAGTCAGGAAACCACAAAGGAGGATGAATCCAGCTCTTAAAGACATAGTCAAAGAAGAACTACAAAAACTGCTAGATGCAGGATTCATTTACCCTATCTCAGACAGTGAGTGGGTCTCTCCTTTAGTGTTAGTTCCCAAGAAAAATGGTAAGTGGAGGATTTGTGTCGATTATAGGGAGTTGAACAAAGCCACAAAGAAGGATCATTTTCCCCTACCCTTCATTGACCAAGTGCTAGATGGCCTGGCAGGGAAGAAGTTTTTTTCATTCCTAGATGGATTTAGTGGGTACAACCAAATCCAAATCTGCCCAGAAGACCAGGATAAGACCACATTCACCTGTCCTTGGGGTAATTTTTCCTATAGGGTCCTTCCTTTTGGCCTATGCAATGCTCCTGCCACCTTCCAGAGAGCAGTCTTGAGTATTTTTGCTGAATTAGTACATGATTCAATGGAAATTTATATGGATGATTTTACACCTTATGGCTATGATTTTCAAGAAGCCCTGACTAGCCTAGGCAAAATATTGCACAAATGCATTGAAATGAATCTGTCTCTCAGTCCAGAAAAACATGAATTCTTAATGACTGAAGGCACTGTGATAGGTCATTCAATATCTCAGCAAGGACTACAGGTGGACCCAAACAAAATAGCAATCATCCAAAGGGTCCCACCTCCACAAAAGCAGAGAGATGTCAGGAGTTTCTTAGGATTAGCTGGATACTACCGAAGGTTCATAAAGGACTTCAGCAAGTTGGCCTCTCCTTTGTTTGGGTTGTTGGCCAAAGATTCTGAGTTTATATGGTCAAAGAGTTGTCAAGAGGACTTAGACATTCTAAA
This sequence comes from Pinus tabuliformis, assembly GCA_031772625.1. Taxonomy (NCBI): domain Eukaryota; kingdom Viridiplantae; phylum Streptophyta; class Pinopsida; order Pinales; family Pinaceae; genus Pinus; species Pinus tabuliformis. Next base: position 535,036,652 of record CM062813.1, on the reverse strand, counting down.
GGGTAAGTTAACCACTGCACCAATTCTTCGAGGCCCAAACTGGGCCCTCCCTTTTCATATTCATGCTAATGCCTCACACAAAGCCATAGGAGTAGCCTTAGGTCACGAAGAGGAGAAATTGCCATATGCCATCTATTTTACCAGTAAGAACCTATCAAAGGTTGAGCTAAATTATATTGTGACCGAAAAGGAACTCCTGGATTTTGTGCATTCATTAAAAAAAATTATGCATTACATTACAGGCTATCAAACTTTTGTGCATACTGACCATGCTAAAATCAAATATTTAATGAACAAACTAGATGTGAATGCTAGAATTATAAGATGGTTGCTTTTATTACAGTAGTTTGATCTAACTATTGTTGATAAGCCTGGTAAGGAAAATGTTGTTGCAGACTTTCTATCTAGGATGAATCTACCTGCAAGTGAAGAAGGAATGGTGGATGACCAGTTACCAGACGAGCATTTGTTTGCTATTTTAGTTCTCTCCCCATGGTTTGCTGATATAGCAAACTATTTGGTATCAGCACAGTTCCCACCAAACTTGCCCTCCAAAGAAAAGAGCAAGATAGTTAGGAAAAGTGCCCCCTTCACCTGGATTGGGGGCAATCTGTTCAAACTTGGCCCAGATCAAATCTTGAGAAGGTGTGTAAGGGAAGACGAAGTATTTGACATCCTTTTGACCTCTCATGATGGGCCTTGTGGAGGTCACTTTGCAAAAAAGAGGATAACATTCAAAGTGTTGCAAGCAGGCTATTATTGGCCTACTCTTCATCAGGATGTGAAAAAGTACATTAGTCAGTGTGATTAGTGTTGGAGAGGTAAATCCCCTCTACAGATAGAGGCGATCCCTACTAGCCCAGCATGGGTCTAGCAACAATCAATCAATGCTACTATGCAAGCTCCTAATTGCAATTAAAAGATAGGCAAAGAACACCTACTTGGATTCCAACGCTCTTGTTTGATGAAGAGATGCCGCACTCGCTCCTTTGCTCTGGCCGGTCACAATCCTCCACTATCCTCGTGGTCGGACACCTGCACACACAAAGAGAAATGCAAACGCAAGCGTGAAATCTAATAAAAGCAAATATACATCAGTCAAAAAGGATGTAATTCACATTTAACCATTACATTGACAAATGAGAATGGAACCATAACAATAGTCATCTATTATTAATCAGTAATCAGAGAAAGATACAACCATTGTTCTGACGCTGAGTCCTTCTCAAGAGGGTCCAGGCAGCAAGTCTCATAAGCATTCACCCAAGAAGTAGATCTCCCAAGTCAAGCAACTCTCTCTCACAATTACCTCTAAGACTTCACAACCTTTCTCTAGCTCTCTAGCAATCCACACTTTATCACACCAACTACCTACTAGCAGCAGCACACAAAAACACTATGAATTCCTTGTTGTCCAAAAACTAGCTGCTGATGGTAATGGTGGAGGAATATATAGGAGAAGGAGTCTCCATGGAGGGTGGAAGGATAAGCTTATCTCCAAGAAAGGTGGCCCATATGACGAACAGACATGCCATAGAAGGGAGGGCGACACTCACAAGGCCAACAACCAGGTCTGGAGTCATCTGGAAGGTTGGCTGTTAGAACAAATTCGCCCAAACAGGATCAGCGCGGATTATGACGAGACTGGCGCGCTGACGTCGCACCTCAATAACCGGGAAGGCCATGTCAGCGCGACCCAATACAAAGTAGAGGTGCGCTGGCTCATGAAATGCGACCAGCGCGGAAAAGTGATGTGCTTCCGCGCTGGCAGCGCACTGGATACACTATGAGCCGCCAGTCAGCGCGGATATTTTAATAACAGACGCGCTGATGCAGTTAACCTTAGAAAAGAGGGTCATTTGGCCAATTCAGAGAGCATGAGTTTGATTTTATGACACAGTAGGGATACTGACTGGATGACAGTGACAATTTGCTGTGTAACAGATGCCCCCTAAAGCATGAAGCCCGAGAGAGTGGGAGGGGTGAAATGCTTTACAAAACTGCCGAACTGGAACACCACCAGGAAGGACCTGCACGTATGTACAACTGATAACTTGATTACATGTAGTCTAGGCATGGGCGCAGCCATCCAAAAGACATATGAAGAAAGGTCTGTGGTATGGACGCAGCCACCCAGCTGAAGAGACCATGATGATAACAAGGTATGGTCGCAGCCATCCTAAAAGACTCAGGTATGGTCGCAGCCATCCGTCAATGAGTCATGTAATATCAATCCACAAAAATCGCAGCCTGGCTCACAACAGACTAGAACCAGGGTCTTGCGCTCCATCCCAATCCGAACAGAGTACAAGTTCAAGCATGTGAATACATGAGTTGAAGTCGAACATGCATGAACATCGTCTGATTACCAGTCAATGAGGAAAATTGTTATCAGACGCGAGAGGGGCCACCAATAATGACAATGGTCCTCAAGGTACTTAGGTACAATCCACGGCATGCGAATCAATGAGCTGGCGTCGAACACCCGCGGAATCATTCGATCGGAGGCCGATGATGAAAACCTCGCGTCGAACACAAAGAACCTGCCATTGAGGCATGCAGGCTCCAAGGTACTTGGAAGGGGTCTCTAAGTCACCGTCCTGGATAATGAGCTGAAGTCGACAGGAGGCAACCTTGATCGAAGGTGGGCCATAATGTTTCCCACATCATCGACACGAGACAAAGGAAGATTAGTGTGATGAATCAGAAGTATGTGAGGCGTCAGGGGTAGATTGTAACTTTGCAGAGGTCAACTTCTCTTGAACACATCGGCGGCACAACAGTGGACTTGGCAGTATTTGACATCAAAGGAGCAAAGGTCATGGTGACAAAGCAGATGAGCAGATGAGAGGTCAAATAGAATAACCCAAACCCACGGAGGCCAGTGAAAAGCAAGATGAGATGGTCCCACCCAGACACGAAGCAGAGGAGTGCCATGTTCAAGAGTGACATACTGCCGACACGACTATGACTACAATTCCATTTTCCCCACCATTTCTGGCAGGTACCCCGATTATTTTTGGATGACAAGCTTGATGGGGATAGCATGTGCTTGAGGAGTGTCATTTCGACGATATCCGATGTCATTGCGTTTTAACGAGCCTGACAAAGGAAGAGCTCGGCGTCTTTTCCTGTTTAGAGAGTCTGAAAAGACAGCGGAAAAGAAAACTCCAGAGGGGTCCTTTTTCGTAAAGTTGTGTCTCTCGAGCCCGAAGAAGTATAAAACAATACTCGAAAGAACCGCCCGACCAAAATGATCGAGGAGTATTTTTCGTAAATAGTGACTTCGACCTGAAAAGTAAAAAAGCGGTCGGAAGTACGTCATTTTAGAGCCAATAACGAGTGTGAAACAACAAACACCCGGCAATCTTTTTAAGTTAAACGGTCGGAAAAAGAGCGTTAAAATGACCGCCTCTCGGTCCCTTTAACGAGCTGAAAGGAAGCTCGGCAATCTTTTCTTATTTCATGTCGGAAAAGAGCTCAAAGACGACATTTCTTGGGACCAAGTGTATTTAGGATCATTATAACTTCACCGTTTCTGAGAGTCCTGCACAATGAAAATACCCGCATAAATCCGTTCGACATGTTGAAAAACATAGTAAAACATGCATAAAGGCATAGTATATCGACAGAAGCTCTAAATCCATGGTAAATACATGACAAAAAACCCACATTCGTAAAATCTATAGTTAATTAAGCCATTTTTACTATAAATAGAAGGGTAAATAGTCATTTTTACCATTGTTACCATATTGAGCCTTTGAGAACGTTGTGAAGCTGCGAAGTTGACGGAGCGAATTCTTCCCCATGCGGACACCATTCATCGAACGGCTTGCTCCAGGTAGGTTCCCCTTGCCATGCGCTCTCTTTTGAGTCCTTTTTTGAGCATTTTAACGGTGGGAATTGGCCATTTGGGCAAATTCTTTGAGCGTTGGTGCGCTCTCGGTCAGCGCGGATTTCCCGCGCGGGTCCGCGCTGATCGAATTAAGATTACACGTACCACCTTTTGGGTCAGCGCGGAAAACACGTGTTCTTCCGCACTGACCCAATGAAAAAACACAGGGGCGCCATTTTCAGCGCGACTGTTTTAAAAACAGTCGCGCTGGCGCGGAAAATTTTGATTTTTTATAAAATGAACGTACAGTTTTCCACGAACAGCATTCTAATGTTTCTTCATGGCCTTGCAGGACAAAATGGCTTTTGTATGGCAAGAGAGAGCCCATGATAATGAAGATATAGCCGCATATGAACTTGCCGAATGCCGGAATGCAATGCGGGCATGCGGTTTCCTGAAGTTCTTCCTAACTCCGCGCTTCAGGGCGCAACCTGACTTGCTGGAGTTCCTGATCAGAGCTTGGAACCCAGTAGACGGGAAATTCACCATCCGCGGCCAAGATATCGAGTTCGACGCCTCGGATATCTATTTCTTGACTGGCTTGTCGCGCCGGGGTCAGAGGCCCATCCTGGAGGGGCAGCGACCCAGCGGTCAGACTCTGGACCAGCTGATGGCAAGAGTATGCCCAGGAGCTGAAAAGACACGGAGCGGGAAGGTTGGTATCCCAACGGTGCGGGACATGCCTCTCCGCACGATACTCTTCCTAGTGACACGGGCAGCGGGTTCCTTGGCCAACCATGAGGCCTCGAAGAACCAACTGTTGTTAGCTCTGGAGTGCCTACAGCCCACTATCTTCGACTGGGCGACTGCTGTGACCATTAGCATGAAGAGGCAACTAAGCAACTGCCGTCGTGGAGAGGCGAAGCAGTTCGCGTATGGGTCGCTTCTTCTGCCGCTCATGCTGGAGCGGGTGCCGGCTCTACAGCTACAGACCATGGCTGTGGATCCACCTAGAGGTCCTCGGGAGACGAGGGCCAGTCGATGGGCCCGCGTCATGCCACGCAGAGGTGGTGGTCGCCCAGTGGCTTGGGGGGTGTACTTCAGAGAGTGGTTGGAGCGACAGGTCATCTTTGTCAAGGATTGGCCGTATGCGGGCATGGACTTCCGCAACGATCCTGACATGCCACTGCCCGCAGGAGAGCATTGGGATGATGGAGGTATGTCACTTGATCTCATTTTAATATTTTTTGATGTTTTGGTTTTCCATGTACATGTCTTGACAGGTGTCACTGTGTGCAGATGTGGGACCCACGAGACCCATAGGTTTGGCACCGTCAGCACGGAGGGAGGGGCAAGGAGCCGGAGCCCTGGCCTTAGTTCCTCCAGGAGTTGACACTACAGAGACTATAGCTCGCAACCTTGAGGGGTTGCTAGAGGGTGTGCCGGACTATCAGGGGGTCGAGGAGGTCCCTATAGAGCACCAGATCCACACCGTGGGGGTGGTACCCAGGATGCACCGCCTGTTGAGGCGGGTGGCACGAGCGGCTGTATGCTACAGAGAGCATAACCCAGCACAATAGTCGCCTAGGTTTACTTCCCTTGATGTTTTGAGAGACGTATGTCTCGGATGTATTGAACAGTGACTCTTATTTTTGACACATACACTTATTTTTGAGCGCCTCAGTGCGCCACACGATATATATATATACATACCGATTTTTGGATGGATCTTGTTACATGTGATGATGTTTTTGTTTATGCTATGCAAATGTTCAGTACAAATGTGATCTTATGTATGAATTGCACAACACGCGATCCATGCATTTTTATATATTTTTTTTTTGCAAGCTTAAAGCACACACACATGCAAACTATGCTCGGAAAAATTTATTTACACATATTTATGGTCTTATTATGCTATCTATGTCTTCTTGTATGATGTTTATCTATTACGCAAATGTCTATCTAACACACGATTTGCCAATGCATCAGTCAATGTATTTAATCGTCTCGGAATGTGTTGATAAGTAATGTAATCAAAATTCCGTTCTAACAATCTTACACGTAGATACAACCTTAGTATGTGTTGGTCTCTGACGGAATATCGCCCGTTAAGTTGATGGACGACCAGCTGAGAGTCCAGGTTCACCACCAATTCTCGGACGCCGAGGTCAACCGCTTCGGCAAGTAATTCAATCACAGCGCTGTATTCGGCAACGTTGTTAGTGGTATGACCCAGGCAGACACCTTGAAGGTTTATCAATTCTCCGTGAGGATCGTAGATCACCCACGCCGCAGAAGACAAATTGCAAGTGCTGCGGCAGGCGCCATCAGCGAAACCAACATAAGGTGCACTAGACATCTGCACAAGAAACAGAAAACATAATAAGAGGCAAACATGCTTTCACGCCAAAGCAAAAAACAAAATCATGCACACACAACACACTTGTAAAAACACGCGTATGTACAAACTAGGTGCACGAAATCATGCATAGTATTTTTTCAGATAGAGCCCGTTGCGGGGCTTGTCGAGAGGGTTTCCTTCGTAATCAATCAGCTCATACGCGCCTTTCTGCAAAACTCGTTTTACAATATAGGGGCCTAGCCACATGGATTCAAGTTTTCCTGCCCCCAGCTTATCCTTAGCTTGATCGTAGAGCAGTACTAGATCTCCCTCAACAAAGGAACGGGGTTGAATGGTATTATCGAAGTGAGCCTTAACCCTCTTCTTCTGCGCTTCAATAGCTAGAGAAGCTAAGCGATGGGTCTCGTCTAGCCGTTCTAGAAAGAGAAGTCGTTCCTCCACCGGAGTGGTGCTGGGGAGCAACTCGGCAGCTAACTTCAACGAAGGAATCTCACACTCAACAGGAAGGGTGGCCTCCAGTCCATAAACAAGCTGAAAAGGAGTGAAACCGGTGGCGTCCTTCACAGAGGTCCGGTACGCCCACAAGGCAGGGAACAGCATCAGATGCCAGTTAGACTTGTGCGTATTCACGGTACGTTGGAGCATTGTGATCAAAACTTTGTTCACAGCTTCAACTTGGCCGTTAGATTGAGGATAATACGGCGTCTTGCTATCTTGACGCAAGCCTAGCTGGGTCGTAAGTTCCGTCATCATGTGATTACGGAAATGCTTTCCGTGATCCGTGACGATAGCCTGAGGGACTCCGAACCGAGTAATGACATGATTAAACAAAAACTGTGCCGCTGTGTAACCGTCTTCGTTCAGTGTAGGCATCGCTTCGGCCCATTTGGTGAAATAATCCACAGCAACGATGATAAACCCATGCCCCCCGGCCGAACGAGGGTTACAGGACGTATAATCGATGCCCCATTTGGCAAATGGACCTACGGTAACAACAGGGTGCAGTGGCGCAGGAGGTGCACGCATTTTCCGGTGGTAGACCTGGCATTCATGACATGCACGGACGGCAAGGATACAATCCTTGAAGATAGAAGGCCAGAAATAACCAGCACGGAGAATTTTCTGGGCGGTAGCATAGCCAGACATGTGACCGCCACAAGCACCGGAGTGACAGTCATTCAACACCTGCTCAGCCTCCTCATGAGTTAAACAACGGCGGAGGACAGAGTCCACGCCGATGCGGTACAGGGTATCGCCAATAATGCGATAGGGTTGAGATTGGTGACGAATCCTCCGTCGAGCGTCTTTCGATACATTGGGACGGAAGGAAGACGTCTGCAAATATACTATGATGTCCCCGTACCAAGGGTCGAGGGTGCTGATGAGGAACAATGTTTCATCCGAGATATGCTCTTCCAGACGAGATGGTGCAGAATGAGATGGCAGAGAACAGAGCAACTCGACAAAGACCAGAGACTTCTTTGACTTGGCAGTAGTAAATTCCAAGTCAAACTCTTGGAGGATCACAATCCACTTCGAGTATTTGCCCCCCAGTAACTGACGTGACAAAATGTAGGTCATTGGGTTGCAGTCGGAAATCACGGTCGTAGTACGCAACAGGATATAGTGCCGGAACCGTTGGACGGCGCAAACAGCTGCCAATGCCAACTTCTCGACATACGCGTAGCGAGTTTCTGTATCCAAAAGATTGCGACTAAGGTAATAGATTACGTGCTCATTGCCAGCATCGTCATCCTGCACTAGAACCATGCCGATGGTGGTGTCAGCGGCAGCTAAATAGAGAAGATAATCACGGTGATAGTTCGAAGGTCTTAAGAGTGGAGCCGAGACAAGGAGGTCCTTGAGTCGCTCGAAAGACTCCTGAGCAATAGCATCCCAACGAAAGGGTGTGTCTCGCTTTAATAACCGTGTGAAGCCCTTAGCCACCTCGGCATAATTCGGGATGAATCGTCTAAGAAAATTCGCTTTTACCTGCAAGCTCTGCAATTGTTGCAAAGAGGCAGGGGGAGGAAGATTCAAGATGGCCTCGACTTTGAGGGGATCCAGACGGATGCCTTCTCGGGAGACAATGAACCCGAGCAGTCGGCCTGATTCTACGCAGAAGACACACTTATGAGGATTGAGTCGAATTCGGTAGTGTCGACAGCGGAGAAAAATTTCGCGAAGATGAGAGGGATGGTCTTGACGCTTAGCTGAATGAGCTAGAAGGTCATCCAAGTAAGGTTGTACGATGTGACGAATATCGTGAAAGGCATAGGACATCGCACGCTGGAAAGTGGCGCCGGCATTCTTAAGACCGAAAGGGAGCTTCTTATAAGCGAAGGTAACCCAAGGACAAATAAACGCTGTCTTATGCTGGTCTACGGGTGCTATGTTGATCTGGTTATAGCCAGAGAAGCCATCCATGAACGAGTAAATTTCGCTTCCTGCGCAGTCATCAATAAGCTGATCGATGAAGGGCGTAGGGAAGTTATCCTTTGGACAAGCACGATTGATATCGCGGTAGTCAACACAGACCCGGATAGTGCCCTGCTTTTTATTCACAGGGACTATATTAGACACCCAATCCGTGAGGGGAATGGGGTAAATGAAACCGGCATTAAGAAGCTTTTCGACTTCGGCCTTGATGGCTGCGGCCTTTCGGGGGTGCACAGGACGTAAGCGCTGGCGAACAGGCTTAGCACCTGAATATGTAGGTATTTCGTGCACCACTATACTGGGATCGATGCCAGGCATTTCCTCGTAGGACCATGCGAAGACATCACGAAATTCGTGAAATAGAGCAGTATAGAGTTGAACTTCCTCAGGAGTACAAGTGACTCCTATATGGATATGCTCGACGATCCCTGGTTTGACAGAGATGTCGATTGGCTGGGTTTGCGTGATATTTCCCAAATTGCCCTCAGAAGACACTTGATATAGCTGAATAGGTGTTTGGAGGGGCGGAGATGGGACATGTGAAGCAAACCGCTCGAGACATGCGGTCATTTCCGGATGGGGAGGGAGAAACGAAGAGCGATGGTGATGATCTGACCAAGGGGGCTCTTCTAGAGACATTGTCTCTATGATGGCCTCATCGGACGGGAATATCTCCTTCAAAGGGTCCGAAGTAGGCTCGTCTCCTAGCCAAGGGAAATGATCATATGAATCGGGAACACTGCTTGGAGGAGCAGGTTCATCAGGGGGAGCCGATGCAACAACAATTTCGATGTAGTTGAGCTCGGCAGGACTCAACGGCATCATATCACCCCAAGAGTCTTCCTGATTCGCAGGGGGAAGAACCCATGGATCAGAGCGTACAGAGATCATGTTAATAGGGGCGAGATTCGAAGGTGGGAGGGGAAAGACTCCCATTAGAGTGGGATCTTTGAAAAGTCCGGCACCCACACTCTCAAGAGACTTAGAGGTATGCTCCACGAATGGCACATTACCTTCAGAAGAAGAGGCGAAGAAAGAGAGCTGGTCCACCGTGACAATCCTCCCCTGGTGAGGGAAACGAATGACACGGAATAAAGAGGAGGCCACGGCTTGCATGTCGTATGTCCAGCTCCGTCCGAGGAGGAGGTTGTAGGTGAGATTGGCCTCAACAACTTCAACCTCTACCTCTACGGTCTTCCCTTCTAAAGAAATGGGCAAGCGTTGGAGGATACCATAGGGTCGAGATTCTCTTCCATCGAAGGCCTCTAAGGTCGTAGAAGACTGACTCAAAGCAGGAGAACCAATAGCCTTCCAGCAAGCAACAGACATGATGCAGGTTGAGGCACCTTCATCAATAATTGTACGGTGAACCGTTTTGCTATTGACGATGACCTGTATAAGGAAAGCAACTTGGTGAGGCAGTCTCTGCATAAAACCCTCGAGATCAAAAGAAATCAGATCTGAATCTGCCGGGTCGATGCCACCAATAGCTGATAGCAAGGACTTCCTCTGGGAGGGGCAGCTCTGGAGTACTTCTAACGCGGACATAGCAGACGGAGCCTGGGCTAAGTCCTCGACAATGCTATAATGCTGGGCAGCACGAGCATTAGGGTTATAAGATGACTTCCTGAGTACACCTTTCGGAGGGGGTCGGGGGATCGTCTCAGCACTGGGTCTTTCGATATGGAGAGGACCAGAACTGGACGGAGGAGCGCTGGAGGGGGCGTCCGGCTCTTTCCCGGCATTAGATGGATAGTCCTTTGCTCGAGTGGAAACATGGACGGGAATGCTTCCAGCCATGAACACTTGAGAACCGAACGCGGAAGATGATTGAGACGGATCTGCCACCATTTGAGTCTGCTGGGAAGGGAAAGGCTCTTTAAGCACGGCAGGAGTCCCAGGAGCGCCTTTCAATAATCGACTAACTTCGGACCGCCTAGGGCAGTCTTTAGTGTAGTGATCCTCATCGCAGATGAGACAAGGATACTTAGGTTTTCGCTTAGCTCCATCCTCTGAGGGAGGTTTAGGGGCATCCTGCTTGGGCTGTCCGGATTTCTCTTTAGCTTTCCCTTTCTTTTTCCCTTTCGAGGATTTATCCGCCACGGTGGACTGAACGGTGTTTACCTCGGAGGTATTTCCAAACTTAGATTGGCCCTGAGAAGCATTCTCATTAGGAGCGTTATGTTTTTGCTTCCCAGAGTTCGCGGTCGACTTCTTTGATGACGAGTTTACAGAGCCAATGACTCCATCAACAGATGGTTTCGGCGGAGCCTTGGTCTGTCCAGGCCTCGGGGCATCTGGCAAATAATCATATAGAGTACCTGACTGAGAGTATACTAAGTCTAGGTACTGAGCTCGCGCGATCGCTTGCTCTTCAGTTACACAAGCTCCCATGGCGATATCCTTTGCAATTTTAGGGACAAAGGAGGTTGTGAACCAATCGGTCAGGAGTTGATCAGGAATCCAGAATTTGATCAAGCGACGACGCCTTCTCCATTCATGTATATGATCAGATATGTGCGTAGCCATGTCCTATTTTAGAGACGTGAGGAGATTAGTACCTGTCTCGTACCGAATGGGTAACTGAAAATGAGTTAAAAACGCCATAGCCAACGAGTTGAAATCTTGAAACATGCCGCGATTCAGCTCAATATACCATTTAGCGGCTCAGCCAGTGAGAGTTCTCTGAAAGAGGCGAAGTCGGATAGAGTCATCAAGCCATGAGTTCGATGAACACCAAAGGTGATAGGTCATAACATGTGCTTGAGGGTCCTCACCTGCTTTGCCATCAAATTTTGGAAAATCACCGGGTATTTTAGTCGGAACTGGTGGCCAATGCGAATTATGCAGAATGGGATCATTTGTTAACTTGGACACATCCGGAAGTTCCAACGTCGCTAAGAATGGCAACTGAGGGTTAAAGGACATTTGTGGCTGAGGGTTCGAGGCAATATTAGGGTTCCAACCAGATGGTGCTTGCCCCCATGAACTCTGTCCAGATGGACCTGGCCCAAAAGGGCCTGGCGCATAAGAACTTTGTCCCGATGGACCTGGCCCAAAGGGGCCTGGCGCATAGGGACCTTGTCCAGAGGGGTTCTGCCCATGCAGATTTTGTCCATATGCAGATAGTTGACCCTGAGTATGCCCCCCAGCACCCCATGTGTTAGCAACTTGTCCTGCAGGTGCAGCATACTGATAATTTAGGTAAGGCGTGACCTGCGGCTGTTGATAATTTTGATAAGGGGACAATTGAGTTTGCCCCTGGGGTTGCTGGTAGCCATACGTTTGCTGAGCTCCATACTGAGCCTGATAAGGAGGCTGCGCTTGGTAGGAAGGTTGGGGCTATGGCCCGCCTTGCATTTGATAACCCATTTGAGTTTGGGGCCCAGCATATTGTCCTTGAACCGGTTGAGCTGAGATGATCTGGCCGGAAAGTTGGCCTGGTTGGACTTGGGATGGACCTGCCTGCCCAGAAGGACGTACTTGCTGGGTGCCAGGTTGCCCTTGAACAACCAAGGGTTGTCCTTGCGAAACAGATGGTCGAACAGGCTGGACAGCTGGTTGACCTTGCGGTTGGCCAGTCTGTCCAGAGGGATTACTAGGGCGGACAATGGGTTGGCCTTGCTGTATAGAGGGCTGGCCCATTTGTCCGGAAGAATGTGCTGGCTAAGCAGTGGGTTGGCCCTGTTGAACGTAGGGTTGTCCTGCCTGCCCAGAAGGATGACCAGACTGAGCAGTGGGTTGGCCTTCCTGAACGTAAGGTTGCCCCCCTTGCCCAGAAGGATAACTAGACTGAGCAATGGGTTGGCCTTGCTGAACGTAAGGCTGCCCCCCTTGCCCAGAAGGATACCCCTGCTGAAAAGCCGGTTGACCTTGAGGATTATAATTTTGCCCAGCTTGTCCAGAGGGATAATTCTGTTGGAAACCAGGCTGGCCTTGTTGAATGTAAGGCTGCCCTGGCTGACCAGACGGATAACCTTGCTGGGTACCAAGTTGCCCTGGGTAACCAGAAGGTTGACTCTGATAAGAAAAGGGTGGACCTCCCATGGCCGAAGGTTGTCCCGGGCAGGGTTGTCCTTGTGGGCCCCCAGATTGTCCTGGGTAAGACTGGCCATATAGTGTTTGCCCTTGGGGGGCTTGCACATAAGGTGGCTGGCCTAGATTGGGTGGTCCTTGAGGCTGTCCAGGAATTGGCTAGCGCCCACGAAGTATATGAGTAACGGGATCATAAGTAACCTCTAATGGTTTCGAGTTTTCGACGTAAGGTTGACGAGACAGGGATTGAATGGGCTCGAGATACTGACCGTTAGCATCATAATAGAAGAGTGGACCTTGGTAATCTGGGTCCACAATGGGCTGCCCATGGGCATCATACGGCCCTGCTCCTGGAACACCACCAGAAGAGGGTTGAGCACTTTGTGCAGGATCAACGACTCCAGACGAAACCCCTGGTTGGCCACTACTCACTTGACTGTGAGAGGGGCCAGCCCCCGGGTTTGTAGATGAAGATGTTGTCACAGCACTAACGACTGGAGTGGAGTACGCCACACAAACAGTTGGATTCGTGGGAACTGAGGTAACAGGCGTAGTATGAGGTTGCGAAACAAAAGACTCCATGGTGGGAATGACATTAGGATCCCATATGGTCGTAGAAGGCATTCTAGCAGCTATTCTATCCCTCATTGACTGATACCGTGGAGGGAGTGGAGAAGTAGCTGGGATGGGATTTTCAATATCCGTAACCACAGGTGTCTCACTGACACTGGGAGATGTCTCCCCCATGGTGGACATCGGAGACGACATACCGGGAGGGGTAAGAAAATCGTCTTCGTCGCCTTCCCAAGTAGGGTTCCAATCTTCTTCGTAATCCTCGTCGCCTGGGGCACGTACGTTGATAGGCTGGATACTCGGGATGATAGGAAGAGTATCGCTTACAATTGGTACTTTAGGAGCAACAGAAGATGGAGAACCTTGATCACTTGGACCCGGGGTCGATGGGTCAGCTAGGATGACAAACCCCACACAAAACCTAAAGGAAACTAACGATAAAAACCCTACTAAAACTAGCGCATACAAGATCTAACCAGGAAATGTTATCGTGGCCGAATAAGTTTTAAGACACTGGAATTAAACTTGACCTTTTCATGTTTCAAGAGTCGAGAAAAGGACGAAAATATGACTCCAGTCTCCTTCGAATGTTTAATGAGCACGAAGTGACAAGATGCTCACAGGCACCTTTTCGTTTAAGGAGTCCGAAAAGGATCAAAAGTGACTGCTCTGGAATTCTAGGTAGAGGGTGTGCCAAACTTTTCGCAAAACCACAGAATACTTTTTAGGGTACGGGTGGTCGATCTTCGTGAATGTTGTGTTCACTGCATTGCGAATCGTAGGGCGGCCGACACGGCTTCCTATGGATCAAGGATAAAAGCCTAGTGGGGTCTCCCTATATACGCGACGGTACGTGGGAGCGCAGTCCGTGTTAGACCACTATCGAGTCACAGAAGGAGGAATCACCCAACCGTAATGTGAAACAATAGTGACTATGTTTAAAGACACCGGAACACGTCTCTAACCTAGACCTCTAGATGTTTGCGTTAAGTTCCAATGCATTTTTAGATTTATTCAGTTTATTTTATGGTTGATCTTGAATTAAGTTTCGATTTCAGGTCCTACCGTGTGTTCTCTCACAATTACCTAGATGCAAACTACATGCCAAAGAATACCATTTCGTTCGATGAATTCTAGCTACGAGAAGGTTAAGAGTTTTCAATCAAACAAAACGAACGCAAGCAATCAAACAAGCTAATGCAGCTAAAAGCAAGGAAAGGAAACTTTTCTTTTGAAAATGCGAATCAATGAAATGTTCTTTTCCTTTTCAATTATCGAAAGCAACGCTACTAGTTTGTTGTTTTTGTTTTTTCAATGGCACAAAGCATCTAAAATTAATTTGGAGGAACCAGAACACCAAGCAAAATACTTAATGAAAGCACACAAAGTTCCCAAAACACCCAAAAAGATTTCCAAATCAAAAGGAAAACAAGTTCGCACGAGCTATGTGATCTAAGCTCGGCAAGACAACCAGGAATTCAAGCAAGGAGGAAGCAAATCACTTGGAAACACAACCAAAAGCACTTCAACAATCACTGAACAAGTGTAAAAAACAAATCTGAAGTTGGCTGGTCAAACAAGAAAACAAAGTTCCTATGGAAGGCTTGACACACACACGGCCACTAGATGCCCTAGGGCTAGAGTGCGAAATCAATGGAGAAAAGAAAACACCCGGAGGATGAGAGTTACAACCAGTCAATTGGAGATTCAAAACAATCCAGCAACTGTAAAAGTCATGGCCAAAATACAAACCAAGCAGCGAAAGCAAAGAGGAAAGTATTTGCAAAATCGAAAAAAGAGCAAAAACGAAACCTGGTGGAACAAGACTTCGCAAGCAAGTATCTCAGAGTTCAGGCAATGAAAAACAAGTCATAGACCAAGTGGAAAGAAGAGGGGAAAGTCAAAGCAACAGGTTCAGGAGGCTAATTTGGACAAAAATGAATTCTACAGGATCAACGCGGGTGGCCTTCAGCAACTCGGCGCTGACAAGAGAAGGCCTGTAGCAACTTTGCGACGTTAGCGCGGAAGCACACAGATTAAGCGCGCTATCTCAAAAATGAGGTCAGCGCGACTGTTTGACGTACAGGCGCGATGACAGGAAAGACAAAGAAGCAGGTATGCGACGTTAGCGCATCTGTTTTGAATTAAACTGCGCTGAGGGTAAAAAACAAGTAGAATCAAAGCAAAAGCTCCCAAACCAAAGATAGAAACTCTTTAGATAATTAAGGCACTTCCCAGATGGGCCCAAGAAGTTTAAAAGCAGAGAAAACAATCCCCAATCTTGACAAGAGAGTAACAATCAAACTCAAAAACAAGGATGAACAACAAGAGACATAGACAAGACTCCCCAGTATGGTCGCCAAATTGTTGGAGAGGTAAATCCCCTCTACGGATAGAGGCGATCCCTACTAGCCCAGCATGGGTCTAGCAACAATCAATCAATGCTACTATGCAAGCTCCTAATTGAAATTAAAAGATAGGCAAAGAACACCTACTTGGATTCCAACGCTCTTGTTTGATGAAGAGATGTCGCACTCGCTCCTTTGCTCTGGCCGGTCACAATCCTCCACTATCCTCGTGGTCGGACACCTGCACACACAAAGAGAAATGCAAACGCAAGCGTGAAATCTAATAAAAGCAATTATACATCAGTCAGAAAGGATGTTATTCACATTTAACCATTACATTGACACATGAGAATGGAACCATAACAGTAGTCATCTATTATTAATCAGTAATCAGAGAAAGATACAACCATTGTTCTGACGCTGAGTCCTTCTCAAGAGGGTCCAGGCAGCAAGTCTCATAAGCATTCACCCAAGAAGTAGATCTCCCAAGTCAAGCAACTCTCTCTCACAATTACCTCTAAGACTTCACAACCTTTCTCTAGCTCTCTAGCAATCCACACTTTATCACACCAACTACCTACTAGCAGCAGCACACAAAAACACTATGAATTCCTTGTTGTCCAAAAACTAGCTGTTGATGGTAATGGTGGAGGAATATATAGGAGAAGGAGTCTCCATGGAGGGTGGAAGGATAAGCTTATCTCCAAGAAAGGTGGCCCATATGATGAACAGACATGCCATAGAAGGGAGGGCGACACTCACAAGGCCAACAACCAGGTCTGGAGTCATCTGGAAGGTTGGCTGTTAGAACAAATTCGCCCAAACAGGATCAGCGCGGATTATGACGAGACTGGCGCGCTGACGTCGCACCTCAACAACCGGGAAGGCCATGTCAGCGCGACCCAATACAAAGTAGAGGTGCGCTGGCTCATGAAATGCGACCAACGCGGAAAAGTGATGTGCTTCCGCGCTGGCAGCGCACTGGATACACTATGAGCCGCTAGTCAGTGCGGATATTTTAATAACAAACGCGCTGATGCAGTTAACCTTAGAAAAGAGGGTCATTTGGGCAATTCAGAGAGCATGAGTTTGATTTTATGACACAGTAGGGATACTGACTGGATGACAGTGACAATTTGCTATGTAACAATTAGTGCCAGAGGATGGGAAAGCCTACTCCAAGAGATGAAATGCCCCTACAACCTCAAGTTACTTTCAAGCCATTTGACAAGTGGGGCATGGACTTCATTGGGCCTATCAACCCTCCTTCAAAGTGAAAGCAATACATTATTGTGTGCACTGATTATTTGACTAAGTGGGCTAAAACCAAGGAAATTAAGGCAGCAACAGAAGAGAAGGTGGTTGAGTTCCTAAGGGAGAATGTATTCTACAAATTTGGGTACCCTAGAGAGCTAGTCACAGACCAAGGCAGCGAGTTTACCTCCAACATGATTGAATAAATGCTCAACCATCACAAAATCAAGCATAGGACCTCCACTCCTTATCATCCACAAGCTAATGGGCAAGTGGAGGTGACCAACAGGGCACTATAGAGCATCTTAACCAAGGTAGTGAGTAGCAGCAGGAACGATCGGGCAGAGAGACTAGTTGAAGCCACCTGGGCCTATAATACAACATGGAAAACCACCAGTGTATTTACACCCTATGAGATGGTTTATGGGAAAAAGGATTTGTTGTCCATTGAGTTTGAATATAACACATTGAGGATGGCATCCCAACTAGATTTGGATCTCATTCATGCACACAGAGAAAGATTGTTCCATTTGAATGGCTTGGATGAATTCAGAATGCAGGCCCTCCTACATACAGAGATAGTTTAGCTTCAGAGGAAGATCTGGCATGACAAACATATTAAGGAGAAGCAATTTCAAGAGGGAGACTGGGCATTGTTATATGATTCTAAGTATAAAGACTTCAAGGGCAAGCTAAGGACAAGATGGCTCAGACCTTATGTGGTGGAAAGATGCCATGACAATGGTTCATTGCAAATCAGAACTATAGATGAAGAAGCCATTCCATTGCTAGTTAATGGACATCGATTGAAAATGTACAAGAGGCCTTTATCAAAACAAAAGTTCATTGACAATATCAATAAGACAGTGATGATGGTGGAGCAAGTTCCAGCTCCTCCCTCATCAGGCCATTGAAAAAAGAGAAAAAAGAATAATGATTCAGGTGAAAACCCCCATGAGGTGCCTGAGTCCCATCTTTGGGTTGAAAACCTCGTGAGGCAGCCCAAGGATGAGAAAAATGAAAAGAATAAGAAGATCCCTGGGTGAAAACCTTCCTTGAGGCGCCCAGGGCAAATATCTAGGGTGAAAACCTCTCTGAGGCAGCCTAGGTGTTTTTCAAAATAATAATAATAATAATAATAATAAAAGAAAAAAAGAGAAAAAAGACATAATTGTTATTTGCAAGGGGGTGAGAAAGACAATCAAGGAGCAAAGAGAAGATCCAAAAGGAACCCTGCCTCACATATATTCATCTCATCCACTCCTTACCATACATCCCTCCATCAATTCCATTGTTTTTTTACTTCATTGCTTCAATTTAAGGTGAAGATTGTAGATCCCCTGAATGGTAGATTGGTTAGGTCCCCAAAATTCATTCTAGACATGATCTAACCCCTCACATCATCCATTACCATCATCCCTGCATCCACACACACTCCTACTCCCTCTGTCTATTCATTGTAGCATCCTCACATCCCTAGCCAGCAACAAGACATCAGCTACAGGACATCCTATAGGAAATCTCGTGGCAGCCTATCCCACAGAATATCAATCATCAACTACAGGTCTTCACTAGGATGATCTAGGAGCTCCACAACAGCAGCAGCAACATCAGATCTTTAGTCACAGACACCTGCAAAAGCCAATAAACCATCAGCAGACAACAGGGGAGGAAGAAGAATGACCATCAGCAGCACCTCTAATCCTCGACAACTGCAACGTGGCATTGAGACCACAAGTAAGTATCCTGCCCACTCACTCATATGCATAATTTGATCAAAATTTGTAAAGGGTACTAGGTAGTTGGTTTATAAGTGAAAAGGTGGCAAAAAGAAAATTCTTTAATAACTCAAAATAGAATGCAAGAGCCCAAAAACAGTGACGTAAGGTGGGGCCCCAACCCATATTAAAGTTCGAGCGGTAGCACAAGATTTAAGTAAACATGGGTTCGAGAGGTAGATAACGTGTTATGTGGGGGAGCAACAAGCAAAAGTTATAACTCAGGCTCAATCCCCATAGTTGACCATGACATCACGGTGTTTGACTGAGATCTACGGCCTAATATTGTTGCGGGGGTTCAAGCCTGATGACCATCCTATACACCCCCTACCACTGCAGCAGGGCACCACCATCACTCCAATCAATCTCATCTCCTCCACGTCATCTGCCACCCTCATTCATTACCGTCCACCTCATTCACCATACCCTGTCACCTCATCTATCGTTCCATAGATACAGTGTTGTTATGGAAACCATTTTAGAATGCTTGAAGAATTAAGACTTGGGGTAGAAACACCAGTTCACCAAAGACTCAGCATACCCTATTTCTTGATGCAATCACTCATAGACTCTAGTAGCAAAGTAAAGGAAGGGAATTCCCAACAGTTGGCTCACCATGGGTTGATCAGGATCCTCATTAAGGATGCCCTCCAAACCCTCAGGATCCCTATAACATGGTTAGTCTTCAGAAACTTACCAGCAGAGGATGACATCAAAACCCTCACCTATGATGTTAGTCCTTCTGTCAGTGAGGAGGAGGCAAAACAAGAAAAAGAAGATACAGAGCTAGATGGGGATGAGATGGATGAAGAAGAAACTAATACAGAGGAACATGATGAAAGAGAACACAAGGAGGATGATGCTAAAACAGAGGAGGAAACGAAGGAAGAAACTGATGGAGATGAGAAAGAACAACAAAAGGAAGAAGATAAGAAAAACAGAGAGGAAGAAGGCATTGACACAGAAGGGGAAGAACAAAAGGAGGAGTCACCTAGGGTGTCTCCAGAGGTCCTTGAGGGGGAGGCAATAGCTGCCATCACTGCTCTCAGCACACCAGTCAAGCAAAAAGGGAAAAGAAGGAGGCAAACCCCTCTATATTTCAGAACAAGAAAGAGCACAAGAATCAAACAAGGGAAGCCATAAATATCAACAAAAATCCCTATTGAGATTGAAGATTCCCCTACACCAAGGGACAGAGAATCAATAATGAGAGATCAACTTGAGAGGGAAAATGCATGGCTGAGAGGATAGTTGCAAGAAAAGGAAAACAAACTAGCATATATGGCCAGCCTCTCCTTGGAGGCCATCCAGTGTAGGATGCCAGCTAAATCCTATGCTCTTTACCTTAGAGAACAATGGTTGCAATTTCAAATTAAAACACTAGCACAAAGGGGCACCATGCCATTTCAGGACTGCAGGTAGTTTATTGATCTTTGTGATCAAAGTGCACTAGAGGATAGGGCCAAAATGGCTGAGTTTTACTTGCACAACATGGCCCTCACAGACATGAATATTTGGGATCCTAATGCAGAGCTAGGAGATCTACAATTAATGGCTTTGGCATCATCGATGAACCATGAGAAGTCAAGGGTTGCAAAGATGAAAAGAATATTGGCCAGAGAGAAAAATGAACCTCTTTTCATCAGAGCTAAACAATCAAATCCCATGGCCCTAATCAACACCCATAATCTAATTTCAAATGATCCTCAACTGGCACCTAGATATCTTGCTGCCCAAGAGCAAGCAATTTCACATTTTGAGGATATGTTTAGGCTACTAAGAGATGATAATATACATGCCTGCTAAAGGAGATGGAACACACTGCCACACAACTTGAAGATCAGCGAATATCACTCCCCTCAAAGGTTGAGAGAGGCACTCAACATGAAACCTATGTATAAGCAATCAATGCAAAGGTTGAAGGTCAATTGGATAGGCCTAAAACTCAGTCCACCACTACTCCTATGGATGCTAGAAGGGAGAAAATAAGAAGAGGAAAAGAGGCAGTGGGAAGAAGTAGAAAGGAAAGCAAGCTTCTATGAACAAGAAGAAGTGACCACAACAGAAGCATGGGATGTCAGAGAGGCTACCATAGCCATGATGAAGTACATGGACATTGATTAAGTTTCTCAGAGGATGAGAAACACTTTCAGTAGAGGGGTGATGATGAGCCTCATCATTGGGTGATTATATGGGCCTTAATTCACCTCCTAGCTTAGTCAAACCAACTATTCTCACAACTTATTGCATACTTTTGATCATATTTTGTTTATGAGATGAGTTAGAGTTGGATATTTTGCTTTGTGGTCTAATGTGCATTTAATGCAGGAATAAAGGATAAAAGCAAGGAAAAATGCAGGAATAAAGGATAAAAGCAAGGAAATGTGGAAAAGACCTTGGTAAAAACTCGAATGGGACAAGGGAGAGGAATTATAGGAGGTAAATCCTCCTCATTTACTACCCCTCCATTCAAATATTCCTCCATCAGCTCGAAGTGCAAACAGCCAAATCATGAGTACTAGAAGGCAGTCGAGCAAGTGAAAGTGACAGAAACCAGTTTATCTTGAGTTGGGAGCCAAGCCTCCCTAATGGGAAGGAAGTCGTTAGAGACTTCAGATGTATAAGTAGAGAGGCTTAGGACCTCAGTAGGATTCGGATTTTTATTGTAAAACCCTACTTTATTTCTGAGCTGCAATACTTGTGACAGTTTGTTATGTAATCCATGGTTTTGATAATAAGAATGAGTTTCGTTTTGAGCCAACACTAAGTTAACTCAGAGGGCTGAAGCTCTTGGGTTAGGGCCCAACCCGAGCAGCCAAAGCTCCTCTCTATTGTACATGTACGCTAGCATAGATTCCTCGTTTTTTGTTCATTTGCTTAAGTAGCTGCATTTCCATTACAGCAGTATAACATAGATGCGGGTTTCTACTCATTTGCTTAAGTAGCTGCATTTCCATTACAGCAGTATAGAGTAGATGATTCATGGTTTAATTGTTCATTTGCTTAAGTAGCGGCATTCCCATTACAATAGTGTAGAGTAGATCGGTTGTGCTTTAGTTTACTTCCATTTGTGCCTTCTTTCAATTAGCAGGTTAGCTAGGAGAAAAAGATCACCATAAGGTTTTCTACAAGTGTCTCGGCCTCACCTCCTCCCATGACTTGAGGAAGAGACCCTTCAGCATCCCCAAAAACACAGGTTTCTAGTTCTCGCATGAGCTTTGGAGTTTGTTGTTTGATGCAGTTACTTGTTTCATTTCACTGTCGTCTTTTTCCATCACTCTCGGTCAACCCTCACCCTCACCGATTTCTGTTGTTTTCATTGAAATCTCCTTCAGCACTTTCTTCATGCATAATTCCCTTACCGTCTGATCCACAACAAACCTGATTAAACACCGTTTGATTCATTAGTTTATCCAATGACCACCACGTGTGAAGTCTTCCACCTACTTTATGCGCTCCAATCTCCATCGTCAATCTGTCTCTTGATCCAACGACTATCACGTCACCTCAATAATTTATGTGCTCCAATCTCCATCGTCGATTGTTTAGCCTGATCCGATGTTTATCGCGCAATCTCACCCAGATTATTTCACAACCGTTATCTGCCCGAGAGCATGTGAGAAAAGTGGTTTTCTCGTGCTACATGTCACCCAGTTAGGCTAATCGCGCAAAATTTTGAAATTCCACTTACAACCTTGAGGGCACGCGTGAAATTGCTTACTGCCTAAAGAAACCCACTCCATCATTCCACATGTTTTCTTTCCTTTTGTCTCCACTATTCGCTTGTCGGTTCACTTAAACCCCACGATAAGATCTCCACCACTCAATCTCCCATTTAACCCTGTTCTTCCATCGATTCACTTAACCTACGTGATAAGAACTCCGCCGCTCATCTTTCGTTAATCCTATCCATCCATCTTTCACTCAATCTCACGCGATAGAATCTCTGCCATTCATATTTTGATTAGTCTTGTTCGTTCATCTCTTGACTTAAACCTCCCGCGACAGGATCTCCGCCATTCATCTCTTGACTTAAACCTCCCGCGATAAGATCTTTGCCATTCATCTTCCGATTAGTTTTATTCGTCCATCTATTCATGTAATCTTCTGCGATAAGATCTCTATCGCTCATCTCCCATTAATATTGTTCCCGATCGATCCAATGGTTCTGATGCACTTCTGCTTCGTTACGTCCTCCTTTCACTGATTTCAATATTTGCTTTCTATTTTGCTTAACTCCTTGCATGCTTGATTTTACCAACAAAACCAAAAACTCGAAAACAACTTTAGTTTAGTTTCTTTGCTTATTCATTAGTTTAGTTTGATGCTCTTTACTTCTGCAACTTAGATAGTAGCATTAGGTTAGTGTTTATTTAGCAACTCTTCTTAGCTTAGCCGTTTAAATGGATAATTAAGATATGGTGTGATTTAGCATTACATGTTGTTTTCTTCATTACTACAGTAGAGTATCTCTCTTAGAATAGATTTGCTCTTCTTCCATCAAAGAATCAAGCTTCTTCTGACTCTATAGAAACCTGGCTTGGAATCCCTGGGGTCTCTGGCAAGATGAACAAGTGACAACAGGAAAGACCTTCACTTCTACTTGTGCATATAGCACTGTCACCTCCAAGTTTGTACAAACCCCGGGTTGATAAGTAAATTTGGTAGCCCAGGAGTTGCAGCATCCTTGCTGCAATACTGGCGCTCATCAGTTGTACAGTATAAAAGGAGAAAAAAGAGGTAAATGTCTATAGGAATAGTAGAGTAGTAGGTGTAAATAGGTACAAAAGTGGGGGCCAAAAGGGCCATGCAAAGAAAAACATAGAAAGAGTAGACCGCTCCGATACCACTTATTTGAATCTTGGGTAGGAATGAAAAAGAATACAAATGTAAACATAAACACAAGGATGCAACAAAAATAAATCTTCATTTCATTAATATCAGAGAACTAAAAGATGCTTACATACAGAATGGAAATAAACTATCTCAGGCGATGGTAGCTCTAAGAGGAGATGTTGTGGCTACATTCCTTTGAACTGTGTTTCAATGAGACTTAAGGGCCTTTTTACTATTGAACAATAAAGGGAAACCCTAAACAACCAAAACCCTAACCCTGGGAGATGGAGCCAAGAGTTTGTTGGCCTCGTTGGGTTAGTTGGAAAACCAACTTCCTGGGGTCGTAACTTGATCATATGATCTTTTTTTGGGCGCGTATGATACATTGTTATACATGTATGTCCGAGTACTACAATATTCACAACAAACTTGTTGCTGACCTAAAAAAAACGTTGTTTAGGGGGTCAAAACAACTCTGGAAGTTCAGGAGCCTAAAAACTACTAAAAATAGTAAATTGTGCTATAATAAAGGAAACTGATGAAACCAGTTGGAGGTCCAAGTGGAATATATGGGTGGCCACCATCACTTACATATACAATTAACACGTTGTGTTTTGATGTTAGGGCAATGGTAATTTTATGGAATTGCCTACCCATGGTTGAAATTCAATTAGAACTGACTCTTCTCAGGTATACATGGAACAAGCTTGCCTCCACATGCTTGGATTTAAATAGTTAAAATAGTTGCATAAAAATCACTAAGCTTATGATTCCCTTAGCAATGATGCATTCATAACCAAGGTTATATTTTGATTCTAGTAATGATGATGAGCTTTTGACATCAACCCCATGAATTCTTCACCAAAATCATGTCAACATGGTGCTAGCCCTAGCATGATCTTTATAATGAATCATTATTTATCTCGCAATGTTATACAAAAATTCTTAGGTGAGGTTGAACTATTATTTAAACTCGAGTGAATAGAGTACATGCAAACCCATATGTTATTCATATGGAAAGACGATATGCAACTTTGATGTCCTACCCCTAATTAAATATATTTGAAAGCCAGTTGAAGTTCATACTTATTTTATGTGAGACCTCTCATATCAAATTTGGGCTACACAACTTAGAGAATGATATACCAAAAACCTTTTATTGGTTATGCTATGAATTTCGATACAATTACAATGTTTTGTTTGCAAATTATTTTGCAACATATTCCACCGGTGATTACTAAATCTTGCAATCATCCTTATAGATAGTCTTTTCTCCTTAAAATGGTGTAGGATCACACACAAGAGAGAGTATATTCTATGCATATGAAAATTAACGAAGAATGGAATCCCCATAAAAACTTATGGAACATTGAATTGTAATCAAACTCATAGACACTACATGTAAACATACTACGACTTGTCCCATTGAAAAGCAATGATACCTATTTATGGTTGTAAACCTTAAAATACCAACACTAGCTATAGGAGGAATTCCTGCACCATAAGATGCTCATTAAGTTAAACATAGTAAAGGAGTAATTATAATGTTATCTTCATTAATAATATTATATGGTCCATACTAGGGTTTGGTAGAGGAACATAATTTAGAAATTCATAATGATATAATGGATTTATGTTGTGCAATTATATTCAATCACATCCTCACCTATGAATCATACACAACGATTGTATGGGAAAAGAAAAGCATTGAATGCGCATGCACTCTGTTGAGAAAAACATGGCCTAAAAAACCTATTTGTATAACCATGTTTATAGCCAATAAGAAATCTGGAAAATCTTATAGATCTTACTTGCATAACACAAATAGATGCTGAATACCATTACAAATGGGTCACTGCTTGAACTGAAAAAAATGGTTTTTAGTCATCACTCTTATATTGTTTACCAAGTCAGTATGATGGCTCACTAAAATATTGTTCAACATGTGTGTGGAGTCCTAAATAATCTATCTTCTCTTGTACCTTTCCAACTACTCTAACACCAAATAGCCATTAGTGGAAATTCAACATGTCTTGGGCTCATTATAGAATTATGAATAGGTCAGATATCAATGTTTGTTAGGTTGTCTTCTAGTTCACATAAATCAAAGAAGAAGAAACCATGGTGTACAATGGATAAGATTTTGGGCAGGTCTCCCCCTTACAATTAGTTAAGAAACTTCTGAACCCTTTCTCATCGCCACATCTTTGGAATCAAACCTAACTCATAATCACCTCAGTACTGTTGGAAAATTAAAGGGGTGTGTTACAGAATCTGACACCACATAGATTTCCACCCGACTTAGGTGAGAATCGATTTCATTTAGGTAGTATCTTATATTCCTTATAAGTCATTTGATATCCTCCTGACTAGTAAAAGCATTACAAGTATCAACTTGCTTGTCTCTTAATACCATATGAAAGAGAGTGTCCAATTGTTGGTGGACAAAGAGAGAATGCAAAAAATGTAATCTCCTCTTCCTAAACCTTCTTGGGATTGGAATCCATTTCAAACCCTCTCCTACAACATTTTAATCAAAAAAGTAAGGGCAATCCCTGAACTATTTTGATTCCAGCAACAAAATTTCCCTCCGTACTTCCAAAGGGACTGAATCAAAGTAAGATGCAATTGAATCCTAGGCAAACAATCGACGACGTTTAATACTAGCATTTCTATCTCCCCCTCTTTGGCTTGCCATTCTATGGTGAGGAGGCATGGTATCTAGGATAGGAGAACAGTTCCAACAACCCAAGAGAGAACCATGAACAATGAAACAAACACAGAGGCAAACCATTGACCCTTGAAAGCCCGACTGAAACACAATCAAATCGTTGCCTAAATTCTACACACAGGGCCCGAATTCAAGGGGACTTGAAATTCACTACACATTAAGGGCATAAAACTCGGATAACCCACTCACAAGACACTACATGAAGACTCCACAGACTCAAACAACCCTCTAAACCACATCTAGAGTTAAATATCAGTAAAAACTTAGCCACAACGGTTCCAATTGTGAAGGTATAGAGGGAGTTCCCAATTGAGTTTACAAAATCCCAATTCCCCAAAATAGGAGTTAGAGAAGACTTACAAAAGAGAGAGATGCGCAAAACCTGAACATATATTGCACCTCTAGAAAGAAAGAAAAAACTCTTGTGCTAGAACCACACAAAAAAATGACTAGGATACCAACAACCACAAACCAATATTTAGCAGGGATGTGAAATACCTATGAAGTCACTATCCAGGAGAGGAAAATTGGAATAGATAACCACCAATACAAAGATAGGCCCACACTCTATAGCATGCATAAATAGAACGAAAAACATTGACCCAAACCTCTCATCAACATAAAGAAAACCACAGATAAGGATGTCTTTGTACCACCAGAGCTAAAAACTTCATCAACCACACCAAAGCAAACAATAGACACTACCAAGCAGACATAACTCACTGCATCAAAATACCAGAAGCAGTAGGGTGAGGATATCACCTCACCACCACTACGCTACACAACATACCTCCGCACCCTAACACTGCACCCATGCATTTATAATGAAGGGATGTGAGGTTGCAAACCCAAGCCCGTTACCTACTCAGTGCCATGCCGTGACAAAATATGGACAAGTGTGATCATGTCATGTCGTTCAACAAAATGTTCCCTCCATGGATCACAACCCCATTTGGTAATTAATTAATTTAATTAAAAGGGCGAAAAGGGCATAACTACTTTTAAGATAAATCTCAACCTTTGATTTGTGACTATTGAAAACATTTTAAAATATTCCATGGAAGTTAAATATGTACCATCCACTTAATAAATATTGATATAATTTATTAGATTTATGGATTTTCTCATGCATGAAGAAGGGGATTCTGAGAAAGAATTTTATAAATTATGATCTTTTGGATCTCGATGTAGAGGGCATGCTCTGTAAATTTGATTGAATTCCTCAATAAAGGTCTCTTTAATGTTTAAAGCAAATTTTATTAAATTTGTTGTAGAGCTTGCAAAATCTACTCCATTTGAGTCTCTAGAAATTGCGAGGCTTTTATGAAGTTATATATCAAATTTTACCCATGCGTGCCTCATCAAATTTTGACAAGGTTCCAAAAGTTACATTTCAAAATTTTGCCAACAACTCACAATAGCATTAGGACCATTGGGGTTCGAAAAATTTGGCAAGATTCTAAAGGTTATATGAAAAAATTGGTCGATTGAAGAAAATGCCATTGGGGTTTGAGGAATTTGACAAATAACTAAAAGTTACATGTTAAATTTTGCTAATAGTCCGGTCATGGATGTTAAATGAAAAGGTGACGGTATTTATCTATTGCAGGTCAATAAAAAGTTTGAGGTATTTATTTTATTGGTGGTCAACTAAAGGGGTTGACCTCATTATTCACCGACAAAAGGTTTGGGATTACCTCATTGGGCAAAAGGTTTGGGGTTGACCTCATTATTGATCAACAAAATGTCTGGGATTGACCTCATGGCGTAAAAAGTGTGGGGTTGACCTCATGAACACATCTAAGAAGAGTTTGGAGTTTTACCCCCATCCACTTAGGGAAATATTTTGGGTTGGAGTGTGGACAAATGACTTTTACCCCATCTATTTGGAGAAACATTTTGGGTTGGAATATGGACAAATACGCACTTAGCTATTACAACAATATTTCTCATCATCATGTAGTTAACAAAGAATTGAATCTCGGTGAGGGATCACCCGAGATAACCCTAATTGACTTATTTGCATCTGAGATTTATTATTATGGTAACCCCAATTGACTTATTCACATGTGAGACTTATTATTATGGTAAAATGTATTTAGATGGATTTATAAATTAAAGTTTTATATCGCTCTTACAAGTATGTTAAGGGAATTAATTAAGCTAATGGATAACATGGCAGTTTGCCCTTGGTGTTGTCATGGTAGTTTGGATTGGGTGTTAGCAGTAACCATCCAAACTTATGTTTCAATAAATTTTATACAACCAAAAAAAACTCTTAACAAAAAAAATTAATTACAATCTTTAAAAGAATCTTTAAATTGAATTTAAAAAACACCAAAATTTAATATCAAATAAAATTTTTACATCAGTTAGACCTAAAACTACATTTGATTAGCTAAAAACTCATCTTCTTCCAAGTGTAGGAAATCTATTAATCTTTGGGACTCAAATGTATCCAACGAGAGCGATAACTTATCCCCTTGCATATCATTAGTAAATTATCCCAGATAGCATGGTTTTCCTTATATGATAATGATAAGTTAAGTTGCATTAACATAAATTAACAAATAACAAATGTTTTCATTGCTAAATAACATTCAAATTATAATAAGTTTTGGCATTGTAACACCCTTCTGTTGCATCATATTTACTTTTATTTTTACCAAGTTTATGCAAAACTTATAAACTTTTAAATTCACTTAACATGTTGTTAAAGAAGTTAAGGCTTGAAAAGCCAAGTATCATGACATTTTGTTTAAAGAAATTAAACAGGTTTAATTAAGGAAAAGACTAAATACAAAACAGTTATAACAACTCCCGGAATAGTTACAAACGGTTGCCATCACTTTTCCCAAAAATGGAAAAGGAAAGGGAAGCAAGGGGGCTGTAGGCAAATTGTTCCTTGAGCTAGGTTGTGATACCAGTGGGAAGATTTGAATTATGGAAAACAGTCGAATGGGTATGCGACTTGAGGCTGGACAATAGTCCTGACGCCCAAGATACCCGACTGCTTTTATTCCAACTGTTAGGAGCAGGAAGTGCTTGGTGGGGGACCATGGACGTGATTTCCAGGTCCATGGATGGGTGGTGAGACCTTCCAGAAAGATTATTGATTACACAGTATAAATAAATCGGAACAAATAAGTACCAAAGGATTTTATTTATTACTGACAATTAAATGGTGTGTACTAGGAGTAATGGTCTCGTTTTCTTCTGTCTTTAAGCTAGATACTGCTAATTATGGATAAAATTTTGTATACCCAGTTACATTCATCATAGAGAAGAATTGATGCCATAATTTTTCTCTAGTTTTATTTTATGGTTAAATCTAAACCATGCAATATTATTACAAATCTAACTAATATGTTGTTGTATTAAAGACAAATGTAATGACAATAGAGTTACAATCCATGCTTAGACTTTGTTAACTGTACATATTTTTGAGAATGGAAATAATTAAATTTATTTGTACATTTAAATACCAGATTAGCAAGGAAGAAGCAAACAGATTATTCGTTACTTTCCTAACCGAGAAAGGCTTGCAGCCCGAAGGCACAAATTTATTTCGATTGTAAAATAGGAACGAAATCCGATTCAATATATATATCCTAACTATGCACATATTCAAGATTCAACATATATAAATGACTCATTACTATGCATATATTCAAGATTCAACTTACATGCATGACTCTTTACTATGCAGGCATTTTCTTATTCACGAATAGGTATCGCCATTAGAAACCATGAGTAAGAACAATATTATATAAACTGAAAATCTTAAGAACTATAACAAATATTAAATATTCCTCTGTTCCGACTCTCGGCTCAATCATTTCCATTCATTATACAAGACACATTCATATTTTTGCAAATCTATTCATATACCCGGCTTGCTATGGCAAGGGCCGAGACTTGGCGAAGGTTGTCCATAAAACCCAACAAACATTCAGTACAATCAGAGAAAAAAAAAAACATAGTCACATTTGGCAGCGTATACATTAAGCAACATTTATTAATAATTTCAGTTCGGAAACCATTTGGAAAATTTCAGTAAAATCCAGGCAGTCAAGCTGCGAATCCAAATTGGCCACAACCAATCGACATATCCATCATTCCTAAAACATTTGCGAATTCTAGGTTACGGTGAGGGTTTGGCTGTGCCGAGAGCTAGCAAACCCTCCCACCCTCAAACGTGGAGCTGAACCTAGTTATTAGTCAAGCATGTTGTCGATTTGAGAATTTTAACCAACCTGTAAATAGCAGAGAATTTTAGCTCAGGTATAGATCCTTCTCGAAGGCTCATTAGCTCCGGAATCAGGGTCGAGCTATTACCTGTGAAACCCATCAAGAAAATCCATTAGAGGTAGTCATAGGGAAGATTAACCTGCGGATAATACTTAAATAAAACTATGCTAATGATATCAGGACCTGGGAGAAGCTGCGCCATCATTGGAGCACCGCATACCTGAAAGGCAACATCGAAATGTCAACCATCACTGCCTAGAAGGAAAAAAAATAAAATAAGAAAGGGTGTTTCAGAGTAGAGCAAACCTGGTCTCTGGAGCAGAAGGGTATTCCTGTTCGGCCACCGGGGTCGAGGGAAGAGCCAAGACCATCCACCTGAACATGCCTGCAGAAAACGTTGGGGTCAGTATCACAGAGAAGGAGTGAGGGTAACTATGAATACAATCAAATATTGTATTTGGTTATCTTACCTTGTTGTTGTTGCTTGTCTGAAGGCGATAGCCATTTGTTTCTAGAACCGTAGGATGTTACGCAGAGACAGAAGTAGAAACCATCATTCCATTGCTTCATACACTGCTCGTTACAGAGCTTCACCCTTCTCGCCTCCGGTAGAGCGAAATGGGATAAAGAGGTAAGGTTAGGGTTTTACATTCGGGTTAGATTTCCCATGTCTAAGCCACCTGTATCGACCGAATGCAGCATTCAAACCTTTCACCTCTGCATTTAATCAAACCCAAGCGGAAGAGTCATCACCTCTACCGAGGTGAGGACAGGTGGAGCGCATCTATGACATCGGACAGATAGTCGTGTAGATGGACCTGGGTTATATTTAATTCAAATCCTTAATACGCGCGAGTCCATTGTGTCACTAATGACTCCATTAAAAATAAAATAAACTGTGTATTGCATAGGGTAAGATTGAAAATTAACTATGGTAATTAAGGAGGACTCTTTTTTTTAATCCGAGGTGTTCCACATGGTATCAGAGCCCAGATTCGTACATTGAGGCTTCTAGGTAAATAATACACAATATAATATTTTTTTTTTGCTGTCATGCTTAAAATATACAATAAACAATTGAGTTGTAATTGTGAACACGAAGACAGAGACAGAAGTCTACACTCAACATGCAAAGGAGCCCCAGGATCCCAATCCCGCCGGAGGTGCCTTTTGTAGAGGCCAATCTGGATATATGGATACAACTAGGAGAGGAGTCTCGACAAGCTAATGATAAATTTGAGGTCAGATAATGAATGCATGAGACATGAGCAAGAGAAGATTCTCAAGAGCATGTCCGACTGACAAAATCAATGAGGGCCAAACCTTAGTACAGAGGACAAAGAAAGAACACCAATAGTTCACGATGGTGAGGATAATGCCGAGTCAGCAAAAGGACATAAGGAGGATGAAGAAGGGCGCTCAGATAACATGCCAGACCAAAGGAAAACCAAAAATAAAAAGACAGAATTACAGGGTGAATTTAAGAAAATAAAACCATCACTGTTCAAAAGAGAATGCGAGGAGGCAAACGAAGCATGGCTGATTGATATGGGGAAATATTTCCAAATGTATGAATACGCTGACAAGCTCAAAGCACGTTTAGCGATTTATCAGTTACGGGGAAAAACCACTCTCTGGTGGGAAGAAATAAAGACAATGAGGAAGATTGATGAAGCACAAGTGACATGGCAAGAATTCCATAAACACTTTAAGGATAAATACTTGACTGAGCGTTACTACGATGAAAAAGCGAAGGAGTTCCATGAGTTAAGGTTGGGAACCTTGACTATGGACGAATATGTGAAGAGGTTCACCTCCTTGCTATGATATGTTACATACATGTAGGAGGAGAAAGCACAGATTCGACGATTTATCAGCAGTCTCCCTAATTTCATGAAGGAAAAATTGGAATTTGACTATCCGAGATGAATGGACGATGCTGTGCACAAGGCCTGTATCTATTACCAGTAGATGAAACAGAAAAATGAGGCACCCAAAGGAAATTCAAGCAGAAAAATGAGGAATCTACCCCCAAATAGATAGCAGAAGTTTGGAAATGGTTGGAATAGTCAGTAGAGAACCTTTGGAAAATTTTCTAGAAATCCACCCAAGATTCCAGCATGCCTCGAAAGCAAAAGACAAAGGGAATTAATAAGTCTGTGACCGAACAGCCACCTAGGCCACCTCTGCAATGTTGGGGCTATGGAGAATCTCACTATTATAAGAACTGCCCACACAAGGCCCGAACTGAACAACTTTCCAACATGCAAGAAGCTTCTATAGTTGGAGATATAGCAAGGAGTATGCCCATAATTAATGCCGCTTTGGACGACCATCAGGCAGAATACCAGCCCACCATGATTGAGTGCGAAGGTATGATTGCTAATCAACCTATTTCTCTTTTATTTGATCTAGGTGCTAGCCTGAGTTATATTAGCCCCAAGGTGGTAGAAAAATGTCAGCTGCCCAATAGAAAATTTAAGAAATCCTGGCTAGTACAACTAGCCACTGGAGCTAAGAGGAAGGTGTCTGCCAAATCATAAAATTGTCCTATCTTAGTTTCAGGGCAGCTCATTCATGCCGATCTAAATATATTACCCCTAGGTTCCTACGATGTACTGATAGGAATGGACTGGTTAGAAGGACATTGGTCCTTAGTGGATTGTAAAAAGAAATCTGTGAACTACCTTACAGAACTGGGGCAAAGAAAAGAAATTCAAGGAATCCAGAAAAGCATGAAGTTACACCCCATCACTGCTAACCAGCTGGGGAAATGCATTAGAAAAGGCTGTCAGATTTACGTTGTTTAGGTAGGATAATATAATGACAAAAACAAGATGACTTCTTTAGAAAACATCCCTGTAATCCAAGAATTTGTGGACGTATTTCTAGAAACTATTCCTAGGCTGACCCCTAGACGTGACATCGATTTTACTATCGAACTCATACCTGGAGCATGGGACTTTAAGGTTGTGCATTGACTACTGACAGCTAAACAAACTCACTGTCGAAAATAGATATCCTTTACCTCGGGTTGACGATTTATTTGACCAAGTGCAGGGGGGCAGTGTATTCTCTAAGATCGATCTAAGATCCAGTTATCACCAATCCGAATAAAGGACGAGGACATCTGTAAGATTGCCTTCCAAACTTGCTATGGTCATTACGAGTTCGTAGTACTGCCTTTCGGCCTTACAAACGCCCTAGCTACTTTTATGAGCCTGATGCACAGTATATTTCAGCCTTTCCTAGATAAATTTGTGCTGATTTTTATAGATGATATATTAATTTATTCAAAAAATCAGGAGGAACACGAACAACACTTAAGAATCGTGTTGCAAATTTTGCGAGATAATCAGCTATACGCTAAATATAGCAAGTGCAATTTTTACAAAGATAAAATTCAGTATTTGGGTCATGTTATATCAGCTGAGGGCATAACGGTTGACCCAGAGAAGATAAAAACAATAATGGAATGGACAGCCCTGAAAAATGTTGCTGATATCATATCCTTTTTAGGTCTGGCAGGTTATCACCATCGATTCATTAATTTTTTTCAAAAATAGCTTTTCCTATGACCTCCCTATAGAAAAAGGGCGTGTTTTCCTTTGGATAGCAGAATGCCATCAGAGTGTTGAGTAGCTGAAGCAGTTACTCACCATGGCACCGATGTTGAAAGTAACAAATCGAGAAAAATCATTCGTTTTTTGCACATATGCGAGGAAGGAAGGAGTTGGTGGAGTATTAACTCAAGAGGGAAAGGTCATCGCATATGAATCACATAAATTGAAGGACTATGAACATCGGTACTTTGCTTATGTTTTAGAGTTAACAACAGTTGTACACACGCTTAAAATGTGGTGGCACTACCTTTTAGGAAAAAAATTTCTACTGTTAACCGATCATAGCAGTTTAACAATTTTTTTTAATTAGTCAAGTTTGAATGCTTGGAAGGCCCGGTGGACTGCATTTCTAAGTGAATTCGACTTCGATATGAAACATCTTAAAGGAAAAGAAAATCGGGTGGCTGATGCATTAAGCAAAAAAATGCATTGTGTCTATGAGATACAACTTAGTCATGCACAATCTAACCTCCCTGGAATTATCAAGGAAGCATCCCTAAAGGATCTAGAATATGCTTTTCTATTGCAGCAAGT
Source organism: Pinus tabuliformis (assembly GCA_031772625.1). Classification (NCBI taxonomy): domain Eukaryota; kingdom Viridiplantae; phylum Streptophyta; class Pinopsida; order Pinales; family Pinaceae; genus Pinus; species Pinus tabuliformis. The sequence goes on along the minus strand of CM062813.1, from coordinate 535,002,050 downwards.
AGCAGAAGATCGGAAAAATTAAATCAGTCTCATTATGATATAACTTCTGGAGAATTGCTGACATTCAGGAACAAAATTTATGTTCCCAATCAAAATTCCGTTAAGCAATTATTACTGGATGAATTTCATAGGAAGCCTTATGCCGCCCATCCAGGATATCAGAAACTTTTAACAGCTATCCAGAAAAGTTACTTCTGGCCAGGATTAAGAAAGGATGTTGCGGAGTACTTATCCAAGTGTTTGGAATGTCAGTTAGTAAAGGCAGAGCATCAACATCCCGTGGGTCTCCTACAACCGTTACCCATTCCTGAATGGAAATGGGATACAATTACTTTAGATTTTATTACAGGATTACCCCGCACTAGAAAGCATCATGATTCAATTATGGTGGTAGTAGATAAGCTGAGTAAAACAACCCATTTTATACCAGTGAAATCCACCTACAAGACAGTAGAGATAGCAGATATATTCATGAAGGAAATCTTCCGATTACATGGGATACCTTGGGTTGTGATTTCTGACAGAGATGTAAAATTCACATCCGCTTTTTGGAAAACCCTTTTTGCTGGGTTGGGTACTTAGATTCAATTCAGTACCACTTACCATCCACAAACGGATGGCCAAACAGAACGAGTAAACCAAGTCCTCGAAGATATGTTAAGAATGTTCGTTATGCAGCAACCCCACAAGTGGGAGGATTACCTCCATTTAGTAGAGTTCGCGTATAACAATGGCCATCATGAGTCATTGGGCATGAGCCCTTTTGAGGTACTATATGGAAGGAAGTGTCAGGTACCCACAGATTGGAATAACCTGGTTAATAAGTTGGCATTGGGTCCGGATATGTTAGCTGAAATGGAGGCCACAGTGAAAAAGGTTCGCCAGAACTTAAAGGCCGCACAAGATAGGCAAAAGGTTTATGCAGATAAAAAGAGGACTCATAAAGAATTCCAGATAGGGGATCATGTATACTTAAAAGTTAAACCTCGGAAAAAACACTCTACAGTGGAAGGGTTGCGCCAAACTGGCACCACGGTATTGTGGACTGTTCCAAATCCTCGAACGAATTGGACCAGTGTTGGAAATAATACTGAGAGGGGGGGGTGAATCAGTATTATCACATCATTAAAACTTTTTCATTTCCATATTCAGATTCATATATGCTACTTCCACAACTTCTTATGATTCAGTTAGTTGATCCTTAATGAGTGCATTAGAACATTATCAACCATATTAACAGTAAACAGGTGCAGTGAAATAGAACAAATCATCACACATAAGCCACACACATGAACACCATGATATAAGGTGGAAACCCAATGTGGGAGAAAACCACCTGCTGCAAGTCATCTCAATCTTCTTCTTAATAAGAAAATCCTTTTACAATATTTCTGTACTGGTGCAGTCTTATACCATTATGCAGGCTTCTACCTGCAGAGAGCTACAACCCCCATAGTTCTTGTACTAGCCGATCCATTTACTAGTACGCAGGTTGCTCCCTGCTACAATGCTCCAAAGTTTTCAACTGCTACTGGAAGGGAGCTACCACCCCCGTAGCTCTTGTACTAGCTAAGATACTAGTACGTAGGCGCCGGCCTATAATCTTCTCTCCTCCGGGTACCACGTTTCATACATTTTCATACTGGATACACCTGAAGCACAACACATAATCTGAAAGGCCACGTTTCATCCAATTTTCATACTGGACCCATAAATATCATTGAAGCACATAATCAATCAATCTTCTGAATCACCCAATCACCAGATCAATACATATACAAGGATAATATGAGTGTTAGCAACCCGATCTAGTCCATTAGATCCATTACTAGATCTCATCCATCAACACAATCAATCAAACTGAATATGTAGAATACTGACACCATTAAACAGTCATCAGAACACATCAACAACCTGAACCACCTGTAACATTAAACATCATAGCTCAAATGGTATATGCTACTACAATGAACTAAACCTGCGTACATACGTGCTTTCACCAAAGCCAACCCGCGTACAGATCTATAAATATTCAATCATGACTTGTAGCGATTTCAAACTTAAGTTATACCCAGTTCAGATCATTACAAGCGTCAGTATACAGATCTAGAATAAGCATAATCAACTATATAGAGATAGTTCATTTCAAACCATTTGATCCCGATCTATCCTTAGATCTTGTTCTCCATCAACTGATGAGATCCCTCTTTAGCTCAGATCCAGATCTGCACCATAACCCAATCACAGTATTCCAGATCTAGATATTCAATAATTCAGATGATGCTTTGCCAAATGATCTCCTTCCTCTTTTATAGCCTTAGTCCTTTCTCAATACCACGGTCCAAAACCATAGGATCAAAAAACTGTTGGACTAATACCATGAACCAACCATGAAAGTGCGTGAGATCAACACTTTTGGATGCAATACCACGAACCAAAACCATAGGATCAAAAACTGTCAGACTAATACCATGAACCAACCATGAAAGTTCGTGAGATCAACACTTTTGGATGCAATACCACGGGCCAAAACCATAGGATCAAAAACTGTCGGACTAATACCATGAACCAACCATGAAAGTGCGTGAACTTTTCTCTTGCATGAAGGGAACTTTTCTCTGCATGAAAGTGCGTAAACTTTTCTCTACATGAAACAAACTTTTTTCTGCATAAAAGTGCGTGAACATTTCTCTACATGAAATAAACTCTTCTCTGCATAAAAGTGCGTGAACTTTTCTCTACATGAAATAAACTCTTCTCTGCATAAAAGTGCGTGAACTTTTCTCTACATGGAATAAACTTTTCTCTGAATAAAAGTGCGTGAACTTTTCTCTACATGGAATAAAATTTTCTCTGCATAAAAGTGCGTGAACTTTTCTCTACATGGAATAAACTTTTCTCTGCATAAAAGTGCGTGAACTTTTCTCTACATGAAGGAAACTTTTATCTTCAAGAAAGTGCGTGAACTTTGCTACACTATAATTTATCATCTGAGATGAGTGGGTTGCCATCAAGTACAACATATGAATCATAATGCCAACAACCAGTGGCATATAAATTAGCACTTCCAGGCCACATCCGGGTTCACAATGTCTTCCATGTATCCTTGCTAAAAAAATATGTATACAACCCTCAACATATAATTAACTGGGAAAACATACAGGTAATAGGAACAAATGAATATGTGAAGTCGAAATTGTTGTTTGGCACAATTCTAACTATCAATTATGATTTGTGCAGGTCGAGCCCAAGGGAGAGTTCCTGGCAGAGCCTCTTTGTATTCTAGATCGGAGAGAAACCACCTTATGGAAGTGAACCATCCCCCAGGTTAAAGTGCAATGGAGGCACTTTGGCCCGAAGGAGGCCACTTGGGAAGAAGAGGAGATCATGTTGCAGGCCTATCCGACATTATTTTCTTAGAAGAACACCGAGGACGGTGTTCCTCATAAGGGGGGAGAGTTGTAACACCCTTTTGTTGCATCATATTTACTTTTATTTTTACCAAGTTTATGCAGAACTTAGAAACTTTTAAATTCACTTAACATGTTGTTAAAGAAGTTAAGGCTGGAAAAGCCAAGTATCATGACATTTTGTTTAAAGAAATTAAACAGGGTTAATTAAGGAAAAGACTAAATACAAAACAATTATAACAACTCCTGGAACAATTACAAACGGTTTCCATCACTTTTCCCCAAAAGGAAAAGGAAAGGGCAGCAAGGGGGCTGCAGGAAAATTGTTCCTTGAGCTGGGTTGTGATACCAGTGGGAAGATTTGAATTATGGCAAACAGTCGAATGGGTATGTGACTTGAGGCTGGACAGTAGTCCTGATGCCCAAGATATTCGACTGCTTTTATTCCAACTGTTAGGAGCAGGAAGTGCTCGGTGGGGGACCGTGGATGTGATTTCCAGGTCCATGGCTGGGTGGTGAGACCTTCCAGAAATATTATTGATTGCAAAGTATAAGTAAATCGGAACAGATAAGTACGAAAGGATTTTATTTATTACTGACAGTTAAATGGTGTTTATTAGGAGTAATGGTCTCTTTTTCTTCTACCTTTAAGCTAGATACTGCTAATTATGGATAACATTTTGTATAACCAGTTACATTCATCATAGAGAAGAATTGATGCCATAATTTTTCTCTAGTTTTATATTATGATTAAATCTAAACCATGCAGTATTATAATTTTACAAACCTAACTAATACGTTGTTGTATTAAAGACAAATGTAATGACAATAGAGTTACAATCCCTGCTTAGACTCTGCTAACTGTACATATTTTTGAGAACAAAAACAATTAAATTTATTTGTACATTTAAATACCAGATTAGCAAGGAAGAAGCAAACAGAGTATTCGTTACTTTCCTAACCAAGAAAGGCTTGCAGCCTGAAGGCACAAATTTCTTTCGATTGTAAAATAGGAATGAAATCATATTCAATAAATATATCCTGACTATGCACATATTCAAGATTCAACATACTTGCATGACTGATTACTATGCATATATTCAAGATTCAACTTACATGCATGACCCTTTACTATGTAGGCATTTTCTTATTCACGAATAGGTATCGCCATTAGAAACCATGAGGAAGAACAATATTATATAAACTAAAAATCTTAAGAACTATATCAAATATTAAATATTCCTCTGTTCCAACTCTCAGCTCAATCATTTCCATTCATTATACAGGACACATTCATATTTTCGCAAATCTGTTCATATACCTAGCTTGCCATGGCAAGGGCCGAAACTTGGCGAAGGTTGTCCATAAAACCCAACAAACATTCAATACAATCAAAGAAATAAACAGAGTCACATTTGGCAGCGTATGCATTAAGCAACATCCATAAATAATTTCAGTTCGAAAACCATTCGGAAAATTTCAGTAAAGTCTAGGCAGTCAAGTTGCAAATCCAAATTGGCCACAACCAATCGACATATCCATCATTCCTATAACATTTGTGAATTCTGGGTCACGATGAGGGTTTGGCCGTGCCGAGAGCCAGCAAACCCTCGCACCCTCAAACGTGGAGCTAAACCTAGTTATTAGTCAAGCATGCTGTCGATTTGAGAAGTATAACCAACCTGTAAATAGCAGTGAATTTTAGCTTAGGTATAGATCCTTTTCGAAGGCTCATTAGCTCTAGAATCAGGGTCGAGCTATTACCTGTGAAACCCATCAAGAAAACCTGTCAGAGGTAGTTGTAGGGAAGATTAACTTGTGGATAATACTTAGATAAAACTATGCTAATGATATCAGTACTTGAGAGAAGTTGTGCCATTGTTGGAGCACCACATACCTGAAATGCAACATCAGAATGTCAACCACCATTGCCAAGAAGGAAAAAAAAATAAGAAAGGGTGTTCCAGAGTAGAGCAAACCTGGTCTCTGCAGCAGAAGGGTATCCCTGTTGGCCACCGGGGTTGAGGGAAGAGCTGATACCATCCACCTGAACATGCCTATAGCAAATGTTGGGTTCAGTGTCACTGAGAAGGAGTGAGGGTAACTGTGAATACAATCAAATACTGTATCTGGTTAGCTTACCTTGTCGTTGTTGCTTGTCTGAAGGCAATAGCCATTTGTTTCTAGAATCGTAGGATGGCACGTAGAGGCAGAAGTAGAAACCCTCATTCCATTGCTTCATACACTGCTTGTTACAGAGCTTCACCCTTCTCGCCTCCAGCAGAGCGAAATGGGATAAAGAGGTAAGGTTAGGGTTTTACATTCGGGTTAGATTTCCCATGTCTAAGCCACCTGTATCGACTAGATGCATCATTCAAACCTTTCACCTCTGCATTTAATCAAACCCAAGCGGAAGAGACATCACCTCTACTGATGATCTGATAATCACCCTATGAGTGACCTCAGTGAAGATTTATTAAACGAAAGGTATTACAAACCCATGTGCTGGTGTGTGTTCTGTGTTATTGAAACAACAGATCGATCAGATTGTCAATACACAAAAAATAAATGGAAAGACAACAGAGAAATACAGTAAGCAATACAAAGACACAAGCAATTTTTAATAAGGAGTTCACCCTATTCTCCAGGGCTACGTCTTTGGTCCAGCTTCAGTGGTGGCCTTGTTTTATTGTGTCTTTCGGCAGAGAAATTACAAAGCAGGGACTCGATATGAGTTCTCCTGAAGCAGATTTTGCTTGGCAGGGTGGTTCTTGGATTCCCCAAGCCACTTGGAGTACACAGACTCTTGTTCTTCCTACCAACTCTGTGACCCTCGGTCTACAGTGGAAAGAGCCAACTGTGATGCTTAATCCGGACAGATTCCTCTATGGGAAGGCTTGATTCTTCAAGCTCTTTGGTGCTCGATGCTGCCCATGGTCAGCTTGGCCCTCTGTCTCCTCTGCTTGGCTTTACTGCTCTCTATGCTCAGTCCTCCTCTCAGGGTTCATTGTTCACTGTCTCTCTTGGTCGCTTGGACTCTTCGTTCTGAATCTCTCTCCGAATCCCCATTCACTGTCTCTGTTCATGGCTTTAGCCATTCGACCTCCACGCCTGTTCGGTTCCTCTCCCGCCTGCGTCGATTCGCCTGTCGCCTGTGTGCTTGGAATTCCCTATTTGGCGTCAGCATGAACGCTCGAGAAGTAGCCACGTGTCCTCACTGGAACAGCGCCAGCCTGTTCGTTGATTCGTTTCTTTCTCCACCGTGGCAGTCAACGGATTCCAAATCTTCTTAAATCGCAGCTTAATCCCCTATCAATTTCGCTCTGTCTATCGGACACAATCTCAGCCATCCGATTTGGGCTCCTCCAGATCCAATGTCATTCGCATGCCGAGCGCGGTTGACTTGCTCGACCGATAACGCGCGATCGCGACGGTTTTTCTCTCACCTCCGCTGCCACGCGTCGATCGCTGAGGGTGCTCGCTCTGTTTTCTCCAAAACCGCTTACCGTTCAAGGGCGCCCCGATCAATACCGCCAGTTTCCAGGGTGCGAGTCTCGCCTTTGTACTTTAGCGCCTTTACCTTTTTCCGCCCGTGGTCCTCTGGTTCCCCCACACAACCGGGTGCTTAAGGCTCCTCCTTTTCGACCCTGTTTGCCCAGCAATGCACTAATGCGCATCGAAAATCAGCTCCTTTTCCCGATCCGGGGCTCCCAGGGGCTATTTTGACCTCCTGCGCAGTCTCCATGGGCCTCGGTCAGCGCGCTTTGACCAAGGTCCTCGTCGTTCCGCGCCGGCTGCCATGGCCACTGGTTCAGGGTGTTTTCGATTGCTGTTTTGGATTCTTCAAGGATTTGTTTCGTCCCGATATAGTCATGGCCTTATGACAGTCATTTATGGATCTGATTTAGATCACGACCTCCCAACTGAAAAGCTTTTGGACCACCAAAAGTTAGTTTTCTTCAAGCATCGACTAAGTGAGGAAACTGCTGTCTCACTTGTCCAATCTCAATCCACTTCGCATTGCTCGGTTTCAAACCTTTAAGCCCAATTCTGAGGTATTCCACCTATCCACTGCGCGTCGTCCTTACCTTCCTGTCCAGCACTGTATCTTCCTGCAACTCATTAAGATATTCAGGTAATAGGTCATCAACAGAAGGCAATTGACTCTGCTCTTTAGGGTCCTCAATCATTGAAGGTTCAAACAACCTCAAGCAATCTGCATTCACGACTAAGTAGATGTGCATGTAAGCTGGAAGATCAAGGCGAAAAGCATTTTCACCAATCTTCTCAAGTATCCTGAAGGGTCCATACCTGATAGGTTTTAGCTTCTTGCCTTCACCTTGCATTCTGTCCTTGCTAATATACAGCCAGACTTGGTCTCCAACTTGAAAACTATGCTCCATCCGATGCTTATCATGCCTAGCCTTGTACTTGGCCTGGCTCTTTTCCAGCTGTTCCTGTACTGCCTGGTGGATCTCCTGGATCTGTTCAATGAACCTAGTTGCTTTGTCCACATCACTGTGTCCATCAACCATGGTATCTTTACCAAAGACAAAATCCAAGGGAGACCTTGGTATGAAACCAAAGCAGGTCTCAAAAGGAGATCTCTGGGTAGAAGAGTGTTTGGCTCTATTGTAAGCATGTTGCACATAACACAAGTGTTCATCCCAAAGCTTAGGGTGTTTGCTGCAATATCCTCTCAGTAACTGGATCACTGTCCTGTTAACTACTTCTGTTTGGCCATCTGTTTGTGGATGAAAAGTTGTATTAATTTGGTGTCCATTAGTTCCCACAAACTGGACCAAAACTTTCCCACAAATCGGGTGTCTCGATCAGATATAATGGAAGTGGGTAATAAAAAATGAACCCGTACATGTTCAAAGAATAATTTTGCAGTTTGTTCAGCTGTAATCTGTTTACTACAGGGTATCAAAATGCACATTTTGCTGAACCTATCCACAACAACATATAGATAATGATGACCTTTCCTAGATTTAGGCAGTCCTCCAACAAAATCCATGGAAATGCTTTCCCAAGGGTGAGAAGGAACTGGCAATGGAGTGTACAAGCCTAGTTTTCTGTTGCTGGGCTTGCTTTTAGCACACATAGCACACCCCTTTACATATCTAGAAACTGTCTCACTCATTCTTGGCCAATAACAGAACCTTTGCAGCTGTGTAACTGTTTTACTTACCCCGAAGTGACCTGATATCAGAGAAGTGTGTGCTTCCCTAATTATCTTTGCTCTCTCAGTTTGTGGAATGCAGAGTTTCCCACAATGATATAAGAGTCGATCCTTCACATGATAGTCCAATTCTTCTACTCTTTTGCCTTGACTCAAAGTTGCATATACATCTTTAAAGTCCATATCCTGAGCATACTGTTCTATGTAGCTTTCATGTAGCACAAAATTATGCTTAAGTATGGTAGATGCATTTATAATGGGTCTAGATAACATGTCTGCAACCTTGTTATGTATGCCCTTTTTATATCTGATGACTAAATGAAATTGTTGTAGAAAACCCATCCATCTGTAATGTCTTGATTGTTGCAACTTAGTTTGGGAGTGTAGATATTGAAGTGGCTGATGATCAGTATGTATTATTGTTTCTTTGCCCATTAAGTAATGTTTCCACTTTTTCACACTCTGAACTAATGCATACAATTCTTTATCATAGGTAGGATAGTTAACTACTGCAGGATTAAAAGTCTCAGAATGATAACATATGGGTTTACCGTGCTGTGTCAACACTGCTCCCATGGCATAGTCACTGGCATCAGTTTGGATCTCAAATGGTCTTTGTAGATCTGGCAGTGCTAGTACAGGTGTTGTACTAATTTTTTCTTTCAAGGTGTCGAAGGCTTTCTGTTGTTTGCCTCCCCACTGAAACACCTTGTTCAATCCTGTCAAAGCATGTAAGGGAGTTGCAATTGAGGAGAAATTTGAAATGAACTTCCTCCAATACTGTGCTGCTCCTAAGAAGCTTCTCACTTCTGTAGCAGATTTGGGTTTAGGCCAGTTTACAATGACTGCCACTTTAGAGGGATCTATTTTCAATTCACCTCCCCCTACTATATGACCCAAATAATTTAGAGAGGTTTTGCCAAATTCACATTTGGAGAGTTTAACATAAAGTTTTTCTCTTTTCAAAACATCTAATGTCTGCTTAACATGCTTTAAATGTTCTTCCCACGTTTTACTAAAAATCAGAATGTCATCCAGATACACAATAACAAAATCATCAAGAAAAGGTCTGAGTACATCATTCATTAATCTCATGAAAGTAGCAGGGGCATTGGTCAAGCCAAAAGGCATAACCAGCCATTCATACAATCCATGCTTTGTTTTGAAAGCAGTCTTCCATGTATCTTGCTCTGCAACTCTGACCTGATGGTATCCACTATGCAAATCTAGCTTGGTGAAATAAACAACTTCCTTCAATTGATCTAAAAGATCATCTATGCGAGGAAGGGGATAACGATTTTTTATCGTTATTTTATTCAGTGTTTGGTAGTCAATGCACATTCTCGACGAGCCATCTTTCTTTCTCACCAAAACGATTGGTGACCCACATGGTGATGTGCTAGGTCTGATGAATCCTTTCTCGAGCAACTCCTGCACCTGCTTCTTGATTTCAGCATTCTCTAAAGCAGATAACCTGTACATCCCAATGTTAGGCAAAGGAACATCTTGCTGCAAAATAATATCATATATTATTCCCTTTTTGGGTGGCAGACCTTGAGGTTCTTGAAACAAGACATCATACTCTGAAACAATCTTTTCTATATCAGCTTGCTGATCAGAATTACAGCCCTCAAATACATTGGTTTTATCAGTTTTCTTTTCCTTTACAACCATTAGTAAGAACTGTTTGCATGAATTTATCATTCTTTTCATCTGTCCTAAGTTTATGAGAGTATAATTATTCTTGAGCTTATGAGCTCTTACAAAGTATTCGATTCCATCTTTAACAAGTAGATACTTGTTCTCAGCTCTATAGAAAATAGCCTTTCTATCATACAAGTAAGGACTTCCTAAAACAATTCCACATATATCCAAAGGAATTACATCTAACTCAACCTCATCTACAAATGTTGACCCAAAAGAAAACTTGAGTTTGCACTGTCTAGTCACTTGCAGTTGTGCTTTATCATTCAACCATCCTAATGGGTATGATTTCTTATGAGGTGTAGTTGCTAATCCCAATTTCTTTACAATTGCTTCAGAAATCAGATTTACTTGTGAGCCACTATCAAACAAAGTATCAATCTTTTGATATTTGGAAACAACTCGAATATGGAAAAGCTCACGCCTTTTTCTCTCATGTTCTTCATCAATGACAGATTGAGCAGAATTACTAGTAGATGCTTCAGAGTTCTTACCTTTTATACCTGTGGCTGCAATGATTGTTTCATCTCCCGAGTCTGACCCCAAATCCTTCTGAATAGCTGCAACAGTCTTCTTCTTCTTGCCCTCGGACTTCTTAGGTCTCAGCTCTGGATGCAGAATCCAACAGTGCTCATCATCATGCCCCTCCTTTTTACAGTGGGTGCATGAAGCTTTGCCTTTCTGCTTAGTGTTAGCCTTCCTTGCTTTCCACTTCTGCTTTCTTTTCTCCTTGCTCTTGCTTACAGTGGGTTGGGATGGTCCCCCAACTTCTGGATTTCCATTCTTTCCTCTAGCTTCTAGATGAGTAGCTTGTACAGATACCTCATCTATACTAGTGGGATTAAACATGAGGATGGTATGCCTCATGTAGCTGTGTAGACCACCAATGTACTTCAAAAGAGTTTCTGGTGAGTCTAATGAAATACCCAACATCAATGCTCTCTTTCGGAACTCTTGAGTATACCCTTGTACACTTTGCCCTTTCAACTGCTGAAGAGTTTGCCAGCTCATCATGGCTTGTTGCATGTAGGCCAATGGATAGAACTGCTTTTTGATTGCAGTAACAAATTCACTCCAGACAGAGATGGTCTTACCATGCTTCCTCATATCAGCTTGGGTTCTGCCTTCCCACCAAACCAAGGCAGTGCCCCCTAGGCGAAGGCTTGCCAGCTGAATCTTGCTCTTGTCTGAGTCTATATTTTGTACTCTGCAATACACATCAATTTGTCTTATCCAATTGTCCAACTTTTCAGCATTCAACTCTCCATCGTATATAGGCAAATCAAATTTAACATCTAACTTAATCAAAGATGCTTTCTTATTATGCACGGGGCTACTAGGAGGTGTAGGGAAGCTTTCTTCTTTCCCCTTTCCTTTGGAGTGGTCATGGGAATGAGATTCATCTTCTTCTTTATCTTGCTTAGAGACTGATGAATCTTCACCCTTATGCTTTCTAAAATCCCTATACATTTCTTCCACCATGGACTTTATAGCTAGGAAACTTTCTATGAATTGAGAGTCTGGCCCTACAGAACCTTCTTCTGACATTGTCTTTCGAGAATAGACTCTCCCAATTTCAGGATTAGTTTCCACCAATTCTCCTTCTCCTAATTTGAGCTTTGATCTAGTGAGCATTCACAGCGAAACCAACACAAGCTTGTCTAACCTTATAGCCTAGAGCTCTGATACCACTTGATCTAATAATTACCCTATGAGTGACCTCAGTGAAGATTTATTAAACAAAAGGTATTATAGACCCATGTGCTGGTGTGTGTTCTGTGTTATTGAAACAACGAATCGATCAGATTGCCAATACACAGAAAATAAATGGAAAGACAGCAAAGAAATACAGTAAGCAATACAAAGACACAAGCAATTTTTAATAAGGAGTTCACCCTATTCTCCAAGGCTACGTCTCCGATCCAGCTTCATTGGTGGCCTTGCTTTATTGTGTCTTTCGACAGAGAAATTACAAAGCAGGGACTCGATATGAGTTCTCCTGAAGCAGATTTTGCTTGGCAGGGTGGTTCTTGGATTCCCCAAGCCACTTGGAGTACACAGACTCTTGTTCTTCCTACTAGCTCTGTGACCCTCGGTTTACAGTGGAAAGAGCCAACTGTGATGCTCAATCCAGATAGATTCCTCTATGGGAAGGCTTGGTTCTTCAAGCTCTTTGGTGCTCGATGCTGCCCATGGTCAACTCGGCCCTTTGTCTCCTCTGCTTGGCTTTACTGCTCTCTGTGCTTAGTCCTCCTCTTAGGGTTCACTGTTCACTATCTCTCTTGGTCGCTTGGACTCTTCGTTCTGAATCTCTCTCCGAATCCCCGTTCACTGTCTCTGTTCATGGCTTTAGCCATTCGACCTCCACGCCTGTTCGGTTCCTCTCCCGCTTGCGTTGATTCGCCTGTCGCCTGTGTGCTTGGAATTCCCTGTTCGGCGTCAGCATGAACGCTCGAGAAGTAGCCACGTGTCCTCACTGGAACAACGCCAGCATGTTCGTCGATTCGTTTCTTTCTCCATTGTGGCAGTCAATGGATTCCAAATCCTCTTAAATCGCGGCTTAATCCCTTGTCAATTCCGCTCTGTCTATCGGACGCAATCTCAGCCGTCCGATCTGGGCTCCTCCAGATCCAACGTCATTCGCACGCCGAGCGCGGTTGACTTGCTCGACCGATAACGCGCGATCGTGGTGGTTTTTCTCTCACCTCCGCTGCCACGCGTCGATCGCTGAGGGTGCTCGCTCCGTTTTCTCCAAAACCGCTTACCGTTCAAGGGCGCCCCGATCAATACCGCCGGTTTCCAGGGTGCGGGTCCCGCCTTTGTACTTTAGCGCCTTTACCTTTTTCCGCTCGTGGTCCTCTGGTTCCCCCACACGACCAGGTGCTTAAGGCTCCTCCTTTTCGGCGCTGTTTGCTTAGCGTAGCGCACGCGCATCGAAAATCAGCTCCTTTTCTCGATCCGGGGCTCCTAGGGGCTATTTTGACCTCCTGCGCAGTCTCCATGGGCCTCGGTCAGCGCGCTTTGATCAAGGTCCTCGTCGTTCCGCGTCGGCTGCCATGGCCACTGGTTCAGGGTGTTTTCGATTGCTGTTTTGGATTCTTCAAGGATTTGTTTCATTCCGATATAGTCATGGTCTTATGACAGTCGTTTATGGATCCGATTCGGATCAACCGAGGTGAGTACAAGTGGAGCGCATCCATGACGTCGGACAAATAGCCGTGCAGATGGACCTGGGTTATATTTAATTCAAATCCTTAATACGCGCCAGTCCATTGTGTCACTGATGACTCCATTAAAATTAAAATAAATTGTGTATTGCATAGGGTAAGATTAAAGATTAACTATGGTAATTAAGGAGGAAATTTTTATTTTTATTTTTATTTTTATTTTTTTTCGAGGTGTTACATGCATAGTTTAAGTATTAGATGTTTTTATTTTTATTTATTTTTGGCCAAAATTCGCTATGTAATTTTGGTCTAGATTGTGATTTCTTGTTATTTAAAATATATTTTTGAATGCATAAGAGGATTGAGTCGCTTGAAAAACCCTAAAAACATTTGCAGAATACACAACTCAAATTTAAGATTCTAAAAAATCTCTAGCAAATTTCAATAAATTAACCGAATAAAATACCAAATTCACCCTAAAAAAATTGTAATTAGTTGTCAAAATATAGTGCCCTCGAAGCTTTTGATAATGTTGAATCCCTTCTAATATTAAAATCATAATTAAAACACTAAAAATTTAAAATTTTACAATCCACTAAGAATTTAAAAATTTACTATCCAAAAATTGCTAAATTCCAACGAATCCAAAAAATATATTCCAACAAAATTCCAACGAATCCAAAAAAATATATTCCAACAAAATTATCACATGAATAAACTACACCCAGATAAATAAACAAAATAAATATTTTACTCCTAACAAATATCCTCTTAGATTCTATGAAGCCAACCAAAGCCTCGCTGCAATTTTTTCGTTTTTTAATGCATACCGTCACATCCTTGCTAAAGTATAACGAACCACCCATGGGTGGTAGAGTCGTGGCAAAATGCATTTACTTGGTCACGCACGTTCGTGAGCTCTGCACCTCAATTTTTTGGATAGCGTGTTGAATTAATGTCCCTATAATTAGACCCGTCTCTCTATTTAAAATCTCATACATCAAAGTTTTGATGACTTGGTCTAAATTGACCCAACAAAATTAGAACCACCCAGAGAGCTCCCGAGGCAAATACATTAGAGCAAACCTTAACCACTAGAATAAAACCCAAGCGAAAATGAAAAATAGAGCAAGTTCTAAATTTGGTGATGTAGAATGAACTACGACTAGATATTAGTTGGCGGTTACGTATATGCTATTAGAACCACATGCAATTTGAGAGTGACCTTTTTTGGTTTCACACCTTTGAAAAATAGAAAGAAAAAGAGTCACTGTGTTTATATAATAATAACAACGTTGTGATTGTGATGAACACACCTCACATCATATTGGTGGTGGTAGGTTAGGGTTCATCATTTTGTACGCATGTCAGTATTCAGAGTGATACAATGAATTTAGATCATAGTTGCGCATATTGATTATAAATAATGATTTAAAAGCAAATTTGATTAATTAGGTTATGGAGTCCAGGTAGTTTAAGTTAATATATGAAAGTGGGAAAAATAGTAATAAATAATTTTATTTAATAAATATATTAATGGTAAATGAATATGTTTTTATCATTAATTATAATGGTTGATTTTTATTTTATAGAAATCTATTGTAGAGGTGGTTTTGAAATATTCAACTTTTGGAGTTGGTAATATATTTATGATAATAAAATTATTATTTGAGATGGGAAAGCTATAAAATAAAAATAAAAATTATAAATGGTTGAAAAAAATATTAAAATAAATATTAGCAAATATTGAATAATTAATAGTTATTAAAAATATAAAAAATATTAAATTAAAAAAAAAATATCGTAAAAGATGATAAAATGTGTGGGAAGAATTAAGATAAAAAATACATAAAATAAAAAATGATTTTTTTTAGTTATATATATATATATATATATAATTTTTTTAATTAAAAATAATAAAAAATGATTTTGAGATAAACCATGGTCAAATAAAAGAATGCGGATGTTTAAAAGAAAAAACCAAATGCAAAGAGAGTCCAGGAAATATAATTAAAAAATAAGTTTAAACAAACATGATTTAATATGAAAAATTAAAATTGAAGGTAATGTTTTAAGAATTAGTTTAACTTTTTAAAGTTTTGATTTTTTGGGTATATTTTTTTTGGTAATTTTTTCACAATTTTGATATGGATTTGTTAAAATAATAAGTTTGAATTATAAAGTTTGCATAATCCAAGTGTTCCATTAGTTTTAAATAACAAAAAATTCGAGTTGTCTTTCGACTAAAAAGCCTAAATATATAATAATTAGACGAAGTCATGTCCTAATTATCAGACCATTTGAATGAATAGTTTTTAAAAATAGATAAATTTGTAACCATTTTTACACCTGAAATTATTGAAGGGAGAGACATTCTCCACTATAATATGGAAGATATGTGGTAATGTTCTGTTATTCTATATAATATTACCTCGTCTCAATAATTAAAATTGTAAAAATAAAATTAATAATCATCAAAATAGATTGGATAATTAAAATTAAAAATTAAAAATAAAATGTCTCTGAGAGATTTAATCCCTCTGGCCCCTAAAAAACTGAGATTAAAATAGATGTAGACTAACTAAGATATTTTTCAATTTTAAGCAAATAAAATATTTAAACTTGAAATTATGTCAACTATATATTTTTAAGATAACTTTGAAAACTATACAAATTTAATCAATATAAAATATACTATTATTATTATTTTTTGAATTTAATAATTAATTTTCACAATTTCTAATCCATTTATTACAATATTTATAATTATTATATTTAATATTATAATTTTATAATAATTTAAATTATAATAATTTTTTATATCTTATCTTATTATCGTGTGCTTTTTTATTTTATAAGTTTTCTCACTAAAAACATCTTTCTTTGCATATATATTTTAAAATACATTGAATATCTGCGCAAAATATTTTATGTTTCAAAATTATCACTACAATAATTTTTTTTTTCTAATAAATATTAAAATTTTTAAAAATAAAATAATGAAGTGTTTAAACTAATTAAAGGTAAATGTAAAATTTTTATAAAATTTCATGTTTTTTTTTCTTAGAAATGGTTAAAATACTGAAATTTGTTGATTGAAAATGCATATTAGAAATGTTAAAATTATATTATAAATATATTAATTGTTTTTAATATTTTTATATGATATTAATTATGTTTATTTTATTGGGTCTTTTACATGTTTAATTAAATTTGTTTTATCACATTTTATTATATTTAATAAAAAAAATATAATTGATTATTTAATTGTATTTTAAATAATTTAAGTTATATAATTAATTAATTAATTTTATTAAAATATTTATTAGATTTTTTTAGGTTAATTACATAATATCTAATAAGTTTTGACTTTTATTATGTTTGGTTTATTGTATGTGCTCTCGTTACTAGTATAAGTTATGAATGAGTCTTGAAGTATGTTTTAAAATTGCTTTTATTTAGTTAATAATTAGTTTTTTTGGATGTAAAGAAATCTAATAACAACATAAAATCTAGAGGTATATGGAAGGAATGAACGCTTGGCCCCTGAACCACTAATGAGGTAATTCCAGATAACTTGATTTTCCTTGAATAAGTCATTGGTCAACCTACATTCATGAATAAAACAAATGGTTATCTCCACTACTAACCTAACAACTAAGTTATAATAAAAACTAACTCCGCCATGTAAAAGAACTTAAAAAGTAACTACTCAAGAAAGAAAGAAAGAAAGAAAGAAATTTATTTAAACATCCATGAGGGTTAAGATAGCCTATGGGGCGGATTGCTTTTTCATCTGGTTGGACTGCTTTTTCATCTGTTGATGTATTCTTATCACTGTGAAGCCTCTGGTTGATGTATTCGACCCTTTTCTTGCCTTTTCCCTGTGAAGCCTTTGGTTGCTGTATTCGGCCCTTTTCTTGCTTCTTCATCTGGTTGGATTGCTTTTTCATCTTGGTTGATGTATTCAGCCCTTTTCTTGCTTCTTCATCTGGTTCCCTGTGGTTGGATTGCTTTTTCATCTGGTTGATTATTCGGCCCTTTCCCTGTGAAACCTCTGGTTAATGTATTCGGCCCTTTTCTTGTGAAGCCTTCGGCCCTTTTCTTGTGAAGCCTCACAACAAATGCTCCCAACTTCCAGACAAACCTCTCACTAAATAGATCATCCAAGCTAGTTGACCAAATATCTACGTAACTTTCCATGTTGTATTTGAAAACCTCATTCTAAAATGAAATGAATAGAGACTCCATACTTCTTTTAGCCTTTTTCAACACCCTATTTGACCATTGAGTTGATAAAAATTAATCCTAAACTAAACCATAACTAACAACAAGACTTTTAGGTCTCTCAAGTATCTCGGAATAAAAGAATTTAACTTAATTGAGCGCTGTAGCCCGTTTGACTGGTCTGGCGGACGACCATGGAACTTAGATTGCAACTTCCTCGAATACTCGTCTTTCCGCGCAAACGAAGACCGATAACAAAAATAAGGAAAATACGAAAAACACAAAAAATAGGAAAATATAAAAAACAGTACCTCCCGAGCCTCATGTTTAGGTCGGGGACCAAAGCCAGCCTTCATAAAGAGCTCCAACACAGACAAGCACAGCCTCTTGTCGTAACACTCAAGTTTTCGATGCGTTGCCTGCCCATGGCTACTGCGAGTATGGCTATGGACAAGGCTTCTTTTCATCGAATCCCATTTCATGATCTTCACCTCACGTCATGTTTAAAGTAGATATTGCCGGGGCATGAAGCATTTTTTGCGACGCAGAAATGACGGAATCTTAAACTGGAAGTGGCTGTGTTTTTATCCATACTCAAGGCATGTTCTTCATCCCAACTTAGTTCGGTTCAGCATTTGCTGTTTCCTCCATTCCCTCGATATTGTACACATGTTTATGTTTGCGGGTTGTCCTCTATTTTTAGCAGAAGTATTTTAGAATGTGATGTGAATAACATTTTTCCTGAACAGGCTTGTGCAGGAGATCACGCCCTTTAATCATTAAGTTGCAGAGCAAAATACCCACTTGGATTATCATGTGATAGGATAGTAATGGTGGCCGTTTAAAAGATGTAAGTCTCAGTGAAGTACTGAGATTTGGATGTGTACCCATTGTTTTATGCTTTTCCATATGTTAATAATCTTTTGGTTGGAGAAGTAGCAACTTTTAGACCACTTTTCCAATTTTGGCAGCTCAACAGTGTTCCATTTGCATTAATGTCCTGAAATTCTCCCCAAAACATGAACTTTCCCTGTTGTAATTGTTTCCTGATTACCGTCGAAATATTGTTAATTCAGTATTAGAGGGGTTGATCACGACCTTACTAGGTTCATCCAATGGTCTGAAAACATGCATTCTAGGCTCATTGTTTTGTTTTTTTAGCTGCAAGTTGCGAGGTGATCGAACCTGTATTAACACTGAGATGGGGGTGCAAAACACCTTGCAAGTTGTGAGGTGGTCGAACTTGTATTAACACTGAGATCGGGGTGCAAAACCCCTTTAGTGTTTGTAGATGAAGCCGGGGTCAAGTCCTGGGCGATTTTGATGGTATAAAACGCCCCTCATAGTGTGGCTGCTTAATCAAAGACAGCTATAACCAGCATTCCCCCCAATAAAAGCATTTTGCACATTGTAGGTTTTGATTGCTGTCTTTCCCATTATGTTAGAAGATTGGATGATGTTGGCTGGAATCAGACAACCAAAGCTCACAAAGTATTTTGGTACTTGAATTTGTTCAATAGTAGGAAAGAAGGGTGAGAAGGCCATGTTTTCTAAGCAAGAGCAGGAAATACAGTATATGTGCATCGTGAACGCCTTATCACTAAGCTTTCTAATATAAATGTGAGAAGGGTTTGCTTTTTTGATCATTAAAGAAGACTTCATTTTGTCAAGACACAATGATACATGATTTACCAGGAGAAGCCAGTAGCAAATATCTACTTTGAAACTAGGCCCCTAAACACACAATTCTGGTAGTTTCGGTGTCATCCAAATTGAGAGCAGGAAACAGAAGAAAGACAAATGGCTACTAAAAGCATGTGAAAGTGAATTGTTTAAGCAAAGATGCATGCCACATATTACAAAAATGAATGAATAATTTTTAGACACCTGCCATTTCTTCACATGTGAAGTTTATAATGGGCATTCGCAGGTGACAAGAGAACATAGTGCTGAAAAATAGCAGCTGATTACTCGTCTTCGGAATTCATGGGCTTCTTAACTGGAGACCTTGAGGCTGTTGGAACGCAGAGAGATGAGGAAGTCGATTGAGCTAACCATGTAGAGCATGTGGTTTACTAACTAGTAAACCTACTCTTTAAGTCTAGCCAAATGGGAACCACGGTTGAATAGTTGTCCCCTAATCTGGCTGCTTGTTTGTTTGGGCCAGCTATGTCAGCTTTCCGTGGTTCTGCCCCTACTGTTAAATTTGAGAGCATGGTAAGCAGATTCTGCAGTTAGAAATATTAACATAAACACTAGGTAGCTAAGAATTGAAAACCTTTAAGCAGAACAAGAAGCTTTTAAATGTTAATCTACAAACACATATGGCTGGAATTTTGAACCAAAAAAACACAAACTGAAATTGACTCTAAATATTGCATCTATCTTCAATTGAAATTGAAAATGGAAAAGAAGATTTACACTGCTATAGCTCAAAACTTAAATACACTAAAACGGTGGTGCATTCTTCATCTCCTTTAGAGAATAGGATGATTTAGGGTTACAGTGCATATGGACAGATCCAAATGTGTGCCGAGGTTCACATAGTTGTACCCTAACCCTAACTTAGTCTAGGAAGGTGTGCTCTCCTGCATGGAGAAAGTTTCCTGGAAATGTGTCCACTAAGAGATATAAGCATGCATAGAGGCATGCACCACCTCCTAGGATAATGCACTCTGTTCTAAACTTGGAAAATACTCCTCAGCTTGTGCGCTGGAATCAAAAGTGGAAAAGTAAATTCCAATATAGAAAAGATATCTATCTACCTCGGCAAAATTAATTTTAAAACAACAGTTCTAAAACTGGAAATGAATGATGCTGGTGCATGCACACTAGAGACATACATGTGCACTCTCTCTCACTGCCCCCGACATAATTCCAGTGCAACACCCAAGGAAAGCTTGTTCCACACTCATTTATATTGCTAATGCTAGTAATTAGTGTGCCTCAATCTGCCATGAATGCTACTGAAAAATCGATGCAAGAGATTTGTGATCACTACATGCCATGTTGGAGAAAACTAACCCAACAATCAAGGTACAACTCTAACACTCCCTCTTTGCAAGGGAAGTATTCTACACCAAGCCTAGTCTCTCTCTACAACATCTCAAACATCCATTTAGCTAGGGGCTTAATAATTTTTTTTGCAACTTGGGGATCCAAAGGGACATACTCAAGAACTGTTTCTCCCTTATAAAGTTTGTCTTTAGGGAAATGATATTAGATATCTATATACTCTCAGAGTGATCATGAAACATTGGATTCTTTGAGAATCAAATACAGATATGATTGTCATAGTATAGTATATACCACTGTAGGCTCCAACATCTAATTGGACAATTATGTTATCAACTTACGAAGCAAGATGCTGTCATAGCTAGCAGAACTAGCTGCCATCTATTTTGCCTTTGTCAAACTAGGTGCCACTACCACCCACTTCTTCTGGAACCAAGATTTCAACCCTAAACCCAACTGATATAGAGCCCTATAGTATTCTTCTGGTCATGTGCATCTCCTACCCTATTTGAGTGATGACTTACCATAATAGGCTCCAACATCTTATCGGACAATTTTGCTATCAACTTGCAAAGCAAGATTGTCTCACAACTAACAAAACTCTCTGCCATCTACTTTGCCTTTGTTGAACTAGGTGGCACTGCCCCTTGCTCTCTATGGAGCTAAGATAACATACTTGAACCCAAAGTGATATTAGTCTTGCCACTTGCATCTCCTGTCCAATTAAAGTCAACAAAATCATCTAGCATCAACTCACCATTTCACACATGCCTTAGACCATAATGAACTATGCCTCTCAAATATGGAAGCACATGAATCTACCTTAGCGCAGCCATGTACTGGCTCAAAGTGTTCATTGCAATACAAATATCAAGGTTGGCATTCACTAGATACATAAGAGAACCAATCAACGCTTGCTTAAAGAAGAATCTGCCAAATTTGAATTCAAAACAATATGTAACTTTAAAATCAAAACCATAGGAGTGGCCAAGGGTTCATAATCTATCATTTGTAATATTTTTAGAATCTCCATTGTGTACTTCTTTTGTACAAGGGAGACCTCACTTGTACCTTGTCAAACCTCTAGACTTAAAAAATAATCCATGAGGCTGATGCCCTTCACGTCAAACTTGTGTATGAATTATGTCTTGCCCCATACAATGGGCTTCCTAGAACTATGTGTAAGCATCAAGTCATCTACATGCATGACCGACACTAGCATATCAAATCTATCAAATATATAATAAAGACTGTGATTGGCAATAGTCACAGTGAAGGCCAAATTATTTATGTACTCGTCATTCCTAGAATACCATGCTTGGGGTGCTTAGAGGCATAATGGTTTTGATGGAAACATGCATGGAAACTGGAGCAAAGGTCTCCTTATAGTCAACTTTCTCTCTTTGGGAGAGTCCTCTTTCTTTGAATATGGCCTTGTACTTCTCTATGTTGTCGTTATCTACATGCTTTACTTTGTACAACCACCTAGAATCAATCATTGATTTACCCTCTAGGATTGACACAATCTCCTAGACATCATTCTCTATATGAAGTTATACTTCTAAGTCACAACATCTTGTTATACTTGTGTTGTATTTGCCTCCTCAAAATTGGGCGACTTTATTTGGAACATAATTAGGAAATTTCTTAGGGGGGCGACTCTCTCAAGAAGAAGTCATTGGATCTCCTACTTGCTCTTGTTCTTCTTGCAATGTCTGGGTAAGCCACCTAGGCTTCTTGGGTGGTAAAAAAGGCTCCATTCTTGCATTAGAACCTCGATGATCTAAATCTGATTTCCTTGAAATTTGTGGATCAACACTGGAGACAACAAGCCTTTTTTCCCTTCTCAACCTCTCTAGGAGGCTTCTAAAGCATAAAGGGCAATGGCTTCTCATCAAACTTCACAGCTTGACTTTGTTAAAATTTTAATTTCAATGCCTAGATAAATTATTCCCTTGTGATTTCCTCTGAGAATCAAATTACTCAGCTCACAAAATAAACTATACCCACTATTTTTAACTGAAAATACCCACTATTTTTAACTGAAATTAAAAATAGAAGTAAATGAAACCAATTTCCACAATGTTGATGTTTGTAGCTCAGGCAGGTACTTCTGCATAGGCCTAAATGTCTGGATGTGCAAAAATTGCCTAATACACCCTTAACCTTAGCAATTACTTTAATGATTAAAATAATTTCATTTAATACGACAAAAGTGAGTTAATGTAATGAAATGCAAAGGTTTTTGCATTAGTGAATTAGACGAATCTCAATCGTTGATCTTATGTGATGATGAGATCTAATGTCAATTGTCGATCTCAAGTGATGATGAGATCTAATCTCAACTGTCGATATCAAGTGATGATGAGATCTATTCTCAACCATTAGTCACTTTGGAGATTAGGGTTGTGGATTTAGTCATAAATCACGATTATCAAAGAAATGCTAGGCCAAGGGAGAAGACACACAAGACATCTTGAGCACAAGACACAGTGAGAGTGAAATCTCAGGGGTTGGGTGGAGGACTTCCATTCAAATGTGCTAGGTTCGAGGAAGGTGCAAGGAGCAATAAGGGAGATCCATATCAGCCAGGACAGATATAGGGCCTGGTCAGCGGGATAAGATCCAAGTTCATTATTGTATATGTAATTTCCTTAGAGGGCCATTTTCCTAGTAAGGGATTTTGAATAGTTTCTGAGTTATAATGAAGAATTGTTTGTTTGGTTAGAAAATTTGTGCGCTTATGTGATTGTGATGGGTTGTCTAATTTGCTTTTGTTGTTTATGCTTTGTTAAGATCCCAATTGTGCTTTTATTTAGTATATTTGTAATTTACTAGGAAGTAAATAGTCAAGTTGTTGGGTTCAAAGGAAATTTTAACACACAATAAAACACAAAGCAAAATTTTCCCTTCAAAATCAACTCTTCATTCAAATAATTTCCAAGCTTACAAGGGTTCCCTCACAAGGAAAGGCCCTCTTAGAAAACAATACAAGCTACAACAAATTTCTAAAATTTAACTAATTGTATTGCTTGTATGACTTTTCATAAATTCTTGAATCACCCCTTGACCTTAGTTGGTTGTTGTGTGAATTGTACAACCTGTACATCTTGTGTGCTCTATTGTATGACTGCCCTTGACTTGTAGTTCTTTTGCTTTGTATGGTCGCTCTCGACCTAGTGTAGACACTGTTGTACGACTTGTTGTAGATTAGATTTATGGTTGATCTCTTCTATTGCTAATCACTGCTTCTTGTCTTCTCTAGACTTGAACACTGGATGAAGATCCTTTATCACCCTTGCTATTCTTCGGGGCTCACTATCCTTTTTGTCTCAAATTATCAATCTCTCCATGTCTTTTTCTTTCACTTTGAGTTCTTTGATAACATTAATTTTGAGTGAAATCCCTAACCCTAATCTCCAAAGTGATTGATGGCCATGATTAGATCTCACCTGACTTGAGATCAACAACTGAGATTAAATCTAAATCACTAATGTAGTTAACTTACACTTTATTTGACTTTCCTGGCTCTATAATTAAAAGGATTATTCACTTTAATAATTCCTTTAATTAAAGTCAATTTCCAAAGTTGAAAAAGGGTCCTTTTGGATGACTTTCACCAATTCGATACTAGACCTATGTATAAGTTCTTGTCCAACCTACAAATGTCAATACTCCTTAATGAAAAACGTATTTTGCACCACTTCAAGCTTGGCTATGTAAAATACAAACTTCCCTTTAACCAAGGGTTTGGTTAGAATGTCTTCAACCCGCTCATCTGTGGAGATACATTAAAGCTTGACTGCTCCCTTTTGGATCCTGTCTCGGATGAATTGATACTTGATCTAAATATGCTTGGACATGTCATGGAACATCAAATTCTTAGAAAGTTTGGTACAACTCTGATTGTCATAGTAGATTATCTTCGGATCCAACTCTTGATCAAACAACCCAACAAGTTTTTTGCAAAGCCAAATGACTTCATAACTTGCCTTACTTGTTGCCATATACTTTGCCTCGATTGAACTAATTGCTATAGAAGTTTGCTCCATGCTAAACCAATATATCATTGTTGATCCCAAGTTGAAGCAACACCCCGAGGTGCTCTTCCTATTTGCTGCACTCCATGCCCAATCTAAGTCTATATATCCCTATAGCTTCACTCCATTTTCAAGATACCTCAAACCATACTCCGCTGACCTCTTAAGTTCCTAAGCACATGCTTCACTGCGAACCAATGCACCTTCCTTGGCTCTACCATGAATAAAATCAAGGGTTACATAGAAAAACATATATTGGCATGGGTTGACCAAATACATCAAGGAACCTGTCAACTATTTATACAATGTGGGATCCACCAACTTTGAATCCGAAGTCACAGTCTTCTTCAGGTTGGTGATCATAGGCATAGCCATAGGCCTAGATTCCTCCATCTTGAATCTCCTCAGGATCTCTACTACATACTTCCTTTGACCAAGGAAGATTTCTCTTGACCTTTGTCATACCTCTAACCCCAAGAAGTAATGCATCAAGCCAATGCCCTTCATCTCGAACTTTGTAGCTAAGTCAGCTTTACACACTGCTATGAGCTTCTTTGCACTAGAAAGAAACAAGTCATCGATGTATAGCACCAAATTAAGTGAATCAGTCCCAACAAGTATGAAGTACAAGTTAGGATCCGCTTCACTCATGGTGAAGCCCATTCTCAGCAAGTAACCATCAATCTTGGAATACCATCCCCTTAGTGCCTACTCGAGTCTGCACAAGGCTTTCTTAAGCCTACACACATAAGACTCCCTCCCATGCACCTCAAAGACTTGAGGCTATGCCATCATCCATGTACACTTCCTCCTCAATGATCCTGTTAAGGAACATTATCTTTACATCCATCTAATGTATCCTCGACCTCATAGCTGAGGCAATGGACCTAATAGCTTGAAAGGAAGCATATTTGGCAACTAGACAAATGTCTCCTCATAGTTCATTCCCTCTTTTTGGAGAACCCTCTCGCCACAATTCTTGCCTTGAACTTTTCAATGCTACCATCTGCAGCATGCTTAATTTTGAAGAGCCATCCAAAACTCACCACTGACTTCACCTTCGGTCTCGACACTATGTCCCATACATCATTCTTCACGATGGAGTTGTATTCCTACACCATGGCATCCTGCCATACTTGTTGGTCTGCTGCCTTCTCAAAACTGGAAGGCTCGGAATCAATTATGCTAGTCGTTAGCGCCATATAATTAGGAAACTTCCTTAGAGGTCTGCTCTCCTTGAATGTGCTCCTAGGAACTTCAACATGCTCTTGAGCATCCCTCAATGTCTGTGTGAGCCATTGAGGTCTCTTAACAGAACTGGAAGAAGCTACAGACTGGCCTGCAGAATATCTTAAATGTTTGATGGGTGTTGTAATTGCATAGGGTTGAGTGGCCGTAAAAGGAAACACATGGCAATTTAGGTAGTCCTTTGTGTTTGAAAGTCTAGACTATGTGCATGTTTAAAACTGAAGCTTCTTGTATTTGTTACCTCCCAGACTCGCACTTGAAAATATGCAAGTCCCTGAATGAAGTGCAACCCTAGAGGCACTTTGGAAGGTTGTCCATTTTGATACAAGTTTCTGGATATATGCTGTGTGCGAGCATATATCCAGAAACTTATATCGACATGACTATGGGCTGTGGAAATATGCACTCATAAAAGGTTGTCCATTGTCACAACTCTTCCTCTCACTTTAGACTATTTCTTCTTCAGTACAAGAGGGGAAACCCTAGAAAATAAAATTATGATATACTTTAGAAGCAAAGGGATGGTGGACTTAGAAGATTGGTGTCTATCCAATTTGGGCATTGTAGTCGAGATCAAAGAGCAAGAGGGTTTGAGAGGGTTTGAATGGGATGCAAAAGATGTAATTAAGCTGTTCACTGATATGCCATTATTAGTCCCAAACAGAGTATCGGGTCGTGCAAGAATAAGTGAGAGTACTTATATAAGATGTACCATCACAACCATGAAATGACAACCAAGAATAAGGCGTAGCCATCAAAAAAATAACAACCACAGTAAGAAACCTAGGATGAAGTAGCTAAAGCAGGACAACCTTCGTACTGAACAAACAACCAACAATACATAATTCTTCAAATCAGATTTCACAAGATCAAGAGAACCATGATGTGTCATGCTTTTCTTTCTCCTTAGTTAGAACTTAGAACAGCCCTAAAAAATAGAGTGAAAAACACAAACCAGAAAATCACAGCAACAAATATTCTTCAGTAATTCAAGGTTAAATCAAGGACTAGGGAGGGTTTACAGCTTCCACCCTATTCTCTTTATGTGACAAATCTGATGTTCTGCCTGTGTTGGTTAGTGTTTTCTTTCACTGTTGGAAGCTTTTTTGTGGCAGCCATAAGTTTAAATCCTTTCAATTTGTGATATAATTTCATAGTCAATGGTCTTCTTTTCAGTGTGGGGTTAAAATGGTCTCTATGATTCCTTCCTGCATGACTTCTTGTTCATGTTTGTATGAATTCTCATCATCACTAAAGTTGTTCAAGAAAAGTTTTTCCATTATAGAGTGCACTGACTTTATTTCAACTATTTAATGGTCTTGCTTGTAACTTTTATTTGTACTTGTCATACTTTTCTACAGATAATGTTGAGGCCAAAACAGCTGCTTCCACTTTGCAAGGGTGCCAGGTCAGTTCTTATATCTGGTGCACGGAATAATTCTGTGGATGGTTCACCTCCTTGCCCTGAGGATGACAGTAATTCCCCCAAACATCGATTCAATAGCCAAAATGATTACGGTTCTCACACTTATTCTCATGTTCCATCCTCTCAGTTTGGCAATAAGAATGATGTGTTGAGGCCAGCCTTTACAACTGGTAAATATCAAAATTCAAAATATAAAGTTTCTTCTGAGCCTTCTGTCTCAAGTAGTGATAAAGAAGCTCCTACACAGGACAGTAACAGAAAGGCAAAAGTTAAGAGTGTTACTGAGCAGGGGCTCTCTCTTTCAACTGCAGTTGCTGATAATTCATTTGGAGGTGGTCTTAAGGCAGTTGAACGACTCTCTGTGTCAAGAGATTCTCGGGAAACAAAGTACTATAGCAACACTGTTAGAGCGGATAGGCCTAGCCCAAATTCTGGTGCTTTCAGACGGAAGCCTAAATCAGCAAATCTATCATCCAGGTCAGATTCAATATCTTCTACAGATAAAGCAGAGGCTGACAAACGACATGTAATTGGAATACCAAACAGTTCATTAGAAAAACAGAGACCGGCATCTGTGGGCTATGAGGAGCATCTACCATTTTCTAAATCTAGGAAAGGTGCAGCACAATTAAGACCAGAGTTCTCAGCTGGTGTTCAGAGACCCACACAGGAGTCCTTCAGTCCAAATCCTTCAAATCTTATAAATTCCAGGGGATACTGTTCCACAGCCAATGGGCAGGTTTCCCAACAAGATCTTGTACATTTATCTGGAAGAAATGAACAGCAAGGCAATGAACTTTTATCATATGAATGTCCATTTGTTTCACAACCAACTTCATCCTCTTGCTATCGCACAGGTCGTCAAATTGATTCACAAAGTAGCAAACACCATACAAGTAATGTAATAGCACAGAGTCATCCTGGGAAGCTTTTCACAGATGGGAACAATTTTGGACCACCTGAAAGCTGCAGAAGAGGATTGAATAAAGGTAATGCCAGAGGAAGTAAGAAGATAAATGGAAGTGCACCTCAGCGTGCATGTCTTCCTTCAAATGGAAGTTTAGTGGATCAGGTATGTACGATTCTGAGGCAGATGTATTGGGGGCCTGCTGCTGAAGAAGCTTTGGCCAATTTGAATGTGACCTTGAATGTTTATCAAGTAAATCAAGTTCTAAAATCACTGCGGGATCCAGGCTTAGCTTTGAATTTCTTTAAGTGGGCCAAACGACAGAAAGGATTTATGCATGATGAGCACTCCTACACAACTATGATAGGTATACTGGGACGTGCCAGGAAATTTGAGGTCATCAATCTGCTTCTTGATGAAATGCGAAGGGATGGGTATGAACCAACTGTTGTAACATACAATCGCCTTATTCATTGCTATGGCCGTGCAAACTACATAGAAAAGGCTTTGGATATATTTTATGAAATGCAAAAGGCAGGGTGCAGACCTGACAGGGTCACCTATTGCACTCTCATTGATATTCATGCCAAAGCTGGATTTCTGGATGTTGCTATGAAAATGTACAATGAAATGCAACAAGCTGGTCTGTTGGCTGACACATTTACATACAGCGTGATTATTAACTGCCTTGGAAAAGCAGGGGAATTATCTGCAGCCTACAGGCTTTTCTGTGAGATGATAGCGAAGGGTTGTGTTCCCAACTTAGTTACTTATAACATCATTATTGATTTACATGCAAAGGCCCGGAAGTACCCTGTTGCTTTAAAGGTTTATAGAGATATGCAGAATGCTGGCTTTCATCCAGATCATGTAACATACAGTATAGCAATGGATGTGCTCGGGCATTGTGGTCGCTTTGAAGAAGCAGAGGCAGTTTTCATGGAGATGCAGCAGGCAGGCTGGGAGCCAGATGAGCCAGTTTATGGCCTTTTAGTTGACATGTGGGGTAAAGCAGGGAATGTTGGTAAGGCAAGTCAGTGGTATAGCAAGATGCTAAATTCAGGTCTCAGGCCAAATGTTCCAACATGCAACTCTTTGCTCAGTGCATTTTTAAGAGGCCACATGTTTAATGAAGCACATATGGTTCTCCAGAGTATGTTGCAAATGGATCTATTTCCATCTCTGCAGACATATACCCTGCTTTTAAGTGGCTGTACAAGTACTCTCTGTCAGGAGGACTTGGATTTATTCTCGACGCTTCTAGCAAATACAGGCCATCCAGCACATTCATTTCTTATATCTCTCCCTGCAGCTGAACCTGGTGGGCAGAATGTTAGGAACCATGCAGGCAACTTTTTTGACTTGATGCACAGCGAAGATCAAGAAAGCAAGCGGGGTTTTGCCGATGCAATTATGAACTTTCTTTACAAGTCTGATCTCAAAGAAGAGGCAGGATTTGTGTGGGAAGTTGCAATGGAGAAAAATCTTTATCCACATGCAGTGACTCTGAAAGCACCCAACTATTGGTCAATAAACCTGCATGTTATGTCAATAGGGACAGCTCTTATTGCCTTGTCAAGAACACTTGCAAGGCTTAGAGAGAGGATGCTTATGTCTGGTGTGGAACCAGATCGTATTGACATTATTACGGGGTGGGGCAGACGTAGTAGAGTTACAGGTTCTTCTTTAGTGAAGCAATCAGTTGAACAAGTACTTCACATTTTTCATTCACCATTTTCTCTTGAAAGTGGAAATTCTGGATGTTTTGTTGGCCTTGGGAGGCCACTAATTGAGTGGTTACATGTATCACCTCTGGAGCGGATGCATCTGCTCTAGAATCGTTGCTTTTTTGCAGGGTGTGGAAGATACAACATTGTTTACCATGCAGAGAAAGAGAATATTTCTTCATCCCTGAGTTTAAGTGTCTCTGAGCTCTGTACTCTGGTATTTGCATTAAGTTATTGCTAATTTTACAGTCCATTAAATTCCATTTGTTCTCTAAATTGTTGCAAAAGACTGAAAACATATCCTCTTATGTGAATATATAGCAAACACTATAGAACATCACCATTACTATGAGTAATGTGGTTATAACTTACGTCAGCGCTGGCAATACTACCATGCAACTCATTAATGTTTTATAGCTTCTATTCAAAGTGGTTAGACAGAAGACCTCAAGTAACTTTACAACATAGGGCTTGTGATTAGTTTATACTATTCTATATCAATCTCGTTTGGCCCATAAATTGACTCGTGTACTCAGAAATCCATATATAATTTCATATAACTGTAACAACAGGCTGTTTATTATCTTACGCATCCAGCGATTTGTTATGGATGTCATGTAGATTCTTTCCCTCAGC
Source organism: Pinus tabuliformis (assembly GCA_031772625.1). Lineage (NCBI taxonomy): Eukaryota > Viridiplantae > Streptophyta > Pinopsida > Pinales > Pinaceae > Pinus > Pinus tabuliformis. The sequence continues at coordinate 534,971,358 of CM062813.1, read as the reverse complement.
AGGGTTCAAGGTCTTGCATTAAGTATCTCTAACCTTGTTGAATTCTGGCCGACACTAAAGAGGGCACATGCTTTTCACTGCTTGAAATTGTTTATAACTGACAGTGTTTATCACTGAACATGCATGAAAACAAAAACTTTTATGAGAAGTTCAGGATTTCAAAATCTGGGTTGGTGATCTAAGTAAATAATGTTTTTTTTTCTACAAACCCTTATTGGCACTTTATGGTTTAAATTTTACGAAGTGATAGCATTATAAACAAAACTTGAAAACTTATTTGAGGTCATCAGATAAAAATATTATGAAAAGCTGTATGCTAATTTGCTTACTATTTGGTGCAGGCCAATTCTACTTTTGGGGAAGTAACTGATTAACTTTTACACATGAAAGCAGTATCCACGAATGACCACAAAGTAAAAATGGGAAAATAATTCCAATACAGACATATAATTCTTTTCCATATGAAAATGCTATTTGAGAATAACCACAAAGTAAAATGGGAAAAAATCCCAATAAAGCCACCAAATTCCTTTAACATGAGCATATGATCTATTGGGAAATAGTTTAAGTGACAAATGCATGTTGCAAATTCCAACCTACACTCCCAAGCTATAGCTGCAGAAGTTGATAGTAGGCCAACTACCATCAGAATCATATAGACAGTACTCTACTCTTTTGTATTTGTGCTTGTCAAGGGTAATGGTTGGTACTAGGTCAATTATCATTAGAATCTCATGATTGGACACAACTCTATTCTCTTTCTGTTTGCACCTCACAAAGCCATTGGAGAAAATGAAGAGTACTTCACTAAATTAAGCATTAAATTCTGAGTTTTATCATAAAAGGAAGATGAAGTAGGGCTTTGCTTCTTGTTTATTGAATATGGTTACTAATGTAACGAGATCAAGATATAATAGAGTAAATTGCCCCTTGAGATTAAGCTAATGTAGACTGTAAACAATCTCTTGGAACGTCCCCCTATCCAACATTGAGGAAGTTAAACAATTGAAGCAAGTATCAACACTGCAGTTACTGAAAAAGGAAAACAAACAGATGGGTTCCTTCTTGGTTTTTTGGCAGACTATGTAAGTAATCTCTTGGAACAGTTTTGTACCATTGAGGAAGTTGAAGTAACCATTGACACTGAAATTAGTGATAAAAAACCGGGCCAAACAGATTGCTTATTGGTTAGGGCTTAGTATAGAGAATGATGGTTTTTTGTAATGTCCCCTATCTCTTGAGCCAGAGCCATCGTTACTGCTTGCCTAATTGTCTTCTTTAGATTAGTGATAAAGAAAATTATCTAGGAGACCCAAGGGAATTCACCCAATTTTGATATTATTAAATAAAATGGGTAAGGTATAAATAATAAAAAAGGGGCAAAAAGTCACATAGGAGGAAAAAGTGACTTTTCCAATAAAATAATATTAGAAGAAGATCTGGAAGCTTGGAGAAGACTCAACGAAAAGTTATAAAAGGAGAGTGGAGCTCATTTGCTAATCATTCTATCCCATCATTTTTTATTGTCATTTAAGAGAAGTTCAAGTGAGTTTCAGTGTCGAGGGTTTCAAGCAAGACCCTCACACTAGTTTCAGTGGATTTTTTGCCACCTTAGCTAGTCTCTTCCAATTTCAGCGGATTCACTTGCCATCTTAGTTGGAAATTTTTATTATTGGGTTTTACTGCTAGTCTTGTTGCAAGTTTGGGATAATTGGTTTCTTGCAGGAGGATGAAGTTCAAACTATCTAGTGGTACCAAGAGATTGAATTTCCTCAAGGTTTCAACAGGCAAGTTTCCAAAGGCCGAGTTGGTTATTTGCACTCAGATTGGAGACCGATTTTGTGTGAGCACCTTCAATAATTGTTATGTGAAGAAGAGGCCAAATTCTTGATTCTGTCATCACAAGAAGGGCCAAATTTTATCTTGTTTTGGGGCCAAGTTCCAACCCCAAAGATCAAATTATTTATCAAATTCCCCAAGGGCTGAATTGAATTTCTCTCCTTGCACCGCAACACCCAGGTCATTGGAGACACATTTAGAATTTCATTGCCAAGGAAAAAGACGATTTCTTCATTATTTGTGACCAAAGTTTACTAGTGAGAAAGGCCGAACCATTTATAAGGAGAGGCCGATTTTTTACAAACTTCCAACACTCTAACATTAGACCAATTTTGAGGTCTAAAATGGGCTTACTAAGGAATATCATCAAATTCTAGAGGGAAAAAAGAAAAAACTATTTTTTCAACTTATTTCCCCATAGTTTTAGTCAAATTTCAAGTGGGAGCACTCATTGGATGCAAAATTTAATTTTGTGCCCAATGTGTACCCATGTTGCATACTTTCGATGGACCTTGCTACACGAAAAAGGAGAAATACATGAAAAAACGTGATTGCAATCATGTTGTTCGTGTATTTATCATTTTCCGTGTAGCAAGGCCCATCGAAAGTATACATGGGTACTCCTTGGATGCATTCCGCATCTAGTGCGTGCTTTCGCTTGAAAATTGAATAAAACCATAGGGAGATAAGTTGAAAATACAAGTTGAAAAAATAATTTTTTATTTTTTATTTTTATTTTTTTACTCAAAAAATAAAGAATCATCTCCCATGGTTGACATCATCATCTTGAACCCTAATGGTTCTTGTTAAATTGTTTTTTGTTGTACAATTTTGTTTTGAGGCCCATTTTAGCCCTCAAATTTTCTCTAATGATTTCTGAGTAGCTTCATTGAGGTTTATTTGCTCAAAATTTGTGGTTAAATTGTTGATGCATTCTTAGAAGTTTCCTATGCCAACGAAAGGGCCAAATTCTCCAACATTATCACTGAGTTTCTTGTGCCAAAACATTGAAGTTGTCATTACCAGAGTAGGCCAAATTTCACTAAGGAGAAGAGCCAAACTGCAATGCACTTACCGTCAAGGTTCATATCAGAAGTACAGTCAAGGTTCAAATTAGGAAGTTCATAACTCCAGGAAGAAGGAATAAGTTCGTCCTAGGCACATTCAGTGGTCATATAATTATCTTGAGGCCAAGCTCATTTCACATTCTTTCAAGGTCGGATTATCATTGGAAAGAGGCAATGTAGTACCATATCTTGGGAGGACGAAATTATTTCTCTAGGAGGCCGTATTGATCATGAGTGTTAAAGTGAAATTACCAGTGCATCAATGCCAAAAGTCATTGAAGTCTGCCCCTCTTATCAGCTGGAGCATGTCCTAGGTGTTACACTTCAGTGACATTTGTAAACATTGAATATTAATCTCAATTAAAAATCAGATTTTTGACTAAAATATTGACTGGAGTAGTTTTTCAAATTTTGTCCTCAAATTGTTTGGCAAAAGTTTTGAGTTATTTGTTGAAAGTATTTTCCAGCCATACTAACTATTTGTAGAAAAATGTCAAAGAAAAAGATTTCAAATTTTTGGAAACATTTTCTTGAATTTTGTTTGGGTACATTACAATGGTATCGGAGCATGGTCTTGGCTCACTATGGTATCAAGACACGACTCTGAGAATTTTTTGAATGTGACTTATAAAAGTCCCATGCAGAAGAGCAAAGAAAGAGAGTTGAAAATAGATCTAGAACCAAATTCAGCCTTGCAAAAGGAAGAAGTTTCACTGTATCAAAAGAGGTCCAAATGGGAGATACAAACACCCCATTAAACAAAGAGAAACCAACATTTCAGAGCCTTTTAAAAGCTCTAAATGACTTGTCAAAAAGACACAGAAATAGTTAAAGAAATAAGGTAACAAAACCAGAATAATGATAACAATGGGGATTCATATGCAAGAGTGGGGACATCTCATAATAATATTGCAGCTACTAATCCCCAAGGCCATCCTCAAATTTATAGTGGAGCATCTCGACCCACCAAGCCTAAATTTTTGCCTGCCAATCCATTAAAACCTGCAGATCAAGAAGACATGTCGTTGGGTGATTATTTTCAAGAATACCAGTCCATGGGAGATGGCTTCCAAGATGCAATCACTTTCAAGGATTTTTGTCTCTTGAAGAGTGGTAACAAAGGCAAAGGGGGTGGAGGAGAAGCTACACAAAACAAAAAATTACAACGAACTGTGGGAGAGCTGACCCTTCCAAACTTTGATGGTTCTACTAGGTATACAACAAGGGCGTGGATTCAAAAACTTGACACTTATTTTCAGCTGAACCATGTAACAGAAGCAGATGCCATCAAGTTGGCCACCTTGCATTTAGAGGGAGAAGCGCATGATTGGTGGTACCATGGTTTAACCACCTTGGGACATGCCAATATAACCACCTATGAGGATTTTGCTCAAAGGGTAATAGAAAGATTTGATCAGAAGGATCCAAAGTTGTATTTCAGGGAGCTCACACAACTCAAGCAGACAGGTAGCGTGAAGCATTACATATCATAATTCTTAAGGATGTCAGTCATGGTGCCAAATCTGTCTGAGGCCAGTAGGATTACACTATTTGTTGAGGGATTGGCTAAACCTTTACGAGGGTTAATAAGGTCTTCTGGGCCTACTTCTTTATAGGATGCAATCATTAGAACAAGAGATTTACATGGTGCACTTCCTAAGTCCAAAGCGCCCATCAAATCTACCTTCCCACCCAACAGAAAAGATAAAAAGGAGTGGACAGGGAGGAAACAACCATATGAGGAGACCAGGAGAGATCCTAGGAGAAGGAGACTATGTTTCACATGCCAAGAACCTTGGGCACCAGGGCATCGATGCATTGCCAAGGGAAAGGCTCATTACATTGAGGTGTTCTCCGACAGTGAGGATGAGGAGGATGAGCAGGAGTAACCACATGAGGAACTTAGAGAGATGGAGGGTGAGCAACCCCAGGAGGGAGAAAAGAGCAATGTCATTGCTTCACTCATGGACATTCCTCGATATCTCACTCTTAGGATTCGAGGGACTATACAGGGGCAAAGGGTGACAATTTTGGTTGATGGTGGGCCCCCCCACAATTTTATTGATGCTTACTAGATAGGAAGGGGTTAGCCACCACAAAATTTGAGAGGTTTTCCATAGCTATTTTAGGATGCAGATTCATGTAATGCAACAAGAAGATCCCTAGTATGAGCTTGATGATGGGGAACTACACCGTTACAAATGATTTCTTTGTGACCACTATTCATGATAATAATGTAGTGTTGGGAGTTCAATGGCTTATCTTTATTGAACGATACACCATAGATTACCAACAAATGGAGATGGAGTTTATGAAGAATGGCAAAAAAGTGGTGTCAAGGGGGATGCATACCTACCCTCCCAAGGCAGTGACATCAAATTAGTTGGAGGCAATCTTTCAACATGGAGACATTGAGTGGACAATAGAGTGCGGAGTGTCAGAACAGATGCTAGAGGATCAACATCAACGATATCCATCCGACATTGCAGCCCTATTGCAAAAATATTCCACCAGGGAGGCAACCTAACAAGGGCTTTGAGCATATCATTGAGTTGGAGGAGGGAGTCCAAGAGGTCATCAACACTCCCTATAGACACCTCAGGGCATACAAAGATGCGATTGAGAAGACTATTAAGGAGTTGCTCAAACTAGGCCACATACACTCCAATTCTATCCCATTTGCCTCATTTGTGGTCCTAATTAAGAAAAAGGATGGGTCCTTGAGGATGTGTATCGATTACAAAGCATTGAATAAGAAGACCATAAAAAAATGATACCCCATTCCCAAAATTGATGAATTGATGGATGAATTAAAGGGGGCTGAATATTTTTCCAAGATTGTTCTCCGCTTGGGTTACTATCAAATTAGACTCAGGGAGCAGGATATTCCAAAAACAACTTTGAGGTGTCATTATGGCTATTATGAGTTTTTGGTTATGCCCTTTGGGTTGACCAACACACCTGCTACCTTTTAGTCCTGTATGAACCATGTGTTCAACAAGTATTTGCACAAGTATGTGCTAGTTTATTTGATGACATCCTGGTATACAACCGAATATGGCAAGAACATCTGCAACACTTGGACGAGGTGTTGAATATATTTGAAGAACATCAATTTTATGCCAAGTTGTCCAAGTGCGAATTTGGTTTGACTGAGATGTTCTATTTTGGGCACATGATTGGTGGAGAAGGGATGTAGGTACACCAGGAGAAGATTCGAGCCATCATTGATTGGCCCACTCCCAAGAATGTGATGATGTTGAGAGGTTTTTTGGGTATTTGCACTTATTATAGGTGATTTGTCAAGGGATTTTCGCAACTGGTAGCTCCCCTTACAAATTTGACCAAGAAAGAAGCCTTTGTGTGGACGAATGTAACAAAGACATTTGTGCGACTTAAGGAGGTAATGAGCTCTTGTCCTGTTTTAGCTTTGCTTGATTTTTCTCAATGATTTTTTTCTTCGAGTGTGATGCTTCAGGTGAAGGGATTGGAGCAGTGTTGATGTAGAATGACCATCCTATTGTTTTTGAGAGAAGGAAGCTTAGGGACTACGACATTACTACTCTATTTATGACAAAGAAATGCTCGCCATCATGCATGCATTGGCCAAGTTCAAGCCATATCTAGTGGCCAATTGGTTCAAAGTCAAGACTGATCACAACAATATCAGATTTTTCTTAGATCAAAAGGAGTTGAATGACTGGGAACAAAAGTGGGTGAGCAAGGTTCATGCTTATGATTTTGAGATTGAGTATGTCAAAGGGAAAAATAATGTAGTTGCAGATGTACTCTCTAGGAACTCACGACATTCACTTTCATGGACACGTCTTTGGAGTGGAAGTCTCAACCACTGGTAGAGTACTCCAAGGACAAGATGACATGTGAGATCTTGGATGGACAGATACAAGATGGTAGATATAGGGTGGTGTAGAATATCATCTACTACAAGGACAATATCTATTTGGTACCAAGGTAGTAGTTGAAGGAAAAGGTTATACATGCAGGGCATGATTCCCCACTTGTAGGTCATTTGAGCTACCTTGAGACCTATAAGGCAGTCAGGGAGAGGTTCTATTGGAATTGCCTTAAGGAGGATGTCTTGAAGTATGTTCATGAATGTAGTGTCTGCCCACAAAATGAGGAACATTCACATCTAGCATGATTGTTGCAATCACTCCCTATTCTAGAACAAAAGTGGAAAGCATCTCTATGGACTTCATCATGGGATATGCGCGGATGTGGGTCCCTTATCCTACAAACAAGGGGCTCTCATACACCAATTTGGTGTTTGGCTTGGCTGTGACCTTAAAATTGGATATAATAATAATGATTCAGCAAGTTATATATATTGTGGTGTGGTCAGTGAATGTGTGGGGTCCCCTAGGGCATGTACATGCACACGATGTGTGCACTGCCTAGTGGGTACAAAAGTGCATGGAGGTGTTCGCCATTGACCTTCACCACTTGGCAGCAATTATCTTGTTACTAGAGGTATATAATGTTGTAATGTATATATGGAAGGAAGTTAAAAATGAAATTATATATATATATATATATATATAAGCATAAATTTTCATATATAGATACTTTTAATTAATATAAATTTTAATTTATATATTGATGATGATGTAATATATTATGTTAATTAAAAAAATTGCCAGTGGAGTGTTGCCACCGTAGAATGAGGGACCTGGCCCATGGTTATGACCATTGAACCGTTGCCAGGTGGAATGGCCTATGTCATTGGTAAGTGATTTTAGTGGGACCAAAATGCAAATGCATGCATGACATCTCTTGAAGAAAAAGCTTGGTAGGCCACTTCATGTCCAATGTGAATTGAGTAGGTATGTAGAATTACCAAGTGAAGCAGGAGAAGGAGGTTGTATGCCGTACAATTAGTTACCAACATAGAGTATTGGAATCGAACTGAGTGTGAATACAGTGACAAGAGTGTCACAGGCAACATAAATTGAATTTTTGAGCTATAGAATAAATTGGGGAAAATAGGCCAAACTTAACGGGGCCATAACTTTTAGCCTAGATCTCAGAATAATACAAATAGATAGTCAATAAAAAGCTATTAACAAGGAATTTTGTTTGGCAAACCCATAATTTGTAACCGAGGGAGAATTTTGGGAGAAAATTTATAGGAAAGACTACAAGTGGTCAACAATAAAATTTGCATAATGGAAAATAAGAGTGCATAAGATGCCTAGGGACCTTATAGTGAAGAGGAAGAGGTTACGAATGTAAATATCAACCTGGGTAATGATAAACTAGAGTCTAATGGCCATGGAGTGGAAAATCCAGATGATAGAAATCTAGAAGAGACCACAAGAAGCCTCAAAATGGAAGTACTCAGCTACAAGGTTGACAATGAGAGGCTGGTAAAGGAACAACAACAAATTAACAAACAAAGTTTGGAGAGTTGAACAAAATTCAGAAAGAATTGGATCAACAAATGAATCCAAACAAGCTTATGAACATAATGCTAGGGTTAAAGAAAAATGTGTTAGAAGCTCAAGGCATTCCAGGAGTGCTACTAAGAAACCTTATCATTCAGTGAGGAGGTCAAGTAAGAGGGCCTATATGACCACAGAACCAGGTAGCAACCCAAGTGTGTCACCCGTTAGAAAGTTAAACAAAAAACCAGACAAAGAAGATTTACTAGGGGAGTTGAGAAAAAGGAAGCCTCCCACATTCAATGGGGAGCATAAGAAAGAAGAAGAAGTTGAAGCTTGGCTATAAGAGATGAGGAAATATCTACAACTGTATAATTACTCATCAAACTTGGAAGCTAGAATTTACAGTTCCCACTTGAAAGGCAAGGATAATTTATGGTGGGCGAAGCTCAAGGTAGTGAAGCACTTGGATGAGAGGAGAATTACATAGGATAAATTTAAGGTGTATTTATATTGGAAATATCTATCATAAAACTACTATGAGCGAAAAATGTAGGAATTCTTCAAGCTCCAGTTAGGAAATGTCAGGCCAGGGTAACTCCAGGATGAGTGGGAGAGAAAACTGATAATATTATTCATTAGTTAACTTATATTTATATACATAAATACAACGGATCAGTTCATCTTCTAGATGACTGTCCAGTTCACCCATCCGTTTTGGATTAGGTGTCAACATTCCCCCCCTTAATCTGAAGGGATGTTGGTGAGTCCAAGCATCGTTCTGAATCTTTCAAGCTTTTCTCTTCCAAGCGCTTTGGTGAAGATGTCTGCAATTTGCTCGTTTGTGGAACAATGACAGAGATGGATTGTTTTGGCCTCAACATGATGTCGGATCAGATGATATTTAGTATTGATGTGCTTAGTACGATCATGGAACTTTGGGTTCTTGGCCAACTTTATTGCAGATGTGTTATCAATCATGAGTGGAGTTGATTGTATTTGTTTTACCTGCAAATCTTCAAGAATTTTCCTGAGCCACACAATTTCTTTCGTTGCTTCAGCTGCTGCCACATATTCTGCTTCTGTTGTGGAATCTGCTAGTACTGATTGTTTGCGTGATCTCCAGGAGACAGCTCCCGATCCAAGACTCATAGCATATCCTGAAGTAGATACCCCAGTTTCTTTGTCTCCATCGAAGTCTGAATCAGAGTATCCAATCAAGTTGAAGTCGTCCACCTGTGTATACTTGATTCCAAGGTCTTGAGTTCCCTTCAAGTACCTTAGAACTCTTTTTGCAGCAAACCAATGTCCCTCACAAGGCTTTTGCATAAACCTGGAGAGGATTCCAACAGCGAATGAAATGTCTGGTCTGGTAGTAGTGAGGTAGATGAGACTTCCTACAAGCTGTCTATACTTTGTTGCATCCTCAAATTCCTTTCCTTCAATAGATGTGAGCTTCAAGTTTTGTTCCATTGGAGTAGAAAGGGGATTGCACTCTGTCATGCCAAATCTGTTTAACAAATCTCCAATGTATTTCTTTTGAGAAAGAAATATGGACTTTGGATGTTGGGTTACTTCAATGCCAAGATAGTAATGAACATAGCCCAAATCAGTCATTTCAAAAAATTTTCCTAATTCTTTCTTTATGGATGCAATATAGCTTTCATTGTTCCCTGTCATTAAAAGATCATCTACATATACCACAAGATATACAACTGTTTTGCCAACTTTCTTGACAAATAAAGTTGCATCATCAAGATCAAAATGATTGAAGTTGAGTTTCAGAAGATGCTCAGTTAGTTTTTCATACCAGGCTCGTGGTGCTTGTTTGAGGCCATACAAGGACTTCACAAGTTTGCATACTTTGTGTTCATGTCCTTTCATAGCAAATCCTTCAGGCTGGGACATAAAAACATTCTCTTTTAGATCTCCATTCAAGAATGCAGTTTTTACATCCATTTGATGGACTTTCCAACCGTTCTGAGTAGCTAGTGCAAAGAGTGTCCGGATGGTGGCCCATTTTGCTGTGGGAGCAAAAGTTTCCTCATAATCGACCCCTTCCTTCTGTGCAAAACCTTTTGCCACAAGCCTAGCTTTGTGCTTGTCAAGTGAGCCATCAACTTTGTACTTGTTCTTGTAGACCCACTTGCAGCCAATTGGTTTTGTTCCAAATGGAGGATCAACCAGCTTCCAAGTGCCATTCTTTATGAGGGCATCATACTCCTTCTGCATCGCTTCTTTCCATTCATCATGAGAAGTAGCTTCTTTGAAGGAAGTTGGTTCAAAATCTGTAGACAAGTTCAATTCACAATCATAAGTAACATCCATATCAACAGGTGAATTAGAGTTATCTACATCACCTCCATTTTGTCGGTTTGTATTTCTGGTTCCTATTTTTCCAATTTCATCAGGATGAACACTTTCAAGTGTCTTTGTCAGCCATTTTGGGGGACCTTTCTGAGATGGTCCAGGCTGCTCTGTTGATTGAGTTGGGTCTGAATCAAGATTGAGTTTCCCAATTCTATCAATTACATCACTTAAAGCATCATCCGTTGTTGGAGTGTCATGCAGGGGAGATTGTTCTTTAGAAGAAGATTCCACATGTTGATCTAGTATAGGAATCCCCCCTTCAAGATGTGGAATCTGATTATCAAACTCTTGAAATGATTTCGGTTTTGTGAATTTATCCAAGCGATCAAGTTGCCACTCAACAACACTGTCAGATTTGGATGATTCAAGAAAAATGACATCTCTAGATAAAACAAACTTTTTATTTACTTCATCATAGAGGCGGTATGCTTTAGATGTGTTTGAATACCCCAGGAAGATACACTTACGACTTCTAGTACCAAGTTTGTTTCTATGTACCTTTGGTATTAAAGCATAACAGGTGGAACCAAAAATCCTGAGATGTTTTACCGAAGGAACATGTCCATACCATAATTCATAAGAAGTCTTGTTTCTTATAGCACTAGATGGACATCTATTCTTTATATATGCAGCACATAGAACAGCATCAGCCCAAAACATTGTCTTTACATTTTTGAAGAAAAGCATGGATCGTACCATATTCAAAATTGTTTTGTTCATTCTTTCAGCTACACCATTCTGTTGAGGATTATAAGGCACAGTTGTTTGATGTTTAATCCCATGTTGGCGAAGATAGTGTTCAAATTCATTTGATGTATATTCTTTTCCATTATCAGTGCGAATAGACCCAATATGAGATTGTGCATCATTTTCAATCCACTTATGAAAATTCTTGAATGTTTGAAAAGCATCAGATTTGTTCTTCAATAAGTAAACCCAACACATTTTGGTGTAATCATCAATAAATGTCATGATATATTTATTTCCATTTGCAGAAGGAACAGGCATTGGACCACATAAATCTGAATGAATAAGTTCAAGCTTCCTATGTGCTCTTGAATGTGAATCATGAAAAGACTGTTTGCTATGCTTTCCTAGAATGCAAGCATCACATTGTTTATGTTTTCTAGGAATTGTAGGCAAACCAGCAACACCATTTTTCTTCAACAAGCGGAGACTATCATAGTTTAAATGTCCAAATCTAGCATGCCATAATAAACTTGATGGAAGTGTACCTTCTTCATGATGAGAAATATATGAAAAATGTTGTGCATGAGCAGAGGTTCCTTGCAGTTTAAGAAGTCTTTCTTCTTCTATACCCCTCATGACAAGTGAATGGTCAGATGCCTTTCTTACCTCAAGCTTTCCATCAAACATATGAATGGAGTGACCTTGCTGGCGGATGTGGACCAGGGACAACAAGTTTCTCTTGAGCTGTGGGAGATATAGAACATGATCCAGAAGAAAGTCTGGAAGACCAGGCAGTTTAAGCCTGATTGTGCCAAGCCCTGATGGCTTGATTTTTGACTGATCTGCAAAGTATACTGCTCCATCAACATTATCAGTGAAATCTTCAAAAAAATCTTTCCTATGAGTCATATGACAGGTTGCTCCTGAATCAAGCAACCAGTCATTTTTCGAAGAAGCAAGTGAAGCATTAAACAAATCTTCATTTACTCCAATGTTACACTGTGCCTCAATATAGTGAACGGATTCAGGTGCTTTACCTTTGTCCGTGTCATCAGTTTTACCTTTCTGCTGATTTCTTCTCTGCTCAATCTTTTCCCATGGTAGCTTGCATGTAGAAGCATCATGAGATCCATTTCGTTTGCAGCGAATGCAATGTAAGTCTGCCTTTTCTGCTTGAGAATGTCTGCCCCCCCTGCCTCTGAAATATCTTTCTCTTTCTCTTGAATGCATACTGCAACAAAAATTATTTTTGCTGATAGAAAAATAATTTTGCTGATAAAAATTACTTCTGCCAAAAAAATCCTCACTTTACAGCCTTTTAAATCCCTCTAATATGTGACAGAAGGCATCAGAATTTCATTGAAATATTATAACATTTTATGCTTCAATACAGCATAAAAAAAACTGTGCAAATGTTCTGACTGATATGACTTTGAATGCTTTTGAAAACTGCTTATATAACCCCTTTGAAAACTGCTTACAATACAATACTCAAAACTGCCATCATAAATACATATCAACAGCACAACATTATACCGCCATTAAAATCATCTTTCTTGTCATTCTCAAACTTTTTGAGATGAATCAGGTTTAAAGTTATATGGTTATATGCATAAATAAACTGCGCAATACAGCCTTATAAAAAACATCTCCTCCTGTCACGCATCAAAACATATCCTCCTTATGCATCAAAACAGCGCATATTCGAACTTACTACTTTCTATGTCAGCAGGTTTTACCATCAAAACAACGCATACCCTGCTGTCGACACCATCCCATCAATAACAAAAAGCTTTATACTTGCAACAACAATATATAATCGACCTCAGAAAAAAAAAACGTATTCAAAAAAATATTCAAGCAGCTCATAACCAGGACAGTGCGCATTTAATCGAGAAGCAGTCGATGGATATTGAGGGAAATGACTGGGAAATCCGGTTGCTTGTGATGTAGACGTAGCATTATCTTCTTTCCATTAGCGCAAGGGAGCTGGAGGCATTTAATATACAGCTAAATCGGCGCCGCGCAGGCTTATTATCGGGCTCTCTGCCATGTCTGTCGGTCCTCTGCCATCTCTAAAGCCGAAAATGGGATTTAATATATATAGCTAAATACCAAATATTCTCAGCTCGGCAGCATTTACTGAAAGTACCATACTCTGTAAAGCAGCGGCGGCATAACAGACACATCACCCAATGTTATACAAACACATCCCGACTCCCACAGACCAGAATGTGGAAAATTATTGAATTCTCCAGTCAAACTGAGGCATAGATAGTGCGAAATATGGCAGAGGGTAACGGCACGATGCACGATTTCAGGAAACGATTTTGACAGAAACAAAATTTATCAAATCTTGGAAGCCAGAAATGGACTGGAGTTCATCTTTGGACATGTATGATGAATATGAGAAGCTCGTTATACGAACGAATACTCCCAGGATTGTGATTGATAACGCTGTGTGTAAAATGCAAGAATTCATTCAAAGTGGTAGAGAAAAACGATCTTACAGTACATTCAAGATCATCACAAGCGCTTCACGCCCGGAGAGAAAAAAAAACTAATGAAGCACAAACAAAGTCTCAGCATTCATGCAAAGGAGCACCCGTTAGTATGAACGACCGTCCAGAGTCCACCTTCATTGCCCTGCGGCTATGCAGAAGGAGAACGCTCAGGGAAATTAAAACGGATGCGCAGATAATGTCAGGACAGAGAATGTCAGGACACAGGCACGGATGCGCAGTGAATGTCAGGACAGAGGCACGGATGCGCAGTGAATGTCCAGGCAGGAGTTACAACTATTTTAGGGACTGGGACCTGAGCTCTGATACCATGTCAGGCCAGGGTAACTCCAGGATGAGCGGGAGAGAAAACTGATAATATTATTCATTAGTTAACTTATATTTATATACATAAATACAACGGATCAGTTCATCTTCTAGATGACTGTCCAGTTCACCCATCCGTTTCGGATTAGGTGTCAATAGGAAACATAACCATGGAGGAATATGGTAAAAATTTTATCGAGCTATTGAGGTATGTTAGCTTCATCAAGGATGAAAAATTTAAAATACATAGATATATTAGTGGTTTACCATCTTTTTATGGATACAAGCTTAAATTTGATGAGCCCAAAACCTTAGAAACAACCATGAGAAAGGCGGAGCAACTGTATCAACAGAGTAGGAACAAATCAGTTCTGCAGAGGACTGAGAAGCAAAAAGAGGAATTTTTAAAGAACAAAGGAAGAAAGGGTTTAAACCCTTACCTTTTAAGAGTAATTCCCCAATAAACCAACACACAACACTATCTCCTAAAGAGCTAGAAGAGGGTGAATTATCAAAGAAGAAACTTCAGTCTCCACCCATTAAATGTTGGGGTTGTAAAGGGGATCATAGATAGAGGGAATGTCCTCATAAAGCTGAAAATATGATGACTGTACACAACATACAACCAATAACTATAGTGGACGATGTGGGCAAGGGTATGCCAAGAATCTATGTAGCACTAGATAGCAGGAAAGCTAAGCATTAGGCACATATGATAGAAGTGAAAGTTAAGCTTAAAAACAACCGTATTTCTATCTTAATTGACTTAGGAGCTAGTCATAGTTACATTGATTCGAAACTGGTTGTGTTGAGAAATGACAACAAGAAATTCTAGTTTAATTTCTCCTTGAATTACAATGAGAATTAAAATCAAATTCTATTCTCATAGCAACTTGTAAATAGTTAATTAAGTTTAATTAACTTAATTAACTTAGGAATTTCAAGTTGGAAGCCTTTTTGTAGTCATGTATATGTTCTCCCTAAATTTTAGGGGTCCAGTATGAGTTTAAATTGACTTTGAAATTAGATCACTCAGCGTACTAAGTTATGTTCAGTTAAATTAGTTCCAAACTGTTTGTCACGAACTAATAGAGAGTTAACAATTAGTTGGTGCACTAGTGCCTCCACAAGTGTCACTCTAGTTAACTGAAGATTCCCTCATCAGAAACTCATGCATGCCAATTCTGAAAAAGACCCAGTTGAGACAGAGTGCAGGGACAATGTACTATCAGTTGTATTATTTACTGGAGTGTAAATATCATGCATGCATTAGAGATTGATCCTATGTTTGGATTACGTAGTTTTGGAAGCATAAATACATGTTATTCATCCTAGGAATTACACAAGAGATTAGGGGCTTGGAGAGCTGCAGAATTGGCTAAGTTTTGGCCAAGAGCTAGTTTGTGAGATGAGAGAGTTGAGCATACTTGTGCGGAATTATTCTAGTGAGAACACAATTTGTATCTTCAATCATATCCATAATATATGCAATACATATAATGGGGTTTTGAGAAGTGGCTTTTCCCAGATACATGTTGTGTTATGTGCCATTGATTTATCTTCTTCTTGTTCATATTGTTTTCAATCGATCTATTGGCTTCCGCTGGTCGAAAGTAGAAGTAGATTCTTGTCCCGTGCTTTAGTACATTGCATGAGCTTGTGAATCTACAATATTTTCTACATGGTATCGGAGTTGAGAACAATATACAAGAGGAAATTTCAAAGTTTTGAGTTTTGGTTTACACCACAACACCCAGGTTATTGGAAGCATTTTCAAAGTTTTATTTCCAAGGAGGAGGACGATTTCTTCATTATTTATGACTAGGTTTTACCAATGAGGAAGGGCGAATCATTTATAAGGAGAGGAGAAATTTTTATAAGCTTCCAACACTCTAATTCTCAAAGGCCTAGTAGCTTCTTTAGTACTTATTTGCTCAAAATTTATGGTTAAATTGTTGACGCATTTTTGGAAGTTGCCTATGCCAAGGAAAGGACCAAATTTTTCAACATTATTAATGAGTTCCCTGTGCCAAAAAGACTAAAGTTGTCATTAAGGAGAAAAGCCAAACTGCCACACACTTATAGTCAAGGTTCAAATTAAAAGTTCATATCTCCAGGAAGAAGGAATAAGTTCGTACTAGGCACATTTAATGGTCATATAATTATCTTGAGGCCATACTCATTTCACATTCAGTCAAGGCTAAATTATCATTGGAAAGTACAATAGTAGCTTACCTTGGGAGGATGAAATTATTCTCTAGGAGGCCGAATTGATCCTGAGCATTAAAGTCAAATTACCAGGCCATCAACGCCAAAATCATTGAAGTCTGTCCCTCTTATCAACCAGAGAATGTCCCGCTGTTGGCAGGATATTGACAACCTAGAGTTAAGAGGAAAATGCATGCAGATCTCCAGGTTAGATTTGGTGACGGCAGAGGAGTCCGACCGGAGGGTCGAATAATTCAGCGTCATAATTGATTAGACATGCTGACTCGGCAGGCTCCATTAAATTCCAGCAGGGCTCGAAGGACAAGTGAGATAAGGGCAACTATGACAGAAGCAGGTGACAAAGATTTTTGCAGTTTTCATGATCTGTGATGGTATGAGCCGCCGAAATATGATCAGGAAGGGGGACACTTGGCAAGATATGGAGCAGGCAGGGAGCGGTGACCGTAAGGGGGTGCAATTATACCATAACCCAACCAACATACCATCACGCAACAATTATGATGATCTGACGTGTAAGTTGCACAGAGAAAAGCGACCATACACCGGTAATTTCCCCGGAATTCGATATTTAACCACTATCAGAGGCAACGGGAAAAGCATTGTTTTATCGTGTAGCAAGACAGAACCTCTTCACTCTGCAGATAGAGCTCAGGAAAAAGCTAGGAGAGTAAGAAATACAATGGCAGGGGAGGGCAGCCGCAATGAGTCTGCCAACAAAGACCTTCGGCAAGCGAGAGAGATGTATGAAACGCGGACCTCACAAAGGAATAAGCGTAAGATTATCAACTTAGAAGCCATGGTCCAGGAAGAGGAGAACAAGCTTTCAGACCAGCAAATTGGAAAAGAAGTGGACTGGATCCTGGACCCTGGAACAGTCAGCACTCACGCTACTCAATTCGTCAGAACCCAAGCTGAGAGTTGGTGCATGAAGACCCTTCTTGCGAAAGCTCTGGGTATTCAGGGAGAACATGCGGAGCAGTTGCGAAAGCTTCAGAATTTCACAAAAGCTATGAGGCATGATCATATGGCGGTCGTTGAGAGTAGTGAATTCAAGCTGAGTGCGCTGGAGCAACAGGTCGACACTATCGACAAGAAACTCACGGTTCTGATTAAACTCTTAAGACATGTCATTGGTCAAGACAGCAAGCCTTCAGATATGCAGAAGGGAGATCCGACTGGAGATCAGCAGGGCAATCCTCCCAAGCCAGGACAGGTCAACATGTCAAGGTCTGCACCGGTCCTGGAGACGTTTAAACATATCTGATTCTGTAGTCTCTCAGACTCCACGTCCTCGGCGGTCAGTCTCTTTATTTTCGCGGCTTGCTATCCTCGCTTCCTTCTTCTTTGCGGGTTGATATGTTTACTGTCTAGGTAGCCTGTCTAATGTCTTCTCCGACAGGTCTTCCTCTGTTTATGTCCTTCTGTTAGTTCTAGTTCTTTGCTGCCCTGCGAGGTGTGCTGGTTTTTAGTTTTTAGTTTCTCTGTCTTCTCTTTTTGGTCTCCTGAAGTAAGGCCTGCTGTTAAGCGGCCCGTAGTCTGCAGATGCAGAAGTTTTGTACTATATTTTCTTTTTGTCAATATCAAAAGCTGACTTACAAAAAAAAAAACCAGAGCATGTCCCAGGTGTTGCCCTCTAGTGACATTTGTAAACATCCAATATTATTATCAATTAAAAATCAAATTTTTGCCTCAGATATTCACTGGAGTTGTTTTTCAGAGTTTGTCTTCAAATTGTTTGACGAAAGTTCTCAGTTATTTGTTGAAAGTATTTTCTAGAATCCGCATACTAAATGTTTGTAGAAAAGTGTCAAAGAAAAAAGTTTGAATTTTTGGAAACATTTGCTTGAATTTTATTTGGATACATTACATTTTTTCTTCCAAATTTTCATTATTGTTACAAAATATAACACCTTAGTGCAAAGCCATTCACATGGTGTTAGAACTAGCGGAACATGGTGTATTATCACCATTGTCATATAGGCAACAACTTCCTTTTCTTTAAATAAGGATGGGTCCTCGACAAGGGAGGATTCCTTAGTAGCTTTAGGGGTTCCTAAGGAAAGAGTAAATCAAGTCGAAGGATACCTATCTCTCTATTCACAATGGCACCATTAAGTTACGTTATTCAAGGCAAAGAGAAAGTGGTTTATTATTGCAAGTTCTAGATTTGAGTGGATAAAGGTAGATGAAGTCCACCCATATCCTCCACGAGATATGCGCGGAGTTGGGTCCCTTGTCCTACAAACAAGGGGCTCTCATACAACAATTTGGTGTTTGGCTTGGCCGTGACCTTAAAATTGGATGTAATAATAATGATTCACCAAGTAATATATATATATATATATATATATTGTGGTGTGGTTAGTGAATGTGTGGGGGGCCCCCAGGGCATGTACAGGCACACGATGTGTGCACTGCCTAGTGGGTGAAAAAGTGCGTGGAGGTGTTCACCATTGACCTTCACCACTTGGTAGCGATTATCCTATTACTGGAGGTATATAATGTTGTAATGTATATATGGAAGGAAGTTAAACATGAAATTATATATATATATATATATATATATATATATATATATATATATAGATATATAAGCATAAATTTTCATATATAGATACTTTTAATTAATATAAATTTTACTTTATATATTGATGATGATGTAATATATTATGTTAATTAAAAAAAATTGCCAGTGGAT
Organism: Pinus tabuliformis; assembly: GCA_031772625.1. NCBI lineage: Eukaryota > Viridiplantae > Streptophyta > Pinopsida > Pinales > Pinaceae > Pinus > Pinus tabuliformis. The sequence continues at coordinate 534,952,235 of CM062813.1, read as the reverse complement.
TGTTGCCACTGTAGAATGAGGGACCTAGCCCATGGTTATGACCATTGAACTCTTGCCATGTGGAATGACCTATGTCAGTGTTAAGTGATTTTAGTAGGGCCAACATGCAAATGCATGCATGTCATATGTTGAAGAAAAAGCTTGGTAGGCCACTTCATGTCTAATGTGAATTGAGTATGTATGCAGAATTACCAAGTGAAGCAGGGGAAGGAGGTTGTATGTCGTACAATTAGTTACCAACATAGAGTATTGGAATCGAATTGAGTGTGAATACAGTGACAAGAGTGTTACAGGCAACATAAATTGAATTTTCGAGCTATAAAAGAAATTGGGAAAAATAGGCTAAACTTAATGGGGGCATAACTTTTAGCCTAGATCTCAGAATAATACAAAGAGATAGTCAATAGAAAGCTATTGACAAGGATTTGTTTTTGGCAAACCCATAATTTGTAACTGGGGGAGAATTTCGGGAGAAATTTTATAGGAAAGACTACAAGTGGTCAACAGTAAAAAATTTCATAATGGAAAATAAGAGTGCAAAAGATGCCTAGGGACCTTATAGTGAAGAAGAAGAGGTTAGGAATGTAAATATCAACCTGGTTAATGCTAAACTAGAGTCCAATGGCCATGGAGTGGAAAATCCAGATGATAGAAATCTAGAAGAGACCACAAGAATCCTCAAAATAGAAGTACTCAGCGACAAGGTTGACAATGAGACGCTGGTAAAGGAACAACAACAAATTAACAACCAAATTTTGGAGAGTTGAACAAAATTCAAAAAGAATTGGACCAACAAATGAGTCCAAACAAGCTTATGAACATAATGCTAGGGTTAAAGAAAAATATGTTGGAAGCTCAAGGCATTCTAGGAGTGATACTAAGCAACATTATCATTCAGTGAGGAGGTCAAGTAAGAGGGCCTATATGACCTTAGAACCAGGTAGCAACCCAAGTGTGTCACTCGTTAGAAAGTTAAACAAAAAACCAGACAAAGAAGATTTACTAGGGGAGTTGAGAAAAAGTAAGCCTCCCAAATTCAATGGGGAGCATAAGAAAGAAGAAGAAGTTGAGGCTTGGCTATAAGAGATGAGGAAATATATGCAACTGTATAATTACTCATCAAACTTGGAAGCCAGAATTGTCGGTTCTCTTTTTTTCCACTGGAAAAATCGTAATTTTATTCATCATGAGTAAAATTACATGTTGTAGATGCTGTAATAGCATATGCTGTAACAAAACTTGTCCTGCTAAAATCAGGAGCTAATAATCAATCAATAGTCTATCTAGGCTTTCCTACCCTTCTTTTTTTCCACTTTCCGCCAGCCTTCATTGTTAGGCGGAGCTGTTACAATAATCATTTGTGCTTCATTTGTGGCAGCCATGATGTCTTTTTCAGAATCTGAGCTTGTTGATGAGTATGCTCGCTTGCTGCCTCCAATTTCCTGCCCGGAGTTCTCATATTGCTGCTGTGGGTTACTTGCATTTGTATCTATTGCTCCTTCAATCAGATTTTCATTATTCTGTAGGTGGTGTGGATAGCTTTCTTTGCTGATTTCTGGATTATTCCTTCCGTCTTCATCTTCTTGTAGAATGCTGGTGGTTTCTGCATTCTTTTCCTCTTCTATATCCTCTGCCCATGTGGCTGTAAATTGCCATCCTTTCGGCTTTGGTGGTTGTCTCCTTTTCCTATCTTTTTTGTTTTGTGGGCATGCACTCTGAAGATGACCTGTTTGTCGACATATGCGGCAGCGGAAGGCAGTGTTTTCATAATCCAGTGGTTGTGCCCATTGCTTTCCATTATGGATTAGGAGAATGTGCTCTGGTAGGCCTTGACTGAGGTCTACCTCCACACATATCCTGGCAAATGTGTAGATATCCTTGGATAGGCGCTCATGATCTACTTTTAAAAAAGATCCCAGGGTGTTGCCAATTCCTTCCAGTACTTTGTAGTGCCAAAAGTGTATAGGTAGGTTAAACAATTTTACCCAGACTGGCATTTTGGTGACCACCATGCTGTTTGGATCGAAATCCGGGAACCAAGATTTCAAGAAAAGGCCAGCGTTTCCCCAAAACCATGGTCCCTCGTTCAAAGCATATTCTTTGTCCATTATGGTGTCAAATTTGACAATAAAGAATCCCTTTGAACAGAGATGGATATCACAGTTTTCTGTCCATATGGAGTAAATCCATTGACGAAGGGCTTCCGGTTTGGGCCAAAATCCATTGAACCTGCATATCACTGCTTTAGTTGAATAATCAGCTTGTATTTCATTTACCTCTGGTATGGAGATTGTTAAAGCAGGGTTCTGTGTTGTCTGCTCAACAATGTAGGCCCCTGGTGCTGTAGCTTGCTGTTCTGGTTTCTTTTGTGGTTCCATCTTCCCTTTGACTGCATCTTTGAAGGAAGCAGGTCCTTTTGAACTTGAGCCGGGGCAGCCTCCGCGCAATCTCGTGCTGAGACAGATGGTAGAGTCCTTTGCTATACCGTATTCCATTAGCTTGAACCCCTCCTGAATTACCTTCCCTGCGTAGAGGAGTAGTTGTTTGCATGGTGGGATTCCAGTCTTTTCATGTATCCTCTGTTTGAGGGTTTCTGTTGCCTCCCATTTCCCAATTTCGATGCATATTGTGTTCCCTCCCATAGATCTAATAAAGAGAGAGCTTTTTCTATCTTCAATCGTCTTTTCCGGTGAGTGTATTTCCAGATCTGACCTGCATAGGGGTAGATCTGCTCTACAGAGGTCTAGATCGGAAAGCCTATGACCCGATCTGTGCTCAAAGCTATTGTTCAATGGATATGATGCCCCGTCTGGGCTCAACGGCGGTTGTTCTGAGGGCCCATGACTCGGTCTGAGCACAGTGCTGTTGGTCGGTGGATATGCTGCCCAATCTGGGCTCATCGGCGGTTGATTGGTCATATGGAAGACAAGATCTGTGCGACAGTTCAAATCAGAGTTTCGACCTGTAAAGGGCTTTTTAAATTCATCATACCTTTTGCTTTGTTGACGTTCTGCCGTCCTGTGATCTCCATTCTGACTCGGGACAGCACCCACCGATGCAGTTGCTGCCGCAGATCGGACTTTCAATAGCTCGATCCTTCTTGGTTCCGTAGGCAGAGCCGCCCCTGTTGGACCTTTCGGGGGTTTATCAGCAGTATTCGCCGTCTTTTGTTGCAGATCCCTCCAGATTTGCACTTCAGCCCTTCTTTTCGCCTTTGACTGCTGCGAAATTAGTGGTATCCTTGCTCTCGGCCATGCAAAGTTGATCAAAACCCCTCGCGCTGGTTCACGCTTCTTTCTTTGGGAGATTCCAGAGGTTTGACAGGCACGGGTGAGAGCCATTCCTTCGCCGGTTCGATCTTGGGTCGCCGCTGCAGCTCCGTTTCTCCCTGACTTTCCAGAATTGTCGGTTCTCACCTGAAAGGCAAGGATAATTTATGGTGGGTGAAGCTCAAGGTAGTGAAGCACTTGGATGAGAGGAGACTTACATGGGAGAAATTTAAGGTGTATTTCTATTGGAAATATCTATCATAAAACTACTATGAGCGAAAAAGGCAGGAATTCTTCAAGCTCCAGTTAGGAAACATAACCATGGAGGAGTATGGTAAAAAATTTATCGAGCTATTGAGGTATGTTAGCTTCATCAAGGATGAAAAATTTAAAATACATAGATATATCAGTGGTTTACCATCTTTTTATGGATACAAGCTTAAATTTGATGAGACCAAAACCTTAGAAACAACCATGAGAAAGGCGGAGCAACTGTATCAATAGAGTAGGAACAAATCAATTCTGTAGAGGACCAAGAAGCAAAAAGAGGAATTTTAAAGAACAAAGGAAGAAAGGGTTTAAACCCTTACCTTTTAAGAACAATTCCCCAATAAACCAACACACAACACTATCTCCTAAAGAGCTAGAAGAGGGTGAATTATCAAAGAAGAAGCTTCAGTCTCCACCCATTAAATGTTGGGGTTGTAAAGGGGATCATAGATAGAGGGAATGTCCTCATAAAGCTGAAAATATGATGACTGTATACAACATACAACCAATAACTATAGTGGACGATGTGGGCAAGGGTATGCCAAGAATCTATGTAGCACTAGATAACAGGAAAGCTAAGCATTAGGCACATATGATAGAAGTGAAAGGTAAGCTTAAAAACAACTGTATTTCTATCTTAATTGCCTTAGGAGCTAGTCATAGTTACATTGATTCGAAACTGGTTGTGTTGAGAAATGACAACAAGAAATTCCAGTTTAATTTCTCATTGAATTAAACTGAGAATTAAAATCGAATTCTATTCTCATAGCAACTTGTAAATAGTTAATTAAGTTTAATTAACTTAATTATCGTAGGAATTTCAAGTTGGAAGTCTTTCTGTAGTCATGCATATGTTATCCCTAAATTTTAGGGGTCCGGTATGAGTTTAAATTGACTTGGAAATTAGATCACTCAGTTTACTGAGTTATGTTCAGTTAAATTAGTTCCAAACTGTTTGTGGAACTAATAGAGAGTTAACAATCAGTTGGTGCACTAGTGCATCCACAAGTGTCACTCTAGTTAACTGAAGATTCCCTCATCAGAAACTCATGCATGTCAGTTCTGAGAAAGACCTAGTTGAGACAGAGTGCGTGGACAATGTACTATCAATTGTATTATTTACTGGAGTGTAAATATAATGCATGCATTAGAGATTGATCCTATGTTTGGATTGCGTAGTTTTGGAAGCATGGATTCCCTTTAATTATGTGTTATTCATCCTAGGAATTACACAAGAGATTAGGGGCTTGGAGAGCTGTAGAATTGGCTAAGTGTTGGCCAAGAGCTAGTTTGTGAGATGAGAGAGTTGAGCATACTTGTGCGGAATTGTTCTAGTGAGAACAAGCTTTGTATATTCAATCATATTCATGATATATGAAATACATATAATGGGGTTTTTAGAAGTGGCTTCCCCAAATACAACTTGTGTTATGTGCCATTGATTTATCTTCTTCTTGTTCATATTGTTTTCAATCAATCTATTGGCTTTCTCTGGTCGAAAGTAGAAGTAGATTCTTGTCCCGTTCTTTAGTACATTGTATGAGCTTGTGAATCTACAATATTTTCTACATGGTATTAGAGTTGAGAACAATATACTAGAGAAAATTTCAAGGTTTTGAGTTTTGGGTTACAGGTGAAATTTGAATTTTCAATACATACTTTAGGATCGAAAAATGACGTTCTACGATTTGCGGCTTGAGTATGCCTTGGAAGGCATCTTGAATTTTATAGCCTAGAGGGACATAATGGAGGCTGTGCTAGAGGATAATGGCTTGAAGGAATTCGTTGATCAAGAAATTCCTAAGCCAATAGCATCAGATGCACAAAATTTGGCCGAATGGAAGAAGTGTGTGGCGAAGGTGAGGCGGATAATACTTGAGGGAGTTCGAGACCACATTGTCTCGAGTCTCCATGGAAAGGAAACTCCGTATGCTATGTGTATAACATTGACGAACTTTTATAAAAAAAACAACAACCAAAGGAAATTGGCACTGAAGGACAAATTTGGAAAGATAAAAATGGAGAAAGGTGAGACGATTCCAAAATACTTGACCAAATTCACTCAGTGTCGTGATGAACTTGGAAGTGTTGGAATCATGGTTGTCAAGTATGATATGGTGAGTATTTCTCTTCTAGGACTCCCAAAGAGTTGGCATAGTTATTAGGACTCTGTCAATGGTCGGGAGAAGCTGCCAGATTGGGAACGAGTGTGGTTGGATTTGATGCAAGAGGAAACCAAGAGGAACACCAGGGATGGCTCTTCATCAAAGACTGATGACGAAGAGAACTGTGCCTTAGCAATTAAGACGAAGAAGGGGAAAGGGAAAGCTTCCCATTCCAAATCAGATTCTTATCATGGAGGTAAGAAGAAAGACATGACGAAAGTTAAGTGCTTTCATTGTCATGCTTTGGGCCATTTTGCTACAAATTGTCCACTCAAGAAGTCCAAGAAGAAGTCCTCAGGAAAAGAGATAGGTGAGGCTTTGGCCTCTCAATTCAAATCAGACTTTTCCCTCATTGCATGCATGGTGTCATCAATGATTGGAAATGTATGGTACTTAAACAGTAGAGATTCATTCTACATGACTAGCAACAAAGAGTTATTCAGCGACCTAGGGGAGAAATATCTCGAGATGCATATCGAGATGGGCGACCACGGGAAGTATAATGTTACTGGATTGGGCACGATTACTTTTCATAGGGAGCATGGGGCTCCAATCACCTTAAAGAATGTTATGTATGTGCCCGGGCTAAAGAAGAACTTGGTATCCATTGCCATGCTTGAGGATAGAGGCTATGATGTGATCTTCTTGAAAGGTAAGGTGTTCCTTTGACACATAGCCACAGGTCAAGTAAAGAAGATAGGGATTGGGGTGAATAATATCTATAAGATAGAGGTAGAGGAGTGCATTTCTTTGAGCACAAAAGCAGAAAGGGTGTAGAGCCGAGACATTGTTGAGTTGTGGCACAGGAAATTGGGCCACTTGCATCATGGGGCTATGAAGATATTTCAGCAGATCTCTGCCAGTCTTCCCAAAGGTATGCTTGAGAAAGTTGATACATGCAACGGGCGTACTTTGGGAAAATACACCAAGTCTTCCTTTCACGACAGAGACAATTGATAAAATGATATTCTAGAGCAAGTCCATTCAGATGTGTGTGTACATTGTCGACAACATCCATGGCCAAACATAGGTATTATGATATATTTGTTGATGACTATTCTTGTAAATGTTGGATATTTTTCATGCGGAAAAAGGATCAAACTTTCACAAAGTTTTGTGAGTTTAAAGCATTGGTGGAGAAAGAGTTGGGCAATAAGGTTAAAGATCTACGAAGTGATAATAGTGGTGAGTATGTCTCAAACGGGTTTAAGAACTTCTGTACAACGAAAGGGATTAAACGGGAGTTAACGACACCCCATAACCCTCAATAGAAAGGGGTGGCAGAGAAGAAGAACATAAGCATAGTAGGGGCAACAAGGGTGATGTTGCATGATCAGAGCCTACCACTACACTTGTGGGTTGAGGAATGAAACACAACGACTTATGTTTAGAACCGTAGCCCACATTAGATACTTGAGATGAAGACACCAGATGAGGCTTATTCTAGTAATAGGCAAGATGTTGGTCACTTTAGGATTTTTGGGTCATCGGTATATTGCCATGTGACCAAAGATGCATGGAAGAAGCTTGAGCCTACAATAGAGTTGGGGATATTTGTGGGGTACACTGATACACCTCACAACTATCGAGTGTACTTGCTGACCAATAGGATAACAATGGTTTGCAGGGATGTCAGATTTGATGAGGATAAGGCCATGTGAGTTTCCCTTGAGAGGGAGCTTGAGCTACAGGCATATGAGGATATTTTAGATCCTAAGGTTGAGGAGCCTCATATTGATGTGGAGTAGCCACATGAAGAGGATCTGGGAGTGGATACATCCACTCAAACAGAGTCTTCCAGAGAGGAAGGAAAGCGCACCAGAGAGGCTGATAGATTGTTGGATGATGCATGAGAGAATTTGGGAGCACCCACTTCTCAGCGCAGGTAGAGGATATCACCTGAGAGGTACAATGGATACATGGCTCTTATGGGCGAATGTGTTGTGATAGAGCCATCTTCCTTTAAGGAAGCAGTGCAACAACCGGTTTGGGTTGATGCCATGGTGGAGGAGTATGACTCCATAGTTCGTAATAGTGTTTGGGATGTGGTCCTGAGACTGGAGGACAAGTCAGTGGTGAGCTCCCGTTGGATTTACAAGGTAAAGCAAGCTGCAGATGGTAGTGTGGAGAAGCATAAGGCTAGATTTGTGGCCCACGACTTTTCATAGGTAGAGGGGATTGATTATGATGAGACCTTTGCTCTTGTTGCAAGGTACTCGTCGATTAGATCTATATTGGCACTATTAGCACAGATGGGTTGGAAGATACATCAGATGGATGTAAAGACAACCTTCCTTAATGGCATGATTGAGGAAGAGGTGTACATAGAGCAACCTGAAGGTTTTGAGACCTTTGACTGTGAGTCACATGTGTTCTAGCTCAAGAGAGCATTCTATGGGCTGAAGAAAGTATCTCATGCTTGGTACACCGGGATAGATAGCTACTTCACCAGGTTGGGCTTCACGAAGAGTGAAGCGGATGCGAACCTGTACCACATAGTGGTGGAAGGTAAACTGTTGATCATTGTACTTTATGTTGATGATCTCATATTGACAGGTGATGAGTAGATGAGGACCTTGCAAGAGAGTTTGAGATGAAGGACATGGGGCTTATGAATTACTTTCTTGGCATGGAAGTATGGCAAGGAAATGGGGAGTTGTTTGTGTCTCAGGGAAAGTATGCCAACGAGACACTTAGGAGATTCCGCATGGAGAACAACAAACCCATGGAGACTCCTCTAGTAGGTAATTGGAGGAAGGAGGATGCTACTTTAGGGGAAGTAGTGGAAGCTACTGTTTATAGAAATCTTGTGGGTTCACTCATGTACTTGGTGAACATGCGGCTGGATATGTGCTATGTAGTTAACCAACTTAGTCAAATGTTGGTTAGGGTTACCAAGCTATATTGGAAGGTGGAAAAGCATGTGTTGAGATACCCCAGGGGCACTTCTTAGTATGGATTATGGTACAAATGGAGAGAGGGAGTGAAGCTTCAAGGCTTCACCAATGTAGATTGGATAGGGAGTCCATTCGACCGGAAGAGCACATCAAGAGGGATCTTTAGTATTGGGTTAGCGGAAATTTCTTGGTACAACAGGAAACATAGATCGGTTGCACTCAGTTCGGCAGAGGCAAAGTACATGGCTGCGAGTCAGACAACATGTGAGCCCATCTGGATGAGGAAGATCCTGGTTGGTTTGTTTGGTCAGGAGATGGATCCAACTATGATTTACTGTGATAATCATAGTTGTATCAAACTATTAGAAAATCCAGTTTTTCATGATCAGTCCAAGCATATTGATATTGGATATCATAATCTTAGAGATTGTGTATTGAGGTGGATTATGTTGTTAGAGTACATTCCCACGGAGGAGAAAGACTTTGACATTTTAACAAAGGCATTGTCAAGATGTAAATTTGAATTTCACAGAGACGGGATCAGAGTAGATGATAATCCCTTTCTTGTTGAGAGGGGTGTTGAGAAATGGAAACAAGAAATTCCAGTTTAATTTGTCCTTGAATTAAAATAAGAATTAAAATCGAATTCTATTATCATAGCAGCTTGTAAATAGTTAATTAAGTTTAATTAACTTAATTAACTTAGGAATTTAGAGTTGGAAGTATTTCTGTAGTCATGTATATGTTCTCCCGAAATTTTAGGGTTCTAGTATGAGTTTAAATTGAGTTGGAAATTAGATCACTCAGTTTACTGAGTTATGATCAGTTAAATTAGTTCCAAACTATGTGTGGAACTAATAGAGAGTCAACAGTCAGTTGGTGCACTAATGAATCCACAAGTGTCACTCTAGTTAATTGAAGATTCCCTCATCAGAAACTCATGCATGTCAGTTCTGAGAAAGACCCAGTTGAGACTAGAGTGCAGGGACAATGCACTATCAATTGTATTATTTACTGGAGTGTAAATATCATGCATGCCTAAGAGATTGATCCTATGTTTGGATTGCACAGTTTTGGAAGCATGAATTCCCTTTAAATACGGGCTATTCATCCTAGGAATTACCCAAGAGATTAGGGGCTTGGAGAGCTGTATAATTTTCTAAGTGTTGGCCAAGATCTAGCTTGTGAGCTGAGAGAGTTGAGAATACTTGTGCGGAATTTTTCTAGTGAGAACAAGCTTTGTATCTTCACTCATATTTATGATATATGCAATACAAATAGCGGGGTTTTTGAGCAGTGACTTTCCCCAGATACATCTTGTGTTATGTACCATTGATTTATCTTCTTCTTGTTCATATTATTTTCAATCGATCTATTGGCTTCCGATGGTCGAAAGTAGAAGTAGATTCTTGTCCTGTGCTTTAGTGCATTGCATGAGCTTGTGAATCTACAAGTTGAAAATTTTAATTTAAAGAAGCCTAAACATTGCAAAGCTTGGTTAGTATAGTTAGCCATAGGTGCAAAGAGGAAAATTATAGAATTGGTTAAGGAATGTCCAATTGATATGAATGGATTGAGCACAAGGGTTGAGTTGAGTGTAATTTTATTGGGATCTTATGACTATTTAATTGGCATGGACTGGCTAGAGAAGAACCAAGCAGTTTTGGATTGCTATATCAAGTCCTTTACTTGTATTGATGATGAAGGAAAAAAATGCAGGCCCAGGGAATTCCTAGGCCAATATCCATTAGACAGGTATCAACTATGCAACCAAAGAAATTTCAGAAAAGGATGCTAGATCCTTGCAACTCACTTGGAGGAAGAAAATATAGATCAAAAATTTAATTTGGAAAATTACCCAGTACTAAAGGAATTTACAAATGTATTCGTTGAGATACCTGAATTACCTCTAAGGAGGGATATATATTTCTCTATTGATCTGGTGCTAGGAGTTGTTTCAGTATCTAAGACACCATACAAGATGAGTACTCTAGAACTCAAAGATTTTCATGTGAAGTTGGAGGAATTATTAAAGTAAATATATATACACCCCAATGTATCACCAAGGAGTGCACCGATTCTTTTTGTTAAAAATAAAGATGGTACATTATGATTATGTGTTGATTTCCGACAATTAAATAAAGTCACTATTAAAAAAATACCCATTACCAAGGATTGGTGATTTGTTAGATAAACTCTTTGGAGCTAAAATATTTTCTAAAATTGACTTGAGGTCAGCATATCATCAACTGCTGATTAAAGAGGAGGATATCAATAAAGTTGCATTTAGAACTTGTTATGGACACTATGAGTTCGTAGTGGTTCCTCTTGGATTATCCAATGCACGAAGATCTTTTATATGCCTAACGAATGGTGTTTTATGAGAGTATCTAGAAAAAATTGTCATTGTTTTTCTGGATGATGTATTAATATATTCTAAATCAGAGGAGGGGGATGAAAAACATCTGAGATTTGTTTTACAGGTGCTCAAGGAACACTGGTTGTATGCAAAGATCAGAGAATTTACTTTTACCAAAAGCAGATCCATTATTTGTGTCACATTATTTCAGAAGATAGAATAGTTATGGACTCGGAGAAAATTAAGGCCATCAAGGAATGGCCAACATCGAAGAATGTTACTGAAGTTATGTCTTTTATGGGCATGGTTGGTTATTTTAGGAGGTTTATTAAAGGGTTTTCCAGGATATCACATCCTATTAATTCATTACAGATAAAGGGTGTAAAATTTGAATTCTCATCTAAGTGTGAGGAAGCCTTTCAATATTTAAAGGCTTTGTTGACCAGAGCTCCAATATTAAAAATTATAGATCCAAATGATGACTTTTTGGTATGCATAAATGAATGCAAGGAAGGACTGGGAGGTGTGCTCATGCAAAATGGGCATGCAATATGTTATGAGTCCAAAAAATTAAAAGAGCACGAAAGGAATTATGTTGCCCATGATTTGGATCTAGTAGTTATAATCCATGCACTTAAAATGTGAAGACATTACCTCATGGGTCAGAAATTCAAGTTACAAATTGATCATTATGGGTTATGACATTTATTTGAATAGATGAATCTAAATGCTTAGCAAATTAGGTGGCTGAATGGTAGCCAAATATGAGTTTGGAATTAAGTATATTAAAGGAAAAGAGAATAGGGTTTTTGATCTACTCAGTTTGATCCAGGTGGATATTGGTGGCCACCCACCTATTCCACTTGGACCCCCACCATTGTTTCTTTCAGTTTTTCAGTTTCCTTATTTGTAGCACAATTTACTATTTTTGGTAGTTTTTCGGGTCCTGAACTTCTAGAGCCATTTTGAGGCCCTAAATGACATTTTTTTGGGAAAAATGGGACCATGTTGGTCTCCCATGTTGGTCATTCAAAAGTTGTAGACCTCGGATAGATCTTTCTAGCGAGGTATTGTGCGCGTCAAACAGAGATCATATGCCAAAGTTACAACCTTGGGAAGTTGACATACCAATTTCCCTAAACGGGGCCCATAGTTTGGCTCTTCATCTCCTAAGGTTAGGTTTTTGGATGTTTAAGGTTGTCCATTGTTTCTCAATAATAAATAGGCCTTTGAGCTTCATTGTAACATAGTTTAGAGGCATGTAGCCACCACATCTCTTCTCAGAGATAAGCTAACATCGTCTGAGCTAGTCTTATTTCCATTTTGTTTGTAAACATATTTCAGTACTTGATATTAATGAAATGAAGTGTTATTTCTATTGCATCTTTGTATTTATGGTTATATCTATAATTTGTTGCGTTCCCGTTTAAATCCGGATCAATGGTATCAAAGTGGTCTTTTCTTTATCTGTTTTTCTTTGCATATTCCCAATGAGGTCTAGATATAAGGAGTTAGGGCTTGATATGGTTGAACCTTTGCAAGATCAGCCTCACAAACCTTGACGATTGCCCACGAGGGAAGAAAAGAAAGATGAGGGGGCAGGAGATCCTACCAAAATATTGCTCAAGGAGGCCCTCAAGAAACAAAGGAATGCAATGATGGATAACTTTGCCCAGATCCTTCAATGGTTGCCCACCGGTGGCGCATCCACATCCAACAGCCACTCTGGAGGCTCCACTCCTTTTAAGGTACAAGTAAACTTTGACATTCCCATATTTGAGGGCCAAATAGATGTAGATGCCGTAGATAAATGGTTAAATCTTCTAGAAGGATATTTTTCTATTCATGATTTTTCCAGCCGAGAAAAAGATACTTTTTCTCTTCTCAAAGATGCCCCCCACATCAAGGATTAGTGGGAAACCTACTGTGAGCAGAAGGATGAAAGTAAAACCTCACTATTTTCAGCTGCACCGACTTAAAATTCATTCTGGGATGCCATCAAGGAGGAGTACTACCCTGTCGGGAGCTATGAGGATAAATACATAAAGTGGACAACATTGTGGTAGGGAAGGGACCAAGATGTGCCGAAGTTTACCAATGTTTTTCATACCCTTCACACGAAGTTGGGTATCAAGGATTCTGAGAAACATTTGGTACTCAAGTACCGCGATTGCCTACACATATGCATCTAGGGTGAGATAGAGTTCCTGGACATCTATTCTCTCGGCATGACGTATCGATATGTCGTCAAGATCGAGCAGACATTTAAACAGAAGAAGTGAGACTTTGGATCTGTGAATCCAAAGCAAGGGAAATGTGCTGCCAAAGCCGCAAGTAAAGAACAACAATGTGAAGTTCAAGAAGGACACGGGAAAGTGGTGTGAGTTCCATAAGAGATCCACTCACAACACAAGTGAGTGTCGGGCCAAGCAGTCATTGGTGGATGAGTTGAAGGCTTCATAATCAGATGCATGTTCTGACTCTGAGTTAGAACCCAACAAGGGGAATGACAAACGGAAGAATATTATCAATGTGGAGCCCAACACCACTGTTGCCACCACAAAGATCCAGAAGGAGGAACCTAAAGATCCAGAGGAGGAGGAGCACCTCTTCCACTCCCAGATATGGGTAAAGGGTTCCTTGCTATAGTTCATTGTTGACAATGAGAGCCAAAAGAATCTCATTTCGGCAGAGGTCGTGAAGCGGTTGGGCTTATAGACCACAACGCACCCACAATCGTACACCATCGGGTGGCTTCACCAAGGACAGGATATTCGCGTGAGCCAGCAGTGCCGCCTTCCATACAACATCAAGCCCTTCATGGATGAGGTATTATGTGACGTTGCTCCCCTTGATGTTTGTGATGTATTATTAGGCCAACCATACTTGTGGAAGCGACATGCTGTGTATGAGTCAAGGCCTCATGCTGTTATTGTTACTTTGGGAAAAAAGTTGTACAGGATACCAAAGGTAGCACCGCCTATTGCCATCTCTTTGGTTACTGCAAAATAATGCAGTAAGCTCATTTCCAAAATCGGGAAAAAAGAAGACGGTGGTCATGACCTCCTGACAGGGCCCCTCCGCACGACAACAACAGATGGAAAAGGTCATGGAGGAGTGCTAGGACATCTTCACCTCCCCCGCAAGGGTGTTTTTGCACTTCCAGGTCAAGAAATCCATCGATATGACCCCAGGTGCATCATTGCCCAATGGACCAATCTATCGGTGCTCCGTTCTGGAGAACAACGAAATCAACAGGCAGATTTAGGAGCTGTTACAAAAAGGTCACATCTATCCGAGTTCATCGCCTTGTGGGAGCCTGATCGTGTAGGTAGAGACGACAGATGGGACTTGGAGACTCTATATTTACTATTGGGCGCTGAACAAGATCACTGTCTAGAATAGGTACCCGATCCCACAGATTGATGACCTTTTGGACCAACTCAAGGGGGGAAAATATTTTAGCAAGATCGACTTGAAGTCTAGATATCACTAGGTACCAATCAAACCCTCTTATGTGTGGAATACTGCCTGCAAAGCCAAGGAGGGCCTTTTCGAATGGTTGGTTATGCCTTTCAGGTTAAAAAATGCTCCTGCAACCTTCATGAGTTTGATGGATGACATCTTGTAGCCATTCACCAACTCATTTGTAGTGGTATACTTGGATGACATCCTAATCTTCAACCAGACTTGGGAAGAGCACCTCCACCACATCCGATAGGTTCTCCAAACACTGCGGCAACACAAGTTGTGTGCCAATTTGGAGAAATGCATTTTTGGCATGACCCAGGTTCAGTATCTGGGATACACTATTGATGAATGAGGGGTGCATGTGGATCCAACCAAGATCCAAGTCATTTGGGATTGGTCAGCCCCAACCACTTTGATAGAGCTCCGCAACCTTCTGGGTCTTACCAATTTCTATCGCAGGTTCGTGTTGGTATTCGCTCATATCACTTGGCCCTTGAGTCAAGTCACCAAGGGAGGAGCGAAAGAAAAATTCTTTTGTTCTGAATCTCAAAAAAATGCATTCGCAGAGTTGAAGCATCACTGCTCTGCACCAGTGCTCACATTACCAGACTTGCAACAACCATTTGAGATTGAGACAGATGCCTCTGACTATGCTATTGGGTCAATCCTTACTCAACAGGGGCATCCAATGGCATATCACAGTGAGAAAATTTTAGACACAGTCTGAAAGTATCCCAATTATGTAAAAGAGATGTATTCCATTGTGTAGGCTTGCCGATAATGGAAGAATTACATTTTGGGGAAGGAAACATTCATCCACACAGACCACCGACCCTTGTAGTTCATACAAACGTAAGTGGTCCACATACCTGCAACATTTCCATTTGAATATCAACTATAAGAAGGGAAGCACCAATAATGTTGCAGACTGCCTCATTTGATCACTGATCACGGTGTTAACCACCATGCTCAACTCTTGTGGGCACGAGACTTCTGATTGGCCACTTCTCTAAAAAAGTGACCCAAAATTCAGCCACACATACCAGACACCCTTGGAGGGTCAACAAGTTCCAGATTTTCACCTCCAGGATGCCTTGTTATGCCACCTGGGACACCTTTGTGTTCCTTCAAGCGAGTGTGCCAAGATGATTTGGGAAGCGCACTACAGTCAGGCCGCTGGGCATTTCGGGGTCGAGAAAATGGTGGTAGTACTGTAGAAGTATTTCTATTGGCCGAATCTTCGACAAGATGTTGGGAAGTACATCAGATCCTGCACTTCCTGCGCCATTGCCAAACCGACCATCAAGAAGCAAGGCCTATATACTTCGCTGCCTACCCCTAGTCGACCTTGGGAATCCATCTCCATGGATTACATATCGAGCCTTCCTTCTACTAAGCATGGAAATGACTATGTTTTTGTGGTTGTTGACAGATTCTTGAAGATGGCCATTATGGCGGACTGCAAGAAGAATATCACAACAAAAGCCACTGCTAAACTCTTCTTTGAACAAGTGTGGGTACACTTTGGAATCCCATAGTCTATCATATCAGGTTGGGACAGCAGGTTCCTCAGTACATTGTGGTCTAGTCTCTGGTCAACGCTGGACTCCAAGCTCTCTAAGTCCACAACTTTCCATTCCCAAACTGATGGCTAGAAAAAGGTCATGAACAGGATGATCATACACATTCTATGCATGTACAACTCAAAGAATCCACGCACATGGGATGAAATCCTCCCCTATGTCCAACATAGCTATAACTGGGCTCTCCATAGCTCAACTAGCCACAACCCTTTTCAGGTGGGCTTGGGATTCCAGTCACTATGTCCCATTGATGTGGCCATACCATTTGCAACTACTTAGGTAGATTTGGCCCATGTCCTTTCCAAAGTCAATAAGTCAAGCAACTTCATTGAGCACATCCAACATATCGCCAATAGGTCCATGAAATTCTGGAGAAATAAAATGGCAAGTACAAGCAACGACATGATCAACATCGGGTGCCACACAAGTTTTAGGTGGGCGACAAAGCCTGGTTGCATTTGCAAAAGGAACGCCTTACCGGAGCCTATAAAAAACCCAGACCACTCCGATATGGTACTTACACCATTACCAAGGCTATGGGAGACAATTCATTTGAGCTTAGAATTCCCCCATTCCTTGGCCTGTACCCAATGTCAATTTGGACTGCTTTCGACCATACTTTCCACCATTGTTGGACACATCAGACATTGCAGAACAACTCACACCTACAGAGTTAAATTCAGATTGCATGGAACAAGAAACAACTGATTATATCAAGGACACACATATCAAGAACACTCGATAACAAAGGATCCAACTATATAGAATTGTCAAAGCAGGCCAACTCCTTCACCAGGGCAACTGGCTCACCAGGGACCAAGCTCAGTAGAAGTTTCCTGATCTCATGGAGGAACTCAACGCAATGGGGACCATTGCTTCCTAAGGGGGGAAAAATGATCCAGGTGGATATTGGTGGCCACCCGACTATTCCACTTGGACGCCCACCATTGTTTCTTTCAGTTTTTCAGTTTCCTTATTTGTAGCACAATTTACTATTTTTGGCAGTTTTTTGGGTCATGAACTTCCAGATCCGTTTTGATGCCGTAAACGAAGTTTTTTTTAGGAAAAATGGGACCAAGATGGTTATATCATCCATCTTGGTCATTCAAAAGTTGTATTCCTCGGATAGATCTTTCTAACTAGGTATTGTGCGCGTCAAACAGAGATCATATGGCAAAGTTACGACCCCGCAAAGTTGATGTACCAATTTACCCAAACGGGGCCCATAGTTTGGCGCTTCATCTCCGAGGGTTAGGTTTTTGGATGTTTACGGTTGTCCATTATTTCTCAATAATAAATAGGCCTTTGAGCCTCATTGTAACACAGTTCAGAGGCATGTTGCCGCCACATCTCTTCTCAGAGATAAGCTACCATCGCCCAAGTTAGTCTTATTTCCATTCTATTTGTAAACATATTTTAGTATTTGATAAATGAAATGAAGTGTTATTTATACTACATATTTGTATTTATGGTTATATCTGTAATTTGTTGCATTCCTATTTAAATCCGGATCACAGTTGGAGAGTGCACCTTGCGCATGCTACAATAGTAAGCATTTGCAGGACATTTAATGAGCAGAGTTATAAAGGTTTTGAAACTCAAACCAATAGTATGTGAAAATTAAAAATAACCTACAGAAAAAGGATGTACAACCAAATTAAAAAGGTTACGAGATGGGAAATGATGAAATTATTTTATTTAAGGGTTGAGTTTATGTTCTGGATGAACCAACAATGAAAGAATTAATTTTAAAGGAAATGCATAGGGTACGATATGCCGATCACCCATGTTAGTATAAAACTCTTACATCAATTAAAAAGCAATACTTTTGGCATGGTTTAAAGAGAGAAGTGGTGAATTCTATAGTCATCAGAGGGTTAACACTGGGCACAAGCACCCAACTGGTTTACTACAACCAAATCACATTCACGAGTGGAAGTGGGATTTAGTATAAGTTAATTTTATTACTAGTTTCCCAGAATGACAAAAGGGCATGATTATATAATGGTGGTGGTGGATAAACTCATCAAAACTACCTAGTAATTTATTTGAGTGAATTCAATATACAAATAAGCTGGCATAGTTGATATTTATATGTGGGAAATTTCCAGGCTTCATGGTATGCCATGGACAATTATTTCAGATGGAGATCCAAAGTTTATGTTCAACTTTTGGATGGGATTATTTAAAGGACTAGGCACCATTTGAATTTTAGTACAACATATCACCCAGAGTTTGATGGATAGACAAAGTGGTTTAGTAAGATAATTGAGGATATGTTGCAGGTGTACATGATGGACAAGCCATCAAGTTAGGAGGACTACCTACATTTTGTACAATTTGCATATAACAATAATTATCAAGCATCATTAAAAATGATCCTATTTGAATCCTTGTATGGCAGAAGGTGTAACACTCCTATGAGCTGGAGTAACCTAGTGAGCAAGATTATGGTTGGTCTAGAATTGCTCAAGGATATGGAGGAGTAGGTGGTGAAAATTAAGCAGAATTTGAAAGCTACCCAAGACAGGTAGAAAATTTATGTGGAAAAGCATAAGATTAATAGAGAATTTATGATTGGGGAACATGTATTCTTAAAAGTGAAAGAAAAGAAGAGCTCAGTGAGATTGGGAAGTTGTGCCAAGTTGGAAACAGGATATTGTGGGCCATTCAAGATCCTATAAAGGATCGGTCCAATTGCATATAGTCTTGCATTGCTATGCATGTTCATGATGTGTTTCATATTTCTTTTCTTAAAAAGTATGTTCCTCATACTAATAATGTCATTGATTGGCATATGATCTAGCTGGAGCTCGAGGGAGACTTCAAGTCTAGCCAATGCAAATTTTGGAAATGAAGGTCAAGGTGCTCCAGAATTGATCCATTGGTATGGTAAAGGTGCAGTGGACCATGCTCGGTCTTGAGGATGCGACCTGGGAGCTGGAAGACGTGATGAGGGAGGAATACCCCTATCTTTTTTATTGATATCTCGTATATACTTATATATATGATGCACCGAGGACAATTCATACAATAAGGGGTGGAGGAACATAATACCCCTGCCTAGTTATGATGATGATCATGTATGTGCACAAATATTTATGCTTGTGAGCCAGGTGTATACGACTAATAGGTTGGTGAGCTGGAGTTATTTTTGCTGGCTTGTGTGCCCATGTAGATAGATTAGATATATTTTGGGGCTACCATGCCTAGGTATTTATGACTGTTTTGGCTAAGTGATCGGAGAGCCATGATTTTAAATATAATGTAACTTTGTACATATTTGTAATATTAATAAAATAGGCTGGTTGCAGAGCCCGCTCCACGGAAAAAAGTATGGGGGTAATAATTCCATAGTGAGAAGGCAATAATGGGAGATGTTATCGTGAAAAGGCACCCAAGGCCCATGTGATTTTGGAGGGTGCCACATGGCAAGTAAAGGCCATGCACTTATAAGAAGTGTAGTTTTTACTGTGAAGGCAGTCATTGTGACAAGGACTTAGTGAGTCCTGGGTTAGAATCTAGAACTAATTGAGGTGTGGTTATTCAATTAACCACTCTGAATTGGATGCATCCTAGTTTGGTGAGCCTCAATGTCTCTAAGAGCATGGTGGTTCTTATTATGGCTTGGTAGTGATGGAGTTTTGATGGGAGCTTGGTTCATAGATAGTTGGTGAGTCCTAGCTTGGGATTTGGCACCGACTAGGGTTTATTCAGTTTGCATGGGTAGGAACTTAGACACACAAAGAGTAGCAGAGATCCTGGAGCTGTAGGATGAGACTGTAAGTTAATCAACTTTAAGCTGCCTTGGAAGGTGGGCACCTTCGAGGGACTCGGGCTGCACTACTTGGGTGCAAGTTAGGGGAATGTGAGCTTATGGGTGGAGATTGAGGCTTCTAGGGTTGGTGCCTTGGCCATGGTTTTGTTGTTCAATTTGTTGATTTGTGTAGCTTGGGAGGTACTCCCACAATCCCTGGGGTACTGGGTTTGTGAGGAGTTGATCCACAAAAGTGGTTTGTGGGCATTGTACCTAAGAGATAGGTTTTGTGCCCAAATTTGTGGGCATAAAACCAAGTGTAGGAATTTTTTTTATTCATTGATGCATGAAGGGCACCCTTGAAGGGATAAGGTGCACTTATGGCATCATGATGTGGCAAGAAAAAAATAGAAGAAATCTCTTTTATAATGTTAGTTGGGGTTTTGTTAAGAAAACTTAAGTCAGCTTGAGCTTATATCATGACCCTTGAGGGCTAACATTTTCCCTCATATAACACTAAACGAAGAAAGAGATGAATATTGGAGAAAATCCACAAGTGAAATTCACCAATAGAAGAAGCACAAGAAGATCGAAAGCCTCCAAGGAGTCAAGTTTGCAATAAGGGAAGGATGAGTTAATGTTCTAGTCTTGTGATATGATATGGAAAAGTTATAGAGGGATGTTCACGGGAATTATGGGCCAAGTTTGTATGACCTCTGGTTACTCATGGGAATAAGACGAAGTGTTTCAGCTAGAAAGGAGAGGACTGAGACCCAAGTTAAGTCTATAAGTTGAGGCTGAGTATGGGATGAGGTACCTCAAGTGATAACGAGTGGATTTCAGTGCCTAAGGAGGGTGTCATCACAACGAAAAATGGTATGTTATGTATCTGATATTGGAGTAGGGGTTCAAAATGTTGAGGACTGCGTATTAGGCCAAAAAAATATTAGACTTCCAGGTGCCTAGATCCGTGGAGCTTTGGGAACTGTGCCGAGTTTCTATAGAGGTATGCTTGTGCTCCTGTTCTTGGTGTACTGCTACAGTGGAAAGGTTGTTCCTAAATGGTTTAGGACAACAATTTTTCAAGCCATAAGTATAGTGAATAAGGGAAACTTGTCACTATTAAGAGGGCAGTCCTTGATTCCCTAGTTAGGTCTGTTTCTATGCATGAACAATAGCCTAAGTTCAGCCCTAAAGTATGTCCTAATATATCAATGAAGTTCGCTCTATTTCTAGCTACAAGTGGAGAGGGCCAAGACCATAAGGGAGCTAGATTATCCTTGTTTGGAAGGCCATTGTGCCTCAGTTTGTGTGAACAAGTATGTGGGAGATCAGATCCAATTAAGGGGGCCAAAATACTCTCAAAGTGTGGACATAAGAATGTGGAAGTGTGGACAGAGATAAGGTGATACATTGATGTTAAGGATGATTGTCATGAAATGAAGAGATGTGCGAAAAATCAAGGAGAAGAGTGTGATGACGTAAGCCTTGGATCAATGGACTGTGTGAGGGATGGTTTGATTCCCTAGTATAGTAAAGTATGTGATAAGAGGGATGTGTACGCCAAGTCCAAGGTATGTCATCATTGGAGTAGCCAAGAGATAACAAGAGGGGAGATTTGTTGTGCCCTAGTTTTGCTATCCTAGGAGAAACTAGGAGAAAATGAGTGGGAAGTTGATTGAAGTCCTTATGTGCAACATACATTGATGTAACATATTTTTTGTTAGAGGGAATATGTTGAAGTCCCTAAGAGAAGGCATCTTGGAGGAGCAAGAGGACCGCTATAGGGAAGATCTATGAGCCTATGTTCAATCATTCTATAAGCAACTAGAAGATTGATAGTGGCAGTTTGAGCAACTAAAGGTGCAAGCATTTTGAAGTTGTAGAAGTCTTGTGAGTAGCATAAGAGGTGAAAAAGGACATGCTAGAAGTGTTTAAGGTGCGTGGACTGAAAGGGATAAGTTGGGATATAGATCAACAAGTAAGTCAAATGTATCTTATTTATGGTAGATTGAGTGTCATAAGTAATTGACACCAATCCCTAGTTGTTCTTGTATCAAGGCTAATTGTAAGGGCCGTAATCCCTGGTATGTAAGCCCTATGTTTGTTGTAATAAATTTTGTAATATAACAAGTTTTGGGTTAAAAATTGTCTTATGTACTACATTTATTCATTGTTGTACATTTTCCGATGTGAAACATACTAGTGTTGTGGAATTTTAGTGTGTTTGTGATCATGATCTTAGAAATAAACCTGATTCTGAAGTTCCAAGGAAAAATAAACATGGTATTAGAACTACTTTGAAGGGACAATGGATTAGAGTGTGCACAACCAAGCAACTCAGAGAGAGCTAAGAATTTTCCTAGAGCATGGAGCAAAAGGTTTGGTTGAGGACTTGGAAATGTGGTCTCGGCTTGATCTAGGTGGATATTGGTGGCCACCCTCCTATTCCACTTGGACCCCCAACACTGTCTCTTTCAGTTTTTCAGTTTCCTTAATAGTAGCTCAATTTACTATTTTTGGCAGTTTTTTGGGTCTTGAACTTTCAGATCTGTTTTGAGGCCCTAAACGACGTTTTTAGGGAAAACAGAGAGACCAAAATAATCTCAAATGTGTTTGCCTATTCCCTTTTATCATACTCTATGAGATCTTCAAAATTAGGTATTATGATAGCCAAATGAAGATCATATGCCAAAATTACGACCCCAAGAAATTGATGTACCATTTTAGCCAAACGGGTCCCACAGTTTTGACGCTTTATCTCCTAGGGTTAGGTTTCTGGATGTTTAGGGTTTTCCATTGTTTCTCAATAATAGATAGGCCTTGGAGCCTCATTGTAACACAGTTCAGAGGCACGTATCCATCACATCCCTTCTCACAGATAAGCTACCATTGCCCAAGATAGTTTATTTCCATTATGTTTGTAAGCATATTTCAGTATTCTGATTTTAATGAAATGAAGTGTTATTTCTGTTGGATTTATATATTTATGGTTATATTTGTAATTTGTTGTGTTCTTGTTTAAGTTTGGATCACTGGTATCAGAGTGGTCTACTCTTTCTCTATTTTTCTTTGCATGTCCCCAACGAGGTCAGGGTATAAAGAGTTAGGGCTAGATCTGGTTGAACCTTTGTAGGACCAACCTCACAAACCCTGACAACCTCCCATGGTGGAAGAAAAGAAAGACAAGGGAGTAGGAGATCCTTTCAAAATATTGCTCAAGGAAGCCCTCGAGCAACAGAGGAACGCGATGATGAATAACTTTGCCCAGATCCTTCGACGAGTACCCATAGGTGACACATCTTCATTCAGCAGCCACTCTGGAGGCGGCACTCCTTTTAAGGGACAAGTTAAATTTGATATTGCCATATTTGAGGGCCAAATAGATGTAGACACCATAGATAAATGGTTGAATCTATTGGAAGGATATTTTTCAGTTCATAACTTTTCCAATTGGGAAAAGATTACTTTTGCATTTCTCAAAGCCACCCCACACGTCAAGGACTAGTGGGAAACCTACTATGAACAAAATGACAAGACAGATTCCTCACTTTTTTCAGCTGCACCCACTTAGGATTCTTTCTGAGACGCGATCAAGGAACAATATTACCCTGTCGGGAGCTATGAAGATAAATACATAAAGTGGACCATGCTATGGCAGGTAAGGGACCAAGATGTGTCTGAGTTCAAAAATATTTTCCATTCCCTCCGCACTAAGTTGGGTATCAAGTATTCTAAGTGGAATTTGGTACTCAAGTACCGTGACTGTCTACACAAGTAAATCTAGGACGAGATGGAGTTCTTGGACATCTCCTTACTCAATAAGGCATACCGATACACTATCAAGATTGAGTAGGAAGTTTAAACAAAAGAAGTGAAACTTTGGATATAAGAATCCGAAGAAAGGAAAAGGTGACACCAAACCACAGAGAAAAGGCCAAAGACAAGGCAAGGCGACCCAGGACAACCTGCTGAAGCCGCAAGTAAAGAACAACACCATGAAGACAAAGAAGGACATAGAGAAATGGTGTGAGTTCCATAAGAACTCCACTCACAACACGATTGAGTGTCTGGCCGAGATGTCACTGGTGGTCGAGCTAAAGGTTTATGAATCAGACAATGTTCCAACTCTGAGTTAGAACCTGACAAGGGGAATGACAAAGGGAAATAGATCATTGACGTAGATCCGAGTGCCATTGTGGCTACCACCAAAATCTATAAGAATGATCCTGAAGATCCTGAGGAGGCGGAATGCCTCTTCCACTCATAGATGTGGGTGAAAGGTTCTGCATTGCAGTTCATTTTCGAAAGCGTGAGCCGAAAGAACCACATTTCAGTAGAGGTAATGAAGCGTCTTAGCCTACCGACGACATCACATCCACAACTGTACACCTTCAGGTGGCTTCACCAAGGACGAGATCTCTACGTCAGCTAGTAGTGTTGTCTTCCCTACAACATCAAGAACTTCACGGATGAGGTACTGTGTGATGTTTCTCCTCTTAAATTTTGTGATGTATTATTATGACAACCATACTTGTGGAAGGGACATGTTGTATATGAGTCTAGACCTCGTCTGTGATTATTACTTTGGGCAATAAGTTGTACAAGATACCATAGATATCTCCACCTATCGCCATCTCTTTGATTAATGCAAAGAAATGCAGTAAGAGCATTTGCCGCACCAGGAAATTTGTTTTCCTTAAGATTCGTTCTCACGGAAAGAAGGTTGTGGCCACTACTTCTAGACAGGGCTCCTCCGCACAACAACAACATATGAACAAGGTCGTGGAGGAGTATAGGGACATTTTTGCCTCACCTACAGGGGTACCTATGCACTGTCAGGTCAAGCGCCCCATTGATTTGACCCTGGGTACGCTTACCCAATGGACGATCTGTCGATGCTCTATTCTAGAGAACGATGAGATCAAGAGGCAGATTGTGGATCTGTTTTAGTAAGGGCACATCAGGCCAAGATCATCACCTTGTGGGAGCTTGATTGTATTGGTACAAAAGAAGGACGAGACCTAGAGACTCTGTATTGACTATCGGGCGCTGAACAAGATCACTATCTGGAATAGGTATCCAATCCCATAGATTGACGACCTTCTGGACCAGCTCAATGGGGCCAAATATTTTAGTAAGATTGACTTGAAGTCCGGTTATCACCAGGTGCCTACAGAACCCTCCAATGTGTGGAAGATTGCCTTCAAATCTAAGGAGGCCTTTTCAAATCGTTGGTCATGCCTTTTGGGTTGATGAATGCCCTTGCAACCTTCATGAGATTGATGGATGACATATTGCGACCCTTCACCGATGCATTCGTGGTGGTGTATTTATATTTCATCTTGATCTTCAGCTAGAGTTGGGAAGAGCACCTCCACCATATTCGACAGATCCTCCAAACCTTGCGACAACTCAAACTGTGTGCCAATTTGGAGAAATGCACTTTTTGCACGACCCAGGTTCAATATCTGGGGTACATCATTGATGAGAAAGGTGTACATGTGGACCCATCCAAGATACAAGTAATTCAGGATTGGGAAGCCCCAACCACTCTAACAAAGCTCCACAACTTTTTGGGTATTGCCAATTTCTACCGCAGGTTCGTGTTGGGGTTCTCTCATATCACTTGGCCTTTAAGTCAAGTCACCAAGGGCAGAGTGAAAGAAAAGTTTTTTTGGTCCAAAACCCAACATAAGGCGTTTTTTGAGTTGAAGCATCACCTCTTCTCTGCACCAGTGCTCACATTACCAGACCTGCAACAACCATTTGAGATTGAGACAGATGCCTCTGACTATGCTATTGGTGCAGTTCTTACTCAATAGGGGCATCTGGTGGCTTACCACAATGAGACACTTTCAGACATAATCCGAAAGTATCCCACTTACGACAAAGAAATGTTCCATTGTGTAGGCTTGTTGTCAATGGAAGCAATGCATTATGGGGAAGGAAACAATCATCCACATAGACCACCCACCCCTGTAGTTCATACAGACACAAGGAAGTTGCAAAATGATCGCCATAAAAAATGGTCTATATACCTACAACAATTCCATTTGAACATTAAGTACAAGAAGGGCAGGACCAATAATGTTGCAAACTTCCTCACTAGTCATGGAACTGATCACTGTGCTCGGATCCTGTGGGCACAAGACTTTGGGGTGGCCACATATTTACGAGAGTGATCTAGAATTTGACAGCACATACCAGACACTCCTGGAATGTAAGAAAGTTCCAAATTTTCACCTCCAGGGTGCACTATTATGCCACCTAGAACACATCTGTGTTCCTTCAAGCGAGTGTGCCAAGATGATTTGGAAGGCACACTACAGTTGGGTTGCTGGACATTTCGGAGTAGAGAAAATAGTGGCAATATTGCAAAAGTATTTTTAAAAGGCCGAACCTTCATCAGGATGTTGGTAGGTACATTAAATCCCGCACTGCCTGCGCCATCTCCAAACCAACCATTAAGAAGCAAGTCCTATATATTCCTATGCCTACTCCTAGTCAACTTTGGGAATCCATCTCCATGGATTAAATGTCGGGACTTCCTTCTACTAAGCACGACGACAATTGCATTTTTGTGGTCATCGATAGATTCTCTAAGATGGCCATTATGACGGCCTGCAAGAAGAGTATCACAATAGAGGCCACTGCTAAGATCTTCTTTGAGCGAGTGTGGGTACACTTTGGGATGCTACAATCCATTGCATCTGATTGGGATAGTAGATTCATAAGTGCATTTTGGTCAAGTCTCTAGTCAATGCTAGATACCAAACTCACTAAGTCCACAACTTTCCATCCCCAAACTGATGGCCAAACAAAAGTCGTCAATAGGGTGATCATACACATTCTACGCATGTACAAATCAAAGCATCCACGCACATGGGATGAAATCCCCCCCATGTACAACACAATTACAACAAAGCTCTTCACAGCTCAACGGACCACAACACCTTTCAGGTAGGGCTGAGATTTCAACCATTATGTCCCATTAATGTGGCCATACCATTTGCGGCTACTTAGGTAGATTCAAATCATGTCTAGTCCGAAGCCGATAGGGCTAACAACTTCATTGAGCACATTCAACAAATCCACCAACAGGTCCATGATATATTGGAAATATCTGATGCTAAGTACAAGAAACACCATGATCAACATCAGGTGTTGCACAAGTTCCAGGTGGGTGACAAAGTTTGGCAACATTTGTAGAAGGAGCGCCTTGTTAGACCCCATCACAAGCTTCGTCCACTCTAATATGGGCCATACACCATCACCAAGGTTGTAGGGGACAATGCCTTCGAGCTCAACATTCCATCGTTCCTTGGTCTGCACCCATTGTTCAACGTAGACTTCCTTGACCATACTTTCCACCATTGCTAGACACATCTAACATTGCAGAACAACTCACACCAATGAAGCTAAACCTAAACTACATGGAACATGCCACAACTGATCGGATCATTGAGACATAGATCAAGAACACTCGCCAATAGAAGATCCAACTCTATTGGGTTGTCAAAGCTGGTAAACTCCTGCACCAAGGCAAGTAGCTCACCAGGGACCAAGTTTAGCAGAATTTTCCCCATCTCATGGAGGCACTCAATGCAATGGGGACCATTGCTTCCTAAGGGGGGAGGACTCATGCAAGTGGATATTGGTGGCCACCCTCCTATTCCACTTGGATCCCCAACACTGTCTCTTTTAGCTTCCTTAATTGTAGCACATTGTACTATTTTTGGCAGTTTTTCGGGTCCTGAACTTTCAACACTATTTTGAGGTCCTAAACAATTTTTTTTATAGGGAAAACGGAGACACAAAAATATTCCCAAATGGAATCCACCATGTGATTTTGGCATACTCTTTTAGATCTTCGAAACGAGGTATTATGATAGCCAAACAAAGATCGTATGCCAAAGTTACGACCCAGGGAAATTGATGTACCAATTTAACCAAACGGGGCCCACAATTCTGGCACTTCATATCGTAGGGTTAGGTTTCTAGATGTTTAGGGTTTTCCATTGTTTCTCAATAAGAAATAGCCCTTGGAGCCTCATTGTAACACAATTTAGAGGTATATAGCCGCCACATCTCTTCTCAGAGATACCATTCTGTTTGTAAGCATATTTCAATATTATGATATTAATGAAACGAAGTGTTATTTCTGATACATTTTTGTATTTATGGTTATATTTGTAATTTGTTTCGTTCTTGTTTAAGTTCGGATCACGACTGACTAGTTGGCGAGATGGGTTGGCATTTCTAGTGGATTGGTAGAGAACCTTGTGAACAACAATTTTTTGTGTGGTTGATTGCAGATCATGGACTTTTGATGACTTGTCATGGATTGTTGGGACTGCTCAAGGGATGCTTTGGCTTGAATGAGTTGGCTTCATGTGAAGGATGAGATGATGGAAGGATGTTATGTTCAATAGTTTGTGAAGTTGCACATCTAAGATTGGACTAATGTGCATGTGAGGTATTTGACCTAGGAGAATGAGGTCACTTGTTGAATTGAGTTGTGGTGGTCTATATGTGTCCCAATGTTTAACCACAACTCATATTGACCTTGGAAGGAGACAAGTTCAGTAGCATTGTGAGCCAGTAGAGGTTGTGTAGACTCAGAGGGAGCTTAGCTTCAAAGGGAGTATTCCCTATGGAAGTTTGAATCTTCAACTTCTGATGAGATCTAGGCAAAGACACTACCAAGATGAGTGTGGTTCATTATATGTGGTATGTTGTAGTGGTGAATGCCATAGATTGGGCTAGTGTCGCTGAAGATGACAGGATACTTCTAAGTGCTGAAAGTACCTCCTTCGCTAAGAGGGAGTGTTGATTTGTGTAGCTTGGGAGGTACTCCCACAACCCTTGGAGTACTGGGTTTGTGAGGAGTTGACCTACACAAGTGGTTTGTTGGCACTGTACCCAAGAAATGGGTTTTGTACCTAAAGTTGTGGGCATGGAACCAAGTGGAGAAATTATTTTTTTATCCATTGATGCATGATGCACACCCTTGAAGGGCTAAGGGGAACCTAGGGCATCATGATGTGGCAAGAAACATATGGAATAAATCTCTTTTCTAATGTTAGTTGTGGTTTCATGAAGCAAAATCAAGTCAACTTGAGCTTATGTCATGACACCTGAGGGATAAAATTTACCCTCATATAAAACTATAAGCAGAAAGAGATGAAGACCATTTGGAGCAAATCCACAAGTGAAATTCACCAATAGGAGAAGCACAAGAAGCTCACAGGCCTCCAAGGAGTCAAGTTTGAAAGAAGGAAATGATGAGTTAATGTTTTAGTCCTTTGATTTGGTTTGGCCAAGTTATGAAGGAATGTGGTATCACCTATCATACCTTCTTGAGATTATGTCAAACGGTCTTATTTTTATCCCTGCTACAGAAAAGAATGGGTGTAGTCTTGGAAAGCAAAAAAGGAAGGGCTGATGTTCGAAATATAAAGGAAAACCAAAATTCGTAGGCCAATATGAAAAGGGAGAGCTGAAATTCGGGAGCCAACTATCGGGACCCTGTTAGCACTCCGTAAATTTCCCTAGGTTGAGGAGAGAAATTCTAGAGGTAACCACATACCACTTTTAGGCTAGGATCCAACCCTACTAGCCTTGGAGAGGGCTCTCTCACTAGGGTTTCACTCAGTCAATCAAGTGAATGAAATATTTCTTGATCTTAGGCTGGTTATGAGGATAAAAAGGTAGGTTTAAGTTGTTGTTTGAAGGTAGGTGAAAGAAGGAAGATCCACTTCAAATAGGCTCAATATAGTTAATGATTCAAGTGAATAAGGGATGATGATGATATTTTGAGCAGGGTAGGATAGGAAACTCTGTTGATAATTAACCAAGTTTTGTTGTAGTGAGTGGATGAGTGCAACATCAAAAGGTGAAAATAAGAGCATCAAACTACAGATGAATTCAAATTTCCATTAGAAGAAAAGGAAACACATGAATGTTCAGCTAATATAAAATAGAGCACAAAGTGAATTCTACATAATTCCTTTAAGCTGAGCATGAATAATTTTTTTCACACCATGGAAACATAATAAACACTCATAAAAAAGAGAATACATATACCAATAGGCATTTGACACAAAAAACCCCTGTCAAAACACCTTTTTCCTTCTTCTATTCACTTGAGGAAATGATACAAAAATGTAAAATTTGTAGACTAGCTTCTTCACACTGACCAACCATAACCATTTTTCATATCTTTTCATCATTATATACAATAAGGAATTCCTATCACCACTCTAGGTGGTCAAATTCACTTCAAAAAGTAGAATGGTCTAGATGAAATGTATCTGCAGAGAAATAGGAACTACCATATCAAAACTATCACAACTTAGAAACATCATGATTTAAAACTTGAAACAATTTTAGAAACATCATGATTTAAAACATGAAACAATTTTAGAAAGATCATGTTTGGAACTCAAACTAAACTAACTTATCAACACTTATCCAACCAGAAAAATCACTTCTATAAGGACCCAAAATACAAATTTAAGAAAAATAACCATGAATGATATACTTGTGCAGCAGAAGTGAATAACCATGACTGATATACTTGCGCAGCAGAAGTGAATAACCATGACTGATATACTTGCGCAATAGAAGTAAATAACCTTGACTGATATAATTGCGCAACAGAAGTTGAATTTTGGACTTGTACTGAATTTTCCTACTCCAAAATAATTATCAGTGACCAACCAACCACCTACATTCACCTTGCATTACCCAACATACTTCAAACCTTCGAAAACATCGAATTTCAAAAAATTTCAGAATTCTGTCAACAAGAAATTTTGGAAAATGGGTCTCCACGTGACACCTGTAATTCCCAAACCGTGACACCTATGCATAAAATGAGAGAGGATTTTGTTACTTTTTCCATTCTCGACACAAAATTCTTTTAGTTTTTAAAAATTCACTTCCATATGTTAGAAAACTGCTCCAGAAAGCAATGCCTAAAACAAGAGGCAAATATAGAAGTTTATTTTTTGAAAAATAGGCCTCCAAGAGCGTTGTATAGATACAAAACAGTAACACCTTTGTAGAAACGGAAGGAGGATTTTGTTATTTGGTCTGTTCTTGGAAACAACCTCTTTCGATTTTTTTAAATTCATTTCCATCTGGTTAGAAAACTATTTTGAACATTATAACAAAAAAAAATCAGTTCCACAACAAATTCTTAGCAAGTCCAAGTAGCTCCCCATGCTCTGTATGGTTGCACACCTCCTCTAGAAAAATGGATCAAATAGGTAGGATTGAAATATCTGTGTGACAGTGTAGAAATATTGAAGTAGGCTCTCGAATTCTTGTAGACCTTCAAGATAGCTGAGTCCAACTTGTACAACATATGTGCAACACCCTCTTTCACCTGAGCTTCAAACACCTTCTTTTGACCTTCTGCATCCTTTCAAAAATTTTCAGAGCGTGGGCTGCAATGGAGCAAGAATGAGGACAACTTCGAAAAAATTTGAAATTTATGCCTCCAGATTCCTTTTTTCATGTCATGAGGGTGAATTTTGAGTGGAGTAAGAGTGGAGGAAATGAGGTGACATGAGGATATCTTTCACTGATGAGACCAATAGACCCATAATAAATCTAACTAACTGAACCTAACTAACATGGATTTGACTTATGATAAATGAAACCCCATGAAATTACCCCTTTAACCTACCTCCATGATTACGATTTTGAAATTATGACCTTATGACTCTCTCATGAATTTTATACTTTCACAAATTTCAATTTTGGGTTCAAAGACCCATTTATGACATGAACCTTTAGAAGACCTAATCTCATATGACTCCTTTTACATACAAAACTCTAGACTATGAAACATAGTGACTCATAGGGTAAAATTGACAAACAAACCTCCAAATTAAAATAGTAAGATAGGAAAACACTTTGATTCCTAGACTATAGGACCCTAACAAACTTGATATCAGAAGATGAATATAGGAGCCAACAAATTTTGTGAGGTTGGACCTTGAAGCAGGCTCATATCGAAACATGATATTTGAAGGATGAACCAAAGAAAAAAAGTGATATCGGAACATCGGAGTTTTGTAACTCAATAAATACAATTCTTTTGAAAGCGCTGAAGTTGAGAAGAAGGGAAAATACAAAGGAAACCATAGAAAACCAAAGGATTGAGGGGCCCTTTTATCTCTCCTCCAAGAAGACACGTCACACTCAGTTTCAGTGTTTTTAGGTGGCCTAATGGGGAAATCCATGTGACACATGTCACCACCCCATAGGTGCCATGTAGAAATGATGACATCATCATGATGTCACCTTAGAGCTCAACATATCAAAGGTTAGATATATCAGAATTCCTTTACAATTTTTTTCGAAAAGTTTTGATGAGAGGGGTTCTGATGAGGATTAGCATGTGGTCGTGAGATATATAAAGAACGTTGAGTGGAGAGAAGGTTTAGCACCTAAGTGCTATGGAGAAAAATAGGGATGGATATATTAGAACTCTGTGGTAGAAGTATTTTGAAAAAGTTACGATACCTAGAGAGCTTCGACGATGAGACTGGTGACTAGTCATAGGGACCCAAAAGGACCACGAGCATGGAGCAGGGCTAGCACCTAGGTGCTACATAAGTACATCGGAGGCGAAGGATTTCATAACTCCACTGTAAATCGATTTTCAAGAAATTCCAAGGAAAGGAGCTCCGATGTGTTGATGGCTCATGGTTGTGGGAGACTTAAAGGAACCAGGGGCGAAAGAGCAAATACAAAGGGAAATAGGCCCTCGATAGGAGCCTGAAGGTTTTAGCACCCAAGTGCCAGGCCATTGGTCATGGTGCCCAGTTCTTTGGTGGAGTTGTGATGGATGAAGGCTCTGATACTGCAAGCCCCCAAGTGCTATACTGGCGGTTACAGGTGATGGTTGTATGGCATATGAATAATAAGGAGCTAAGCACAAAAGGGCTAAAGGCATAAGAACTTTGGATTTCCGTAATGTAGTTTTAAAGAAAGTTACGATGAGTCGCGGCTCTAAGGTTGCACTATTCTATATTACAAGATGTATTGGACACCGATAGTGTACTGCAAGATAAATAAAGGGTTAGATGGGTCAACAACTAAGATACAAAGCACCTCTAATGCCACCGTGCTCGACTATGTCCAACTCTAGAAATGGGAAGTTTCAAGCTGTTTAAGGGAGAAAGCGACAAGAGAATTGGCCGATAACCATGGAGGAATACCATGGCAGAGGCGTGGCCTGATCAGACGATTTAAAATCATATATATTTTTCCATGTAAATCATGACACCTCATGTTTTTACTATTTTGTTAATTTTCCATTTTCAGGAAAAGAATCAATTTTTTTATGCAATCATTAGGACAACTAGGATATTCAGACGCTCAACCAACTAGTAGTTCAGAAAGCTAGAGAATTTTAGGATATTTTTAAGTATTTTTCGAGCTCTCTCCTATTATAAAAGGGAAGAGGAAACTCATAAAAAAGGTTTTGAAATTATGTTCCCAGGGGTCCGAATTCTGTCTTCTCAGAGATTCCGAGTTCTCTTTGCAGAGAGAGAGGTTCCAAGTTTTGGTTCAATTGCTTGTACCTGAGGTGTTAATTTTTATACAAATTTCAATAGTTTAAGCCCGTGATATGAACTCAATTTTTGAATATTAATGAAGAAGATTTGGTGTTTCCAAGCATAGTAATGTGTAGTATTTTTCTTCCCGTGTATGTCACTTTATATGTATCTTTCTTCCTCAAAAATTGTGTAAGTAGTAGCTACTGGATTCACTCATAAATCATGGATTTACTTATGTTATATTGTAGTAGAAAATACTTGTGAGATTGCATATTTACTATTCTATACTGTGGAATAAAGTACCTATGAAATATTGAGCTAGAAACCTTAAAATGCACTCCACAATTTCTGCATTTCATTTCCTTATTATTTCATGATTCTACTAGGATTTACTGCTTAGGATTTTGGGTATATTCAACCCTCTATGCTAAATTCCTTCCCTACTTTCTTCCTTCCCATATTTACTACAACGGAAAATTGAGTTGCATTTATTGAGTGTAAGCCACAAGAATTGGACATTTATTCTTGGGATGATCTATATTGTCTATATACATGTTTGAATCTACCTCTGTGAAAGGTAATTGAACTATATTTAAAATCAATTTTCATTTATCTCTTGAGTAGCGATGAGTTATCTTCAAGAGAGACTAAGATGCCCTAGGCACCGACCTCTCCTCAACCTAGGGGTGACCTCTCCTTAACCCAGGGGTTGTCTCTAGGAGCGACAACATCTTCTAGGGACGAATCAAAATATTTTCCCTGGGTACGACTTTTTTACATTCCTTCTGTCGAGTGAGCAATGGAAGTGTGGGTTGAAGATCTCTCACCTTGGTGACTCTATTGTTTATATCTTCATTTGACCGTCCTGGCTTTCAAAAGGCCTGATACTCGCTCTTATACTTCCCAACATAAAACTCCTCCTGTATGCAACCTTGAAAAGATCATATCTAGGAGGATTTGGAAAGAGAGGTACCCTTGTTGATCCAAATCCCGCAATATATATTCATGAAGTGTCAACTTCTAGCTCTCAGAAAGATGATATAAACGTCTTTGATCCCTCCTTCAAAGCTTTGGAATATTTAGAAGAACACTGCCAACTATTTAGCTCTTTTCCCACTAAAGTTAAATCTAAAGAAGCTTCTGTTAGTTTTCCTCCTCTCATATTCCCTACCTTCCCAGAACCCATAGAAGTCAAAGATATCATTGTAAATAGTCCCACTCAGAGCATTTCTAGCACTTCTTCTCGGCTCCATACAACTTGTAATCCATATAACACCTCAACTAGGCCCTGTGGTAAATCTATTACCACCTCCATTGCAAAACATGGTTGTCCCTAGTTTCCTACTTAATAGATATGATACTCTTAACTTATCACAACCTCTGAATGGGATGCCACAAGATTACCTTAAAAATTTTCTAAGGTTCACTAGAGAGGATGATATTTCAGCCCAAAAACATATAGAGACTTTCTATCCATTTGCTGAGAATCTGAATGTAGAACATCTGAATGTAGTAATGAGAATATTTGTCCAGTCCCTAGATGAAGAGGCCAGGAAATGGTTTAAGACTCTACCAAATTCTTCAATTAATACCTAGGAGGAGATGGAGAATGATTTCATGCAGAAATGAGGCGAGGAAAGGGACTATGGATATATCCTTAAATTTTTTAATGCAATGAAGAAAAAACATAATGAAGATGTTCTAGAATTTATAAGGAGGTTTAATAAATTATACAACAGTATTCCTACCGAAATTAAACGTCCACAAGTTGCTGCTAAAGTGATTTTTGCTGGATCCTTTGAACCAAAGTTTGGGTTTATCCTAGGAGAAATAAAGTCTCATACTCTGGACCAAATCCAAACAGATTTCCTAGAAGTTGAAGCAAATTTTGCCTCTAATGGAAAGTGGAAAGGGAAAGTTGAATATGATGATAGGAGGAGAAGAAAGGAAGAAGCCACCTCTTTAGGCCATGTAAAGAAAACTTGTTAAGATATTCCGACCCATTGGAAACAGTTAAGTATAACTTGGTCTAGTGTAGAGTTAGGTAAAATGTGTTTCTTTACTACGTACTTTTGTAACTTACAATCTTACGGCCACGATATGTTCTAGACATGAAGTGATCCGACAATTCATTCTCTACTTGGTATTACCGACACTTAATCTTTGGCTTAACAGCCGATTGGTTCATGATCTCTATTTAAAGAGCATGGTGGGTCATTTGTAAGTGACTGTTCATGAGAGAAGCTTATGTAAATTTTCTTTCTTTTATTAATAAATTACCTGAAGTGGCCGCATTGGCTCAGGCCATGGATTGTTTCTCTCTTTGAGGGTTTTAACCATGTCAAGAACACTGCTGTATTGATCTATGATTTGTTTGTGAGCAGTGTCATTTTGTGTTCTATCTGAGGAACTTACCCGGTAAATTCGTACATGGTATCAAAGATATTTGAGGGCCGCATCCGTTGGTGATCCAAATCCGAAGCTGGTACAACTGCATCTGATTGTTGTTTCCTAGATCTATTGATTTTAACCACTTTTGGGCCAAGAAGACTGCTCTATTGTGTTAGGGGCAGATGTTCCAGTGAGGAATCCCTTTGCTTTGACGTGAAAAGGTTTCTGATATCCCTAGCTACGCCATTTTTAAGATATGGAGGTATATAGTCTTTATTTGCAGTTCTAGTTATTTATCTCTCTGTTTATTTCGGTTTATTTATCTCTCTGGTTTTTATTACTGGATCTATACCTTTCATTTCTGCATATGCTCTTTGCCCAATGACTCTATGTGATCTGGGCAAATTAGAAACAGAAAGGAAGGATTGTTCTCATGCATATGCTCTTTTCCGCTATGCCTTAGTGTGATCTCGGAAAATCATAAACATTGAGGAAAATATTTAGTTTCCGGTGAAAGCTAACTTCAAGCCATAAGGTTTGGTTTTTTTTGCATGTTCGTGTTGGGTTGTGTTATTTTTTTTTTTTTGTAGGCAAAAATGGATTTCTCAAGTAGGAATGCACTCCAAAGCTTCAGTGACTAAAAAAAAAAAAACCCTTCCTCTTTTCCAAAAATTACTAAACTTTTAAGCTAGGTCACTTGGTCCAAAGTTACTTGATGAGAATAGAGGTCTTGGGTTCAAGTCTTTCTTTTTATTGAGTTACTTTTTCAAAAAGAAAATGTAACTTATGTTTTCAAGTTACTTTATGTAAAAGTGTTCTCACCCATTATAAAAAG
The DNA here is from genome assembly GCA_031772625.1 of Pinus tabuliformis. Taxonomy (NCBI): domain Eukaryota; kingdom Viridiplantae; phylum Streptophyta; class Pinopsida; order Pinales; family Pinaceae; genus Pinus; species Pinus tabuliformis. Next base: position 534,915,658 of record CM062813.1, on the reverse strand, counting down.
TGAGTCACTTATAATTCTAAAGTCTCTTTATCTTTTATTTAAGTTACAATTTAGTGGGTAGCTCATAAAATACCATTGTAAAAGTGACTTTCACTTATTTATAAAAGTGGGTCACATAATTTTTTTTAAAGTGAGCTAATTAGATTAAATTTGGAAGGGGGGTGGGGATTTTTTAAAATATAACATTATCATTCGCTTCGGCACATTCACGTACTTCGTCGGCATCTTCAACAACTTTTCTTCAAAAAACCAAAACTTCTTCATCCGGAAGCCGTTTTCAAAGCCTTCTTTTTTTAATTGGCCTAATTTTTCAATATATTTCCATTGAAACACTTAGTTTCAACATATCTAACTTCAGTTTCTATTAAAATGGAAATTCCATGCCGAGTTATTCTTGACAACACCAACTACTTCCAATGGTTATCGTACATTGTGGATTTAGTTATAAGTAAAGGTCTTTATAGAATAGCCTTAGGCCAAGAATCTAAACCTAAAGATGAAGATAAGACAACCAATTGGGAAAATAGGCAAGATCAAGCACATGGGTTGATAGGGATGTCTGTTTCTCTAGACCTTATATTCCATATCGCAGAAATTGATACCCCTGATGAAGAAATGAAACAACTCAATAAATTTTTTGGAATTAAAAATGAAATTAGAGCCCATCAACTCGAAAATTAGTTGCTTACGTTGGACCCCAACAATTTTTCTTCCAATGAATATTTTTTGTCCAAGTTCAAGACCCTTAGACTTCTCTTTGAAGGTGTTAATGTTAAGAAAGAAGATGATAGCCTTATCTATTCCATTTTTACTAAGTTAGGACCAACCTTCTCTATGTTTGTTTCCACCTTCCATTCTACTAGAGAAGCCTTTATTTCTCAAGGACAAGCCTACAAGTCCCCCTCTTTTGATGCCTTTTGTGATTCTTTAATAAGAGAACAATAAAAACTCTTACATCTTGGTCTTCTTAATCTTGGAAACTCTTCTAAGAAAGCCTTAGCCACCCAACAACAACCAAGTTCAAAGAATCCTAAGAAGCAACATCCTAAAAAGAATGGTCCTAAACCAACCAAGGGTCCTAAGCATTTTCAGTCTCAAAATGAAAAATCAATTCAACAAAATGATAAGGCAAATAAAAACAAAGGGAAGAAGACTGATAGACATTGCAACTTTTGTAATCAAGATGGCCACTTAGAATCCAAATTCTTTAAGAAGATGGATGCCTTGGAAGCAACAATGAAGAAGCATAACATCCATTTGGAGCACTCTTCAACTTCAACTTCATCTTCAGGAATAACACTTTCTACATGTGGTTGTCAAGCATCTCGGTCTGGTTATGCACTAATGTATCTTCTTCTTCTCATTATCATGAGTGGCTCATTGATTCTGGAGATTCTTATCACATGGCCAAAAATAAAGCCATGTTTTCTTCTTTAAATGATTATAACACCAAAAATATATATGTTGGTGATGATAGATCTCTTAGTGTTGTAGGGAATGGAACTATTCATCTAGACAATGGTCAATTTAATGATGTATTTTGTGTTCCTACCTTATCCTGCAACCTTCTATCTGTATATCAAATAACTCATTTAGGTGAATGTAAAACCATTGAATTTTCACCTCATGATGTTGTAATTAAGGACCTAAGAGATCCTAGATAGATTTTAGCTACTGACATTGCTGATGATTCTACAAGGTTGTATAAGTTTAACAACTTTGGGTCATCAACTCTTCCCTTGGTATTTGTTTCTCATAATGATGAAGTGAGCAAACTTTTATATGAGCGATTTGGTCACTTAAATGATCGCTCCCTTCAAAATCTATGTAGAGAAAATATGGTGATAGGTCTTCCTATGGTATCTTGCAGAGATGGTGTTTGTTTTGGATGTGTACTCGGAAAACATCATCGGGATAGTTTTGAAAAACTTGCCTCTTGGCACGCCTCATCCCCTTTACAACTTGTACATAGTGATTTATGTGGTCCACTTCCAGTTGTTTCATTCTCTGGATACAAGTATTTCTTAACTTTCATTGATGATTTCTCCAGATGCACTTGGGTATACTTCTTAAAACTCAAGAGTGAAGTATTTAACATGTTTTTGGCCTTTAAGGCCTTTGTTGAGAAACAATCTGGACATCAAATTCTTAAGTTAAGATCTGAAAAATGACGGAGAATATGTTAACAAAATATTCGTCAACTTTTGCACTGAGCATGGAATTTAAATGCAACATACTGTTCCATATACTCTGTTATCTCAAAATCAAGCCCTGGAAGGCTGCAGACCAGGAAGATTTCAAGTAACTGTTTCAAACCAATCTTTAAGCTAAGGCTTAGCCTGCTTAGCCTGAGAGGGCTCTCTCAAAGGATTGAAGGTTTTTGATTATGATTAAGATGGCTAACTATTTGTGAAACAAATAGGAACGAAGCTGGTGGAATAAAATTAACAAGCATCCATTGGGATTATGGAGTCATATGTCATTTAGTATTAACAGTAGACTTGGATTTGCAATAAAATCAAGGCATTTAGATTTCAGTATAGGTAGAGTACACCAAACACAAAAAGGACATTTTACGAGTATATGAAGGAAATTAGAACATTGCAAGTGATTTCTAAGTAATCAAATACTCATAATACTGTAGACAACAACAAAAGGAACTCATACATTGAACTCTCTATGATTCTTGAGCAGCAGAAGCTAGTACTGCATTACCAAAAGAAATAGAGTTTTTACATAAGCTTGATAACAGAGCTTTTTTACATAAACTTCCAACCCTCATTACATTTACCTTTCTCCTATATATAGATTTCCTCTACCTGACTGAGATTCCTCCTTAAGCATTAAGGGAACTCGAAATCTACTTCTAATGACACCTGTTTAACTTTTAACTACCTATTAAATGTAACAAACTGCAACTAGACTTTCTAGAGATCTAAATCAAGTAGGAGTCTAACTCCATATTATGCTAATAATAGCCTTGATTACAATCATTCTCATTCTTTAACATCTGGTCCCTTTTTAGTTTGGCTGTGGTGGATGTTCAAAGCTCCATGGTGGTCTTCAATGTCACATCTTCTCCATTGCCCTGAAACATAGGAAACTACCCCTGTTTATCGGTCTTTGGTTTGCCTCAAGATATTCGAATCCAAAGAACCATGCCCTTTATCTTTGATTATCCAAAATATAATAGATTGCCACGTCTTTGATGTGCTGTCAACCTCTTTTATGGGTGAAGGCAAAAGCTCTTCCATGCTATCTGACATATCTTGGACTGTAGTAAATATGCTCACTTTATGACAAAAAGTTTAGAGTTTGGATTCGAATACACATTTCCTCCACCTGTCTTGACCTTGTTGAAGGTTGATAGCTTCAGAAGATCCCTTGTAGATATTCCCTTTTCAAAATTCCCGCTTTTATTTCAAAACCGGTTGACTGAGATTAGATTGTGTAGCTTCAGCAGTTTCGTAGCGCGCTACGAAACTGCTGTGTTATTCCAAAAAACACAGTTTCAACCAAAATTCTGCCATTTTGAGCCTTTTACTATTTAAACATTCTTTCAACTGCTCCAAAGCTTTTCAAACCTAAATGGGGATATATGATTCTTCAAGAAAAAATGCAATAAGGAAAACCATCAGAATTTCAAAATTTGGAACATAACTTTACTTGCTGTGTGACTTCCTTAAGGAGATTTTTCTGCTGGCTTAACTGCATCTCCTCTAAGCTGTCTGAGGCATCATGAACCAAACTGGCTATGAATAATGACCATTAGATGTACTAGGCCAGCATGTGTAATACTGTTATAAGCCATGTTCAGAGTCTTTCAATTCAAAAGTTCTTCAGCTTTTATCTTCCAGCATCAGTTATACAGCATGACTTTATGTTGAGATATGTCAAAACAACAAGACCTGAAATTGTATTCATTTATGCCACAGTCACCAGAAAGCATACATAAACAATGCCTGAATCTGCGACTTTATTTTGATAAGTTTGCAGCTCCTTCAAATTTATAAGCCCAGCCAGAGGTTTGATACTTGAGTTCTTTATACAATTGCACCATCCAATGTTCAATGCTTCTATTTTTGAAAGCCCTTTCAATCACCTTTTCCTCTATAGTGTACTCTGTACGAAAGCGGAAAACTTGAACTTATTTCTTCTGTCCAATTCCATGTGCACAATCCTGGGCTTGTAGATCAACTTGTGGATTCCAGTCACTGTCATACAAAATGACCACATCTGCTGTGGCAAGGTTAATACCAACGCCTCCAACTCTGGTTGAAAGCAAGAAAAAAAACTTTTCACTCCCTTCTTGATTGAAAGAATCTATGGAAGCATCACGATCTTCTCCTGAAGTATTCCCATCAATTCAACAATACTGATATCTGCGGAACATACAATAATCCTCCAGAATGTCCAACAGTTTTGTCATCTGTGAAAAAATAAGAACTCTGGAAGCACGGTCCTTCAGTTTTGGAACCAATTTTCCTGCATTGGTGATCAATTGCATGGCTATATTCAAAAGGCGCTTACGCTCTCCTCCAACATTCACAACATCCAAGTCTTTTTGAAGCAATGCCCGCTAAAATTGCTTTTGCATCATCAATTAACGCTGACCAGTTATTTGACTGCTTTAGTGCTGCGGCATTACCCAAAACCCAAAGTCCTCTGCGAGCTCTTGTCAAAGCCACGTTCATCCAACGAATATCAGCAACAAAACCCACACCATGGCTAGAAGCTCGGACACAAGACATGATGATTACATCTCGCTTTTGACCCTGAAAGCAACTATAGTGTTAATATATAACCCTTTTCCCTCTTTAGTGTTAAGAGCACTTTCAAACTTCCACTGCAAACATTTCAGCTGTAGCTTGTATGGTGTGATAATGCCAACAGAAACCTTAATGCCTACAGACTTCACAAATTTCTGAAGATGTTCATACAACTGCAGGGCAAATTGTGCTTCATGAATATTCTGATATGAAACAGAGCTACCTCTATGAGGTTCTCTTTCATGAGTTATATCATAAAATATATAAGGCTTTAATAAAGGGTCTTTATAATAAATTTCATCAGGCCGCTTCACAACACTTTCACTGTCACTTAATCGGTTCTGATAAAAATATCTCGAAGGGAAATCACGAATTTGAGGATGCATTCGGTATTACACAGACAACAACATAGTTGGACAGCCTACCTGCTGGAAGCACTCAAAAAGGCTTCGAATATATTGCAAGGTGCCGGCTGCCTGGCTAATTACCATTGCAGGTAGCTGTTGTGGATCCCCAACCAGAACACACCGCGCAGCTACTTCACTGGCCTGAGCAGCCTCATCTATGAATCAGGACGGTAAATCTTCATTTCTCCATCAATAAAACCACGATCAATTTGAATAAGACCAACATGAACAATGCATGGAGCTCGAATCATCTCTGGCTTAGCATTGAAACGATATGCCTGCAACATTTGTAACCATGATGCCTCCTCTTGCATCAAGTAGCATCTTCATCATAGAACAACGACCTAATGTGGTTCGAATAATACCTGCAACAACCTTTGATGCTTGAATATTTGCATGGCGCACCCTATTTCTAGTCTCTCGCTTTATAACGCCATTCAAAACGAGAACAAGAGCATATATGGCTGCAAGTGAAGGTGGCTAGTAGTCCGTCGAGGGAACAAACGCTAGACTGGACAAAAACCACCGAATCACAGCTGAATTTGACAGGGGAAAGTGTATAAGTTGACAACTGTTGATGTAAACATAGCGAATTTGGATAAATTTGACAGCTGGATGAGATTTTCTATGAATCAACAAGAATTCCTGATTTCGTAGCGCAGTTAGTGCAAAATCGGTGTTTTGCGCTACGAAATCACCTAGACCGGGTTTCTGCGCTATGAACTTTGAAATGAGTTTCGACATATGATATTCATGTGAGATATGAGACCAATGATAGACTAAAATAGAGAATTGACCCCATTTGACATACTAACAAGACTCTTAACAAGACTCTAAAACAAGATGAAAAGACTAGACCCAAAACTGACACCAACCCTTTGACAAATTTAAAAAATTGATGTTGTGAATTTAAAATATTTTTTCTTGAGTGATAACATACTCCACAAAAAAATGGTGTAGTTGAAAGGAAGAATCACACCTTAAAGGAAATGGCTCTTTGTATGCTTCAATCTAAAGGACTTAGTCTTAATTTTTGGGTAGAAGTAGTTAACTGTGCAAATTACTTAGTAAATCACACTCCTACCAAGGTTTTAAAGAATATCACTCCAGAAGAAGCATGGAGCTCAATTAAACCAGATGTAAGTCACTTTCGTGTTTTTGGAAGTGAAGCAGGGCCGATGAGAAACATAAGGCCTTAGAACCTAAGAGTTAAAAATGTATTTTTCTTATATATCCTGAAGATGTCAAAGGATATAGACTTCTTTCACCTAAATCCAAAAATGTATCACTAGAAGAGATGTAATTTTTGCTGAAAATATATCGGCCTATGAGCCTAGTTCGACAGATGTGCCACCTCTCTCTATCCCTTCTACTTCTGAAAATATTTCTTCTTCAGATGATGACATCGAGGATGACAATCCTCCCCCACCTTCTTAGGATCCTCCTTCAGCTCCTTAGCTTCCAAAATGGGTCTGTGCTACTCGGGATGCAATAGGTTCTCTTGTAGGTGATCCTATAGATCAACGACGTACACATTCTCAGTTCGATAGAGTCTCTTCTTTACTAGCTCAAGCTTTAGAAAATTATGACCCTGACACCTTTGCAGAAGCTTCAGCCCATCCAGATTGGGACGCAACTATGAATGAAGAATATTGTTCGTTATTGGCAAATGATACTTGGGATTTTGTTCCTCTTCCAAAGGGAAGAAAACTTGTTAGATGTAAATGGGTTTACAGAACCAAGTTTGGACAAGATGGAAAAGTTGATAAACATAAAGCTCATCTTGTTGCTAAGGCCTTTTCACAAGTTGAAGGCATTGACTATACTGAAACCTTCTCCTCTGTTGCAAAAATGAACTCTATCCACCTTGTTCTTTCCCTTGCTGCCTCTTTCAAATAGGAAGTCCATTAGATGGATGTTAAATCTGCCTTCTTGCATGGGGACTTGCATGAAGAAATCTGTATGGAACAAACTCTTGTCTTTATACAAATAGTCTCCAGCCTTGTATGTCGGCTTAAGAAATCCCTTTATGGTCTCAAGGAAGCCCCTCGGGCTTGGTATGCCAAAATGGATAGATTTATTTTAGATACTGGATTTTCTAGGTGTCATTCTGACAATACTATCTACACCAAGAAAATGGGTAAGTCTCTTATCATTCTTATCCTTTATGTTGATGATCTTATCCTTACTATTAGTGATCCCAACCTTATAAACCATGTGAAGTCCAGCCTTAAAAAGCAGTTTTAAATGAAATACTTAGGACACTTGCATTATTTTCTTGGTCTTCAAGTCTTGCATTCCAAGGAAGGTATTTCCCTTTCCTAGTCCAAGTATGCCTGTGATATTCTACGCCACTTTCAAATGGAAGACTCTAAACCAACCCCTTCTCCCTTTTAGTCTGGAGCTAAAATTTCAGTCACTTGTACTTCACCTAAAGTTGATGGTACCTTATACTGTCAACTTGTAGGAAAACTTTTGTATCTGACCCATACCTGTCCTAACCTTTCATTTCCTGTTAGCCTTATTGCTCAGTTTATGCAAAACCCACATGAAAGTCATTGGAAAGCAACTAAAAGAATACTTCATTATGTTTGAGGTACAGTTCAGTTTGGGATTCATTACAGTGCAGAAGCATATCGTCTATTGGTTGGTTTCACTGATTTTGATTGGGATGGTGACCTTGATGATCGGAATTCTACTGCAGGTTATGTCTTCACTCTCGGTTCTAAACCTATTACATGGGCTTGCAAGAAACAAAGTGCAATTTCTCTTTCTTAGGCAAAAGTAGAGTATTGTGGCACCTTAGAAGCTATTAAGGAAGCCCTGTGGCTTCGTCAGATCCTGTCAAAGTTTGGATTTTAGCGGCAACATCCGACTACACTTTGGTGTGATATTCAAAGTGCCATTCAACTATGCAAAGATCCAGTACAACATCAGCGCATCAAACACATTGAACTACACATGCACTTCATCAGAAATATCATCCATGACCATGTTCTTGAAGTGCAATATTGTTCAACTGATGATCAAGTTGCAAACATCTTTACAAAGGCTCTCACAGAGGCAAAGTTTACTAAACTTCGATTTATGGTCGGAGTTAAGGAAGTTGTCACTAAGGGGGGATAGGATTTGATGCCTCCTTCCTTATCCTATTGTGTCATATTTGTACATCCTTCAATCTTATCCCAAGTTGTTCTTAAGGGGGGATGTTAGGATATTCTGACACATAGGAAATAGTTAAGTATAACTTGGTTTAGTGTAGAGTTAGGTAAAGTGTGTTTCTTTACTATGTACTTTTGTAACTTACAATCTGACGGTCACGATATGTTCTAGACATGAAGTGATCCAATGGTTCATTCTCTCCTAGGTATTAACGACACTTGATCTGTGGCTTAACACTCGATTGGTCCATGATCTCTATTTAAAGAGCATGGAGGGTCTTTTGTAGGGTGACCGTTCATAAGAGAAGATTATGTAAATTTTCTTTATTTTATTAATAAATTTCCTGAAGTGACCGCGTTGGATCAGGCCGTGGACTGTTTCCCTCTTTGAGAGTTCTAACCATGTCAAGAATATTGGTGTATTGATCTGTGATCTGTTTGTGAGCGGTGTCCTTTGGTGTTCTATATGAGGAACTTACCATGTAAATTCCTAAAAAACTCAAGAACATAAGTTAGAGGAAATGAACAAGCTGATAAGGATTTTTTCCAAAAAACTGGTAAAATAGGAGTTGGAGAACAAAAATCCCCCTCGACAAAGTCAACCAATTCCTAACATGAATTTTAATCCTTAATGCATGAGGCCACCTTTGTAGCTTTATCAAAGGGAGAGAAAGGATAAAAAATATCACACAACCTCTTATGTACCTCAAAGATTATCTTGAAGAGAATATTGAAGAAACCATAGAAGTTCAAGCAGATTAGTTCTCTTCTATCTCAAAGGGAGAAAAGGAAATAAAATCCGATGAAGGAGAATGGGATGATTTGGAGGCCCCATCGGATGATGATGAGATAGAAAGTTATTGTAAGCAGTTTGCTAACTTTATGCAAGCCCATTTGCACATGAAATATGATCTTAGGTCATCTAGGAAAATGTCTAGGGGGAAATATCGTAATGAAGAAAGCCTTCATACGAGTTCCCCTAAGCTAGCAGATAAAGGGAAGAAACCACTCAACCCTATCCCACCAACCAAGAAAGAATCCTCCCATCCCATTCTAAATGAGTCTCGAGCCTCTAAAACAGAGAAATCCCCCCTACCAATGAAGCCAATCTACAATGAGGAGAAAGCACCTGTTGAGTCTTCTAAATCTGATAAGAATCCCTCTGCCTTTAGTCTCCAAAACGAGTTATAGAAAGTCAAGATAATTGTCCCTTTGACTGAATTATTGAAACACACCCAGTATAAAGCTCAAGTGTCTTAGTTTATGAGTTCACCCACCACTACCCCCCTGCAAGATAGCCTTCACCTTCAATAAGAGAGGCATATGGTTGTGGTTGGACGCCATGTGGGGGAGTATGACCCTTCCACTCCTTGGCTATATGTCACCTTGGTAATTTATGACCTACTACAACATAATTGTATGCTTGAATTAAGAACATCTCACAACTTAATTCCATTATTTGTGATCGAATAGTTGGGACTACAGATAATGAAGCCATACAAATATCTATACTCCTTTGATTCCAAAAGAGTAAATTTCTTGGGTATGATCAAGGATTTTGTGGTCAATTTGGTTCAAATCCAAGTAAAGAGCGTAGTAATGGACATTATAGTTGCTGAAAGCCCTATAATATTTGGTATGATTTTGTCCAGGTTGTGGGGAATGGAACTTGGGGTTCCATTAAATTGGATTTAACTTATGCTACCATTCTTGTGTTTGGTGGATAAGAGCGTTGATTATACATGGAATCTAGATTTGTGAAGATAGTTACAAAGGCAGACTATTCCAATAATGCTCTTGTGTATGGTAAGGAGAAGGATTTTTCTTGTCTATTGTTAGAAGAAGATGATCAAATCATGGGAGACACCTACGTGGAATGTAAAACTCAACAGAGTAAACAATGATTGGAGCATGACAAGGTATGGAAATTATATTTCGATAGTGCTTATTCTAGAGAATGAAATTGGGTAGGTGTGTTATTGGTGTCTCCAGAAGGTAGCTTGATCCATCTCTCTTTCAAGCTAGAGTTCGATGCCACAAACAATGTTGTTGAATATGAAACCTTGCTGCTGGGGTTGCAAGCTACAAAAAACTTAACATCAGGTGCTTAAATGTGTTTTGGGGATTCAGATCTGGTGGTAAAGAAAATAAAAAAACCAGTGCCAAACCAAGCATCCAAGATTGAAGGCATACAGGAAAAAAGTATGGGATTTGGTTGAATTTTTTTTCTTAGCATTCAATATTCAATTCTTGCCCAGAGAATGAAATCACTCCTTGGCCATCACTGTTAGCAATTTTAAGCCTCCCCAAAATATCTTGCTTAGATATGAAGTCAAGGTCAGGTACATGTCATTGATACTAGACAATGTCAAATACTGGTAGGTGTTTGAAGATTAAGTAGAAATCAAGTGCTTCATGGTGGTCATTGAAGAATTCTTGAACTCGCTGATTGATCAAGAGGACAAGGAGATTATATGTGAACAATAGGCCGGTTGGGAGGAAACCATTGTTGGTCACAAAGATATTGCAGCTAAAGGGGAATACCATCCCTAGAGGATTGATTCCATTGGAAAGGTTTTTTTAACTCAAACGATATGGCTACTAAGCCAACTAAGCAAGATCTTGAGGAAGATGTGGAGCATTGTAGCCATATCGTTTGAGTTAAAAAAACCTTTCCAATGATGATTTGAAGACTTTTGATCCCGGCTTCATACAAAAAAAAATTCCTTTAAAAACTAGGGTGAAGCCATATAAGTAGAAGATCAATAAGGTTAATCCTCTATTGCTCCCATCAACTAAAAAGGAGGTGAAGAAAATGTTACAGGCTAAGTTAATTGTGCCTTTAAGGTACTCCGATTTTGTAGAAAATTTGGTTCATGTCAGGAAGAAGAATGGAGAAATAAGGCTATGCGTAGATTTCAAAAATTTGAATAAGGCCTCGCTGAAAGATGACTATGCTATGCCTAAAATGGATTATATTATGTAGAAAGTTGTAGGGTTTTCTTGGATGTCCATGATGGATCATTTCTCTAGATATAACCAAGTCATTGTACACCCTGAGGATTAGAAGAAAAAAACTTTCACTACACCATGGGGAACATTTATGTATGCCATAATTCCTTTCGGCCTCATAAATGCTGGAGCTACTTTCCAGAGAGCAATGGATATAACATTTGTTGGAGATCAGGATAAATTCGTAGTAATATACCTGGATGACATAACTGTTTTCTCCAAGTCAGATGAAGAGCACCTCAAGCATTTGCAACTCACATTTGCAAAATGTAGAAGGTATGGTCTGTCCTTAAATCCTAAGAAATCACAGTTTTCTTTAAGTGAAGGGAAGCTTTTGGGCCATATTGTAGCAAAGGAAAGAGTCAAGATTGACCCAAAATGGTGGAGGCTATTAATAACATTCCTTTACCAAGAAATAGGAAGGATATTTAGGTTTTCTTGGGTAGAATAAATTTTCTGAGAAGATTCATACCAAACTGTGCTGAAATTGTCAAAGAAATCACAGAAATGTTGAAGAAGGACAAGGAAGTCATGTGGACCATAGAAGCACAAGATTCATTATATATATATATCTATATATATATATATATATATATATATATATATATATATATATATATATATATATATATATATATATATAGATATATATATGTATTTTCAGAAGCCCAGTCTTAGCTAGCTCAGACTATCAAAGGCCATTCCTCATTTTCTATTTTTCCTCTCCTAACACAGTGGCAACTGTTCTACTACAGAAAAAAATGAAGGACAAGAGAAACCGATTGCATTTTTCATCCAAGTGTTGCAAGATTCAAAGTTGAGGTATAATATCTTATAGAAACAAGCTTATGACTTGGTTAAATCCCTAAAGGCCTTTTGAATTTATGTCTTGCAATCCAATGTAATAACGTATTTTCCAACTGCCATTGTGAAAGACATTCTCATGTAGGGAGACAATGAAGGTAAGAGGGGAAAGTGGATTCCAAAAATTCAAGAATATGACATGGAGATAAAACCCACTAAGTTGATTAAGGGCCAGAGATTGTATAAAATATTGTCTGACACTAATTTACAGGTCCTGGGTATAAATTTGCTGACAGATAAGGAAGGAAAAGGTGGAAGATCATAGGAACAAAACAATATTGAGACCTCAATACAGAAAATCCAAATGAAGTACCTTGTCTCACAATGGTATAAGTATCTAGTCCATTATTTAATTTTTCTAAAATTCCCATTGAATTTTGACAAAGTTAAATACAAGGCATTAAGGCTGCAAGCCCAAAAGTTTGTCATTTCAAATGGCCAATTGTATTAGAAGGACCCGGTGGGGATTTTGCTTTTATGCCTGGTAGAAGAAGAGATTCATAAGGTGATTGATGAATTTCATAATTGTGTTTGTGGAGGAAATTACAACTGGAGAGACACATCCCATAAGATCCTTAAAGAAGGTTTCTAATGGACCATGTTTTTTGGTGAGATTCATTCTTATGTCAAATCTTGTGGAAAATGTCAAATTTTTGCTGAGAAGTAGAAGTTAGCACACCTCTCCCTGATTCCTTCTTTTGTGGAGGATCCCTTCAAGAAATGGGGGCTAGACTTCATATGATAAATACATCCACCATCTAGTGATCAACACAAGTGGATACTTACAACCACTGATTATTTCATGAAATGGGTGGACGCCATCCCAACTAGAAATGTTATTGACGTTGTGGTCATCAAGTTTATGGAGGAGAATATCCTTGCTAGATTTGGTGGTCCGAGGAAGATTGTCACTGACAATGCTTAGGTGTTTAATTCAACCACGTTTCTTGGTTTTGCCAAAAGTAAAACATAACGTGGAGCACTCCATCACCTACTACCCACAAGGGAATGGATCTTCAAATAATACTCTAGCAAGGATCCTAAAAAATACCATATCAGAAAATAAAAAAAAATAGGACTCACAACTGAAGTTTTCTTTATGGGCCAACAAAGTTTCTACCGAGAGGTCAACTAGGAAGCCTCCTTTTTAATTGGTGTATGGTAAGGCTATAATTTTACCTATCCAACTAGCCATGCCAGTGGCTAAGATTCTACATGATGTTGAGGAAGAGCCAAATTCTCTAACCAAGAGAATCAACCAGTTGGTAGAACTTCAAGAAATCAGGGGGGAGGTAACTTAAAATCTAATTAAATATCAGGAAAAGATGAAGGCTCTTTTTGAAAAAAGGGAAAGGGACAGATCCTTACAACCAGGAGATTTGGTGCTCAGATGGGATGTTAGGAGAGAGGACAAAGGAAAACATGGGAAGTTTGATCCCTTGTGGTTTGGACCTTTCAAGATATATGAAGCAAAGGGAAACAACACCTTCCTATTAGAAAATTTGGATGGTGAGGTGCTTGGACTTCTTGTGAATGGGAAAATTTTCAAGATTTCTTTTCAACATTAAAGAGGTCCATTTTCACCCACTATGTATATCAATGAGCTATTGTACATATTAGTAATGCTTTAAGTTCTTACTATTTCTGTTTTTTCTTTTTATGTACTTGAATAAAATGACTCCATGCCTAATGGATAAAAGACACTAATCTATAGGTTCTCAATGCATTGCTTGCAATACATTGTCCCAAATTGGAGCCGATGTTTTCACCTATCATACCCTATTGAGATTATGCCAAATGGTCCTATTTTGATCCCTACTATAGAAAAGAATGGGTGCAGTATTGGAAAACCAAAAGGAATGGCCAAAGTCCAAAATCTAAAGGAGAACCAAAATTTGAAGGCCGATATCAAAAGGGAGAGCCGGATTCGAAAGATGAATATCAGAGCAGGCGAATTTCAAGAGGTCGGACCTCAAAGCAAGCTCATATCGACACCTGATATTTGAAGGATGAACCCTGAAACAAAGTAATATCGAAACATTAGAGTTTCGTAACTCCTTAACAAATACAAATCATTTGAAAGTGCCAAAGTTGAAAAGAAGGGAAAATGGAAAGGAAACCATAGAAACCAAAGGACTAAGGGGCCCTTTTCCCTCTCCTCCTAGAAGACACATGACAATCAGTTTCAACACTTTTAGGTGGCCTATTAGGGAAAATCCATGTGACACATGTCACCGCTCTGGAGGCACCATGTGGAAATGATGACACCATCATGACATCACCTCAGAGGTTAACATATCAGAGGTTGGAAATATCAAAACTCATTTATAATTTTTTTTTTGAAAATTTCTGATGAGTGGGGTTTTGATGAGGACTAGCACGTGGTCATGAAAGATATAAAATACCCAAAGTGGAGAGAAGGTTTAGCACCTAAATGATATGGAGAAAATCGAGGATATAGATATTTGAACTCCATGGTAGAAGTATTTTGAAAAAGTTACGATGCCTAGAGAGCTCCGACAATGAGACTATGACTAGTCATAGGGACCTAAAAGGACCAGGAGCATGGAGTAGGGCTAGCACCTAGGTGCTATGGAAGTACATCAGAGGCGGAGGATTTCCTAACTCCATTGTAAATTAATTTTGAATAACTTCTGAGGAAAGGAGATTTGATGCGTTGATGGCTCATGTTTGTGGGAGACTTAAAGGAATTAGGAGAGGAAGAGAAAATACAAAGGGAAATAGGCCCCTGATAGGATGCCGAAGGCCTTAGCGCCCAAGCGATAGCCCATTGGTCATGGTGTCCAGTTCTATGGAAGAGTTACGATGGACGAAGGATCTGATACTACAATCCCCCAAGCTCTATGCCAATGGTCACAGGTGGTGGTTCTATGATATATGAACAATAAGGAGCTAAGCAAAGAAGGGCTAAAGGCATCAGAACTTTGGATTTCTGTAATATAATTTTAGAGAAAGTTATGATGATTCGTGGCTCCAGTGTTGCACTATGCTATATTACAAGATGTATTGGGCCCTGATAGTGTACTGCATAAGCAATAAAGGCGTGTATGGGTCGGTAGCTAAGCTACATAGCACCTCTAACACCACCGCGCTCGACCATGTCTAGCTTCAAAAAGGGAAAGTTCAAGCTATTAAAGGGAGAAAGAGACAGGCAAATTGGTCCGTAACTATGGAGGAATAGTGTGGCAGAGGCGTGGCCAAATCAGAGGCAATCAAAGGATTTGGCATTGGAGATATTTTTTCGTGTAAACCAGGATGTGTCACGTTTTTCATGTTTTGTTAATTTTCTGTTTTCAAGAAAAGAATGAAATTTGTGATGCAAACATTAGGACATGTAGGATATTTGCATGCTCAAAAAACTAGTAGCTCAGATAGCTAAAGAATTTTGGGATATTTTGTAACTGTTGTTCAAGCTCTTTCCCCCTATAAAAGGGAAGAAGAAACTCATTAGAGATGTTTTGAAATTCTGTTCTTAGGGGTCCTAATTCTAACTTTTCACAGATTCCAAGTTCTGTTTGTAGAGAAGGAGGTTCCAAGTTTTGGTTCAATTGCTTGTTTGTGAGGTGGTAATTGTTATACAAATTTCAATAGTTGAAGCCTGTGATATGGACTCCATTTTTGAATATTAATGAAGAAAATATGGTGATTCCAAGCACAATAATTTGTAATATTTGTTCTTCCTCTGTATGTCACTTCATATGTGTTTCTCTTCCTCAAAAATTGTGTAAGTAGTAGTCACTAGATTCATTCATAAATCGTGGATTTACTTATGTTATATTGTAGCAGACCATACCTGTGAGATTGCAGATTTACTCTGTTATATTGTAGCATAAAATACCTATGAAACATTGGGCTGGAAACCTTAAAATGTGCTCCATAATTTCTACATTTCATTTCCTTGTTCTTACATGATTCTTCTGGGATTTACTGTTTAAGATTCTCGGTCTGTCCAACCCTGTGTGCCAAATTCCTTCCTTACTTTCCTCCTTCCCATCTTTACTGCAATGAAAAATTGAGTTTCATTTACTGTGTGTAGGCCACTAGACTTGGAAATTTATTCTTGGGATGATCTATATTGTCTATGTATATGTTTGAATCTACCTCTGTGAAAGGTAATTGAACCATATTTAAAATCATTTTTCATTTATCTCTTGAGAAACAATGAGTTACCTTCAAGAGAGACTAAGATGTCCTAGGCACTGAACTCTCCTCAACCCATGGGTTGTCTCTAGGAGCAACAAAAAACCATTCGTGGGAATTTCAGGCCAAGTTTTGTTCGTATGATCTATGAGTACTCCTTTAAATAGTATGAAGTGTTTTAACTAGAAAGGAGTGGGCCAAGACCTAAGTTCATGCTAGAAGTTAAGTCCAAGTATGGGATGAGGTTCCTTAAGTGATAACAAGTGGATTCTAGTGCCTAAGGAGGGTGTCACCACAACAAAAAAAGGTCTCTTATGTGTCTGAGATTGAAGTAGGGGTTTGAACTATTGAGGACTTTTGTGTATTAGGCCGAAATTATTAGACTACTAGGTTCCCAAATCTGTGGAGCTTTGGAAACTGTGCCAATTTCTAGAGAGGTATGTTTGTGCTCCTGTTCTTGGTGTAATTTATATGGTGGAAGGGCTATTCCTAAAGGGTTTATGACAATAGTTTGTCAAGCCCTAAGTATTATAATGAATAAGGGAAAATTGTGATTTTTAAGAGGGAAGTCCTTGATGCCCTAGTTAGGTTTTTTTCTATGGATGAGCATTAGCTTAATCTTAGCCCTAAAGTCTATCCGAATATCTTGATGAAGTGCACTCTATTTTTGGGTACATGTGGACATGGCCGAGACCCTAAGGGAGCTATATTATCCCTATTTTGAAGGTCATTGTGCCTCAGTTTGTGTGCACTAGTATGTGGGAGATCAGATATAAGTAAGGGGGCCAAAATACTCTCAATGTGTGGACATAAGAGAGTGAAAGTGTGGACAAAGAGAGGGTGATACAATGATGGTAGGATGGTTTCAATGAAGTGAAGAGAGATGGGCATAATTAAGGAGAAAAGGGCGATGAAGTAAGCCCTATATTAGTGGATTGTGTGAGGGATAATTTGATGCCCTCGTTCAGTAAAGTCTATGATAAAAGGGCTGTGTACAACAAGTCATAGGTATTTCATCATTGGAGAAGTCAAGGGATAGCAAGAGGGAAAATTTGTTATGCCCTATTTTTGTTATCTAGGAGCAACTAGTAGACAATGAGTGGGAAGCTCATTGAAGTCCCTATGTGCAACATAATTTGATGTAGCAAAGTTATTGTTAGAGGGAAAATGTTGAAGTATCTAAGATAAGAAATCTTGGAGGATAAAGAGGACTACTAGAGGGAAAATACGTGAGCCTATGTTTAGTCATTTTAGAAGTAACTAGAAAATTGATATTATTAGTTTCAACGGCTGAAGGTGAAAGCATTCTAAAGTTTCAAGCATTCTAAAGTTGCAAAAGTATTGTGAGTAGTAGAAGAGGTGGAAAAGGACCCACCATAAGTTTTCAAGGTATGTGGACCAAAAGGGCTAATTCAAGATCTATATAAAACATTAAGTCATGTGTATCTTGTTCAAGGTAGATTGAGTGTCATAAGTCGTCGACATCAAGCTCTAGTGTTGTAAGGACTGTTAGTGTCAGTCTTTGTAGCCTTCCCCCAGTGATCAAATATGCTCTTACAAAGTGGTCTGAGAGTGTCAAAGTCAAATTTTGTCATTTCAGTGAGTCTTCAAGCAAAATTTGGTCACTAGGTATTAGGTCTAGGGCTTGCTTTTACTCCTTTCAAAGTTGTCCAAATGTCGGTCCATGTCACCATTCAGCTGAGTGTACCATTATTCAGAGGGTTTTCATCATCATGTCAGGTTCCACCAGGTCATTTTACACCTTGTTCATGCTTCAGTTGTGCCTAGGTAAGGTTCATTTCCCTCTCCTAAGGTTTTGAAGGTAATTTCTCTTGGATGGTCAAATCATCAGCAAAAATTGTATCCTGATGTTCATACACCTTCCCCTATCCTTAATTTACCTTGTTAAACACTTCCCATCACTGAGACCCCCCGAATTCCTCGTTTTCGCACAAACCCTAGTTTCTTGCTACAAACCCTATTTTCGAGGCTAGGCCTGTGTTTTGCCTTTTTGGACCCCTTCCCCTCACTCAATATTTGAACTTCCACTTTCCCCTATTTCCTAACATCCCTCCCTACTTCTGAAAATTTCCTCAAGAATTTAGAAGCCCCCTATCACCTTCATTTCGCTTCATTTCGACAAATCCCCTGTTCCGCACATCGAGGTAGGTTTTACTCAAATGATGTTTCTAAGAAATAAAACATGAATTTGGGAACAATGAGAGAGGTTTTTGTCCATAATAGGCCAAGGAAGAAAAACCTTCTTCAAGTTTTACACAGGTGTCATGGTTTTGGAGAAATGTCAAAAATACAGTTGCCTCGGGAGAATTGATGCACCTCTGAAGTGACCTTGGGAAAATCAAGTTTTCTCCTAGCTTGGTTGGCCAAATGACTTTCTTGATGAGTGAAATGATAACTAGACACAAATATATTTCCAATGAGCTATCATGAGCTCAATTTGGAGTTGAGGAAGACCTTCAAACGTTGACTGCAACATCACTCTGCCTTGAGGCAACCTCATTTGGCACATTTTGACCAGTCTTGGGAGATTTGATTTTTGACAGGGAAAATGAACTCCAAATTGAAAAATTCTAGTTGGGTTGGAAGTTATACTCAAATACCTTTCCAACAAGCTATCCTGCACCCAATTTGGACACTGAGAAGGCCTCAAAAATTCTCCTGCAAAAAGGCGCTATGCATAGAGATGGCGCGGCGCATTGGGCGGCCCTCCACAATGCAAAAAATACACTGGCACGACGCATTGGGCTAAAAAGGCTGAAATCCATTAAAATCTTCCTCCAAATTGCAAATTATTCATTCCAAAAGTAATTTAACACCTCCATATTGCCAATGTATGAGTTTTCATCAATGTTTATGGTGTTTCAATAGGTTAAAAACAAAACCCTAGTTCCTTGCAAAGTTGTGTTGAAAAAATTGCCTTGGGTTTGCAAAATTGTAGTTTTGCTGTTGTATCCCCATTTTCATTTTTCTCTCACTACACTTCACTCATATTAATCTCCCTCTACCCTTTCATTCACACTCACCTATCCCCTTATCCCTAAAACTAAAAACCCTAATACCTAATCCCACTATTCCCAAACCCTAGTAAAATATCCCCAAACCCTAATTGCAATCCCAAAACCCTAAAGCTAGCCTTAAATCCTCCCCTCATTAGTCCCACTCATCCATGGAGTTGCAAAACATCCGTGAAGACCGGCAGGCTGCCCAAAGAAGCCTAAATGAGATGACACCCATTCAGCAGGAGACAGAGGCTGATCGAGAGGCTTGGCTTGAGAGGGCCAATATTCATCTTGAGAAGCTATTGGTGAAGGCAAACAAGGACAAGGACATGCTCAGGCACATGAAAAACCATTAGGGCACGAACTCATGTTTGCAAAGCGAGGATCAAAATCCTGTAGGCAAGACTAAGGAGAGCAATAAAACGACGCAAAAGGCATGATAGGCTCCGAATCTTAGCCGAGGCTTCCTTGGTTGAGCATGATACTCAATGATGGACCTTCAATCCAAATTTCAGCAAATTTGGAGAAAATTTTGTCAATTTTGAATTTTTTTGGCTTTAAAACAGATTTTCCTGCCCAACGCGTAGTGCCACTTGGCGCGCGCTTATAATTGGGAGATCCTCTGGAGGAAAACTTTGCATTTCTGGATTTTTCATGAAAATTTATGCATGCTCATGGATTACCTAAGGATTTCATCAAGTTCTGGGTTGCCTAAAGGGTCAAAAACGCCCTAAAAATGACCTCTCTGCGAGCTTTTGCACCCACAGGAAGCAGTCTTGGGATATTGATGTTTTGGAGGGTCAAATGACATCCAAATCCAGAAATTCCACTTGGGTTGGCAATTAGACGAGCAAGGATTTCCAACAAGCTATCTTGAGCTCAATTTGGACTTCCTCAAAATCAGCTCCAAAGTTGTGCTAGGCATACAGATTTTGGGCATGGCGCATAGAGAATTTTGGCCCGTTTTTCACTCAGCAGCTCAGAATTTTGCTCAGTTTTGACCAGTTTTACTTTTTCATGTAACTCTTGATCTACCTTGATGTAATTTCATGAACATGATGTAATTTTGGCACATATTTACTTGTTTTAGTAGATTCATTCACTAAAAAGTGAAAAACAACTGAATGAATCAATTTCCTAACATATAGAGGCAAGTTGTTTCATTGCCTATTTTTTAGTTCCTTGTTTACATATGGTTGAAACAGCTCCTAGAATGATGAGATCGACCCCTAGAGGCATGGGAAGGAGTTAGGCTTGTCTATATCATGTAATTTCTCAGTCACTTTCAGGGTTGGACACTTGGGATTGCTTGGCACTCCATTGTACATTTGATTTCTGCATTTTTGGGAAAGGAAAGACCAGGGTTTTGCAACACTTGTTGGGATCCTTGTGGCTCTGTGTTTTGATGGTGTTTTTCTTCATGTAATTGTAAGTTCATTGATGTTTTATGTATGCCATTTCCCTTCTCTTTGCTTATGAAATTAAACAAATTGAGTGACAAAGGTAGAATTCATGAGTTTGTTGTGGTCTGCCTTAAACTTTGTTTAGTTTTACATGTTTTCATCTGTTTGGAGAGGATTCTTGTAGCCTCTTGCCCTCTTCAGCTCCTCAGCAGTCTTTTCCATCCATTCATTTAATCTAAAGCATCAAAACTACTGCCTACCTCGCCCCAACCGGAACTCTGCAAAAATCTGGCCTTCATCCCCGGACCCAAATTTGCCTTTCCCTTTTTCCAACAAAAACTCCCAAAAAATCAAATCAAGACCTTGCACTTCATACCTAGCCTAAGATTAGTTGTTAAATCAGTCATCTCAAGCCCCATCTGATTATCTTTTGCTGAGATTGTCCCAGAGAGAGCCCTCTCCTGTCCTCGTAGGGCTAGCTACGAGGTTGAGCGCGGTTTGATGTGGACCTATAATCTTACCTTTTTAGCCTGAGGTAAATCTAGGCTCTAACAAGGACCATGATCCTCAATATGAGAGCCTTATGTTTTTTGCATTAAAGTTTGTAATATAACAAGTTTTGGGTTAAATTTTTTCTTGTGTACTACATTGATTCACTCTTGTACATTTTCCGACACACAAAGTGCTAGTGTTGTGGAATTTTAGTGTTTTTGTGATTGTGATATGAGACACAAACTTGTTTCTAAAGTGCTAAGGAAAAATCATCACAGTTTACCATTGTTTCCTGTGGAGTTGCAACCTTGGCTCAGGGGTGACCCGTGGTTGAGATTTATGAACCATGCAATCTATGGCTAGGTGGAACATGAATTGGCCACTACCAATCGAATTTTTATTACGAGATAAGTGCCTAGTTTCTTATGTATGGATGCATATTTATGTGTTGTATTTAATTAATGGTTTTATGTTCAAACCCTAGTTTCAAGGTTATGGTTTTAATTTCTATTGATTAAAATTTATTTATGTTGTGCATTTAGGTAATTATCTTTTATACATGATGAATAATGTATCCACAACATTTAGTATTGCATTCATGCTAAATAGGGATTGCCAGGTATAGGAATATTTATGGAAACCAAGAATTTGTCTCACTTCCACATTAGAGTAAAATATTTTAAGCAATATTGGTTATGTAACATTACTTGGATAGGGGACGGGGATGTTACACCCTCAGTAGCCATCACCTAGTTCCTCGACATTCCATGCTATATTTAAAAATATGTCTTGAATACCCTAACCTC
Organism: Pinus tabuliformis; assembly: GCA_031772625.1. Taxonomy (NCBI): domain Eukaryota; kingdom Viridiplantae; phylum Streptophyta; class Pinopsida; order Pinales; family Pinaceae; genus Pinus; species Pinus tabuliformis. The sequence goes on along the minus strand of CM062813.1, from coordinate 534,893,563 downwards.
AATGAGTGAGAAACAATTACATATTCAAGGGGTATTGGAAAAGCATAAAGTAATCTTGGTCTCCTATGCATACAAGAAAGATAGGTTCTTAACGTAAAATTTGCAACAAAGGGGTGGAAAAAGAAGATCTAGGAAAAGGATAACTCATGCCTCCATGATTTCTCCCTCACCTCATTATAGTACTTAGAGATGTTGTACCCGCTTTATATGGAATATTTTTCCTAAAAAATTTTTGAATCTCGTAAGGCTAAGTGAGATAGCGGGAAATGAGCTCGTTGCTTATAGCCCTACCTAACTCTTAGTTAGTGTATATTACAAAATCACAAGTAATTTTTTTGAGGATACACAATTATACGTACTTACAATAGAGAAACAAAATTTTAATTGCTGTTATATAAAATAAACATTTCACAATTGCAAGATTTGAATAAAAATCATTATGTTTGCAGAGAAATAGTAACAATTTTAGGCAGATTTTTAAATATACATCAACATTTTAGAAAGGTTGCAAGTCTTAAAAATCGCGACAACTGATTTACATCAATTAGGTAGCATATGCCAAGAATCTGCTCAATATTTTAAAGAATGATACTTCAAAAGATAAAGAGACATATGCCAAATATAAAGAGGCCAAAAGACTGATTTTATTAATCAAGTGTGACTATACAACCATATTTTAAAGTTTTTGTGAAAAATTAGACCAGAAATGACTTGGAATCCAATGATGCTAAATTTCCATACAATGGAAAATGAGTGCCATGAAAGAAGAAAATAATACAAGTTTATTGATTTGGACCCTTTTGATAAGATTGTCATAGTGAAAGCTCCACAAAAAATGATCTAATTGGCACTAAAAATTAATCAAACCTTATAAAAGGGACACGTAGGTGCAGAAAAAATAAATAACCTTAAAAGAACAAACAAGAATTGATGAGATCACTCCTTCCATGTCACTCAAAAGATTTCTGCTATCAACAAGACAATTAAGCTTCTAAATTCAGAAAACAAACTGTATGATCAAAATAATAATAACTCAAAAGAGTAACATACCTCCACTTTTTCAAACTCTTTATTATAAAGGCTTCTTGCTCTATTTGTAACCTCCTTCAAGTGGTTACAAGGTAACTAAATTCATTTTTATTTATTTATTTAATCAATCTTTTTCTTTTAATTTTGGAAGAAGAGGGTTGTTTGAAGGAAATTTTAATTTTTTAATTTATTTTGAGTAGGTTGGGTCCCATGCTCATATCCATAATATAACATTAGACATGGCCTTGTGGTTCTCTCAAATATATCATAAAAATTCTTTCATGGAATAAATGTAATGTCACTAATCATAGTTAGTTATATCTTCAAACATCTCATCTATATATCATGATTATTAAGCAATAAAAACTTATAAAAAATGGCATGCATAATTATCATCCTTGTATCTCCCACATGTCCATAAAGTGTCATAATAAAAACAATTATTTTTGTCATAATGTATATATATATATATATATATATCCATTTTTGAAAAGTAAATAAATAAAAGTCAAATTAGAACCCTAATCATGGCAACTCTGGATTGTTGTGTGAGCCAAATAAACTTCTCTTTTCATCACTTCTTTATCCTTAATCTACTTAAGGATGAAAATCTAGGAAAAAAAATTGTCTTCTCCCCTCATCATTAGTCCTAGAAGTGCTGGTGCGAGAATGGGATGAAGTGGCATGAGTGGAAGAAAAAATAAGTATAGGGATGATAAGTTGTTTTCCTTTATCTCTCTATACAAGGAAAATATGAGGCTATCATACATGGAAATGGTTAACATGAGACGCACTAGATGAAATTTGAGGGACAAAAAAAAGTAGGGGAATGCCATGTCGAGAACCAAAGGGCTAGTTAACAATCCCATAGGATGGTCTGTTGGGGTTAGGCTCACATCCATCGCGATATTAGGGCTACTGTTGTGGATGAGGATGAGTATTAGGGATCTCCATGGTAATGGGGTGTGGCTAAGGAGAAATATGAAATACAAGAGGAGTAGGGGGAGGTCCTCCTACATATAGGTGGAAAAATGGTTAAACTCATATGAATCAACATCAAAATAGATAGAAAATATGATTCTTTTGTTTCTATTTTCATGCCATGTCACATTTTCTCTTTTGCATTGTCCCTTGAAATTCCCTCAAGAGCCCTTGTTGAAGAAAATCACCTATGCAGAAATAAAATATTTTGTCATGATATTATACATCATAATCACATGATAACTAAATAAATTGAATAACGACATGCATAACTCTACTCATTGTAATAGTTCAAGTACCTAAAACATCATATGGCTGATGAAGTAAGAGAGATATTTTATTCATGCATGTTAGGGAATATTGGTTCATTTTGGGTACCACCTAAATAAAGGTCACAATTGCAACATGAAATGAATGGAATAATGTATGAACACCTGGAAGAGTTTTGAAATATTCAAGCCCTACAATTACTTACTAGAAATCAAACAATAACATAGTGCTGTAACATACTACAAATATGTCATATATTTCATAGAAAGACAAAATATGGGAAAATATGAGGCAAGGCATCGATTTTGGGAAAATATGCTATAAAATGAAAGAGTGGAAGAGTGATTTTCTTTAATAAATATGGTTGAGAGATACAAACATGGAGGCTATCAACATCATTTTGAAAGGAGAATATTTTACGAGGTGAATTGAAATAGGACAATAACAACATGCTCGAATAAAATTTTTCAAGTAAATGTATTGAGGGGCCGGTGTGATGCTAGTGAACTTGAATAATGATTTATGAGTCTAGATATGGGGGCTCAATATGAGACCCATATCAAAATTTTTGTAACAAATTTCATAAAACTAGTGATACATTAATGTAGGTATGGGATCATAACCTGAGCATGAGTGTAATAACAGATTGAGCATAGAAGGGTGCACGGGTTTGAGTAACTTTATTTCCTATAATGAAATAAACAACATAATGATAATAACAAGGGTTGAACTAGAAACATTTTCATAAAATTCATGGCGGTCCACAACCACGACAAGGCCAAAATGACCCACAAAACCAAATTTTTTCAAAATAAACTCTTTAGTGTGACAACATAAAGACCCTAAGTGGAATATAACACAGTAATTTGAATGAAATGGATATCAACTTGTAGAGAAAATTATCAACATAAGTCAGCCGTCGAATATTTCTAGTGGCAGTACAAACCAATTATTTAATACTTTTTCTTTTAATACATGCATAGCTAAATAAAGATGAGAAGACTGAGCCCCATGGGTTCTATGAGTTTTGAACTGAAATTCCAGAGCTAGCACCGTGGGTTCATATTGCCCATGTGGTTTAGCCTAGGTCATCTGGAAAGAAATGAATATAAGCTTTTTACAAATAGTGGTTGCATGTAGTGGCAAGAAGGCTCGTAATGATAGCTAGAATTCAAACCATGGGCCTCATAAATTAATTGCAATGGGTGTGAGATATTAACAACTGTGAGGGAGGGTTATGTTTGGAGCTGTTTCATACTCTTCTTTCTTAAATATGAGAGGCCTTGAACAATACTAGAGTGAAATTTTAGATAGAAATGAGTATTATTCCCTTTTAGTGAACTCATGCACATTAATTATCAATGAAACATAGCCAAAATAAGCATAAGAGATAAGAAATGGAGGGTGATTCAAAATAAATGAGGGGATTAACTAAAACATATTACACAAGCAAATCCATAAAAGCAATTACTTAATAAGCCAACAACACATTGAAATTCCATTTCAAAAAAGACAAAATCTTGGCATAATTGAGTTACTAAAGCTTTAAACTGATGGCCGAAGGACCAAGAACCATTACCAACCATTGCACATCCAGCCAAATGGTCTCAAAACCTATTCTACTACAAATTTCAAAGGGGTGAGTGAAAGAAAAAGGTGGGTTGGCAACCTACCTTGATGGATTGACACCCACGACATCTGGGAGAAGCATCTCAAGGAATGCCTTGGGATGTGTATTATTCATTGTAATAAATTTAATCCACCACCCAAATGTGTAACAACTAATACCCCTATTCATGCATTGTGATATAATGTTAATAAAACTATATAATATGCCACCTAAACATTATAACACATGTCATTAAGTATGCAAAACATAAGCCATGGTGCCCTACTTTTTGTTTGTGCCCCTATAATTTTGTGTAAATTTATTGCACCTCATTAAAATGTGTAGTATAGGACATGAACTAGGTCAAGCATTGAACATTATTTTAATTTCAATATATTTATAAATCTATCAACTTTTTACATATATGACCATTATAAAATTCAAAGGAGGATTCTTTGAAAAACACAACATCTATGTTATCATGCTTCAGAACCAGTAAAGAAAGAGTTACGTCATGCCATAAAAAATGCCACAGGTATTGAACTATACCATGAGTATATTCATAACTAGACAAAAGGGTTGTGCTAATGTTTTTCCATGCATTGGTAGAGCCATTCCATTTGACAAAATTAACCATGGATCTATTAATAAAGCTATCATATCAGAGTTGAGATTTTCCAATTTTCTATGATAAACATCATGAATCAAGGATATGCTAAAAACTAGAATGATCATAAATCCATGAAACATAAAATAAATCTAAGAGTCAACCATATCCTTACTTCTTGTGGGGACCCCACCTTCTCAAAATTTCTTTGTTTTTAAGAGAAAAGGAATCCTAGCTTGATTGGTTTGGTAAACAATTTATTTCCCAATTGTATGAGTTCAAGTATCTATCAAAGGAACTTAACTCAAGTGGTATGGTTCATGATTTGTGTCCCAATTAGCGTGGGTTCAAGTATTTGGAGACATGTTGGCCCTGATGGCATTTATGAAATATTTGTTCTACTAGGTGGAATAGTGGCAACCATTTCTACAAAGTTACTAATTGTGCCCAGCGGAATGTACTCATTACTATTAAAAAATAAATTAAGAGAGAGGGGTTAGAATGGTTTACACAATTTTTGTATGGTGAGTGATTCATGAGTCAACAATATCGTTTCTATGGCCATCTTCCTTGAAATCTTGCCCATTCCATTATTATCATTATTATATGCACATATGGATTTTGGTTCTATTTGTTACATGTCCTTCCCCTTTGGGTTTGGAATCTCCTACTAGGGCTGATGGTATAATCATACTCAACACTAGTGTGGTAACATTCCTACAAATCCTATGTTAGAAAGGCATTGGAAAGTGACCTCAATAATATAACAACAATGTTGCAAATCCCAAGGGTCTCAAATTTAATTGTCAACCTAGTGTTCATATAAAATTAAGATGGGTTGGAACTATGTGTGTAGTAAGAACTATCCTTTTCTCTTGTTGAATTTTATAGGGATGGAAGTACTGAGATGAGACCTAGTTACATAGAGACCATTCTAACTGTTCTATGCTACAAGCAAAATCCTAAACTGTAGGAAATGAAAGACAATAAGCAAACCTATGCTAATTTCAATGAAATGAGGCAAACCATATAAACTATGATGGAATGAAAGGATATCTATTCTTATGCACAAAGAAATAAAACTTACAACTGAAATACTGCTTGTAAATAACAAACCCTAATTATGAAATAAAACTTGACAATTTCTACAACAAAGTAGGTCAAATAATCTACTTGGTCTCTTTGCTTCTAAATTATATCTTAAATATTCTAGGGGAATTGTCACACATAAAATAAGGTGAATGATGAGTTGAATGCATATTCAGATGAGCTCCAAATTTAAAATGAAAAATGTTAGATGAGTCTCTATTTTTGCTACAGAAGATAGTCCAATGAATAGTAAAATGCGCTAAAGGCATGGTTAGAAAGAAAATTTGGCTTAGGAAATGCTAAGAAATGATAAAGCACTAATATCAAAGTCATCACATTAGTGATAAAATGATTTATTTAGAAAAATGTGTGGTTGTAGAGTCTCTTGCGGCTACAAAAACATGGGACTATGCAGTCACAACAAAACAACACTGACGAACATCAAATAAATATTAGCAACTAGATTGAAATAAAATGCATAAATAAAGGTGCTAATTGAACAATATAATCACTAATAATTCTATCATCTAGTGCTCACATATTGTGCAATAAATAGTTTTTAGAAACAAGTTAATTAACTATGCATAAAAACAATACTCATAAATAAATTGTAGAAATGAAGAAATGCATAAAGAATAGTGATATAGAAAGGGTATTGAGCACCTAGGGTGGGTCTTAACTAAAGTAAGCTTAGATCCCCAAAGAATAAATAGACTAAGAACTAAAACCAAGTTGTATTTCATTAATTGAATAATTCCTTATACATAGTAAAATGTTGTAGAACTTGAAAACTAGACTTTCTACACTTATCCTCTTGATTCTACTCAATTCTATCTTACTAATGGGCTATTCAAGTCATCTATTTATAAAAAGGAATGAGGGGCAGACTCCTTAAAAGGATAATTGTTTTTCCTCTATAACTCCTAGAAAACTGGATCATGCTCCTTGAGTGACCTCATAGATAAAAGGAGTTTTTATTGCTCCAAGCTAATCGAGTTTGAACCTTTTGTCGTAGGGGATAGGTTCCATGAATCTCTCTGACTGGATATCCTTGTAATATGTGCAATTATTTCTCAATATCATGCACAATAATCACATTAGGAACATAAAGCATGATAAATCTCTTTAACCTGCCTAAGAATTCATTTTAGCTAAGAAAATGTTATTAAGTGCAAAATGGAATGTCTAATACAACCTTTATGTGCCTAGGAAAGGTTAGATGTGTTGAATTTTGTAGCTATGGTTGGTCTTCATAATCAATATTTTGACTCATGATGTATTTGAAATAATAAATAAGGCTTGTTCTTCATGACCTTGTTAAAAGAGAAATTATATGACATGTTCTTCATGTTGATTTTAAAAAAATAAAATTTTCAATTTTTGGCTCCAAAGAAGCCAGGTAAACCCTCCTCTTAGTTATGTTGGCCAAAGTCAAAGAGGCACCCTATTGACAAGGAAGAAGACAATAAAAAGGCACTCATCCCCCATCATTTGTCACATAATTCAGATCAACTATGTTAAATAACAATTCAGATCATTTTGGTATGAAGACAAGATGAATCTAAGGCACATCCCTGATGAAGGAGGGCAAGTTTCCAAGGCAAATAAGTATGGAATTATGAGACAAATTAAGACCAATTTTTTGAAGGGAACTAGATTTGTAAGACAAAGTTTATTGGGTGTAGGAAAAACCAAATTTGTGAAGTAAACCAGAGTTGGAGGACTCAGTTTATTGGGTGCAGGAGCAGGCTAAAATCCGGCCCTAGCAAAGCTAACTAGAACAAGTTTAGTGGGAAGATTTATGAATTGACTAGGAGGAAATTGGTCTAAAGTTTTACCAAGACTACTTTGCTGGTTAGTTTGACCTTGTGGTTGACTAGATAATCTAGGTTTGTCTCTTATTGAACTGGAGAACTCTAAGGAAAAGGTTGTTGGATTTTTCTCACATGTGAGTTTTCCTAGGGTAAATTATTTTGTTCTTTGTTTGCGTGTCTCTTCATGATCCTACTGTCATATATATTTTATTATTGATGTATTTTGTGTAATTTCTTGATGATGGAAAATATTGTGAAAATGAATCAAATCATTAGAAGTAATTATCAGTTTATAATACCCTATGGAAAGTCAACATGGTATTAGAGTTTGGGTAGAAGAGTAACCTTAAAAGAAGCAACCTACTTCAATTTATCCTCTAAGGATTATTCTATCATCAACCTTAGAGCCCTAGTACCATTTTGATTGTAAAAAGGACAAAAATATTTAATCTAGCCTATGTTTATGTCCTCCTAGTACATGAAGAGCCTATTTTGTATCTGAGAAAAAGTTGAAAAGGGTTGAAGCCCTAGTTAAATTTCAAAAGGATGAAATACCCTTGGGTAGGCCGAAGCTTCATATAGAAAGGACAATAATCCAATATTAAGATTGTGAGAGGGCCAAGTGTCTATTGTATAGAAGAGAAGCCCTACTTCAATATCACAATTTGCAAGAAAACTATATATATATATACAAACATGCACCAAATATTTGTCAGTGCTTAAGGCCATGATAATATTCCAAAGCTGAAGTGTTCTTGAAGAAGGTCTAAGTTTGAACTTGAATTTAGGTCAAAAGGCCTCAATCTATTTTAGTAGGATGAGGACGAGGCAAATTCTATCTCAGTGAACTGATAATACCTCAAGGCCTATTTTAAAGAGTCGGAAGATCATTACGGCTAGGACGCAAGCATAGTATAATCTAAAAGATGGTCTCCATCCAAGCTTTGAAGGACATATAACATACACAATAACATAGAAACTTCATTTGTAAAAGTTAGCAATATCGTTTAACTAAAAAGGGCCGAAGTCATTTCTAGAAGATGAGTCTCTAAATTCCTTAAGGATTTGAGCTGTTGTAACCTTGAAGGAAACAACCCAATTAAGTTTGAGAACATATCTATCAGAGGATAAGCCAACAAAAGTCATCCCTTGTGCATGGGTTCCTATTGAAGATCTGATATGGCCACTAAGAAGAGGGACTGATATTTTAGCATAAATGGCAAGGTTGAAGTGTTGAAGACCCGTTTTGGTCACCAAGCAAGTATGGCTTTGTTTGTATGCAAAGCACATCATAGTGATGGGTGTTAAATGAAAAATATGAAGCCTAATAGTATAGACAAATAAAGAGAACAACAAATCGATTTGACGATTGGAATAAAAGGTATGTATCATCACCTACATTGATTTAATTTGAAGGTATTATTTTGGTAACATTCTTGAAAACCTCAATGGGAGGAAATGATTACCAAATATATCTGTCTATATGCTTGGTTGAAAAGTCTTGTATCAAGGTTGTCTTCACAAGGAATTAAATAGGATTGTGATCTACTCCTTAGCCAGATCATGATACTATGTCTAATCTATTGTTGTATAAAAGGGATCCATGAAGAACCCTTTAAAGGACAATTGTGATAAATTATGAAAGAGTTCACCTTACAAGTTCATTGATGAGATATACTAAAAATATATAGCATGAAAGCATCAAAATTCAAATAATATTTGTGCTAAAAATTTGAATTATGACAAAAAAAACTTGTGCTCTCTTTGAAGATGTTGCAATGTATATTAAAAGCTAGAAATTGTGATGCCATTTGTTAAAGACCCTGAAAAATGCATTGCATTAACTACTAATACTAAAATATTTGGATGGGACTAATTTTTCTCAATCTCGAAGTTCATTCCTTGCACTCTAAGGCAGTCAAATTTCAAAATAAGGATCACTGTCATAGAGAAACTTCGTGGATATAAGCTTACAATGAAGAAGAGGTCAAGTTCATCTTAAAGATTGGAGACTAAAATACTTTTCAAAAGAATGAGTCTCTTACAGAATTATAAGTGTTCTTATTATGAAGCATAAGCTACTTGGATTAAAAGATCGAAATCAAGGTTGCTAGTAATGAAACAATAACCGAGTAACATGTGGGTCTATCAATTTTTTCTTGATGAATAAATCTCAGTAGAAGATCGTTGATCCTGATGAAATTCCCCTAGTTAGTTGTTTAAAAATTAGAACTCTACAATTATGGTATTATTGGATATGGAAAGGAGAATTTGTACATGATGAATTCATACATGCAAAAGATATAAAATGGATGTTTTGGATGTGAAAACCCTAGGGTTTATGGATGAAATCCTAGAAATGGACCTACATTATTTTTTCTATCGAAAGTAGAAAACCCTAGCTTAAGAAAGGACGAAATGACATAATGCCAATGATAAGGATGAGGTTAATAAATTTGCAAGATGGATGCAAGGAGGCTAAGATCAAAAGGGAGATGAAATTTGCTTATAATCCTCAAAATATAAGTACTTTATATCTCGCTTATTTGATTATTACTATTTTTATTGTTTTACTTTCAGTTAATCTCTTGTCCTTATATCCTTTTCTTGGTTTTAATTTTTCTTCCATGGTCTCATAGTGAGAATTTCAGGTACATAGTAAAATTTGCCAAGGAGTTGATGGAAGTAGTAGAAGAACAAAGAAAATCCCGTAAAATCAAGGATTTCCCAAGAATCAATGACTTTTGTTGAGATATATTATTATATATGGGATACAAGCTCAGAGGGAGCAGACAAATGAACGAGTTTTAAGTATACCTTGATTATGTCGAAGATAATGATGATGGATCTACAAGATCTAAAGTGTAATAGATGAAAGCATAAACAAGTACAAAGCAAGAGTTGAGAATGGAAGGTTCTATTAGAAACAGGGAGAGTATCATGGCAAGACGTTTGCTCCAATTGCGAGGTACAATTCTATTGGAACTATTATCATTGATTTGAAATTGCATTAGGGGGATGATGAGATCATGTTTGTCAATGAAATAATTTAAGAGGAAGTAATGTACATACAAGGTTTTGAGGTACATGTGAAGAAGTCTCATGATTTAAGGAGGCTTTGTATGATCACAAACATACGCATTTCACTTGATATTCTTGGATCGATGAATATTTGATGAGTCTTCGTTGATATTATTATTATATGATTTTTCTATGAAAAAATATAAGGAATTGTGTCATAGGGAGCAACTATGGAAAAAATAATAACTTCTGTAAAAGAGGTATCAGTCAGAGAATACTGCCTTAGCTTCAGAGGGAGATGTTATGTCAGCTTGAAATCGTAGATTTTATTTAACATTGTCAAGATAGATAGATGATATGTAGAAAACAATAGTGTCAGAGGTAGCAATCAGGATTGCTAAAGCATAAGCTATTTCAAAAAGAAAACCCAATTAGGGTAATCAGAAAGTAGCCTTAGTTATGGATCCAATTAAAGGAAGTCGATCATTTTATGGTTGAGCCAACGCATGTGGCTCAACATTTGTTGAAGTACCAACATGATACAGTTAGTTATGGTTTGAGATATGTATGGAACAATTAATTATAGTTGCAGGGATTCACATACTCAGATTGTGAAGAGAGTGTAGAAGACTGAAATAGTTTATCATGATATTTCTTCAGTTTGGGATCCGTTATGATTTCTTGGATAAGCAAGAGGCATACATTTGAAGAGGAAAATTATATTTCCACTGGATTGGAAAGTTGAGAAGCAAAATGGATTTAGAGGCTACTTGTAAGACTTTCTTGATAAGGTGTAGGCAACAACATTATAACAGATGTTACACATCATTTTTCCATATCTAGCTAAATGATGCCAAATTAAAATATTTTTCCATCCGAGGAAATATTTTCATCAATCCCTGAGAAATATGGAAGAAATACCTCTCCAAAAAACATAAGAATCCTATATTACGTACCTTAAAAACCATATTTTTGGAGACCATTGTAGGTGCTAGCATTACAACTTGTGACATTGCATCTTGCATAGCTAATGTCTTGCGATGTCATCGTAACTTGCCTTCATAAAAAGTGCATAGACATTATTACATGGGTAAAAAAAGGTAAAAAAAAAAAAAAAACAGTCATAAATCTTCCATTATAGAAGCCTCATGGAGGTATCTTTCTGATCGGTGAGGATATGGGCTTGAATTGATACCATAATGGAACTCATCCCTACCATGGTAGATCCCATCCCATTTATTGTGGATCTAACTAATACCTAAGTGGATCTCAAACTTCCATCATTGGCCTACAAATTCAATGCACTTAAAGGAAAAGGGGTTGACTTTTTACCCTTGAAACTATACTCCACTGTGTTGAAGTATCCATTGAAGGATTTTGAATGCAAGGTTGGAATTGAGGACTATTGGGAGGAAGATATCAACATCAAGGCTTTGGTTGTAACTCTCTCCTTTTATTTATTAATACAAATGAATTTTTCTTTACCACACTCATTGTTATGGTGATTTTTATGAGATTCCCTAATCACTTGTATATATTATGTCAAATCATTTAAGTATCACATGCTTTGATAATTTGTATGTTTGTGTCTTTACAGATATTTTCTTTGAGCATTGAGAACGAGATTGAAAGCTATAATAAACAACAATGAGGACAAGCATTTTGAAAAAGGTATGAACCATTCATCCAATCTTACATCTGTGATTTGATGGTAGTCTATAGAATGTTTCTATGCAATTGATTGTTTTGTTCTAGTGTTTGGCTTCCAAAGCTAGGGAGATTGCTCTTATCCACAAGAGTGATTTGTTTGCCAAAAAAAATTGGCAGCCATACTGGGGAATGAGATGTTCTTTGGAGTTAATCCTTTTTTTCTTAATTTGAATCTTTCCCGAGTCTTTGGCGAATCCTATTTGATTCCAAAACCACAAATATTTTAGATATTTTCAAAGTTTTTTTTTTTTTTCTTAAGTTTCATGCATGTCACACTCTACTGTGTGCCAACAATGTGTTTGCATCACACCGTGATATTATGAAAATTGCGATGATACCTATTCATCACTGATATGTACTGAGAAACTGCGTCAATCTTAGAAAAATTGAAATTTTCCTAGGGTTTCCTCTGTGTGATCTTGAATTTGTTGATTAATGTGGTTTTTGGGTATGTTCTTGATCTGTTGTAGGTCAAAATCTTCAATTTTAGTTTGTTTGGCTATCTTGTTGTGGAAAATATTTTTGTTTTTGTGAAAATTTTCCATTTTCATTCCTTTGACATAATTAGTTTTTATTTTTTTGATTGAAGTATTTATAGTCTTCTTCTGCATTGGAATTACTTTGTCAAAGATTTATTTGTTGGAGTTTTTTATGAAAAGAGTTCTTATTCCTTTCCTTAAAATATTTTCTTTTCAAAAAGGAAAATCTTGTATTGTAGTTGATGGGTGAAGTTTTTTTAGCTTGAATTTTAAAGCAAAGTAAGTTGCATTTAAAAAAAATCCCCCTCATGGTCCCAGGGGGGAATCATGTATCCTACAGTTTATTTGATTTGCATTCAAAGAGTAGTTCATGTTTCTTGCTTTGAATGTTACACTTGTTTCTTTTCTTGAAACCTCTCACTCCTTACTCTAATTAATATTCATCGAATTGAAAAATATTACATTTTCATATTCGTTACAATAGATTTGGATTTGAGTCATAATATCATTGTTTTTAAGGTATGATAGGGAGAGAAATCCACCTATCACATCTTGGCACTGGGAAGATCCTCTTACACAGGAGTCAAGCACGAGGTCACATTGAGCCTAACAAAGTAATATACCCTGCTTCATTTTTTATGGTGGCGTTGATTCACACACATTACAAATGGTGTCAAAAGACACTTAGGGGTCACTTGAAAGGACTACCTCATTTTAAGGATATTTCAATGTGATTTCAGGCTTTGCTACAATGCCCTTGCATTTATATATGACTTATAACTATCCCCCAAGTCCAAGTTGTTGTAGGTGGTAAATTTAGTGACCATAATCCTAGGGCTATTATAAAAGATGAAGGTGAGGGGGAAGTCCTTGCTGTACCTTGGACAAACATTGACTAGGCTCACTCGGGCCTTCTTGGAGGGTACTTTTCTATATGTGAAGTTACTTGCACTAGGTCGTGACCCTTAATTAGGTTGTTAGTGTAACTGATACCATCCATGTAAAATTTCACATTGCTCTATGTTGTTTCAATTACTTTTAGCCCAATTCAATACTTGAATTAACAATATTTTCAATAACAATTAATCTTTACAATAAAAAATAGTAATTGAAGATAGAATAGTAAATGAAATGACAAAGGAGATAATCAACAGATCAACAAGAGACACCATATTTTGTCTCAGACTAGGGAAAAATCCCACAAGGGGGAGAACCCTTTGAAAATTCTTCTTCTATTAGATTGCCATAAAATGTTCAACAGAGAGTACAATGAGCCCAATACAAAATAATCCAACAAAATTAACCCAACAACATTTAAAAATAAGTCCCCAACATCAATATATCAGAGACAACTTTTCTTGTTTGCGGTCAACTATAGTCAGATGTCAAAATTTATCCCTAGATCCCAACCTCATGGAGGAAGAGTTGTGCATGCAGTTGAGACCTTCCAACTGCACCATTGATCCTACTAGCTTACGGTTATAGCTAAAAATTTCCTTTAACAATCCTGTGGTTATAGCTGAAAATTTCCTTTGACGAGCCTAAGATCGAAAACCAAAACCCTAAAACATGTGCGAGCTTTGGACCTTGTAATTTCAAACCTGTGCAAATCTCTTTCCTCGACCTAGCCTCATAATTATGTGGACCAATCAAAGAAGAAGAGAAGAAGATGATGCTTGGTGATGTCAAAATGAGCTTTAGCTCACTTGTATTTATAGGCTTCCAAGGGTGACCAATTTCCTGTTAGGGCCGACCTGTCCAAAAGTGCATATGTGGGATTTTCTTCATAACTACACTTTCCCTTATCCAAATTGAGTGCTTCAATAGTCAAAATTGGTCCTATTGAAAAGAGGAATCTAGTACCATGGTTGGAATTTGTAAATGAGCTACCAAATTAACACTCCCTCTCATCTAGGGAGAAATTCCAACTGCATATTATAATAATCATATGTGACATGTTGACATGTCATGTCCCATCTCTGCTCAACTCTATCTATTGAAACATTCTCAAATATAAAAAAGAAGATTCACCAGGGATCTAAAGATACCACCCTCTCAACTAATGAGGAAGGTCCTATTAGAAACACTCATCTCATTTGATCTCATTGAGCAATAGACAAGATATAACTTACCAAGAAAGGATCACAACCATCCCATGATGTAATAAATGGGCGAGATACAACTTGCTATATAAGAGGTAAGGATCACATCCATCCTATTGCCTGCCAATATTCCCAGTAATGATCCTCAAGAGTCATGTGGTAGAAAACCTACATCATAATCTGAGCTTGGGTGAGATACCTGACTTACCAAAGGTAAGGATCACACACCCCCAAGGCTCCTCAACCTGTTGGCCAGACAGGGAGGGACAATCCCAACAAGCCCATCTTGTTGGTATGATGCCAAATGGGGTATACTCTGCTAGACCTAGATAGGGGGAGATACCCAACTTGTCAAAACAGACAAATATCACACACACGCTACGTGTGATCGATAGGGGTGATACCCTATTTTCCAAATATCCCTAAACCCTAGGATCCCTCCATCTTAATTCCACACTCTGGGAGCTCAGATAAGGGGGGAAGAAATGGCTTCATGTTCTCGATCAACGATGCCCCTTATCAGGAGGGGTTACATATGTCATTCCAAGCTACTCTCTTAAGACCAAGAAATTTCTTTTCAACAAAGCCTTGATGAGAATATCGACAATATGATCATTTTCCAATATATGATAGAGTCTAACAACTCCTCTATGCACCATGCTTCAAATGTAATGATATTGAATCTCTATATTCTTGGACTTGTCATGAAATATGGGATTATATTCCAAACATATCCCACTCTTTTTATCACAATATATCACTCTAATGTCTAGGACCTGCTCAAATATCTCTCCAAAAATTTTCCTCACTAGTCTGCTTTGTTGTTAGTCATGCTAGCGGAAATGTACTCTGCCTCAATGGTACTCAATGCTACGGAATTATCCTTCATGATAATCTAAGATATAATGGAAGATTTAAGGATAAAAAAACATCTATATTTACTCTTCCTATCGACAACATTTCCTATCCAGTCAACATCAGTATATCCATGAAGTCAAACATATCCGAGAATATATCTCAGACCAAGGGAGATCGTACCATGCAAATATATCAAAATGTGTTTAACAACAATCTAATGTGCATGGAGAGGATTGGTCATGAATTTACTCAAATTTTTCACTGCATAGCATATATCTGGATGGGTGTTCACTAAGAACATCAAATCCCCAATCAACTATCTATACTTGGATGGATTCGCCAAATCGGGTCCTACAACTTCTCCACATAACTTGTTGAAATTCATTTCCATTGATGTGGGCAAGGACTTGCATTCTGTCATTCCAAATCTCTCCAACAACTTCATGCATTATGTTCCTTAAGAGAGGAAAATCTCACTGGGCCTTTACCACACCTCAAGTCCTAGAGAGTAGTGCATGAGTCCAATGTCCTTCATCTCAAATTCAGAGGCTAGCTCTCTCTTACACTCAATCATTATGGGATCACTACATGTCAAGAATAAATCATCAATGTACAAAACCAAAATCAATGGCATACCTTGGACTAGTTTGAAGTATATGTTGGGATCAACAATTCTTCTCGTGAATCCCAACTTCAACAAATACTGTCAATACAAGCATACCATGCTTTGGGGGTCTGCTTCAAACCATACAATTCCTTCTTCAGCCTACCAACATGTTTCTTTCGATTCTCTACTTGAAATCTTTATGGATTATCAACATAGACTTCTTCTTGTAACATGCCATGGAGGAATGTTACCTGTACATCCATTTGATGAAGGGTCCATCCTTGACTCGCGACAAGAGAAACTATTGAATGAATTGTTGTATATCGAGCCACAGGTGCAAATATGTCATCATAATATTCTCCCTCTTTCTGGGAGAATCATCGAGACACAAACCTTTATTTATATTTCTCAATGCTATTATCAACTCCATGTTTTATCTTGAATAGCCACTTTGAAATCACCACAAATTTCCCCTTCAGTTTCAGCACACCATCCCATACATCATTATTCATAATTGGTACATATTATTCATCCATAGGATTCTACCAAACTTGTTCTTTCACAACTTCTTCAAATGTGGGAGGTTCGTTTGAATCATAATGCTCATGGATGCAACATATGCCTAATATCTTCATGGTTTTTTTCTTTCTCTAAATGATCTTCGAACATGAACTCATATCTCATCATCTTGTAATGTGTCACAGAGCCAAAGTGGCCTCTTCCTGTAAGGAGGATTATTGGAGGAGGATCTAAGGGATCCATGGGCTCCATGGGATCATCAAAAATGTCTGTCTTGAATTCAAGCACAAAAGGACTATCTAAAATATCAATATCATCATTCTTCTTCTCAGGCGGAGGAGGCGGAGGAAGGTCCCTTGCTTTCCCAAGGGAAATATCTTCAACAAATGTTACATCCCTGCTAATTTCAACCTTCCTTTGACCAAGAATGTATATTCTAAATTCCTTAGAATTTTCACAATATCCAACAAACGTACCTTTTCTTACCAAGGCTTCTATCTTGTTTATTTTATCCTTCAACACATGAAAATATATGGGATAACCAAAGATAAAAAGTTGTCTAGCATCATGCTTGACACCTGCGAACACTTATTCAGGGGTCTTGTTGTCCAATTCTTGATGAGGTACCCTATTTTGAACATATACAATAAGATTCATTGCTTCTCCCCAAAGGAACTTCGACAAATTTTGACCATGGAGCATGGAACAAGAGACTTCTACAATAGACTTGTTCTTTCTTTAAGCTACTCCATTTTGTTTGGGAGTATGTGGCACAATTGTCTCTTTGTTGATACCTTCCTTCTTGAAAAAATTGATGAACTCATTCAAAATTTATTCTCCACCATTGTCAGACCTGAAGATCTTGATTTTCTTCCTTGTTTGATTTTCAACCAAAGCTTTCAAACTCCTTGAAAATTTCAAAGGCTTAATCCTTGTGCTTCAAATAGTATATCCATGTCTTTCTTGACAAATCATCAATGAAGGTGATGCAGTAGAGATGGCCACCAATATAGTGCATGGGCGTTGGACCACATATATCAGAATGAATGAGATGGAGGATGTCATTCATCTTGTTCTCACTAGAGGGCAATGGTCCCCTTGTATTCTTTCCACTTGCACAACTTGGACTTACTCCATCATGTTGGGCTTGAACATCGGGAATAACAAAGACCAATTTCTTCAATTTCGGAAGAGCATCATAATGTATATGGGCCAACCTTCGGTGCCATAACTCGCTTATATGATTAGTATCATGGACCAATTCCAGAAGAGGTCTACCAGTGACTCCATAAGGTGCTTCAAATCTTGATCCCAATGTAAATTCATCTCTCATAGGTGATCCAATAGGCCATGTAAGAACCTTTCTCTTAATGAAGGCAACCCTCATCCCTTTATCTTCCGAAGTAGACATTGATACAAAATTATTCTTTAATCTCGACACATACATTACATCATGGATCAAAACAGATTCCCTAGAATTTGCATGGAATTTGAAGGACCCAAAGCATTTAACGTGATGAGTGGAGCTGTCTCCAAGAATAATTTTCAAGTTTGACTCCCTCTCTATCAAATTAGAGAGAACTTCCTTATACCTAGAGAAATGATGAGTGTCCCCACTATCAACCAACCAACTATCCCACAAATCTGGAGGAGAGGAATTAGTGAGTACAGAAATAAGAATATATTTAGATTGATTTTCAACATTACTTTCATACCTAGAGTAGCTTGACTTCTTTTGAGGACAAGGATCTTCTTCATGATCATTTAGAGCATCTCCTCTTCTTCCATTATCATCATTCCTTTGGTTACCTCTTATTCTTCGATCATCAAACCTGTTGTTGTTGCTTCTAGTGTTGTAGCATGGACCATGGTTCTTCTCGGGGAAATATCAAGAATAGTTTCCTCTCTTATGACAATTGAAGAATTTAGTGTGCAATGATTCCTTGGCTTTTCCAAACCTTCTATTTGAAGTTCTAGGAGGAGGATTTATTTAATTTAATGGACCTCCTTTTCCTTCATTCTTCTTCTTGTCATGAGTGATGGATGAAACATGCTCTTCTTCTTCATGATTTTGTATGCTGACTCTAGAAACCATACTTGTTTCTTCTTGAGTGAGATTTCCAAAAATCTCATCAAATGATGAAAAAATGTTGTTATTGATTATAGTGGTAATTAAGGGTTTCCAAATGGGATGGAGACCTCTAAGAGTAACAATCACCAATTCCCTGTCAAGCACAGTTTCTCCAACTCTTTGCAATTGATCTCTAAGACAATATATCCTCATAATATAGGATTGGATAGACTATCCATTGTTCATCTTCATATCTTCAAGTTGATATTTCAAGGAGAGGATTTCATTCAAATTTTGACTTCATAAATAACAAATATCTTATCATACATGTCCTTAGAATTCCTCAAATTTCCAACATATATAAGTAAATTATCTTTTAAACCATCAACTATAATTTTATTTCCTTTTAACTCACCTTTCTTGTGCTTGTTCTTGGTAGCAATGGAAGCATTATTCAGAGGCTCAAGTACTTTTTCTTCAATGAATTCCAAAACATCATTATAATAATCTATTATCTCCAACCTGATTTTCCAAGTAGAAAATTTAGATGAGTCACCCAACTTCTCATGTTCCTTGAAGAAAGAGGAAGACATATTTACTTGAATAGGTAGGTTCCTTCAACTTTCCAAAGATGTTTGCTTCAATTCTTGTCTTGTTTTGGGATTTTCGTTCACCCTAGCTCTGATACCATGTTAAATTTCACACTTCTCTTTGTTATTTCAATTAATTTAAACCCAATTCAATACTTCAATTAGAAATATTTTCAATAACAATTAATATTTCCAATCAACAACAATAGTTGAGGATAGAACAATAAATGCAATGACAAAGGAGACAATCAACACATCAACAAGAGACACCATATTTGGTCAAAGACCAGTGAAAAACCGTTTGAAAATTATTCTTCTATTAGATTTTCATAAAATGTTCAACAGAGAGTACAATGAGCCCAATACAAAATAATCCAATAAAATTAACCCAACCACATTCAAAAATATGTTCCCAACATCAATATATATCATAGACAAATTTTCTTGTCTGCAGTCAACTATGGTCAATTGCAGTTAGATGTCAAAAGTTAGCCCTAGAGCCCAACCGCATGGAGGAAGAGTTGTGCATGTGGTTGAGACCTTCAAACCACACCCTTGAACCTGCTAGCCTATGGTTATAACCAATAATTTCCTTTGAAAAGCCTATGGTCGGAAACCAAAACCTGAAAACATGTGTGAGATTAGAACCTTTTAATTTTAGACATGTGTAAACCTCTTTCATCGACCTAACCTCAGACCTGTGCCAAAAAATCAATGAAGAAGAGAAGAAGATGATTCTTAGTGATGTCCAAATAAGCTTGAGGTCACTTGTATTTATAGGCTTCCAGTGGTGACCAATTTCCTGTTAGGGCCGACCTGTCCAAAAGTGCATATGTGGGTTTTGCTTCATAAATTCACTTTCCCTTATCCAAATTGACCATTTCAATAGTCAAAATTGGTCCTCACGAAAAGAGGAATATAGTCACATGGTTGGAATTTATTAATGAGCTTCCAAATTAACAATATTGGTTGGAATTTTTCTTTTTTTTGAAAATATTGGTCCTCCTTACATGGCTACGTTGTCCCTTCCTAGATTCACAATAGGTTTGCTAGTATGTTTGTTTTCAAATTAATTAGTACCAAATACCCAAGTTTCTCGACCTCAACTGTGTTCTCCACCTCAACAACACCAACCTCATGTTGAACCTTTACCTTCTTCATCCATCATGTCTTCTTCCCTTGGTGAAATTTTTATTGCTAGTAACCAAGAGGATAGGAAGAAGAAGAAAAGGAAGAATAAGAAGTAAAATAAACAAGGGGGCAACCAACCAACCATTGTCGTGGATGTTGGAAACGTTGAGGAACCCTCCAACATACATTGCGAGCTCAAATTCCCTTGCAAGATTTGTAAGGGTGACCACCTTATTATCAATTGTCTTGGCATTCCTAAAGTATTAGAAGTGTGGTTTAAGGATTCTCATCAACTTATTGTTGGTCCATAAACCAATGATTATAAGGTTCCAAGGAAAAAGGGTAAAGTTAGGTTTCGATGTAGGTTATGCGAAGGAAGTCATCAAGATTACGTTTTCTCTCATATGGATGAAGCCTCGAAATTGATGGAAAATGTTACTGTTTCTCAATTTTTTTTCCAACTAGTTACTGTAAGCTTTATCCCAACCCACCATCAGTTGATCAAGTGATCGATCTGAGTCCATCATTGGTCGATCCCACCCTTTCCTTGAAAAGTGAAGTTGAATTAGTCAATCCAATTCACTCATTGGTTGATCCCACACTCCCTTTAGAGAGTTAATAACACTCAAGTTATTCTTGTTGATTCAAATCTTTCTAAACAAGGAAGCATTTCTCCCATTCTCATGGAACCCCCTCCAAGTAATGAGTTTATTTCCTTTTATTGGAATAGAGTGATAGAGATTCGTCTCCCTTCTTGCATCCCTTTCCAAATCATTGTTAAGGTTTGTGATAAGAACATATATTGTAATATTGTAGAAGAAGGTGCTTCTGTTAGCATTCTATCCTCAACTGTTTGGTAGGATTTGGTTCCCTATAGCTTGTGTCTGTTACTCAGAATCTACTGGCTTTTAATAGAAGAGACAATGACCCTTTAGGGATCCTTCCTTAACTTCCCATCACTTTAGAAGGAAAAACTATCTGTATTTATGTTATGGTAGTCCAAAGCCCCTTGGATTTCAATTTTCCCTTTTGGAAAGATTATGTTTATGCCATGAAAGCTGTCATGTCTACAGTCATTAGGGGAATTTTGAGGTATAAAATGGGCCTCCTAAGGAAATTATAAAATAATAGTGGAAATACTAAAATAAGATTAGATTACATCATCAAAATTTAGAAGGAAAAAAGAAAAAACTATTTT
This sequence comes from Pinus tabuliformis, assembly GCA_031772625.1. Taxonomy (NCBI): domain Eukaryota; kingdom Viridiplantae; phylum Streptophyta; class Pinopsida; order Pinales; family Pinaceae; genus Pinus; species Pinus tabuliformis. Next base: position 534,871,878 of record CM062813.1, on the reverse strand, counting down.
TTCAACTCATATTTTCAACTTTTCTCCCTATGGGTTTACTCAGTTTTTGAGCAACAACACTCTTTGGATAAAAAATTTGATTCCTCATCCAAGGAGTGCCCATTTTTCATACCTTTGATGAACCCTAATACATGAAAAATGAGAAATACATGAAAAACGTGATTGCAATCACATTTTTCACGTATTTCTCATTTTTCATGTAGTAGGGTCCATCGAAAGTATGCAACATGGGTACTCCTTGTATGAGGAATCATCAAATTTTTCATCCAACGAGTACTCCTGCTCGAAATTTGAGTAAAACCTTAGGCGATAAGTTGAAAATACGAGTTGAAAAAGTAGTTTTATTATTTTATTATTTTTTAAACATTTTACTTTTTACTCCAAAAATGGTGAATCATCCCCCATGGTTGAAATCATCATTTCAAATCCTATTGGTTCTTATAAAGTTTATTTTGGTTGTAGATTTTTATTAGAAGGCCCATTTTAGACCTCAAAATTCCCCTAATGCTTTTGTGTGATGTCTTTCCCTCTTAATGGAAACATTGTGACTGTTGACTAAATTTTGTTTGTTGGTCCTGATTTGACTTCCAACCATCCAACCTCCCTGAATGTTCCTTATACAGAAGTGGTATCCCCCCTACCACATGTTAATTATGTGGAAAGTAGTCCCATGGATTCACTTACAGATGAAAAAAAACCTCTCATTGTATGCTCAAATTATTTTGACTTATATCAGGTAGTTGACATGTTGAACCCTTCAATGGGGACATTGGAGCATGACCTCCCTATACCTATTGAGTCCCTCGACATGTATTTCTTCCAGAGGATTATTCTTCTATCCGATGAAGACCTCTTGGAAGCCATAATCAAGATGTGTCCCTTGGCATGTATTCCTTCCAAAGCTTTGTCCTCTTGATAGCATGATCAAGATGAATATAAGCATAACTCCTTTCTAGTGTCAAGTTCATTAAAACATGAAACAAATCTCCCTTCATAAAGTTTGGGGGGCATGTTCCTCTGGTCATCGTGGTGGAATTAAGTTGCTAGCTTCTCCCATTATGATGGGGGCACAGTGATCTATCTCAAGCACAATGTTTTTGTTTTGTTTCAAGCTTGTATACAAATTAAACCTATCTCAAGCATAATGTTTTTTGTTTCAAGCTTGTGTAAAAATTTGTTAAATTGTAGCAAGAAAAGGATTCATTTGAATTGTGCCTTAGTCAAATGGATAAATATGAATTTCCACTTGAGCAGGATGAGTTGAAATGTAGTTAACAAGAGTGACATGGCCAAATCACTTAGTTAAGTTAGTCAATTCGAGTTTGTGGGCAAGAAGTAGAGTTGTGCATGAGTTGATGGAAAAGATCTAGCTATCTAGTGGAGTTATATTTAGTGAAAGTAAGTTATCTTAGCTCTAGTCTAGAATAGAGTCAGTATGAGTTTAGATGAGTAGTTGTAACTGTTACTAACTCACTGATCTCTTAAGTTAATAACACTCAAGTTATTCTTGTTGATTCAAATCTTTCTAAACAAGGCAACATTTCTCCCATTCCCATGGAACCCCCTCCAAGTAATGAGGTTATTTCCTTTTATTGGAATAGAGTGATAGAGATTCGTCTCCTTTCTTGCATCCCTTTCCAAATCATTGTTAAGGTTTGTGATAAGAACATATATTGTAATATTGTAGAAGAAGGTGCTTCTGTTAGCATTCTATCCTCAACTGTTTGACATGATTTGGTTCCCTGTAGCTTGTGTCTATTCCTTAGAATCTACTGGCTTTTAATAGAAGAGACAATTAACCTTTAGGTATCCTTCCTTAACTTCCCATCACTTTAGAAGGAAAAACTATTTGTATTTATGTTATGGTAGTCCAAAGCCCCTTGGATTTCAATTTTCCCCTTTGGAAATATTATGTTTATGCCATGAAAGCTGTCATGTCTACAATCATTAGGGGAATTTTGAGGTATAAAATGGGCCTCCTAAGGAAATTATAAAATAATAGTGGAAATAATAAAATAAGATTAGATTACATCATCAAATTTTAGAAGGAAAAAAGAAAAAACTATTTTTTCAACTCGTATTTTCAACTTATCTCCCTATGGGTTTACTCAAATTTCGAGCAACAACACTCGTTGGATGAAAAATTTGATTCCTCATCCAAGGAGTACCCATTTTTCATACTTTTGATGAACCCTACTACATGAAAAATGAGAAATACATGAAAAATGTGATTGCAATCACATTTTCATGTATTTCTCATTTTTCATGTAGTAGGGTCCATCGAAAGTATGCAACATGGGTACTCCTTGGATGAGGAATCAAATTTTTCATCCAACGAGTACTCCCGCTCAAAATTTGAGTAAAACCTTAGGGAGATAAGTTGAAAATATGAGTTGAAAAAGTAGTTTTATTATTTTATTATTTTTTAAACATTTTACTTTTTACTCCAAAAATGGTGAATCATCCCCCATGGTTGACATCATCATTTCGAATCCTATAATTGGTTCTTATAAAGTTTATTTTGGTTGTAGATTTTTCTTAGGAGGCCCATTTTAGACCTCAAAATTCACCTAATTCTTTTATGTGATGTATTTCCTTATTAATGGAAACATTGTGACTGTTGACTAACTTTTGTTTGTTGGTCCTGATTTGACTTCCAACCATCCAACCTCCCTGAATGTTCCTTATACAGAAGTGGTATCCCCCCTACCACATGTTAATTATGTGGAAAGTAGTCCCATGGATTCACTTACAGATGAAAAAAACCTCTCATTGTATGCTCAAATTAATTTGACTTATATCAGGTAGTTGACATGTTGAACCCTTCAATGGGGACATTGGAGCATGACCTCCCTATCCCTATTGAGTCCCTCGAAATGTATTACTTCCAGAGGATTATTCTTCTATCTGATGAAGACCTCTTGGAAGCCATAATCAAGATGTGTCCCTTGGCATGTATTCCTTCCAAAGCTTTGTCCTCTTAATAGCATGATCAAGATGAATATGAGCATAACTCCTTTTTAGTGTCAAGCTCATTAAAACATGAAATAAATCTCCCTCCATAAAGTTTGGGGGGCATGTTCCTCTGGTAATCGTGGTGGAATTAAGTTGCTAGCTTCTCCCATTATGATGGGGGCACATTAACCCATCTCAAGCACAATGTTGTTGTTTTGTTTCAAGATTGTATACAAATTAAACCTATCTCAAGCATAATGTTTTTTGTTTCAAGCTTGTGTAAAAATTTGTTAAATTGTAGCAAGAAAAGGATTCATTTGAATTGTGCCTTAGTCAAATGGATAAATATGAATTTCCACTTGAGCAGGATGAGTTGAAATGTAGTTAACAAGAGTGACATGGCCAAATCACTTAGTTAAGTTAGTCAATTCGAGTTTGTGGGCAAGAACTAGAGTTGTGCATGAGTTGATGGTACAGATCTAGCTATCTAGTGGAGTTATATTTAGTGAAAGTAAGTTATCTTAGATCTAGTCTAGAATAGAGCCAGTATGAGTTTAGATGAGTAGTTGTAACTGTTACTAACTCATTGATCTATTAAGTTAATAACACTCAAGTTATTCTTGTTGATTCAAATCTTTCTAAACAAGGCAAAATTTCTCCCATTCCCATGGAACCCCCTCCAAGTAATGAGGTTATTTCCTTTTATTGGAATAGAGTGATAGAGGTTCGTCTCCCTTCTTGCATCCCTTTCCAAATCGTTGTTAAGGTTTGTGATAAGAACATATATTGTAATATTGTAGAACAAGGTGCTTTTGTTAGCATTCCATCCTCAACTGTTTGGCAGGATTTGGTTCCCTGTAGCTTGTGTCTGTTACTCAGAATCTACTGGCTTTTAATAGAAGAGACAATGAACCTTTAGGGATCCTTCCTTAACTTCCCATCACTTTAGAAGGAAAAACTATTTGTATTTATGTTATGGTAGTCCAAAGCCCCTTGGATTTCAATTTTCCCCTTTGGAAAGATTATGTTTATGCCATGAAAGCTGTCATGTCTACAGTCATTAGGGGAATTTTGAGGTATAAAATGGGCCTCCTAAGGAAATTATAAAATAATAGTGGAAATAATAAAATAAGATTAGATTACATCATCAAATTTTAGAAGGAAAAAAGAAAAAACTATTTTTTCAACTCGTATTTTCAACTTTTCTCCCTATGGGTTTACTGAAATTTCGAGCAACAACACTCTTTGGATGAAAAATTTGATTCCTCATCCAAGGAGTGCCCATTTTTCATACTTTTGATGAACCCTACTACATGAAAAATGAGAAATACATGAAAAACGTGATTGCAATCACATTTTCCATGTATTTCTAATTTTTCATGTAGTAGGGTCCATCGAAAGTATGCAACATGGGTACTCCTTGGATGCGGAATCAAATTTTGCATCCAACGAGTACTCCTGCTCGAAATTTGAGTAAAACCTTAGGGCGATAAGTTGAAAATACGAGTTGAAAAAGTAGTTTTATTATTTTATTATTTTTTAAACATTTTACTTTTTACTCCAAAAATGGTGAATCATCCACCATGGTTGACATCATCATTTCGAATCCTATTGGTTCTTACAAAGTTTATTTTGGTTGTAGATTTTTCTTAGGAGGTCCATTTTAGACCTCAAAATTCCCCTAATGCTTTTGTGTGATGTCTTTCCCTCTTAATGGAAACATTGTGACTGTTGACCAAATTATGTTTGTTGGTCCTGATTTGACTTCCAACCATCCAACCTCCTTGAATGTTCCTTATACAGAAGTGGTATCCCCCCTACCACATGTTAATTATGTGGAAAGTAGTCCCATGGATTCACTTACAGATGAAAAAAAACCTCTCATTGTATGCTCAAATTATTTTGACTTATATCAGGTAGTTGACATGTTGAACCCTTCAATGGGGACATTGGAGCATGACCTCCCTATCCCTATTGAGTCCCTCGACATGTATTCCTTCCAGAGGATTATTCTTCTATCCAATGAAGACCTCTTGGAAGCCATAATAAAGATGTGTCCCTTGGCATGTATTCCTTCCAAAGCTTTGTCCTCTTGATAGCATGATCAAGATGAATATGAGCATAGCTCCTTTCTAGTGTCAAGCTCATTAAAACATGAAACAAATCTACCTCCATAAAGTTTGGGGGGCATGTTCCTATGGTCATCGTGGTGGAATTAAGTTGCTAGCTTCTCCCATTATGATAGGGGCATGGTAACCTATCTCAAGCACAATGTTTTTGTTTTGTTTCAAGCTTGTATACAAATTAAACCTATATCAAGCATAATGTTTTTTGTTTCAAGCTTGTGTAAAAATTTGTTAAATTGTAGCAAGAAAAGGATTCATTTGAATTGTGCCTTAGTCAAATGGATAAATATGAATTTCCACTTCAACAGGATGAGTTGAATTGTAATTAACAAGAGTGACATGGCCAAATCACTTAGTTAAGTTAGTCAATTTGAGTTTGTGGGAAAGAAGTAGAGTTGTGCATGAGTTGATGGCAAAGCTCTAGCTATCTAGTGGAGTTATATTTAGTGAAAGTAAGTTATCTTAGCTCTAGTCTAGAATAGAGTTAGTATGAGTTTAGATGAGTAGTTGTAACTATTACTAACTCACTTATCTCTCAATTAAATAGTCAGTTTACTAAAAATAACCCTAGGCATGCATGCAATTCTAGTGGAGTGGAGGAGAAAAGGCTGAATGTAATAATTATTATATACTAGTGAGTGTGCAAGGTTTTCATTGAGTAGGTGAGCTAATTCTCTTGGTATTTTCCCAAGGAAATAGGAGCTTCCCTACTTTTTAGGAGAAATAATTGCGCAAGGAAATAGGATGAAGGAGGAGGCATATTTTGCTTTAAGTATTGGGAAAAACAAACTATAGAGGAAGAGATCCATATTGCAGTGCAGGTTTAGCTTCAAGGAATGAAGTTGTCATTGTAATAGATCATTATTCTCATTTAATATAATACAAATAAAGGAGGGGCTTTTCCTAGTTGGGTTACCCAGTAACAACTGCGTTCATTATGATTGAATGATTGCATGTGTTTTTATTGATGTGTTGGAAATAATGAGGGGGGGGGGGTGAATCAATATTTCTTTTACAATGGTTACTTTACCATCTTAGATCATTTATAAATAAAACACAAAATGAACAATATAGAATAAATAATTTTATTAATTAGAAATAAAGAGGACTTCAATCCTCTTCTTTACAATAAGAATAATAATATTTACGGCTCCAACCCTAGATGAAGACACTAATCGCCAAACTACCAGGCTCCAACCTGTACTTTTCCAAGCTCCAACTTGGACTTCATGAGGCTCCAACCTCTAGGGCTCCAACCCTATCTTCCACAAGGCTCCAACATTTTTTATGAGGCTCCAACCTCTAAGGCTCTAACCCTCTCCATAGGCTCCAAATTGATCTTCTTGAGGACTCCTATCCTCTAGGGCTCCAACCCTATGCTTCAATTCTTCAATATAAGTTCAGTGGTTCTTCAAGGCTTCCATAATGCCTTCTGCAACAAGCCCCAACAATATCTTCAAGTTTTCCTTCAACAATGCCCTCAATTAATCTACAAAGCACTTATCTTATCAATGACAACTTTATTAGCTCTAGAAGATGTCTACAAGGCTCTTCATATCTTCCCAATACATCCTTCCTGTTATCGGGAAAACCAGTGTCTATTCAGAGCTGCTACTCCCACTAAGATGGGTAGCTATCTTAGAAACAAACAATACAAAGTAACTTGCGTTTTCCTTTATGAGAGATAGATGAGAGAGAAGCAGAGAGTACCAACCTCAGTCTTTCGCTTGGCTCCTTGCTTGTTTCTTCTCTCCTTTGATAGAGCTTCGCCACTGCTTTCTCACTTGTCCCACTTTAAAGAACACTTTTAGAGTCAAAACAACAAAATACCATCAAAGCATAGAGATCTATAACCATAAACAATGTAGAATCAGATGTACATTAACCATACAAACGCATACACAAATATAAGATTCAAAAATATACAAGTATATGGAGGAAAACTCAAATAGCTTTGTGATAGAAGTAGTAGAAGAGAGGATTACAACCCAGCTGTCTGATCCAGCATCATCCTCCCAGCATGAAAGCCCTCTTCACCTCATGAAAAGCTAGATCACCCAACAATACAATGTCTCAAAGAGAAACCAACAACACTTCCTTACAAATCACAAAATTCCAGCGTTTGGATCTCTAGGATGAGGGATCCATATATAGATGATTGCAGGGGAGTGAGTCATCTTCTGGGATTTTGATTATTGTCATTTCACTGATAGTTCTTGGTTCCACTTGGAGATTTCATGATCTCTTACTCATCCCTAGGCGAATTCAGAGAGGCAAGTGTCATATGAGCAGTTTCTAGAAGATTCTTTGAGTTTCCACCTAGCAAACTGCCTCTGCCATTTGTCTGCTCTTACTCATCGCATCCTATAGAAGGGATTTTCAGTATGCATCGCACCCTTTGTGTGTAGCAGGTGAGATGCATCGCACCTTAGCATGGAGCAGTTTGTATGGTCCAGTTTTGACTAGTTTTGAGTAGGTTTTCAGGGAGAACTTCTGGGAAATGATGTAATCAGTTGACCTTGATCCTTTAGGGTATGAAACAACACTTTTAGGGGTTTGAGAGCCCTTGTTTTATTGACATATGTGATTGGGGTTGCAGTGCCAAAATATGTCTATAACAGTTGCCCCCTAAAGCATGAGGTTGTAAATCTTCTGATGTCAAGTGAAATGCTTTATCATGAGGATCCGAGGTTTTTCGAACTAGAAGGTGACCTGTAATAAGATACAATACAATACATTATTTCATAATATTTTCATGATCTAGCTGAGGCGGGCATTCCCATGCTTAGCTTTATAAATTCATTTTCATGTACATAGGACAGACAATCGTCTGTGTGGCAGACTGATGATTCTGGTAGAGCCATCATCCCTTAGCTTGGATGATTATCTGTGCAGCTATGATGTACATTTGATGTCTTTATTTTCCTGAATATATCACAACCCAGATGGATGAAACTAGATCCGGGGTCTTCAAACTCGTTCAATCTTTTCCCGAAGTAAAAGTCGATCCATGTGAAAAGATGTTCTGATGTCAAACATGGAAAGACATTACCTGATTACCAGCCAATGATGTAAGCTGTTAACAGGCACGAGAGGAATCACCAATAATGATGATGACCCTTAAGGTACTGTAGTATAATTCACATGGTGTTAATACATGAGTCGATGTCAAACACCACACAAAATCTTTCGGTCAAAGGCCATTGATGTAAACCTGTCGCCGGAAGTGAGAAACTTTCCATTGGGGCATGCAAGCTTCAAAGTACTGAAAGGGTTGTTCCTAAGTCAAATTTTTGGATAATGAGCTGATGTCGACAAGAAGTGACCCACCGTAGGAGGGCCTTGATGAATCCCACACCTACGACACGGAACGGAGCAAATGATTTTGTGGAGGTGAAATCGATCTGATGATACAAGGTTTAGGGTGGTGGTCATGAAAGAATGGAGCATTAAGGTATTGCATTGGATGAGGTGTTAGCTGGGTTGGTGAATTCTCTGAGCGACTTCTCTTGAACATATCAGCGACAATAGAATGGATTGGTAGCGTTAACCCCAAAATGGATGGTACGGAGGACCAATGGTGATATGATTGGTGAACGGAATAACCCAACCCGACTCAATCATGGTGATGGAGTGAAAGTGTCATGTTCAAGAGTGACCTACTACCAATGAAGTTCTTCAAGTTTTCTTCCCATTTTCCCCAGTCATTGCTGACTAATATCTCTTTATTTTTTTCAAGCTTGAGGAGCATAACATATGCTTGTTCTATAATTTTCCCTTCGGGCAAACCTGTCGCTATGTTTTAGCGAGCCTAGCAACAGTGAAACTCGCTCTTGTCTGCATGGACAAGTTTGTCGCTATTGTTTTAACGAGTTTAACGAAAAATATAACTCGGTCCTTTCAATTTTAGAGAGTCTGAAAAGAGACAGAAAGGAAACTCCAGTAGTCCTTTTTCGTAGTATAATCCCTTAAATCCAAAAAAGTATAAAATAATACGAAAGGGATGACTTTTTTGATCACTTTAGCGAGCCGAAAAATACAAGTGCTCGATCTTTTTTTGTAATGATCCCTTAGGTCCAAAAAGATTAAAATATAGAGAAGGGATGGCACTTCTAATCACTTTAACGAGCTGGAGAGGCCAATTGCTTGGCAATCTTTTCATATTTTACGAGTCTAAAAAGAGCTTAAAGGAGACTCATTTTTTGAGGAATGAGTGATGTTTTCGAGTAGTAGTTGGTTCCAGGTAAGTTTCAGAACTTTTCAATCACGGCAGTGTAAAGAAGGTGGCTAATAGAATCACTTGTCGTAGCTGTTCCTCCAAAGGGTAAACAATCAAGTGGAGGTGTATGATCGGCTAAAAAAGAGTGGTGGTGATGGGAAGAACACAACCAAGGTTCAAAAGCTGATAGCTATGCAATCACAAAGGTTATTTACCAATGGTGGGTTCATTTTTTAATGAGCTTGAACTCTGGGGGAACATATGCTCATTGCTAGGTTTATTTTTTAACGAGCTTGAACTTCACGTAAACCTGCTCGTGCCAGTCATATAATAAGGATGTCTCTCATTAGTAGGTTCATTTTTTAGGGAGCTTGCCCCATGCGCAACTTTGCTTCGAAGCCTTTTGTATGCAAGCTAGGAATGACCAAATGCTATCATAAGGGTTAAAGAACTACTGAGGTTAGGTAGGACAATTTCTCGATGGGAAACATTTCCTCTACTTTACCATTTTCGTTGGTCCCAGCAAAGGTGAATGGTGGATCAGACCAATCACCTAACTTAAGCAGTTGAAGTTAGTAAAAAACTACGGGGTTAGAGTTACGCTGGTCACTTTTCACTTGCGTAAAAAAGGTTTGCATGCCCCCAGGTATAAAGAGAAGTAGAGTTTCCAGGTTACCGTATGGAAGTTCTTGCATCAAAGCAAGATTGTTTCGTCTGCGGAGCAGACAAAACACTTCCTCGGCTCTGTCCATCGAAATAGACAAAGGTGAATGGTGGGAGCTTCCAATCACATAACCTTTGACGAGGGAATCCTTTTCCAGTCTAATCCCATTTTCCTAAATGGACGGGTGTGTCAGACTAGTCATATATCCTACGCGGAAACCTACCTTATATCTAGGGTTTTCCTGCCGAAGCAGACCAGGGTGCATGCCCCCTGGGTTTAGTCACATTCACCGAATCACTCGCGCTCATCAGGTGGATGGACTGGAGGTTGATGAGACATTCCTTGTGCAAAAATACCATTTAGGGATGGCATTTGACTAGTAGCCATGTTTGAACTAGGGAATGAAAGCTGGTCTACGAGCTGGACCATTATGCCTTCATACTTGAAACACATCACGCAAAAGAGTGAGGAAACAATAGCTCCCATGCTGTAAATGTAGTCACGTCCAAGGAGTAAATTGTAACCTAGCGGGCCTTGGACTACCATCACGTTTAGATGAACGGTTTTCCTTCTCAAAGTTATAGGCAAATTTGGAAGGATCCCTAACGGTCGACTGGTTCCTTTATTGAAGCCTGATATATTTCGAATCTTAGGTAGAAGCGATGGTGAACCAAGTTCTTTCCAAGCAGTTGAGGAAAGGATACTCACAGAAGCCCCTTCATTTATGATAGTACTAGCCATGATCATTCTGTAAGCTTGTACTATGATTCGGAATGGTACATTAGATGGTAGGCAGGGTCTCGCTAGTAGATTCCAATCAAAGGAAACAACTAGATTGCTTGGAGGAGGGACCGAATAAATGGCCGGATGAATCTCTGATGAACTTCCTTCCTGTGGTAAAGGAACGGGTAGATTTCCCCCATGTTCATCTGAATTTATGTTAACAAAAAGAATTTGAACAGTGTTGTTCTCATTCTCTTTGGAGACTGTATCATTCGAAGATGGACCTTCTGAAGACAAGACTGGGTCGACTGCCATCTTGACCTATTGACTTTGGTTTGGTGTGGACTCAGAGGGTTTATCTTCAATGATAGATTCTTCAATCGACAACAGAGGTGTGTCATTTAGATTTTCAACTAGCGGTGGACTTGGCAAGAGTTTCTTGTATCCAGGAGGAAGTCGCTGTGGTGAAGCATGACAATTATCCAAGACTCTTTTAGCTTCATCTAGAAAAGGACAATGGTGGAGGGCATGATCACCTTCACACAGCCTGCAAGGAAATTTAGATCTTCCTTTCTGTCTATTGACTTCATTTTCACTAGTTGACGGTGTACTCTCAACATGATCGACAAAGGTTGAAGACACCAGATTGTGCAAGCAGGGATACCAGTCTCTTAAGATCCGCGGGATGCAAGGACAATCTCGATGATAGTGGTCTCCTTTGCAAATGGAAAATGGATATTTAGGTTTGGATGGTGCAGTGTGTGAATTTTTGCCAGACGATGCATGGTTGCCCCCTTTCGCTATTGGCTTCTTCTTCTTCTTCTCCTTCCCTTTCTTCTTCTTCTCAGTTACTTGGTTTTTAGCATTACTAGCTTCACCAAGTGAAGAGGAAGAAGGAGAGGGAGAAACAAATGAAGTAGAAGGTGGGGGAGCGACTTCAGTATCATCTGGTTGTTGATTTGATTACTGAGGAATTACGGTGTTTTGAACGATAGAGGTCGAGAAAAGCCATACTGGCAGGCCAATTGTGAGTCCTGGAAGGGACAATGTAGCCATGTGTGGAGCACCAACATCTCCCCAAGAAGAGAAAGGACTAGGATTCCCCCCAAGGGGAAATCCTTGATTGGTGGACTCCATTTTCTCAATCTAAGACCAACGAGAGAACAATGATGTTGTTCTAAGTAGAATAAATTTTGATGACACTTTGACACAACTTGCTTTTTCAATTTTTAAGAGTCGAGAAAAAGCTAAAGGTGACTCTAGTCACCTTCGATTTTTAATCAGCCTGAAGTGACAAGTGCTCAGATGGACCTTTTCTTTTAAGGAGTTTGAAAAGGTAGTTTTTACGTACGACAATCAATCTTCCTGAATGCTATGTTCAGTGCATTACGATCGATAGGGTGGCAGACACAGCTTCCTAAGGATAAAGGATATCAGCCTATTGTGGTCTCCCAATATATACTCGATGGTACATGGGAGAACAAGTCCATACTGGCAGTTGTCATATCAAAGAGGAGGAATCACCCAACCTACGATGAAAACGATAGTTACCAGGCTTTATGATGCTGGAATACGTCTCTAGCCTAGACTTCTAGATGTTGTGCATTAGGTTCCAAAGCGTTTTAATGTTCATTGAGGTTTATTTTACAATTGATCTTTCTTAATAAGTTTGCCTTTAAGGTTCACCACATGATGTAGATATACAATTCCTAAACATGCAATCTAAAATGATAAACAATCGTTTATTTTCTTTTAGCAATGAAAATCCTAGCTACTAAGGAAAGAGAAATAAAATTCTTTCAACATAGAGTAGAGAGCACACACTAGATGCACTTTTCCTAAATCAATTTCCGCATGCAGTCTAAATGAAAATGCACATGCATGTATTTGTTTTTCAGTTCCCTTAATGTGAGAATGACAAAAAGAAAACTAAGTATAGATCTGAACTATTTTCTTTCAAAGCAACAATACTAACAATTTTCTCTTTTCGAAACGAAAGGAAGACTAAGACGACACTTTGCGATTTCGAATTTAAAACTGCTTTCGACACTTGAAATACTAATAATTTCAAAATCAAGTACAATGGCAAAAGTGTAATCGACTATGTAAAAGAGGAATACTTTACAACACTCTTTTTTTTTGAATAAAAATGACAGTTGCTTACACTTTCGAATCAAAAGACGACAGTTCGATTAGGCTGCAAATGATGAAAAATACATTAAAAAAAATTCACAATTCCTTATCAATGGAGGCTAAATAATGTGAACGAAGAAGGTTTCAACAGTGATATACTGATCATAGACAACAAAACTACTGAATAAAGCTGAATACAATGAAGAAAAAAGCAAAATCTGGAGGCAGAAACAGTCTCACACAATCATCGCACTTGTAACATAGGGAAACAGGGATGCATCTCACCTGCAACACACGGGAGGTGCGATGCATCCAGGTTGCTAATGAGAGATAGTGCAATGGTCTAGGGATGAGACTGAGCTTGGTTTTCACTCACAGTTTGCAGCTAAGTTCAGGGGTTTAGGTTGAGCTTTTGATAGGCAGTGAACACAAAGTATAGGGACTGATCTAATGAGGTTATTTGAGCTACCACCAAGGCACTTAGGATGTTTGCAAGTCAGATGTTCATTTCATAAACCAAACCGTAGATTGATTGAAGAAGCGTTGATCTACTTTGTAGTTGCATAGCAAAAGCAGTTCGAAGGCTAGCTGGCTTAACTTCAGGCTCCGTCTATAGTTTATAAAGCAAACAACATTAACAAAACAAACAAACTATTCGCTCCCCAGTGGAGTCGCCATTTTGTTATCGGGAAAAATAGTGCCTATTTGGAGCTGCTAGTCCCACTAAGACGGGTAGCTATCTTAGAAACAAACAATACAAAGTAAATTGTGTTTTCCTTTATGAGAGATAGATGAGAGAGAAGCAGAGAGTACCAACCTCAGTCTTTTGCTTGGCTCCTTGCTTGTTTCTTCTCTCCTTTGATAGAGCTTCGCCATTCCCTTCTCACTTGTCCCACTTCAAAGAACACATGTAGAGTCAAAGCAACAAAATACCAAAGCATAGAGATCTATAACCATAAACAATGTAGAATCAGATGTACATTAACCATACAAACACATACACAAATATAAGATTCAAAAATATACAAGTATATGGAGGAAAACTCAAATAGCTTTATTGATAGAAGTAGTGGAAGAGAGGATTACAACCCAACTGTCTGATCCAACATCATCCTCCTAGCATGAAAGACCTCTTCACCTCATGAAAAGCTAGATCACCCAACAATACAATGTCTCAAAGAGAAACCAACAACACTTCCTTAGAAATCACAAAATTCCAGCCTTTGGATCTCTAGGATGAGGGATCCATATATAGATGATTGCAGGGGAGTGAGTCATCTTCTGGGATTTTGATTAGTGTCATTTCACTGATAGTTCTTGGTTCCACTTGGAGATTTCATGATCTCTTACTCATCCCTGGGTGAATTCAGAGAGGCAAGTGTCATATGAGCAGTTTCTAGAAGATTCTTTGAGTTTCCACCTAGAAAACTGCCTCTGCCATTTGTCTGCTCTCGCTCATCACACCCTATAGAAGGGCTTTCAATATGCATCACACCCTTTGTGTGTAGCAGGTGAGATGCATCACACACTCAGCATGGAGCAGTCTGTATGGTCCAGTTTTGACAAGTTCTGAGCAGGTTTTCAGGGAGAACTTCTGGGAAATGATGTAATCAGTTGACCTTGATCCTTTAGGGTATGAAATAACACTTTTAGGGGTTTGAGAGCCATTGGTTTATTGACATATGTGATTGGGGTTGCAGTGCCCAAATATGTCTATAACACTTCCTAAGATTACTCCATGAGGGCTTCAATCATGCATCAAGGTCTCCAAAAATGACTCCAAGATCTGGTTCTCCAAGTATTCAACAAATTACTACAAAATAACCTTCAATAGCTCTACACACCACTCTTATAAGATCTTTAAAGTTTCTTTAATAGTCATGCTAGAGATGTCTGTCCAAAAGATTAAATCAATTATCCACTGTAGAGCCTCAAACTTGCACTTGATTATCCATCATTACCTACAGCTTTTCCTCACTTATCCCTCTCTTTTGCTCTATTTTCCGCCCAGATCATTACATTTGATGTCTCTAAGAATAATTAGTTAACTTTTCTTATGTTTTACTGTTGGTTTAGATTTTTGACATATAAACAGAGTTTCCGCAGCTGTTCAGCAATTCCGCAGCTGTTCAGCAATTCCGCAGCTATTCAGAGATTCCGCAGCCTTTTTGTTGTTTGATATGCTCCACGTGTCTTCTCAAGGAACGAGCCACATGGGCATGTTGGGTTGGATGTACACATGGATCGTATGCTATTGGTTGAGCCAAACCAGTCACGTATGCCCTTGGTCAATGCAGGTACTCCCTCGGTCAAACGGTCAAGTTCTAAACGGTGGCATGAGAGCCGTGAACAGTTGGGACACGGAACTGTAGCTGGCACCTCCTTCATGCCACGAGGACAGCTAAAGACAGAATCCAAGCATATATTTGTCTCCCATGATGACCGTTTCCCTCAAAAGTGCACGGGGTTGCCTACGTGTTTGCTGCACAAGTTAATTAGCTAAGACTGCGTGTTGCTGCGCAGTTAATCAGTTAGGCTGTAGTTGCTTAGTTCACGCAGAGAGTAGTTGCCTCTGCGCTTATAAATAAAGCGTGTGCCAACGCTTGTAGATTAGCTTTTTGAGTATTGTAATTGCTGCACTGATTCTGTTATAAAAACTCTGTTTTAGAAGGCTGTTCCTACAGCACTTTTCACTGTATTTTGACATGCTGGTTTTATAAAAAGAAGACTGTTCTGTTCACCTTTTCGTAGCTGATCTTTTAAGTTGGTTGCGTGGATGGAGGGCCCCCATCTATGACAGCCCGTGTACATAGTGTTTGGTTTCATTTTCATGCTTTCAGCAATTTCTATCTCTTTCATCATGTATCATAGTGTACCATTTGATCTTATGTCATTTCATTTCCAGCCTTTATTTTAAACTGATCAGTATTGTTCTTTTGCAGGTTTTTAACCAGGGATTGTTTTTGTCTTTGTGTATTTGCTTTATATCTGATGGTATTTTCAGTTGACAGATTCAAAGTTGCTGCCTTTACTTTATTTTCATAACTGATTTCTAGTTTAGTTTCTCAAAGTTGTCTGCTAACATATTGATGGTCTCTTTATCATAAATTGTTCATCTTTTAGAGATCAGAATACTAATAAATTACAGCTGGCTTTGAGTACTTTTTAGACTAATCTTTAACTACTTTCTAATGATGCTTTACATAGTACCATATGTTGGAAGCAGAGAGTTAGGAAGAGCTGAACATTATAACTAGTCTTTAAAGTAGATTTTTCTCATTTTTGATCACTTTTTAAACTCATCTCTAACTACTTCCTAATCGTGTTTTACATAGTACCATATGTTGGAAGCAGAGAGTTAGGAAGAGATAAACATTATCATTGGTTTTTAAAGTGGTTTTCTTACCTTTTTTTTGCAGCAGCATGAATGGTGTCTAGTGCCATTAGAAAGTGGTTCTTTGCTTTCAGTTCATTTCAAGTTATTTATTTCTTTCAAGCTTTTTCTTTGCAAGTTTAGAAGGTAGTTAGAAATCACCTGTAACACACACTCACTCATCTGTTTATAAAAACTCCATTCCATCTTAGGAAGATAAATTGACCACAAACAACACCCCCAAAACGACAAAAAGATCTAAGAGGTTGCTTAAGTACATATAGTACACCTTCACTTCATCAACTTACGAGCCCCGGGTTGACAATTAATGACATCAATTTAGAAACACTAAATTGACTAAACATTTTGGCGCCGTTGCCGGGGAAGTGAAATTAAGTAGCCATATTCTTAGAAAAAAAAACATAAAAATTTCAAGGAAAGAAGTTGATAACCTATCAAAGTATGCTCTCCTCTTGCACTTCAAGGTGATCTGGAGGATCAGAAAAGAGAAAGTTATTGATTTGGTAGTTTCTTGAGTATGCTCTCTTCTTGCACCTAGAGTGAACTGGAAGATCAGAAAAAGAACTATTAACTTGACTTGAAGAAAAATAATAAAAAATGACATGCATAGAGCTAGAGATTCTAGGGGAAGGTTTTTAGCTAGAGCTCGAAGTTCAATTTTTACAAGTCCATCTGCTTCAAGGGATAGACAAGAGACACCTCCCTTATCTCCAACCGACACTCCTAGTCCTAGAATTCTTGGAATTCAAGAGCCAAGAGTTGACTCTCCTACACCTTCTATTGAATTTGAAGCAGGAAGAGATTCTTCTCTTTCTCCTACAGAAAGACCAATTGTAATTGAGGAAGTGGAATCATCTGAAGAAGAAGGAGAAATCTCTTCTCATTCACCTTTTGTAGAGGAACCAGAAGATTTTGAAATCCCTAGGAGAACCATCATGGTAGAGGAAGAAGGAGGTGGTAGAGGTAGAGGTAGAGGTAGAGGAGGAGGAGGAAACAACAACAACAATAATGGAGGTAGAGGTCCCCTTGGAGGAGGAAATAGAGATGGGGATAATTCATTCGGGTTTCCCATTGTTAATGAGGATTCCCGAGCCACTATGAAAAACATGTCACCATCCGTCCTCCCAAATTTCCATGGGTTAAGAACTGAGGACCCTGAAACATTTTTATTTGAGTTTGAAGTGGTGTGTCGAACTTATGACTACCTGGATGACTCTCAGAAACTCAAATTGTTCCCTTCAACACTGAAGGATCAAGCCTTGAAATGGTTCATGGGGTTACTCACTCAATCCATTAGGTCTTGGGATGAAATGAAACAAACATTTTTGGATAGGTATTTGGACTATTGTATGCCTACTAATCACAAGGACGAGGTTTTTAAAATGATACAAAGAGAAGATGAAAGCTTAGAAGATTTACTTGAAAGATTTTAATATAACTTGAAAAGAGCAAAAATGAGTAGCTTGGATGAAGAGACCTTAAAAGCCCTCTTATTAAAAGCCATTAGGGATGAATGGATAGATATCTTAAACATGATGGGGAAAGGGGATATTTCTCAACTTTCACTCAATGATATAGCAGAACTTTGTATCCATCTCTCAAGAGGCAAATCAAAAACTCAAAAAGGGCCTAGAGATCCTTCTCTCCTTAGAGAAAATAAATCTGCAACAGGATCAGTAAGTAGGGCTGAAATCGGCAATATGCTTGATGAATTCAAAACTGACATCTTAGGGAGTCTTAGTGAACAACTAGATACCCTTAAGATTCACAATAAACAAAAAGCAGAAGTTGAGGCTTTGGCCATTTTTTGCCCGAAATGTAGAAAGAAACATGCTTTAAGGGAATGTCCCTTGGACACACACGTTGTAGAAACATGTGTAATTTGCTCAGAAACTCATGAGACTAAGGATTGTCCTTCAATACCTGGCCTCAAAGCAGTCTTTCAAGAGGATCCAGATACACTTGAATCTCTCTGTTTTATTGCAAGGAGACCTTGGCAAGGGCAACAGAATCAAGGGTTTAACAACTCTATGAATTCTCAATCCCAACCAAATTGGAATCCTTGGCAACAACCTTGGCCTCAACCTCAAAATGCTTTTCAAGCATGGATGCAAAGCATGCAAAATCCTTATGGGAGATTTGCTCAATTCTATCAATATCCTCCATCATTTCAGAATCAGCAGGCTCCACAACTTCCAAATCAAGGTCAACAATTATCATTGCCATACCCTCAACAACAACAACCTCCTCCACAAAATCAAAATTCTCAACTCTCGCTTCAATCCCAACAGAAATCAAATCAACTTCCCTCTCAGCCATTACCAAATCCAAATAATAGGAACCCTCAAAATGCTTACATGATGGAAGGTCAACCATTCCCTACCTATATGGTTGTTCCTCTCAATGAAGTACAACTCAGATCAGGTAGAATCTTAGATCAACCTTCTACAAGTGTTCAACAACCAAGCATTTCTGAGGAAGAATCTCTCAAAGTCAATAAGGGTTTTGAAGTATCACTTCAAAACCAAAATATCCAAAAAGAAAAAGAAAAAGAATCAACCTCTACAACTCCCATAGTTGAGCAACCTACACCTTTAGCTACACCTCCTTTTCCCGAAAGATTACAAATTGACAAAGGAGTGGAAAAGAAAATATGGGTGCCTGACTATAGTTTTCTAGATGAATTGAAGAATGTCTGTATCAAGATCCCCTTGTTACAAGCCATTAAGTAAATTCCCATTCTAGCGAAGACAATAAAGGAGTTGAGTTTGAAGAAAACAGGAAAGAGAACCAGAGATACCAAAAGAATACATCTAGTTGGAAAAATTGCAGACATTATGATGGGTAAGATTACCATGCAAAAGTATGTGGATCCCGGTAGCCTTATTGTCAAAACTCATATTAATGGGGTTGAAATCCCAAATACTTTGATTGACTTAGGAGCCGCGATCAACATCATGAGTAGACAGACCATGGATCAGTTAAAGCTTCCTAACCTTCTCTTTACACCTACTTTACTGCAGCTTGCAGATAGATCAATCATTAAACCTGATGGTGTATTGGAAGACATTCCAGTCTCCCTAGACTCTTGGGAATATCCAGTTGATTTTATGATTTTAACTCCCAAGAACAATCTAGGAGGACATCCTCTTATCTTAGGAAGACCTTGGTTAGCAACAGCCGATGCTTTTATCAGTTGTAGGTCTGGGGACATGTATATATCAGATGGTAATTCCACCAAGAAATTCAACTTGTATCCTCCAGTAAAGGCAATAACAGAAATAGGAGAAGATGAGTGGGTTGATGATGAGGATACTATTCAACCTGTTCTAACCATCTCTAAGATCAGTGAGGATAGTCAAATTCTAAATACATTAGAAAATTTTGAAATACCTTTAGAATATGACTCTACACAGTTTCAGTTAGATGCAAACATTGAATATCTCTCCTCTAGACAGATGTCTCTCTTCTCAATGGAAGAGTTTGGTAGTTCTACAGTTGAAATCCTTCCAGGAAAAACATTGAACATTAACAAAAACTTGGAAAGACCACAACAAGAAGAATTAACTAAACTTTTGCAAAAACATTCCACTGCATTTGCATGGGAATACACTGACATGAAAGGAATCAATCCTAAGACTTGTATTCATCACATCTATATTCAAGAAAACAGCAGACCTATTAGGCAACCACAAAGAAGGATGAATCCAAACCTTAGGGAAATCGTGAAAGAAGAACTCCAGAAATTGCTCAAGGTAAACTTCATTTACCCCATTTCAGATAGCCAATGGGTTTCTCCCTTGGTTATAGTGCCCAAAAAGAATGGTAAATGGAGAGTTTGCATTGATTATCGAGAATTGAGCAAGGCAACCTTCAAGGATCATTTCCCTCTACCTTTTATTGATTAGGTACTAGACACTTTAGCAGGTAAAAAGTATTTCTCATTCTTGGATGGTTTTAGTGGGTATAATCAAATTCAGGTAGCACCTGAAGATCAAGACAAAACCACATTTACTTGTCCTTGGGGAACTTTTGCCTACCGAGTACTCCCTTTTGGATTGTGCAATGCACCCGCTACATTTCAAAGGGCTGTACTAGGAATCTTTTCAGATCTGATTCATGATTGTGTAGAGGTATACATGGACGATTTCACAGTTTATGGTAATACATTTGAAGAAACTTTGGAAAATTTGGAAAAAGTACTAATAAGATGTAAGGAAACAAATATTTCTTTAAGTCATGAAAAGTGTTTTATGATGTTTACTGAAGGGATTGTTTTAGGACATCATATTTCAGGAGATGGGATTAAGGTTGATAGATCTAAAGTTGAAGTCATCTCTAAGTTACCTGTTCCAAATTGCCAGAAAGATGTTAGAAGTTTTCTTGGGTTTACTGGATATTACAGAAGATTTATTGAAAACTTCACTAAGATAGCATCTCCTCTTTTCAAATTACTTACCAAAGACTGTGAGTTCAAATGGGATCCTGAATGTCAATCTGCCTTTGAAGCTTTAAAGACTAGAATATCTGAAGCACCCATCTTAAGGGGGCCAAATTGGAAACTCCCTTTCCACATTTCTACTGATGCTTCAGATACAGCTCTAGGAGCTGTTTTGGGACAAAAGGATTTGATCCCTTATGCCATTTATTACACAAGTAAGAATTTGACTCCCACTGAGTTAAATTATACTGTTACAGAAAAAGAGTTCTTAGCTGTGGTACATGCGATCAATAAGTTTAGACACTACATAACCGGCTATGAAACCTTTGTCCATACTGATCACTCTGCCATAAGATATTTAATGAACAAACCTGTTACCAATGGTAGAGTTACAAGATGGCTTTTACTCTTACAAGAATTCAACATTACTGTGTTAGATAAACCTGGAAAACAAAACACAGTAGCTGATTTCTTGTCTAGAATCCAAAACACTAATGAGGATTCTCCAGTAGAAGATAAGTTTCCAGATGAATACTTGTTTGCAGTAACTACCAAGACTCCTTGGTATGCAGATATGGCTAATTATCTAGTTACAGGGAAGCTACCTCTACACTTATTTCCTAATGAGAAAAGGAAAATCATTCAGGAGAGTTCACATTATTCTTGGATTTCTAATGAATTGTTCAAAACAGGGCCAGATTGTATAATCAGAAGGTGTGTTCGGGAAGATGAAATGCCTGACATCCTTAAGGCATGTCATGATGAACCATGCGGCGGGCACTTTGCTGACAAGAGGACAGCCTATAAAATCCTTTCTCTAGGATATTATTGGCCTTCTCTCTTTAAAGATGCAAAGCAGTATGTTAGAAGGTGTGACAGCTGCCAAAGAGTTGGGAGACCAACTCCTTCAAATGAAATGCCACTACAGCCTCAGGTATGCATCGAACCCTTTGAGAAATGGGCTCTAGATTTCGTTGGACCAATTAATCCACCATTAAAGCAAAAGAAGTATATACTGGTTTGTACTGATTATGTTACTAAGTGGGTAGAAGCCAAGGCATTGCCTTCTGCCACTGAAAATTCAGTTGTTCAATTTCTTTTTGAGGATATTTTCACTCGTTTTGGTGTCCCAAGGGAAATTGTAACAGATCAGGGCAGCCAATTTACATCTAAATTGATGGAGAAGCTGATGGAGGAATATAAGATCAAGCACAGAACATCTACTCCCTACCATCCGAAATCCAATGGCCAAGTGGAATCTACCAATAAAGTTCTTGAAGACATTATCACCAAGACTGTTCATCTTCATAGAAGAGATTGGGCGGAAAGGCTTCCTGAAGCCTTATGGGCCTATAGAACTACATGGAGGAACACAACAGGACATTCTCCCTATGAACTTGTTTATGGGAAGGAAGTCCTGCTCCCCATTGAGTTCCAAATCAAGACCTTCAAGATGGCAGTCCAATTGGGAATGAGCCTCTCAGAAGCCCAAAGACACAGAATGGACCAGCTAAATGAGCTAGATGAAATAAGACAAGATGCAATTCTAAGGACCGATCTAGTTCAACACCAAAGATCTAAATGGTATGATCGTCATATCAAAGAAAGAAAGTTTCAGAAAGGAGATTGGGCACTATTGTTTGATTCAAAGTTTAAGGACTTCAAAGGAAAATTTCAAACTCATTGGCTTGGGCCATATGAGGTTGATGAAGTCTTTAGTAATGGAGCAGTTTGAGTGAAAACTATTGATGAATTTCATACTCCTCTTATTGTGAATGGCCATAGATTGAAAGTCTATCAGAGGCCACTCTCAAAAGAGGAATTTGTCAAGTTGTTTAAAGAAGATTCTGCAATCAGGTTGGTGGAGAAGGATTCTTCTCCTCCATCAGCCTAATCTTTGGTTTTTGAAAAAAAAAAAGAAAAAAAAGAAAAGAAAAAAAGAGAAAAAAAAAAGAAAAAAAAAGAATAAGTGTATAAGCCTGAAAACCAATCTCTGATTGGCAGTCTTATGCAGAAAACCTGAGGTGAAAATCAGGGCCACCTGACACCTCATGTTTTCCAAAAAAAAAAAAAAAATCTCTCTCTTTCTTCCATCTCATTTCGCCATTTCATTCACTTCATTCACCATCTTATTCATTCAACCACTCTCACTCCACCTCATTTCTTTTCATTCATCCATCCATTACATTCCATTCCATCAATAAAGTCATTGTCAGATTTATTTTTACACAGCTAAAGTTGTTTTGTGCAGTCAGAAGGGTATCACTGCAGTTTCTGCAGCTGAGGAGCAATTCCGCAGCCATTTAGCAATTCCGCAGCTCTCTGCACCTGCACAAAAGAAACACAGTCTGTTTAAAAAGAAATTTACAGTTCAGAAGTCATCAACAATAACTGGAAAAGAGTCATGCAGCAGCAATAAAGCAATGAAGGGTTAGTGGCAAATGATCAAAAGCAATCCAAGCGCGGATATGAGGTATGATCTAAATCCTAAACCTACGGTTATATCATTTTGCAAAGTTTCCGGGTTATGTTTTTTGCCATTTAATGTAATGATTACAGTCCTTCCCATCATGCGACCAAAAATCCACGTATCCCTCAAACTTACCGGTCCCTATCCATCACGATTTTGAAACTCAATCACGGCTGCTATTCCATTAATGTTTTTGTACCTGAGTGACGTAGACTGTTGTACTACGCTTCTCTGCATCATGATTCCGCAGCCAAGTGTATAACTCATGACCGATGCCTAAGGACCTAACCGTTTCTACCAATCATTCATAAACCGCCTACGCTTGTATAATCCCATTCACGCTGGTTCATTTCCGCATTTCCCTTACTCCGCTGTGCTCACTACGCTGCCACCGTAACCATACTCTGTTTCACTCTTTCCTCTCTGCTAAACTTTGATTACTGTTGAGAGTGTATTACAGCTGTTACAATAGAGCCGTAAATCTACTGTGTTAATACCACTGTTGAAGCCGTGTAACCCTTTCTCCAAAAATTTTAAAACAAAGCCATAGAGCTAATGGGTAAACTCTTAAGGGCAAAGCCAGAGGGCTCCAAATTTCTGGAAGGATACCCCCAAGTTAAAGACGCTTTGCAGAAAGCAAACTGGCTCCAATGCATCCAAAAATTCAGGGGTTATCACAAAGAGGTTACGAAGGCCTTTGCACGTTCTTTCAGAGACAAAGACAATCAAGTGGAGATAGGGGATCTGAAGTTTACAGTCACTGAAAGCAGTCTAGCTCAGGCCACTTCACTCCCACAAACTGGAGAAAGATGGTTCAAAAACCGATCAGTACAAGACCAGCAATGGAAGCAAATTCTAAAGAATCTAGGTATGGACACTAGCATCTTTACAAAAGGAATCCCTGTTAATCTTGTCAAAGAAGAATGGACAGCTCTGCTTCTACTAGTACAAAAATTCTTTACATGTGAGGGAAGGTTTGGAGTTCTATATGTTTATCATGCCAAAATTATGATGCATTTCTTAGGAGAGCATGACATTAACCTTCCATACTTTTTACTCTCAAGCCTTAGAAAAATGTGCTCAATAGTCCAAAGAAACCCAAGAAACATTGAGCCACATTTATACCATCATGGGCTTGTCAAAATACTAGTTGAAGAACAGTTAAAGGCCAAAAGGGATACCTGGGAAAGATTTCTTGTGAGAAACCACTTCGAAGAGGCAGGAGAAGCCTCTGTGCCTAGAAAGAGTAGAAGAAAAAGAGAAGAGGTTACCCCTGAAACTGCTGTCCAAGAAGAAACTGTCCAAGACCTTGTTGAAGAAGAAAATGTTGGCCATCATTCTGAACATGAAATTGACCCTGAACTTGCTATAGACATTGATCAAACAGCCCAAGGAATCATTACAGAAACCCTGCAAGAAATTGTACAAGAAGCTGCTCAAAAGAAAAAGGAGAGTAGGGAGAAACAAAAGAAAGATAAAGGAAAAGCCATAGCCCAAGAAACCTACCTTACTCCTGAGAATTCTAGTGAAGAGGACACTCAGCCATTGGCACATAGGTTGGCCCAACTTCATGAGGCTGCCCTTTCCAAGAAGATGCAAAAACAAAAACAGAAGCAACAAAAAGAAAAACAGAGCATCACCACCGTGAGAAGGAGCAGCAGGTTACAAAGCAAAATGGGGAACAAAGAGTCATTCTTTATTGACTTGAGCACATCAACAAAGGTTGCTACAAGACTTGACTTTGAGAAAAGCTCTCCACATGTTGAGCAGGTTGAAACTAGCCCTCCACGTGAGGAAAGTCCTTTTGAGCATGAGCCTGAATTTGAACATGAATCTGAATTTGAGCATGAGCCTAGTCCAAAGAGGTCACCAGAGATTGACCCAGACCAGCAAAGAGTATATAACTACTTAGAAACATTAGAACAAGCTGTTGCTGGTCCAAGCACTGTTCTACCTCTTGAACAACAAGTTCAATCACTGAAGCAAGAAGTATTTGAGCTAGAGGTACTAAATCGCCACATCAAACAAGAAAATGAAAGACTGAAGGAACAGAGCAATGTGGAAAAGATGGTCCAAGATAATACCATGCTTCATATGGGCCTTTGGCAGAAGGAAAACAAAAAGCTCAAGAAGAAATGCAGGAAGTTAAGCAGAGCTTTGATCAATTTAAAATTCAGATGTTTGATGAAAAGACCAAGAGTCAATGTGGCCACACAGAGGAAGAAGAGAAGACTAGCTGTCTTAGCAGAGGCATCTCAGCAGGTGGATTGAACAATGTTTTCGTTGCATGAGGACATGCAACACCCCCGTAGTGGGGGTATGTAGAGCCTCAAACTTGCACTTGATTATCCATCATTACCTACAACTTTTCCTCACTTATCCCTCTCTTTTGCTCTATTTTCCGCCCAGATCATTACATTTGATGTCTCTAAGCATAATTAGTTAACTTTGCTTATGTTTTACTGTTGGTTTAGATTTTTGACATATAAACAGAGTTTCCGCAGCTGTTCAGCAATTCCGCAGCTGTTCAGCAATTCCGCAGCTGTTCAGAGATTCCGCAGCCTTTTTGTTGTTTGATATGCTCCACGTGTCTTCTCAAGGAACGAGCCACATGGGCATGTTGGGTTGGATGTACACATGGATCGTATGCTATTGGTTGAGCCAAACCAGTCACGTATGCCCTTGGTCAACGCAGGTACTCCCTCGGTCAAACGGTCAAGTTCTAAACGGTGGCATGAGAGCCGTGAACAGTTGGGACACGGAACTGTAGCTGGCACCTCCTTCATGCCATGAGGACAGCTAAAGACAGAATCCAAGCATAGATTTGTCTCCCATGATGACCGTTTCCCTCAAAAGTGCACGGGGTTGCCTACGTGTTTGCTGCACAAGTTAATTAGCTAAGACTGCGTGTTGCTGCGCAGTTAATCAGTTAGGCTGTAGTTGCTTAGTTCACGCAGAGAGTAGTTGCCTCTGCGCTTATAAATAAAGCGTGTGCCAACACTTGTAGATTAGCTTTTTGAGTATTGTAATTGCTGCGCTGATTCTGTTATAAAAACTCTGTTTTAGAAGGCTGTTCCTACAGCACTTTTCACTGTATTTTGACATGCTGGTTTTATAAAAAGAAGACTGTTCTGTTCACCTTTTCGTAGTTGATCTTTTAAGTTGGTTGCGTGGATGGAGGGCCCCCATCTATGACAACCCGTGTACATAGTGTTTGGTTTCATTTTCATGCTTTCAGCAATTTCCATTTCTTTCATCATGTATCATAGTGTACCATTTGATCTTATGTCATTTCATTTCCAACCTTTATTTTAAACTGATCAGTATTGTTCTTTTGCAGGTTTTTAACCCGGGATTGTTTTTGTCTTTGTGTATTTGCTTTATATCTGATGGTATTTTCAGTTGACAGATTCAAAGTTGCTGCCTTTACTTTATTTTCATAACTGATTTCTAGTTTAGTTTCTCAAAGTTGTCTGCTAACATATTGATGGTCTCTTTATCATAAATTGTTCATCTTTTAGAGATCAGAATACTAATAAATTACAGCTGGCTTTGAGTACTTTTTAGACTAATCTTTAACTACTTTCTAATCGTGCTTTACATAGTACCATATGTTGGAAGCAGAGAGTTAGGAAGAGCTGAACATTATAACTAGTCTTTAAAGTAGATTTTTCTCATTTTTGATCACTTTTTAAACTCATCTCTAACTACTTCCTAATCGTGTTTTACATAGTACCATATGTTGGAAGCAGAGAGTTAGGAAGAGATAAACATTATCATTGGTTTTTAAAGTGGTTTTCTTACCTTTTTTTTGCAGCAGCATGAATGGTGTCTAGTGCCATTAGAAAGTGGTTCTTTGCTTTCAGTTCATTTCAAGTTATTTATTTCTTTCAAGCTTTTTCTTTGCAAGTTTAGAAGGTAGTTAGAAATCACCTGTAACACACACTCACTCATCTAGAAATCACCTTACACACACACTCACTCATCTGTTTATAAAAACTCCATTCCATCTTAGGAAGATAAATTGACCACAAACAACACCCCCAAAACGACAAAAAGATCTAAGAGGTTGCTTAAGTACATATAGTACACCTTCACTTCATCAGCTTACGAGCCTCGGGTTGACAATTAATGACATCAATTTAGAAACACTAAATTGACTAAACATCCACAACACTTTATTTCTGCACAAAGAATACTTCAAATGCCTTTAAATAATACTTCAAGTTAGACATTGTTCCAAAATGCTTCCAAGACACCCTTCAGTAATTCTTCAAGATGCCTAGTGTTTCTTCTTCAAGATGTGCACTAGGGGAATTTTGAGGTATAAAATGGGCCTCCTAAGGAAATTATAAAATAATAGTGGAAATAATAAAATAATATTAGATTACATCATCAAATTTTAGAGGGAAAGAAAGAAAAAACTATATTTTCAACTCGTATTTTAAACTTATATCCATATGGGTTTACTTAAATTTTGAGCGGAAACACTCGTTGGATGCAAGATTTGATTCCTCATCCAAGGAGTATCCATGTTTCATACTTTCTATGGACCCTACTACACGAAAAATGAGAAATACATGAAAAACGTGATTGCAATCATGTTTTCTCATGTATTTCTCATTTTTCGTGTAGCAAGGTCCATCGAAAGTATGCAACATGGGTATTTATTGGATAAGGAATTAAATTTTGCATCCAAAAGGTACTCTCACTCGAAATTTGAGTAAAACCTTAGGCAAATAAGTTGAAAACATGAGTTGAAAAAGTAGTTTTATTAGTTTATTATTTTTTAATCTTTTTACCTTTTTACTCCAAAAATGGTGAATCATCCCCCATGGTTGACATAATCATCTTGAATCCTGTTTATTCTTATAAAGTTTATTTTGGTTGTACATTTTTCTTAGGAGGCTCATTTTAGACCTCAAAATTCCCCTAATATGTGTGCATAATGTCAGCCTCACCGCTCTGTAACCATGCACTAGTCTCTCTACTAGTACAAAATCTGCCTCAAGCCATATTACAGATTTAGATTGCACCTCAATCGATCAAGCCTGAAAACTCACCCATATATTATCTTCGATCGAGACATAATACAAGATAAAAAATAAAAAAAAAATTGCGACTTCCACTATCTTCACGAAAGCATTCCAACGTGCAATTAGATTAATAGAGAGGTTGAGAAAAATATGTATGATAGGTTTGCCTATTTTTCATGTGTATACAATTATTATAATCTAATAATTCCAAATAATATTCAGTTGCATTTTCATGCCAAATAAGGTCAACTCACCAGACATACTTGTTGTAGAAGCCAAATTTCTCACAAAACAATGAAAACACATGGAAACCATTTCTCTGATCAACTCAACTTCACACTATGAACCCCATAAGGATTTCTTCAAACTCGGCTTCAAAATTTTCTTCAGAGCCACAAAAACCTCATGTCAACGAATTTCCTCTTCTTCATTCACGAGATGAAGAACTTCCTATTTTATCTTCGCTAAGATCCACAAAGCATCCTCTCTATGGGTCCACAAGAATTAGCACATTTTTGGCGGTCATAGGTTGAAATAGAAAAATGCCTCTCTGGATTTGTAATAATGATATTTGAAATATGATCTCGCTTGAGTTCACGAGCAGTGAAATATATTTTTTTCTTCTCTTCTTCGATTAATGATCGAGCTCCCAAGGCAAAGATGTATTAGGTTTTATATATATAGAGATCTAAGCGTTACTAGAGAAGATGACATAAGGAAATGCTTGTTTTATTATTTTAATTTTATCATGGTGTTTTTTAAGTCATCGAAATAAGAGAGTTGGTAGAGGACTTTTTGTTTAGGATATAAGATAGGAATAACAAATTTGGATCCCTTTTTATTATTATTATTTTTATGTCAAATAAATAGGTATTATGAAATATAAGAGTTAGGGTTTACGAAAAGAAAAAAAATAATAAGAGTTTAGGTTTTTACTATTTTATTAGGGTATACATTTAAGACTTAGGGTTTCTAAGGATTAGAAAAAAAAGGGTTAGGACAAGGGTTAGGGTTTCTTAAAAATTAGGGTTTTGAGGGCATTTCAATCATTAGGGTTAGGGTTTTATATGAAGGGTTTCAACGATTAGGGTTTAGGTAACAAATTAGGTTTTTAATAATTTATGCTAAGAATGTTATTTTAGGGTTTATTTAGGGTTTTGACATCATTAATAATTCTATGGGTAAGGTTAGGGTTTCCTTCTTCAACAATGCCATATTGACATCAATGACAACTTTGACCAACAATCTCCCCCTTTGTTATTGATGGCAATATTCTCACCTTTTTAACATTCTTTCCCCCTTTGACATCAATGGAAAATGGGGTGTCCTATCATGCAACTCCCTTTTTGTCATCATGCTTTCCTTAATGTGGCATAAGAGCGATGCCCATAGTCTACATCAAATAACTCCCCCTACTTGCAAATTCTCCTCTTGCTCTTGTTTTTGCTTATGGATCCGAGGAAAAGAAAGATTACTTCCTTGTGATCAAGTGGAAGGCATATTCAACAATGGATGTGTAGTGAATACATAATATCATGTTTTTCTTCAATGGAATTACTCCCCTTAAGATTTTCATGAATGGAAGGGAATGAAGTAGATGATGCATTTATGGAAGAGAGACCAATTTCTCCAACAATATTTTATTCAAAATTTTTTGAGAGATGATCCATAAAGAAATATATCTTTGTGCCTTATAGCATGATGTGCATTAGGATTTCCCAAGGCTTATCAACGAATCATCTTGTAAGAATAGTCATATTGTCTCAATGTCCCCTTAACAATATGCATGGTCTTGGCAAAATCTTTATCAGAACTTGAAATATCATATCTGCCAAAGATGTACTTATCAAATAACAACTTGAATTGATGCCTTGAATATTCAAGATGCTTTCATCTTCAGTTTGCTTCCTTCTCCAGCTTGTGTAACTTTCTTTTCTTGCTTGGTAGTCATGGTTTTAGCTTTCCAAATCAAGTTACAATCATGAGCCACATGTCCAATGTTATGACATTTAAAGCATTCCATCTTGTTTATCAATGAGGAAGCATGAATTATTCTTGCAAAGTTGCTTCTAGAGGATTGATGGGGACTATTATATTTGTTCTTGTGGTATGCCCTACAATCCTTTGCCACATGCCC
Source organism: Pinus tabuliformis (assembly GCA_031772625.1). Classification (NCBI taxonomy): domain Eukaryota; kingdom Viridiplantae; phylum Streptophyta; class Pinopsida; order Pinales; family Pinaceae; genus Pinus; species Pinus tabuliformis. The sequence goes on along the minus strand of CM062813.1, from coordinate 534,841,580 downwards.
AAGAATTGAACAAGAATAACAATAACCAAAAATATACTTTTGTACGTGGAGGATGGAGCTTGTCTTGATGAAATTATAAAGTATTTCTACCTTGAGGTCCTTTGATGATAACCTCTACCTCTTGCATCCTTGACACCTTATGCATACCTTCTTGGAGTAGGTTTTCTTTTAAGGTTATCTTGATTAATCTTCTTACTTTTATTGGAATTGGGGGCCTCAACATCTCTTTCAAGCTTCTCCACATCCTTGTTGCTTGATGCATTAGAGTTTGCATAACCAGGTCCCGATTTATCAAGGGGAGACCTTTGATGACTTAGAATGCCATCTAGGGTTTCAGAGCTCTTTAGGCTCTTGTTCGGATGATCAACTTCTTTCCTTAGGAGATCAATTTATTCTTTCATCATCTTGCATTATTCATTCTTCTTTGTTAGATGGTTCTCCATTTCTTCCTTCATCCTTGTTGCTTCACATGATTGGGCCTTAAGTGAGGTGACATCTAATGTTAATTTGGAGACATCTTCATCCTTTTCTTCTAGTTGGCATGCCATGGTATTTCTTTCGTTTTCTATTTCAACAATTTGTACTTCCAGGAGGGCCAAACCTTCCATCACCTTTTTATCTCCTTATGCTTGTTTATTTGCTTCTTCCAATTTATATTTAAAGGAGAAAACCTCTTCCTTGTATTGACCAATTTTTGTTTCAAGTTTTTTCAAGTTCTCATGTCTTTTTTCAAGATGGTTTGACAAAATTTCTCCCCTTTTCTTTTCTTTATCTAATTGATTTGTCATGGATATGACTTCTTCATGATGCCTTTTCTTGTTTTGATTAAATTTCTCCTTAATATTGGTGAGCTCCTTATCTCTTTCCTACACTTGAAGCTTAAAGAGATCAACTTCATTCCTTGTTTTTCAAAGTCATAGTCATGATATTATGCTTGCTTTTTGAGCTCCTAATTTTCCTTATTCAATCTGCTTATTTCTTCTAGTGCAACTTCAAGTTTTTCCTTGAGATATTCTTTGAGGTCTTCTTCATTTTCTTCATCTTCTAGGTCTTCCTTTGTCTTGATGGATTTCCTTCTTACTTTTCATCATCTTCTTGATTAGAGGTCATGGTCAATGCTCCTTTTGAGTGGATCTTGAAGTTTTTCCCACATATCTTTTGCTGATGAACATTTTTTCACTTTGGAATTTATAGGATCTAGTAGCCCACTCAAGATTGCCTTTATTGCTGTTGTACTATGATTCTTGGATTATTCATATTCTATTGTACTTCCAGAAATCACTGAATCCCAAACTTCAAAACCTTGATTCATTAAGATGTTCTTCATTCTTTCCTTCCATATTTCAAAGTTTCCATTGAACAATGGGTCTTTCCCAATTTGATTATCCATTAAAGAGGTGACACTTCAAGAGGTTTGCAAGCCTTCTTCCTTGATTTTTCCATCTGTGTTCTAAGGATCTACCTTCAAGATGTTAGGTTATGAGTGAAGGTACTAGCTCTGATTCCAATTGTTGGAAATACTAGGGGGGGTGAATCAATATTTCTTTTACAATTGTTACTTTACTAGCTTAGATAACTTATAAACAGAACACAAAATGAACAATATATATTAAATAATTTTATTAATTAGAAATAACGAGGACTCCAATCCTATTATTTACAATAAGTACAATAATGTTTAGGGCTCCAACCCTAGATGAAGGCACATATCTGAGTTCCACTAGGCTCCAACCTGTACTTTTCCAAGCTCCAATTTGGACTGCACGAGGCTCCAACATCTAGGGATCCAACCCTATCTTCCAAAAGGATCCAAACTCGTTTTATGAGGCTCCAAATTCTAAGGCTCCAACCCTCTCCACAAGGTCCAACCTGGTCATCTTAAGGACTCCTATCCTCTACGGCTCCATCCCTATGCTTCAATTATTCAGGATAAGTTTAATGGTTCTTCAAGGATTCCTTAATTCCTTCTGCAACAAGCCCTGGCAATATCTTAAAATTTTCCTTCAACAATTCCCTCAATTAATCTCCAAAGCACTTAGCTTATCAATGACAAATTTATTAGCTCCAGAAGATGTCTCCAAGGCTCTTCATATCTTCCCAAGAAATCTTTCCTAATATTACTCCATGAGGGCTTCAATCATGCATAAAGGTATCCAAGAATGAATCCAGGATCCATTTCTCCAAGTATTCAACAAACTACTTCAAGAGAACCTTCAATAACTCTGCACACCACTCTTACAAGATATTTCAACTTGCTTTAATAGTGTTGTTAGAGATGTATGTCCAAAAGATTAGCTCAAGTCTCCACAACACTTTATTTCTGCATAATGAATACTTCAAATGCCTTTAAAGAATACTTCAAGTTAGACATTGTTCCAAAATGCTTCCAAGGCACCCTTCAATAGTACTTCAAGATTCCTAGTATTGCTTCTTCAAGATGTGTGTGTGCATAATGCCAGCCTCACTATTTTGTAACCATGCACTAGTATCTCTGCACGTACAAAATCTGCCTCAAGCTATATTACGGACTCAAATTTCACCTCAATCGATCGAACTTGTAAACTCACCCATCTATTATCTTCGATCTAGACATAATACATGATAAAAAAGAAATTGCGACTTCCACCGTCTTCACAAAAGCATTCTAGCGTGCATTAGATTAACAGAGAGGCTAAGCAGAATAGGCATGAATGATTTTCCTATTGTTTATGTGTATATAATTTTTCTAATATAATAATTCCAAATAAGATCCAGTTGCATTGTCATGCCAAATAATATCAACTTGCTAGAAAAACTTGTTGTGGAAGCCAAACTGCTCACAGAACAATGAAAAAACATGGGAACTATTTCTCTAATCAACTCAACTTCACATAGTGAACCCCATAAGGACTTCTTCAAACCCAACTTCGAAATTTTCTTCAAGGCCACAAAAACTTCAGATCAACGAATCTCCTCTTCTATGTTTATGAGAAATGAAATGATATTTTAACATCCACGAGAATAAAAATAGTCTATGGGACTATTAGTTCCTTGCTTTTCATCTTTTGCAATTCAATCCTTTTCTTGTTTAAGTTAATGATGAGCTGGACCAACTTTCCAACAATCCACTCACTGAAAAGACAAGGCTAAGAAACCGATGTTAGCATATTCCCATAACTTTCTTTGATGTCTTTGAATGAATCACATTCCAAAATGAAATGTTTTTCCAATTCCACTACCCCAGACGTGCAAAATGTACACACCTGTCCTTCCAAAGCTTCTTTAGGCCTTTTCCACCGTCCTGTTTCACACCGAAGTTGATGCGAGTTGGATTGACCAATAAGAACCTTTTCTCTTCACAGAATGCTAGCTCCAATGAACTCTTTTTGTTGTAGATCACACGTAGGGTTGAATTCCTCAATGTAGTACTTCTTCTTTCTACCCAATGCTTTTCCCCATACCCGTTTATGAAACTTCTCCATAACAAAATCCTTTAGCTCCTTGCTATTTGTGGGACAGGCACTGAGGTAGATATTCAATTTTTGCATCCATATATAGTTTTGTTTCATCCATTGTTTCTTTCTTTCGCTCATGCCTTCATTGAAGATAACATTAGGCCATCTACCTACTCCCATTTTCTCAATTATTTTAAGATATCTTATGAGCCGCACCATAGAAATTCGATGGGATTTGCTCCTATTTCACTCAACATTAGCTTATAAGATATCAACTTTTTTTTTATTTTGAACTTGTTCATGATCAAGCGTTTTTGGATTTTCTCAATTTGTTTCCATTTTGAGACGGGGGTGCTGCTGGCCCCCAATTCACACCCATATAACATAACTGTACAAACTAGGAGTCCAAAAAGTGTTTTCTCATTTTCCAATCCCATAACTCAACCTCTCTACATCTATTTTTAAGAGCATATAATGCTTAGCACCCTCCTAAAATTCTCTTCTTTCTGCAGTCCTCCCAATTAAGTTTATTGTTGAAATCAATCTCGAGGTACTTATAATCATTTACTTCTTCAATAATGTTTCCTTCAAAGAAGAACGTATGTTGGCTCTGCTTCCTTTAATTAGAGAAAATCATTATTTTGGTCTTGATAGTATTGACTTGCATCCCCACTTCTTTACAAAAAATCTCAAGGGCATATAGGTGCATTTGCAATCCATGGGCCAATTTAGAAATCAATACAAGATCATCCACATATAAAAGAATCTTTATCACAAACTCCCCCAACCGAACATCATTTCCACCTTTCAAATTTATCCACTCTTCCAGTTTATCAATATATAAGCCAAAAAGAGTATGAGATAGAGGGTAGCCTTGATTGACTCCAATGTCACTTCTAAAGATTTCTAAAATACCTACTGAGGTTCTAATTTTGACTTTCACCTCTTCATAAAGTCTATGGACATTAGCTCTATAATGCCAAGGAATTTCAATTTCTTCCATTCTATGCCACAACTTATCTCTCGAGACTGTGTCAAATGCCTTTTTGAAGTCAACAAAGCAGCAAAATTATGCTTCTTTGTCCTCCCAAACCTTTGCAACAATGTGTCTCAACGTGATACCATGATCCAATGTAGAATGCTTCGGCCTAAAATCCGCTTGCCCTCTTGCCATCTTTTATTTTACTTCTACCCACTTACTAATTCTATTTTCTACCATGCTAACAAAAAGCTTTGCAAACAAAGGATTGATCATAATGGTTATATAATTGGAAGGATTATTAATGTCTCCACTTTTAAAAAGGAATATTGCTAGGCTAGTTTTCCAGTCCCTTGGGAATCCTTGCTGAATGATGTTGCTAAATATTTCCATGAAGAACCTCCTCTTTTATCTTCGCTTAGATTTTCAAAGCATCCTAATCACATTTTTGGTGGTCACAGGTTGAAACAGAAAAATGTTTCTCCAGATCCGCAAGAATGATATCTGGAATATGATATCGCTTTAGTTCACAAGCAGTGAACTATATTTTTTTTCCTCTTCTTCAATTAATGATTGAGCTCCCATGGAAAAGGTGTATTAGGTTTTATATATATAGATATCTGAGTGTTACTAGAGAAGGTGACATAAGGAAAATCTTGTTTTATTATTTTTAATTTTATCATGGTGTTTTTTAAGTCATCAAATAAGAGAGTTGGTAGAGGATTTTTTGTTTAGGGTATAAGATAGGAATAAGAAATTTGGATCCCTTTTTTATTATTTTATGTCAAATAAATAGGTATTATGAAATATAGGTGTTAGGGTTTAGGAAAAGAAACAAGATAATAGGAGTTTAAGTTTTTACTATTTTATTAGGGTATACATTTAAGACTTAGGGTTTCTAAGGATTAGAAAAAAATGGTTAGTACAAGGGTTAGGGTTTCTTAAAAATTAGGGTTTCTAGGGCATTTCAATAATTATGGTTAGGGTTTTATATGAAGGGTTTCAATGATTAGGGTTTAGGTAATTGGGGTTTCAATGATTTATGCTAAGACTTTATTTTAGGGTTTTGACATCATTAATAATGCTATGCTTAAGGTTAGAGTTTCCATATTCAACAATGCTATATTGTCATCAATTACAACTTTGATGAATGATATGTATTCCCTTTCATAAATTGAGTAGAAGAAATTTGTGTTTATTGTTTTCAGTCTGAATTCATTAGCAACTGTAAATTTTGATTTATTTCTACAAAATATCAGAGCTACTGAAAACTACATATAAAATAGGTTCCTAATCATCTCACAAAGAAATTTCAAATAGAATATTTGTGGTGTAGGTATTTCTTTAGTGAAGGAACAATGTATTTCAATGGTTTGAGGCTTTAGTTATGAATTGGAGGGAACTTTGAATTTTTGTGTTTGGAAAGACAAAATGGAAACTGTTCTAGATGACAATGGAATATTAGAGTACACAAAGACATATATTCCAAAACCAACAACATCAAATGCACAAAAAATGGCTCAATGGAAGAAAGATACTGCAAAATCCAGGAGGGTAATCCTAGAGGGAGTTAGAGACCATATGGTTTCGAATTTTCATGAAAAGGAGATTGATTTTGCAATGCACAAAAATATCACACACCTATTCAAAAGCAATAGTGATGCCAAGAAACTGGCATTGAGAGATAAGCTTAGGAACATTTGAATGGGTAAAAGTGAAACTCTTGTTTAGTACCTATCAAAATTCACTTAGGTGAGAGATGAAATTGGAGGAGTTGTAGAGTCCATGACTCCATATGAACTTGTGAGCTTATCACTCCTTGGTATTCCAAAGTCCTGGCACAACTATCATGATTCAATTAATGGAAGAGACAAGTTCCCAGATTGGGAGAAACTTTGTTCTAACTTGGTACAGGAGGAGATTAGAAGAATCACTAGTGATGGAGTCACATTTTGAACTGATGAGGAAGAAAACGTTTCTTTAGAATGCAAGGGAGAGAAAGAAAAAGGAAAGAATTCCCAAGGCAAGGCAGAATCCGACTAGAATTATGGAAAGAAGAAATACCTCAGTAAAATTAAATGCTTTCATTGCCATGAGTATGGACACTATGCAACCAAGTGTCCACACAAGAAATCCAATAAGCAACAAGAGCAGGAGGAGGTTCTCTCACATCACAATTCAAGTTGGATTTCACCCTTATTGCCAGGGAAAATTTTAAGGATGAAAGTTGATCTTAAATTTTGGTAACCTTGGTGAATCTTATTAGTCCCTAATATCCAAATTTTAAAATGTTCGATGATAATTTTGTAAAAATATTTAGATTTCTAATTATTTTATATTACAAAATATATAATATTGGTGTTTTTTAAGGTAGGATAATTTTATACTATAAAATTTGGGCGAATTCATTTTTAGAAAAATGCAAATTGGCGAATCTTTTTTTTTTTGGAAAAAACATGGAATATTAGCCCACCTGCGTATATTAGCCCCTAAAATTTTCCCTGCTTATTGCATACATGACAAGTAATGTATGAGGTAGTGTACAATACTTAGACTTTGGTGCTTCATTTCATATGACAAGAAATATGGAGTTCTTCAGAAACTTAGAGGAGAAGTACCTAAAATTACACATAGAGCTTGGAGATGATGGAAAGTATAGTACCAAAGGGATTGAAACTGTCAACTTCAAGAGGGATTCATGATCCCATCTTCACCTAAATAATGTAATGTATGTGCCTAGTCTGAATAAAAAAAAAAAACTTTATGTAGATGTACTTGAAGACAAAGGATATGTTGTGGTGTTCCTTAAAGGGAAGGCCTATTTGAAGCATGTTGCTTTTGGATATGTATTAGTGTTCGGGTTAAAAATCTCTACAATATAGAGGTGGATGCATGCGTTACATTTAGTAGTAAGGTAGAACATGTTCAGAGCCAAGATATTGGAGAGCTTTGGCACAAGCACATTGGACACCTACACCATGGAGCTTTGAAAATAATTTAGCAAATCACCACTAGACTTCCAAAATTCTCCATTGATCAACATGATGTCTACAAGGGATGCACTCTTGGAAAATATGTTAAATTCTTCATCCAGGGATGAGATAGAAGAGATGGATCCATCCTGGAGCGAGTTCACTTAGATGTGTGTGGACCATTTTCCATAGTCTAAATTTTAAAGCACATGTGTTATGTGATATTCATAGATGATTTTTTACTGCAAGTGTTGGATCTATTTAATGAAGAAGAAAGATGAGGTTTATTCAAAGTAAATTGAATTTAAGGCCTTGGTTGAAAATCAGACTAGAAAGAAAATTAAATCCATGAGAAGTGATAATGGAGGAGAGTTTGTATCGAATACCTTCAAAGAATTATGTGCCAAGGAGGGTATTAGAAAGGAGTTGATTGCACCCCACAACCCACAACAAAATGGGGTTATAGAGAGCAAAAATAGAAGTATTATAGGAGTTGATAGAGCAATGTTACATGACTAGGGATTGCCACTATCCCTATGGTCAGAAGCTTTTAATACAGTTGTTTACTTGTAGAATAGGAGCGCTCACAAAATTCTTGGAATAATTACACCTGAAAAGGCTTTCATTGGGAAGAATCCATATGTGTCCCATGCTCGCATTTTTTGATTCATAGTCTATTGTCATGTTTCCAAAGATAAAACGAAAATTTGGAGTCCACTGTAGAGAGGGGGATATTTGTAGGCTATATTGAGACACCTCATATTTATCAGGTGTACATGTCCTCACTCAGGATAAATTTTATGAGGAGGTATGTGAGCTTTGATGTGGGGAAAGCCATGGGGAATTCTCTAGAGCGAGAGCTGAGCATACCACCATAGGAGGAGCTTCTAGTTCCAAAGAAGGAGCATCAATTAGATTCACAAAGTCAAATCTTGCTCAAGGGAAAGAGGAAATTCCAAGAGGATGATTTGTAGTAGCCACAAGTGGAGGAGAAAAGTGCATACCAAGTTGAGAACACCACTCACACAGAGCCTTCCAGAGAAGGGAGGAAGAGGACCAAGATGGTTGATAGATTGGTGCAACAAGCCCAAGAGAAGGTTGGAGCTCATATCTCCTTGTGCAGACAAAGGATATCACCACATATATATACATGATATATGGAAATCATGTCAGGGTTGATAGATTTTGAGCCATCCTATTTTTAAGAGGTTTGTTCCTAGAAGGTGTGGGTAGATTCTAAGGTGGAGGAGTATGAATCCATCATGAAGAATGATTCTTGGGAGGTTGTGCCTAGACCTGAGAAAAAATTGGTTATTAGTTCCAGGTAGTTGTATATGGTGAAACATGTAACTAATGGTAGTATTAAGAAATACAAGGGTATATATGTGGCCAAAGGCTTCTCATAGGTGGAGTGGATTAATTATGAGGAGACATTTTCCCCTATGGCAAGATAATCATCTATTAGGAGCATACTTTCATTGGAAGCATAGTTTGAATGGAAGATCCACCAAATGGATGTTAATACTACCTTACTCAATGGAGTGGTTGAGGAAGATATCCACACTGAGCAACCTGAGGGGTTAGAGACATTTATCAAGTAGACACATGTGTGTATGCTCAAGAGAGCCCTCTATGGTCTCAAGTAGGTACCTCATGCTTGGTACACTTGCATAGATTCTTATATCAATGGATTGGGCTTCACTAAGAGTGAATTAAATTCCAATCTCTACTACATTATGATAGATAGTAATATGCTCATCTTATTTCTCTATGTGGATGGTTTGATATTGACAGGATATAATAGGTTGATCCAGTCTTGCAAGGAGGACCTTGCAAGAGAGTTCAAGATGAAGGATATGGGTTTTATGCATTACTTCCTTGATTTGTAGGTGTGGTAGGGAGATGGATAGATATTTGTTGGACAAGGGAAGTACACCTATGAAATCCTTCAGAGATTCCATATGCGGGATTTCAAACCCATGTATATTCCTCTATGTACTAATTAGAGGAAAGAGGATGCTTATACATGAGACACAGTAAATAGAAGTATCTACAGACAATTGGTGGGGTCCTGTTGCAGGGAAAACCCAACACCCCCCCATTTTTGACTTATTGACTCAAATAATGGGGACCCTTCTATAAATTTTTTGGCTAAGCATCTTTTATGATTTTCATTTAAGTTAATTGTCTTACAATTTTATCATTTTTTATCAGATTTATGTTTTGATTGTTTCATTGAATCCGACTTTTCACAAGCTTTCCATCGATACTTGTTTCATCTCTTTTGGTCAACCAGTTTGTAAATGACACTCCTTTGAAGTTTGATCGTTTTCTCACCTAGATTAAAAATGTAAATAAATGTATAATATTTCAATTTTTCTCACTAACAGAGTTCAATAGTCATTCATTGTAAATATTGACTTTTAGTTAACTTTTCATTTTTTCACTAACGGTCCTACAAAATGACTCAGCTAAATCATACAACGGATGAAAATGTGTTTCAGAATCTTGGTAATTTACTTCAATTTATTATTTTAAAACAAATTGCCAAGACCAGATTCTCAAAATTGTGAAGTGGCTATAGTCCAATTTGTAGGATTATTAATTCCATGTGGTCCCCGCTTCATATCATTTACTTTCTTCCAAGAATTGTGATTTTAAAAAGTTCGATTAAAAAATGAGATAAAAAATTGTGATGCGATATTGAAATTGCGATACATCGTAAATCGCATATCACAAATAAAAGTTTTTGTTTTTTGTTTTTTATATACCGATATTAAAAACCGATACGCAATTTTTGGTTTTATACGTTAGGTAACAAATTTTTAATATAATTTTTTTTAACACCTTATAACTCCCGTTGATATGACTTCACCCATGCTCCACCTCACTCTTGTTATAGACATATTTGGGCACTACAACCCCAATCACATATGTCCATAAACCAAGGGTTTCTAAACCCCTAAAAGTGTTGTTTCATACCCTAAAGGAACAAGGTCATCTGATTACATCATTTCCCAGAAGTTCTCCTTGAAAAACTACTCAGAACTGGTCAAAACTGGACCATACAGATTGCTCCATGCTGAGGGTGTAATGCATCTCACCTATTACACACGGGGGGTGCGATGCATACTAAAAATCCCTTCTATAGGGTGTGATGAGTGAGAGCAGACAAATGGCAGAAGCAGTTTGCTAGGTGGAAACTCAAAGAATCTTCTAGAAACTGCTCATATGACACTTGCCTCTCTGAATTCGCCCAAGGATGAGTAAGAGATCATGAAATATCCAAGTGGAACCAAGAACTATCAGTGAAATGACACTAATCAAAATCCCAGAAGCTGACTCACTCTCCTGCAAACATCTATATATGGATCCCTCATCCTAGAGATCCAAAGGGCTAGAATTTTGTAATTTGCAAGGAAGTGCTGTTGGTTTCTCTTTGAAGACATTGTTGGGTGATCTTGCTTTGTATGAGGTGAAGAGGGCTTTCATGCTGGGAGGATGATGTTGGATCAGACAACTTGGTTGTAATCCTCTCTTCTACTACTTCTATTAATAAAGCTATTTGAGTTTTCCTCCGTATGCTTATATATCTATGAATCTTGTATTTGTATATGCATTTATATGGTTAATGCACATCTGATCCTACATTGTTTATTGTTATAGATCTCTATGCTTTGATGGTATTTTGCTGCTTTGACTCTACAGGTGTTCTTTGAAGCGGGACAAGTGAGAAAGGAGTGGTGAAAGCTCTATCAAGGGAGAGAGGAAACGAGCAAGGAGACTAGCGAAAGACTCAGGTTAGTACTCTCTGCTTCTCTCTCATCTATCTCTCATAAAGGAAAACATAAGTAACTTTAGTTTGTTTGTTTCTAAGATAGCTACCCGTCTTAGTGGGACTAGCAGCTCTGAATGGACACTAGTTTTCTTGATAACAAAATGGTGACTCCACTGTGGAGCGAATAGTTTGTTCGTTTTGTTACTATTGTTTTCTTTATAAAACACAGACGAAGCTTGAAGTTAAGCCAACTAGCCTTCAAACTGCTTTTGCTATGCAACTGCAAAGTAGATCAATGCTGCTTCAGTCAATCTTAGTGTTGGTTTATGAACTGAACATCTAGCTTGCAAACATCCTAAGTGCCCTGGTGGTAGCTCAAATAACCTCATTAGATCATCCCCTATACTTTGTATTTACTGACAATCATTAGCTCAGCCTAAATCCCTGAACTTAGCTGCAAACTGTGAGTGAAAACCAAGCTCAGTCTCGTCCCTAGACCATCGCACTGTCTCTCATTAGCAATCTGGATGCATCACACCTCCCGTGTGTTGCAGGTGAGATGCATCCTTGTTTCCCTGTGTTATAGGTGCAATGATTGAATGAGACTGTTTTTGCCTCCAGATTTTGGTTTTTTCTTCATTGTCTTCAGCTTTATTCAGTAGTTTTGCTGTCTATGATTAGTATATCATTGTTGAAACAATCTCCCTTTGCATTATTTAGCCTCCATCAGAAGGAATTGTGAATGTTTTTTTTTTATGTATTTTTCATCATTTACAGTTCTCCTTTGCAAATAGTAGCTTAATCGAACTGTCGTCTTTTGATTTGAAAGTGTCGCAAGTGTCGTTTTCAGTCAAGAAAAAGAGTGTCGCAAAGCATTCCTCTTTTAGATAGTCGATTACACTTTTGCCATTGTATTTGATTTGAATTAATATTATTTCAAGTGTCGAAAGCAATTTAAATTCGAAATCGTAAAGTGTTGTCTTGGCCTTACTTTCGTTTTTTGAAAAGAAAATTGTTAGTACTGTCGCTTTGAAAGAAGATAGTTCAGATCTATACTTAGTTTTCTTTTTGTCATTCTCACATTATGGAAACTGAAAAACAATACATGCATGTGCATTTGCATTTAGACTACATGCTGGAATTGATTTAGGAAAAGTGCATCTAGTGCGTGCTCTCTACTCTATGTTGAAAGAATTTCATTTCTCTTTCCTTAGTAGCTGGGATTTTCATTGTAAAAAGAAATTAAACGACTGTTTATCATCTTAGATTGCACACTTAGGAATTTCATATCTACATCATGCGATGAACCTTAAAGGTAAACTTCTTAAGAAAGATCAACTGTAAAATAAACCTCAATGAACATAAAACGCTTTGGAACCTAACGCACAACATTTAGAAGTCTAGGCTAGAGACGCATTCCGGCGTCGTAAAGCCTGGTAACTATCGCTTTCATCATAGGTTGGGTGATTCCTCCTCTTTGAGATGACAAGTGCCAATATAGACTTGTGCTCCCATGTACCGTCGAGTATATAATGGGAGACCACAATAGGCTATATCATTTATCCTTAGGAAGACGTGTCTGCCACCCTATCGATCGCAATGCACTAAACATAGCATTCGGGAAGATTGACTGCCGTACCATAAAAAGTATTCTACAGTTTTGTGATTGGTTTGGTAATCCCTCTATCTAGATTTCTAGAGTAGTCACTTTCGTTCCTTTTCAGACTCCTTAAAAGAAAAGGTCCATCTAAGCACTTGTCAATTTAGGCTCATTAAAAATCGAAGGCGACTAGAGTCATCTTTAGCTTTTTCTCGACACTTAAAAATTGAAAAAGTAAGTTGTTTCAAAGTGTCATAAAATTCATTTAATTCAGAATAACATTTTCCCCTTTTTTATTTTGAGTTGATCAAGTAATCCACAATCATGGAAGAAAGTCAATCAAAACCCTGTCATTCGCGAAGACTAATGAGCCAACCATCTTTGACTCCGGAAACAAAACCATTTCGGGCGAAGCGATCTCGTTTAACTGGGTCAAAGTCCCCTGGTTTGTTTGAAACTTGTGTTTCAACATCCTTAGATACTCCAGTTACTCCAACTATTTCTGGTATCCCTGCCTCTACATAAGAAGTTCCACAGTTACAAGAAGACACTATAACTGATCCTAGTGTAACAGTAAACACATCTATTCCCGAACCAGCTCCATCCAGGACTGATTTGAAAGGTGTCAACCCTCCAACATCTGTTGCTACAAAGTGTGTACCTTCTTTTGCACCCGAAATATTTTACGGACCTGACGATCTACCTCTTTCACCTGGACTAATTGCGATAGAAGAGATTGTGGAGGATCTTCCATCTAGTACCCCATTACATTTTGGAACTGGGATCCACCTATATCCTTCTAATTCAGAAGTTAGTCACCCTTCATCACAAGTTCCTGTAGAATCGCTAGGAAGTCTTTTGGATAGACTCAATATGTCTAAACAACCATCGACATCTAGGACTATGTCATCCAATATAGCAGTAGCAGAACGTCCTGCCACTACTCCAACAATGTTCGCTGGTATACCATCTGTCCCAAATAGCTCTCAATAGTTAGATGGAGTCCACCCAGGGACTATTTCGACAGTATGGTCTGTTCCCGTTTGTTCGTCTGGAATAATATTTAGAATTTCTTATGTTGAGTCTCAGCAAATTGATCCTTCACAACAGTATCAATTTGGGCAGTCCAGTCTACAAAGACCAATTTTTCCTTTGAACACTGGATTGCCGCCATATGGGGGGCAGTATGCCTTTTCATTATTCCCTCCAGGATAACAACCATATGAGAGTTCACAACAGAATTCAGGTCAAGCTAGAATTGCATCCAGTGGTTGGGTGCCAATACTGCCTCAACAACCAAGAGTTGTATATTCAATGCAACCAAATCTACCTATGTCGAATATTCCCACTACACCGGCTATTGTGACGGTGTCGCAAGTACAAGCGCTGCCTGTTGTATGTCAACCTCAAGTCTCTCAGGTCATAATACAACAACCTCTTGTCTCCACGACATAACCACGGTCGCTCTTAACTGAAGCGACTCAAGCTCAAATAGGTACTATCACCCCTCATCTTGGTCAAACATCCAGTATTGGACAACAGCAAATGGCTTCACAACCATGGCTGGTGCAATATCAACAACCGCAATTCCAACAAGCTTACCGAGGACCTGAGCAACAAAGCTTTGCGGGTAATGGGCAACCATATATTCAAAACGGTCACCATCAATCATATCATAATGTTTATGCCCATCAACCTTATCAAAGTTATAAACATCACATACATTATAATGGTATGCAAAGACCCACTGCTCAGGCGATCCCATCTTATCTTGGGTATGCTTCACCAAGCCTGAATCAACAATTGCCTTTCATTGCAACTTTAGAATTACCAGATCTGAATCGGCTAACAAATGATCCAATTGCTTATGCCCCTTAGTGGCTGGTGATTCCTCATAAACTTTCGTCAGATATTCCTAAATTCAATAGAAATCCAGGTGAAGATCCATCGAATCATGTGATGAACTTTCATCTGTGGTGTTCATCCAACACTCTCAATGATGATTCGATTAGGCTTCGCCTCTTTCAGCGAATGTTAACTGGTCCGGCAGCAAAATGGTACATCGAATTGCCTAGAGCTTCATTCGATAACTTCAACACCCTTGCCACCACCTTTTTAACCCATTTTCAGTTACCAATAAGGTACGAAATAGGAATGGAGCTTCTTACCAATTTTAAGTAGACGAAAACCACTCACATATCCGATCATATTAATGAGTGGTGACATCATTGCCGAATAGTAAAAGCATATGTTCCTGATCAGCTGCTAGCTGAATGGTTTATTAAGTCATTGTTACCTTCTATTACAGAAGATGTGGCTAAGGGGGGAGTTGTCACTGAAGAGCAAGTCATTGCTCATGCAAAATATCTAGACTTGATCTATACCCAGTCAGGCACGCTCCATGACAAAATTCCTGATGCTTATAGACCAGAGTTTTCCGTTCCTCCTCCTCCTAAATCAAACAAAGATTCTCATGCCAACGATGGCGTGATAGGTACAACCAACACAAAAACCGCAAAGGCTACATCTAAGAAGGCCCGTATGGTTTCTGGTCAAAATGCAAATGAAGAACTTCTTGCCTCGGAGGTTAATGCTGTGTCGACCGACAAAGGCAAAGAACCGAAGCAGCCAGGGGGCAAGAAGAAAGGGAAAAGCAAAAAGAAGAAACAGGATGATTCGTCTCCTGAAAAATCTTCTGCAAACCCTTCTAGGAAAAAGAAACCTCCTTCGCCATGTCACATATGTGATGAAGACCATTGGATGAGTGATTGTCCGTATAGAGCTGAGATTAAGAAGTTCTTTAAGAGTTCAAAAACCTCAGCAGTCTTAACGAATCCGTTTCCAAACCCAGAAACCAATCTGGTTGCTAGCGACAATGCTTCCCCATCCCAAGTGCTTATGTTGTCCATTTCAAAATAGCAAAACGATGCTTTGATATCAACAAGGAACAAAGATTACGAGAATCCACAACTATCGAACAACAAGGCTACAGATCAACCTAGTAGTTCGACAACAACTTCAACCGAAGTTGTGCCACCCATCATTCCTGAGCTAACGATAAAGCCGCCAAAGGGAGTAGTACACAAATTGACATTTAATCCTCGTGCCTGAGTAGCACAGAATTATAATATAGTAGAGGATCTGGCCCAATCACGTCTGCTATGTCGACACTTGAAGTACTGCAAAATTTCCCCTCCCAAAAGCAGGCTCTATTATCAACAATAGGTGGGATTGACCCAACGGATTCCAATCTTGTGGCCTTTAATCATAAAGGATATGAACCTCAGTTACCAGCACAACTTCCTTTCCTCATCCAAGTGAAATGCCTCAACAAAACTGTTCACCAAACGATTATTGATGAGGGGGCATGTATCTGCATTATGTCAATGAGTTGCTGGAAAACTTTAGGCCCACCACCCTTGTCAAGATCATCAACGACATTAAAATCATTCGATGGACGAACATACACCCCGTACGGGATTTTAAGTAACTTACAAGTTGAACTGGGGGGAAAAACAGTAGAAATTGACATCGAAGTTATCGATGGAAACCTCAATTACAATATCCTACTAGGAAGGCCTTGGATTTATGCTATGGCTGCTGTTGTATCAACTTACTTTAGAAAGATTGCATTTCCTTTTCAAGGAGGAATTACAATCGTAGATCAACAAACCTTTCTCCCCAACTGTTTACAAGTTACGGGAAGCATTCCAATGATCCATGGAAGCTCTCATTCGCTTCAAAATGTCGGAGTAGGCCTACTAAAATACCCTGCCTTGATGGGTACTTTTTCCCTACCGCCTCCGAGTAATCTGGCGGAAGTGGCAATAGTAGGAACCTGTAATATGATATCTTCCATTTAGAAGATTTCCAAACATTTTGCTAGCATGTATCATCAACAGGTATTGCCTCCAAGCCCAATAGAGATTTTGTAGCAATCAATTTTCTCGGCCTGGGCGGCAAACCCAAATCAACGCTCATCAAGTGTTTGGATAGATAGGTCAAAGGAATATGGCACCTCTTCAGATCCTTGGTCACATGTACATTCTACAGACGAAGGAATTATTCAGTCGATGATGATAGGAGAGGCACCATGGGAAGATTACCACCATCGTTCCCATCTTCCGGATTACAACGAAGATTATTCCAGTGACCTTGATCATCCTTCAGTTTTTGATTTTCTATCAAATACTGTAAATACAGTGGATTCCAAGCGAAATCTGCCCAATATTAAAGAAACTATCGCCATAAATATCTCGACCAAACCTGATGTTGTAGAGAATATTCATGTTGGCAAATCTTGTTCTTCTTCAGAACTAGAAATATATTGCGCTCTCTTTCGCGAATTCAGATATGTCTTTGCATGGTCATATGAATAAATTCCAGGCATTGACTCGAGCATAGTTGAACATGAAATCAAGATGTATCCAGATGTCAAACCGGTACGACAATGGCTTCGACAGGTGCACTCGAAGAAAGCTGCTGCCATCAAGGCAGAAGTTGAAAAAATTTTACATGCTAGTTTCATTTACCCGGTTCCTCTAATTGATTGGGTATCGAATATTGTTCCTGTGATGAAAAAGCAAGGAACGATTAGAGTGTGCGTTGACTACAAGGATGTAAATCAAGCTTGTCCAAAGGACAACTACCCTACACCTTTCATCGACCAGATAATTGATGAATGTGCCAGATGCGAAATATTTTCATTTATGGATGGATTTTCCAGGTATAATCAAATAAATATCCGCCCACAGGACCAGTCGAAGACTGCATTTATATGTCCGTGGGGCACATTCGCATACCGCAAATTACCTTTCGGTTTAAAGAACACAGGGGAAACCTTTCAGAGGGCTATGAATTATGCCTTCCATGACATCAAGAACAGTGTTCAACCATATCTTGACGATCTTTCGGCTCATTCGTGAAAGTGGATTGATCATCCGTAGCATTTGAGAGCTATATTTCTACGTTGCCAATACTACAAGATATGACTCAATCCGCACAAGTGTGTGTTTTGTGTCGGTTCTGGTCGTTTACTTGGCTTCATGGTTTCTAAGGATGGAATTCAACTCGACCCATGTAAGGTTCAGGCAATCATCGATATGCCTCCACCTTCAAATTTGCTTCAGATTCAGAAACTCCAAGGGAAAGCAAACTTTCTGAGGAGGTTCATTCCAAATTATGCCGAACTTTCTAAAGGTTATACGCGTATTTTGAAAAAAGAAGTACCCTTCAACTGGGATCAGGTTGCGCAAGCTTCCTTTGATGCTCTAAATAAATCCCTAATAAAAGCATCATTAATGTACGCTCCTAATTATCAAAAAGACTTTAACTTGTATCTAGCTGCAGCGGATACAACCATCGCAATGGTTTTAGTTCAAGAAGAAAATGGAATCGAACACTCAATCTATTATTTAAGACGAAACTTAAATGATACAGAAAGCAAGTACTCCTATGTTGAAAAGCTAGCTCTTGCAGCTGTTCAAGCAGTACAGAGATTTCAACATTATATCCTCTTTCGCAAAACTACCATTTTGTCAGGTTGCAACCCCATGACTTACATTCTGTCGCGTTAGTTACTTCAGGGCAAATATTCAAAATGGATAGCTATTTTACAAGAGTTTTATTTGGAATTCGTAAAATCCAAATCAAAGAAATCTCTAGTTTTCGCTGAGTTACTATGTGACTTCCCATCGTCATCCAATGATTCAACATCCAAAGCAACAATCGTGGATGAATCTTTGTTTCTGATATCGTCAAGCAATCTATGGTATGGAGATATAATCATCTATCTCCAAACCCAAACATACAGGCCTAATACCTCCTTGCTCTGAACAACGACGTACTCGACACCAAGCAAAAGACTACATGATCGTTGGTGATACGCTTTACCATCGCGGTATCGATATAGTTCTGCCAAGGTGCCTCACCCATGAGGAGGCCGAGAAAGTCCTAAATGATTGTCGTTCAGGTGCATGTGGGGGGCATCAATCTGGTTATGCTACGGTACAAAAGATTTTACGAGCAGGTTACTTCTGGCCAACAATGTTCAAAGATTGCATAACCGTAGTCTGAAGTTGCCATGCTTGTCAACTTTTTGACAACAAAACTAGAATACCACCCACACCTCTACATCCAGTAGTTGCTATTTAGCCATTTGCCAAATGGGGGATAAATTTCATGACATGTAACCCCACCTCAGTCGGGGGGCATGGGTATATCATAGTCGCAGTTGACTATTTTACGAAATGGGTCGAGGTGATGCCTACATTAAACAACAACGGCGAAATGGCTGCTCTTTTCTTTTTCAATCATGTAGTCTCTAGGTTCGGTGTTCCACAAACTATAGTCACAAATCACGGATCGCATTTCCGCAATCACATGATGGTCGAATTGACTGCCAAATTAGGATTGTCCCACGATAATTATACTCCGTATTATCCGCAAGCTAACGGACAAGTTGAGGCCATCAACAAAGTCTTGAAGCGCATGCTGCAAAGGATGATTGGAGTCCACAAATAGAGTTGGCACCTAATCCTGTACTCAGCCTTGTGGGCATACAAAACCTCGGTAAGAAATGCGACCGGGTTTACACCCTTTCAGCTGGTGTATGGCCTGGAAGCCGTCTTACCAATTCAGTGTGAGATTTCATCTCTCAAGCTCGCAATCGACCTTCTCCCCGAAACTTCAGAGGAAGAGGCTTGTTTCTTGGAACTAATCCAATTGGATGAAACCCATCGTGACGCCACCTTGGCTAACGAAGCTCATAAGAAACGAGTTAAGGAAAAATTTGACAAAAATGTCAAACCCCGTGTCTTCTCACAAGGTGACCTGGTCTTGCTTTACGATTAGGAATTCGATAAGTTGGGAGCAGGTAAGTTCCAATCTTTATGGATGGATTCCTACATTGTTAAATGAGTGTTAGCAAAAGGGGCCTACGAGCTAGTAGATTACGATGGGATTCCACTGGCGTAACCCTGAAACGGGTTGTACTTTAAGCGTTACTATGCTTGACTAAGTGTAGTAATCTCTTTATATGCTTTTGTTACATTTTTGTTTTCGTCAAGAGTGATCATTTTGGTTAGGTAATCCACTTTTTCATTTGTTGCAGATGTCGAACCTATTGGAATCATTTGTTGGATATGTTGACAGAGCTAGTCGTAGTACGTGGAACCTATCTTCTGCGGCCTGGGCCATTTTGATCCAAGCGACGAGTTAGTGAGTTTCAGAGGAGTATGTATTGGTCAGTCAATGAAAAACATCGCTGAGTATAGCGCATTGACAGAAATTCTCTCTGATTCCATCGCACGTGGCATACGCCGACTTATTGTCAGGCTAGACTCACAACTTGTCATCCTACAACTTACTGGCATCTATTCTATTCGAAATCCAGCTATCTATCGTATGTTCCTAAGGGTCAGGATTTTGGAAAGGCAGTTTGATTCTATTCAATATCAATACATTTCCAGAAACTTAAACACATTAACTGATTCATTAGCAAATTATGTGTTAGATAGACATTTGCAACATTTATAAAAGAAAGCATTTTAATCAACATTTGTGTCAGGATCATATAACTTAACCAAAATAAAGCTTCGAAAATAAAAAATATATATAACTGTTTATAGTTTTTCAAAATGTTTTGTGTCCAAGACAAAATCGGTCACATGACCCAAAACTCAAAAATGTAGGGAAGCACCTTAGACTAATGGTGCTGGTGATAACAAGTCACCACTTGTGCGATCATACGTAAGAGCCTAGTCCATCGACTCGGCATGCCAGTAGTATGGCGCTGTAATCTTAGAAGTAACTCGTCGGTCCTCACATCCTGAATACCAAGGGTGAGATCCTCGATCTGATCCTGCAATACTGCAAGGGTCTTGGCTACATCCAGATCGTGAAGAACAACCCTCCCTACAGCTTCTCCTGCTAGAACGGAAGTTGCTACCCTCGGGCGCACTGCTGGTCGCAGTGGTCCAATATCTACACAAAGATATGGGTTTGATTAGTCTTGATAACATTTAAAAGACACAGGAACATTATAAAAACAATAAACAAAGATATGGTCAAATCTTTTACCTATAACATCCCATTGCTCGCCAGCCGGTAGCACCAAATCTAGGTCACCCCAGAAATCCATCCCAGCATATGGATACTCAGCAAAGACCATCTCCTAATGGTAAAACCACTCAAATAAGGCATCAAAGAATGAAATCTACGACTGACCAGTATGTCTGGCCATGAGATCGACCCATCTCTGCATCTGTGGTTCCATCGGTACTGGCGGTCCGAGTGAAATGTACTGTGGCTGCATCAATGAGATCTTCTCTAAGGCGAAAGCGGTCAGAATAGAACCATAACCAAAGTTCTTAGATCTTCTGTTCTTCACCTTGGTAAGCTATTCTTTTATAACTGGAAGTACTACATCACACCAGTTGAATACCTTTGGTTCAAGGCATTCCAGAGCATACTGCATATAGGACCTGTTGGCCAAATGAAGAGTTGCGCTACCAGCCAATCT
Organism: Pinus tabuliformis; assembly: GCA_031772625.1. Lineage (NCBI taxonomy): Eukaryota > Viridiplantae > Streptophyta > Pinopsida > Pinales > Pinaceae > Pinus > Pinus tabuliformis. The sequence continues at coordinate 534,820,296 of CM062813.1, read as the reverse complement.
AGCAAAGTTGAATAAAATAGTCCTCAACAACCAGTCAGTGACATATCGAATACTGATCTTACTATCCCTGCTCGGTTGAGATCCATCTCTACAGAATCGGTGAATATAATCCCTCACAGATTCACCTCCATGGGCGGTTCTTGATAGTGAGAGAGGGGCACCATGCCTCGATAAACTGATCAAGAAGTAGATATCCTCAACTGCCAAAGGAATGGATTTACCTCGAATTTGGAACACTTGGTTGGTAGGATCCCATGCATTGAGAAAATATTGCAACAAATTGATTTGTTGCCTCATGCTGGATATGCGGAAGAATTTGAGCAAGCCACAGTTCCGCAATGCAGTCACCGTACCCAGATCATGTAAAGCAACCATGTCCTCTTCTTCATGCTCGCGTTCACACCATGTAACGACCATCTTGATCCAATGAATCTCTGAAAAACAAACAAGAGAAGAATTAGGATCCTGATTCAGGCAAAAATAGGCAAAATTTCCATGAAAAAACAATGCATAAACTTTCCCTTTTGCGCCCATTGCACCCAAATATGTACTAGGTGGGATGCATCCTAACTGGCCAATGGCCAGCTCAGTATGCATCACACCTTTCAATGTATACTAGGTGCGATGGGGAAAGAACAAATTTTTCAAACCCCAGAGGCCCAGAAGAACATGAAAACATGCTCAGAATCAGAAAAGGAAAGAATGCAATTGAAAAGCTCAGGGTTAGCTCCTACCTGGTCTAAATGGTGCTGAAAATAGTCCACAGAATCTCCTGGAATCAGCTGGTGAAAATCGAGAGGGAAAACACCTCCAGAGCTCCAAAATCCCAAATTTGAATGAAATGGTAAAAATGAGAGGTAAAAACTATTTCTATGTTACTATTCACGTAGTTCATGTAAAATATTGTTATTTAACTCAATTTTCAGGCATGTATTTACATTTCTAATCAATTTGGTGGAGTAATTGAACAGGCAGTATGACCGTCAGAAGAACATAGTGTTAATGGTGAAATCAACATCTCTGACTATTATCATGAGTAGTTTTACGCGAAGTTCAAGCTCATTAAAAAATAAACGTAGCAATGAGCACATGTTCCCCTAGAGTTTAAGCTCATTAAAAAATGAACCCACCTTTAGTAAATAATCTTTGCGATCACATAATTATCAGCTTTTGAACCTTGGTCATGTTCTTACCATCGCCTCCACTCTTTTTTAGCCGATCATACACCTCCATTTGATTGCTTACCCTTTTGAGGAACATTGGCGACGAGTGATTCTATTAGCCATCTTCTTTACACTACCGTGATTGAAAATTTCCAAACCTTACCTAGAACCAGCTGCTATCCAAAAACATCACTCGTTCCTCAAAAAACGAGTCTCCTTTAAGCTCTTTTCATCTGACTCGTAAAATATGAAAAGATTGCCGAGCAATTGGCCTCTCCAGCTCGTTAAAATGATCGGAAGTGCCATCCCTCCTCTAGATTTTAATCTTTTTGGACCTGAGGGATCATTACACAAAAATATCGAGCGCTTGTCTTGTTTGGCTCATTAAAACTATCAAAAAGTCATCCCTTTCGTATTATTTTTTATTTTTTCGAACTTAAGGGATTACATTACGAAAAAGGACTACTGGAGTTGCCTTTACGTCTCTTTTTAGACTCTCTAAAATTGAAAATGACCGAGTTATTTTTCTTGTTAAACTCGTTAAAACAATAGTGACAAACTTGCCCATGCAGACAAGAGCAAGTTTCACTGTCGCTAGGCTCGTTAAAACATAGCGACAGGTTTGCCCGAAGGGAAAATTATAGAACAAGCATATGTTATCGTCCTCAAGCTTGAAAAAAATAAATAGGTACTGGTCAGCAATTACTGGGGAAAAGGGAAGAAAACTTGAATAACTTCATTGGTAGCAGGTCGCTCTTAAACATGACACTTTCACTCCATCACCATGATTGAGTCGGGTTAGGTTATTCCATTCACCGGTCATATTACCATTGGTTCGCCGTACCATCCATTTTTGGGGTTAACGTTACCAATCCATTTCAGTGTCGCTGATATGTTCAAGAGAATTCGCTTAGAGAATTCACCAACCTAGCTAACGCCTCATCCACTGCAATACCTTCACTCTTCATTTTTCATGACCGCCACCCTGAACCTTGTATCATTAGATCGTTTTCAGCTCCACAAAATCATTTGCTCCATTCTGTGTCGTAGATGTGGGATTCATTAAGGCCCTCCTACGACGGGTCACTTCTTGTCGACATCAGCTCATTATCCAAGAAGTTGACTTAGGAACAACCCTTTCAGTACTTTGAAGCTTGCATGCCTCAATGGAAAGTTTCTCACTTTCGGTGACAAGTTTACATCAATGGCCTTTGACTGAAAGATTTTGCGTGGTTTTCGACATCAACTCATGTATTCACACCACGTGAATTGTACTGCAGTACCTTGAGGGTCATGGTCATTATCAGTGATTCCTCTCGTGCCTGTTAATAGCTTACATCATTGGCTAGTAATCAGGTGATGTCTTTCCCATGTTCGACATTAGAACATCTTTTCACATGGATTGACTTGTACTTCCGGCGAAGATTGAACGAGTTTGAAGACCCCGGATCTAGTTTCATCCATTCGGGCTGTGATATATTCAAGAAAATAAATACATCAAATGTACATCATTGCTACACAGATAATTATCCAAGCTAAGGGATGATGGCTCTACCAGAATCATCAGCCTGCTAGATAGACGATTGTCTGTCTTATGTACATGAAAGTGAATTTATAAAGCTGAGCATGGGAATGCCTGCCTCAACTAGATCATGAAAATATTATGAAGATAATGTATTGTATTGTATCTTATTACAGGTCACCTTCCAGTTCGAAAAAACCTCAGATCCTCCTTATAAAACATTTCACCCGACATCAGAAGATTTATGACCTCATGCTTTAGGGGGCAATTTTTATAGACATATTTGGGCACTGAAACCCCAATCACATATGTCCATAAACCAAGGGCTTATAAACCCCTAAAAGTGTTGTTTCATACCCTAAAGGAACAAGGTTAGCTGATTACACCATTTCCCAGAAGTTCTCCCTAAAAAACTACTCAGAACTGGTCAAAACTGGACCATACAGACTGCTCCATGCTAAGGGTGCAACGCATCTCACCTATTACACATGGGGGGTGTGATGCATACTGAAAAGCCCTCTGTAGGGTGCGATGAGCAAGAGCAGACAAATGGCATAAGCAGTTTGCTAGGTGGAAACTCAAAGAATCTTCTAGAAACTGCTCATATGACACTTGCCTCTCTGAATTCGCCCAGGGATGAGTAAGAGATCATGAAATCTCCAAGTGGAACCAAGAACTATCAATGAAATGACACTAATCAAAATCCCAAAATCCGACTCACTCTCCTGCAAACATCTATATATGGATCCCTCATCCTAGAGATCTAAAGGGCTAGAATTTTGTAATTTGCAAGGAAGTGCTGTTGGTTTCTCTTTGAAGACATTGTTGGGTGATCTTGCTTCGTATGAGGTGAAGAGGGCTTTCATGCTGGGAGGATGATGCTGGATTAGACAGCTTGGTTGTAATCCTCTCTTCTACTACCTCTATCAATAAAGCTATTTGAGTTTTCCTCCATATGCTTATATATCTCCGAATCTTGTATTTGTATATGCATTTATATGGTTAATGTACATATGATCCTACATTGTTTATGGTTATAGATCTCTATGCTTTGATGGTATTTTGTTGCTTTGACTCTAAATGTGTTCTTTGAAGCGGGACACGTGAGAAAAGAGTGGCGAAAGCTCTATCAAGGGAGAGAGGAAACGCGCAAGGAGACTGGCGAAAGACTGAGGTTGGTACTCTCTGCTTCTCTCTCATCTATCTCTCATAAAGGAAAACATAAGTAACTTTAGTTTGTTTGTTTCTAAGATAGCTACCCGTCTTAGTGGAACTAGCAGCTCTGAATGGACACTAGTTTTCCCGAGAACAACTCTCCACTCCTTATCACTCCATACCCTCCATTAATTCCTCACATTCCACCCTCCTGATGTTAATTCTAATACGTGAGCATTGGTTAAAATATTTCGTATTTTTTTTTAAAATTAATATACTATTATATTAATATTATAATATTATATATAAATTATAATTTTTATATATATTAAAAATAATATTAATATAATACTATTTTAATTAATCTTTAATTTTTTTTTTATTAATTTGGTTAATTAAATAGTTACTAAGAAATAAATAATGCAATTATAATTAATTGTTATTAACTAATTAATAACAACAATTTAATTTAGAAATAGAATTTAATAAAAAAATTCAGATTTTTAGCCCACGCAACAAAAATTTCAGAATTCTGAGAATTTTAATATACCAATTTAAGAAGCTCATAAATGGAGTTTTACTTGGCCCAATGAGGCCCATGACGGCTCATTAGAAATATAAAATCATGGAGAACATTTATGAGGAGGTTTCATAAACAGATTTGATCATTTATTGGATCTAAAATCCATCAGAAGATCAAACTACGATTTTTTAATAAAACTAATATTCTTGAATTTTATTTTCTACATTTTCAATTGCCAAAGCCTCTTTTGAATGCAAATCCATTCGTTAATGATATCCTTGGCCAATTAAATCATCACAGGCATCAATAGAAAGCTTAGGTTTCCTTTTTAATTATTTATTTAATTGAATTTGATTAAATTTGTTTTAATTCCAGATTTGGCATTTTGATTTTATTTTTACATTTTAATTTTTTTTTTATTTGATTTTGTAGGAAAACAATTGAAGAGACGAAGAGAAAATAATTTCAATCAATGAAAAGGCTTCAGCAATAGAAGAATGGAATTTTGAGCCAATGAAAATTGATTAAACAGATTTATTATTCAACAAACTTTCCTATTCTAAATTCTTTTGTAAATATTATAAATACGAGATTGTAGAATGTAAAAAGGGCTTCTCTCCTCTACAATTCTTGAATTCTAAAAGCACTTATGTAATAGGGATTTAGAGTTGTATGTGGAAGGAATGAAAATTTGATATCTAAGGATTATTAAAGATTTTTCTTTTGCATTCTGAATTATGTGTGATAGGCGGAGTTTGCACTTCTGCAACTCTTGTTGTAACAACATAAATTCAATCAATGTAAAGGACTATTGGAGACTAAAGCCAAAGAAATGGATTCAATAAATTGATATTTTTAATACCACTGTTTTAAATACTAGTTTCATTTTATGATGACAGGAATGTGTCATTTTATTCATATTTGCGCACTTTTGTCAGTATGAGTAATTTGTCTCAATCATATGTTATTATTTATCTATGATCTTATGGGTTGAATTCTGATTTCTAAGTAACTATTTACTCAGAAATTTTTCTTTTAATACTGGTTTAACAAATAATAATATGTTGTAAACTTCTTCTTCATATTATTGTTTAATTATTCCAATTACTGATTAAAAAATCAATATTTTTTTGTGAACTTATTCCTAAATTTTGTTGGTTGATTATTTCAGCCAAGAGGTCTCTTAATAGAATGTGACTTGGTATTCATAACGTCAGTTAATTGAACTATTTCGTTAGCTTGATATTCATTGTAAGCCACACATATCTAAATCATAATCATTTAAATATCTTGCTCTTAGTTGGGTTAGATCTATATCTGCCCAATTGAGATAGGATTAGAATTTAGTTCATTTTGCTTGCATTATAGAATAAGTTTGCATTTAGATTAATTTCTACATTCTTTTAAGTCCTCTTCCCAAAGAGGAAGTCTTTAGTTGTGGCTTGGTTGAGCCCCAAATCATCTTAAGGATAACTTTCTTGCCTGATCGGTAAGAGGGTTGATCTGATGTTTCTTAAAAGTCATATTTTAAGTCATTTGGAGATGAGAAGGTAACTGGATCTAGTTGAATTAGTCAGAACCACCATTCCAAACAGAAAAGGAGATGCTTTAAGGTTTGGATCAGGTGCTCATCCCCCATGTTGTTGCAGCGAATTTCGAGGCTTCAACATTTTGACGCTAGAAGGAGGGCCTGGAAATTGTTGTCTATTAGAGTCTTTATATACTAAAATCTTATTTTTATTACAAGGGCTCCTCTTAAACTTCCAATTTGGAGTTGTATTTTTGGACGTGCATCTTCCAATACTCCACTAGAAGTGGTAAGACTCTTGTCTCAAGTAAAGTTTAATGGTAAGATAAATTCTTCTGCTTTTAATCATGCCTTTCAATTTATCAAAAAAATTTCAAATTATGATTTTCAAGGAATTGATGAAGGCATTTTATGCAGAATATTTACTCTCACATTCGTGGCAAAAGCCAAAAACTGGTGTCAAACTCTTCCATATGCCTCAATTCACAACTGGGATCAATTTGTTACAATGTTCCTTTGTAAATTTGATGGCTATAACTATGAACAAATATGTGACGATTTTGAAGATTTACAAAGATTCAAAAATGAATCTTTGATTGATTGTACAATTAGGTTTCGTTTAAATTGTTTGAAATTTAAAATTGAAGAAAAACATATGGATGATGAATTATTAGATTGCTATGAACATATTTGCTCTCTTCCTCCCATTCATAATCCATGTGAAATTATTTCAATCTTTGCTCAAACTCCTTCCAATTACATTAACATAATTGAGAATTCCAATATGAAGATGCAAACAAACGATGATGAAGTGGCATCTATTATGTACAAACAATTCCTTCATTTAGTGCACACTTACTACAGTATTGATAATGATCAGGATGCACCTTCACATGTCAGTGAATCTCAATCACAAAGCTTGGAGAATTTTACTATTCAAGTGCAAGAAGATACTAGCAATAATCTTGAAGAAGATACCACTTTGAAATTTGAAAATCAGTATGCGTTAAATTCAGAAAATCAGAATATAAATCAGCAAGTACAAGCAACAATCGAAGTTTCCAATAATGCACAATCTGCTGTACAAATTTATGAACTCTTTGATGATGAGAAAATACCAAATTTAGGATAGCAAAGCAACATTCTTCAAGAAAGCACAAGTACACAAATGAATGATCTCAAATATGAAATTTACAATGAGTAGAATGCACAAGAGTTCTTAAATAGAGACACTTTTATAACCATTGCTTATGATTATCATTTTTTCCTTTATCCTGATATTTTTGTTGATAGTAATTTATCCCCTCTTAATAGTAATGCTATATCAAAAAACAGAGAGGTTGATCTTAATGAATTTCCAATTAGTTTTTATCAAGGTAGAGAATTAATTATTGATCATTCTTTTGGCATTAATGAACATGTGCTTTATATTCCTTTGTGTTTTGATACATTGGATAAGATCGAAGGGAATTCTAATGAATGTCGTGAGTTCATTTATGATAGTTACTTTGACATTGAGGACATTGATTTGTCCAATTCACTAATGAATCATCATGATCAAAGTCTAATCAAATGTGAAAATTAAGAACACTCTAATTCAGAAATTATTTCAAATAGTTCTCATTTTCAAATAATTAATCATAGTCACGATTTCAGCATTAGAGAAAACATTCCAATCTATGATTTATATGACGATAAAGATCTCATTCCTATTTATAGTCCTGATTCTCTTTCTAATTCACAAGTTGGTATTAGCAATCATTCGATTTCTATTATTATATCAAATTCTTGTGAAAAGGAAATTGTTTCAAATAATTCCCAATTGCGTTGTAACACTACTGTAAACTATTATTTGATTTTATATTTTTTCCTTAATTTATTTTGTTTAAATTCATATTTGTTTTTTGTTTTAATTTTTAGATAATTTGTGCTGGCATATTGAGCAACTCAATATTCAACACTCAATTGATGCATTGCCTGAATGGGAAAATGAAGTTTCACATTCTAATAGTAAACATCGAGAGCTATTTTTCTTCCGATTTCAACTGATGTTCATTTCTTATCAATTACTTCTACCTTCTCAAAGGCAGTGTCAACAAGAGAATGTATTTTCACAATATGACCAACAATTTGATTTGATTAATAATCTTCCATTGTATTTAACAGATTTCCATCCATATTTCATAGACCCCTTTGAAAAATATTTGGAAAGTTTTCCTTCACAAAAGATTGTTAATAGTTTAACACTTGCACATAACACTAACATATTTATGCAGGCCATTGTATCTAAAAGCCCATTCTCACAATCTGGTCTGTCATCTTCTCATTTGAATATCTCCCAATCAATAGTGGAAATCCATCTACATTTCTATGATCCAATTGGAAAGGGAATTTCAAGAGAAGGTAATTGTAAATAAACTTCTAACAGCAACTATACATTCTAAATCCAGATTTAGTTTTCTTAGTTTAATTATATTTGTATTTTTATTACTAATGTTTGACATGTACATAAGTGCAGGGATTAAAATGCTTATATGGTTACATTGGAAGTATGACTCTACCTAGTCATGTTTCCTTGATTAAGTTAGAAATATGAATATATTAATTTAAATTATATTTATTTTCTGTTTGCATTTATTTCATTATTTCAGATTTTCAATAAAACAAGTAATGAATCTGACTTCTTATGGGCATTCCCTTTCATTTTTGAAAAAGAAGCTTAGAATATTTTACAAGCTCTTAGATCATACATATTTCTAAAGTTCTTAATTGTCTTGTTTTGAAAAAAATTCATCATATTGATCATACATTAAGAAATTCCCAGAATTCACTACAACTTGACAATTTTTTATTGACAAGTATATCTAAAAAATAGCTCAATTTCACCACTCTTGTTTTCCGACGTAAATTGGAGGTGGATGTAATATGAAAGTTCATTACTTAGAATTTTAGATTAAATAAATAGATGACCTTGAACATATGGGAATTTAGAAAGATACATGGGAGAAGTTGAAGATTCATGAGGTAAAATTTACAGTAATTTTTTTTTCCAGGTATGCATTTGAAAAAGGTTTATCTTCATCTATTTTTTGATTTTATTTTTCATAAACAATTGCCTATTTCTGTTCTGTTTATTTTTGTAGGTCTTCATTTGCTTTGATTTTGGAGACTTGAAACAAGCAAGCAACTATTTTAAATCTACAACATGCTCCAAGAAGTATTAGTTGTTCTGTCAGAATTTGAGGATTCATTAATTTCAATGATATATTACTTTAAAATTCTGTTTATACTTTTAAATACATTATCGGGAAATTCATGTTGGATCATTATAAAATTGCAACTCTCCTCATGAGAAAGTCGTGATAACATCTTCCTCCGATCGAATGATCCAATGGTTAATCAAATTATTGAATGGAGTTTTTATAGAAAGAAAAAAATTGATTTGGGCACTTCCATATAAATTGGATACTTTAAAACATCCAAATCTCGACGGATTGCTGTGTAGCATTATCAAAGCATCCCAATGTTTGGACATTTCATATAAAGCATCAATTGAAGTATTGCGATTTCCACACAATCCCGTACCGGATACCACATTTAAATTCATTTTTGAATGACATCGCGTCCGTTCATAAATCAAAATTTTAGTTGAAACACATGTTTTGAAAGTCCTGATGTCCTGGACCCGATATGACATTTAAATCTAGTTTTAAGATATATCGCATCCATTGCAATTTCAGTTGGGGCATACATTTAAAAATTCCGACGTCCCAGATCCGATATGAAATTAAATACATATAATTAAATGATCAGGTCTGTTCTATATCGCATACTGGCATATCAAAGATATTAAATCTCGTATTCAAAATATTCTGATTGCCAATTTCTTATAAAATTCAAATTTGGTCCCACTAGTGAGCCACGTCATCTATCACAATCCTATTATCGCAAGAATCATATCAGCATTTCCTTTTGTTAACAATTCAGATCACCGATATGACTATTCTCCGATATAGAAATCACTCAATTACAATTTCTCATTGCATATGCTCATATCGCAACCTTGTCATCACAACACTTATATCGCATCAGGAAACTCAAATCACATATTGTCTTGACATCCTCTGATGCAATAAACTCCAATATATGCCTCTCTGCCAATGACTTTTAACTATTACATAACATTCAATCGCATATCGACAAAGGTGAATCTCGCAGTTTGAAGTTATGCATGGCAGAAAAACTTGCGATGCAAAAAATTCGATAAGACGTTGTGTTGTATAAAAGATTTTAAGGCACTCTTGGGCAACCACTATGGTAATGAAGCAATTGGTAACAAAATTGCAACATGGTTAAATCATTTTTATTTCTCTTATATTTGAGTTTTAGATATATCACTCTATATTTAATATATGAAATTCAAGACCTCCCCATCTACACATCTGTATTTCATTATCTTGGATTTGGTTTTAATTCTGAAATATTTATGAAAATCATGAAGTTGATATGAAGTTTATAATATTATGAGAACATTCATCGCTGCAATTCATTAAAAACCATTATTTCATTTATGATGAATTTAGTTCACTTCAGATTCCTAGAACATGAAACATTATTTTCTTTTAGTATGTTGCTTGTTTTAGTATAGATTTAATAAGTGATGATTGTGGGTCAATAATATTTCAATCAATTTAACTTCTTGATCTTTTTAATTCTAAATAAAGGAAGAAGTTATTTTTTGTTGGAGAAAATGATACCTCTTAGGTAATATTGAACGCAATTCTCCAAATGGTAAGTTCCAAGTGCCCACTTTCATTTATTTACTTTTGGTTTCATTTTTTAATTTTTGCTGATATCAAACTCTGTTTCACAACTTCTCATAAAAATTCTCACGCTTCCACCAGATCAAATTTGGAATTCACTCTCCTTTGTTCAGTGATGATCCTCATCGAATCAACTACACTAGGGAGTTTCTGAACCTTTAGTCTGTTTCTTTAAGCATTTCTTTTATTAGAAAATAGTTAAGATGATGATTTGAAACAAAATAATTGACACCAGACATAAATTTTTCCATTGTCGCTAAATTTTATCATCACTGCTATCGGAAGCCAAAATGCTTATAACTCTACAAGATAAAATTGATCTAAACCTCAACAAAAGAAGGAACATTCACATGATTATTTTCTTTTATCTCTTTTATTGAGGCATTTATATAAGTAGTATTAATGGAGTTTATCTTTTAAATTTGGATTTTTCTATCAGTTTTAACTTTTTTCAATTTTATTTTGGTTTGTTGATTTATTTTCTTACTTTAGTTTAAAAATTATTTTCTTTTTTCTTTCAGTTTTGATTTCATTTTTGGTGACTCTGCCATGATTTATATGAAAGAATTTTTTCCTCGCCTGACAACGTTTGGCATACATGGGAAATCTCTTAACTCTATCCATTCCAGTGAATTTCATTTATCATAATAGGCATATCCTTATGGAACCATAAGATCAACTGGCTTTAAATATTTTTCATGGAGGAACACACATCTTTTCTAGGTGATTGAGTTTACTTTTTCAAGGAAAGAATTGATTTGAGTTTAACAAAATGAAGTCCTGCCACCCCTCCACATAAAAGCCTCTAATTGGTAGCTGTAGGAAAAGAATATGGAGCAAACATTATGAAAGTATTATGTTCATTAAACATAAATCTCTATCACCATCCCACCTCTTTCACTCAAATATATTATAAAATAAAATCTTGCGAATGCACTTATCAAAAGAGTGATTAAAGAGGAAGCATGGGAAATACAAATAAACTCGTCGGAGCTATTGACATTCGCTGGCAGTGGGACTAGGCTTATATGGCATAAAAGACAACTTCGCTGGGGTACTATTCAGGTTCGCTGGCAGTGGGACTAGGCTTATATGGCATAAAAGACAACTTCGCTGGGGTACTATTCAGGTTCGCTGGCAACGAAGCAATGTCAAAGACAATCATAAAATGCATATATGATTTATCAAAAACTCTTATCTCTACCTTTTTCTATTATTATATGAGGTAGTTTTAAAATAAATTTTCCCAAATTTGGATTCATGACTTTTACTTTAGTCTATTTTGAGTACTTATCTTTACAAACTCATATTACTTAATCTATTTAAGTGGGACCTATGGAAATGTTTTACTATTATATGGTTTCCTGAACTCCATTATTTTTAACATTTGGATAAATTAAAGTTCATTATCTTTCACCAGAGATAACTGGTTCTTCCCAGTGTGTCACTATTGTTGTAGGGAAAACCCAACACCCCTCCATTTTTGACTTATTGACTCAAATAATGGGGACACTTTTATAAATTTTTTGGCTAAGCATCTTTTATGATTTTCATTTAAGTTAAGTGTCTTACAATTTTATAAAAACAATTTATCGGATTTATGTTTTGATTGTTTCATTGAATCCGACTTTTCACAAGCTTTCCATCAATACTTGTTTCGTCTCATTTGGTCAACTGATTTGTAAATGACACTCCTTTAAAGTTTGATCGTTTTCTCGCCTGGACTAGAAATGTAAATAAATGTATAGTATTTCAATTTTTGTAACTAATTAAGTTCAATAGTCATTCATTATAAATATTGACTTTTTGTTTTTTATTAATTTTTCATTTTTCACTAACGGTCCTACGAAATGACCTAGCTAAATCATACAACAGATGAAAACATGTTTCATAATTTTGGTAATTTACTTCAATTTATTATTTTAAAACAAATTGCCAAGACCAGATTCTCAAAATTGAAAAGTACCTATAGTCCAATTTGTAGGATTATTAATTCCACGTGTGCCCCACTTCATATCACTTGCTTCCTTCTAGGAATTGCGATTTTAAAAACTGCGATTAAAAAACGAGATAAAAAATTGTGATGCAATATTGCGATTATGATACATCGTAAATCACATATCGCATATAATTTTTTTTGTTTTTTATACACCGATATTAAAACTCCGATACGCGGTTTTTGGTTTTATGCAATAGGTAACAAATTTTTGATATAATTTCTTTTAACACCTTATGACTCCCGTTGCCATGACCTCATGCACCCTCCACCTCACTCTTCACTCCTTATCACTCCATACCCTCCACTAATTCCTCACACTAATCCTAATACGTTAGCATGTGTTAGAAGATTTTGTAATTTTTTTAATTAATATAATATTATATTTTTTCCCCTGGAAAAATCATAATCTTTCATTATACTTTGAAAAATTACATATTGTAGATGCACCTAAATGCATATGCTATAGTCTGTCAGCCTGATGGCTCAGCAAAATAGATAACAGATATATCAACATAGATTACCAGTTCATCACACAGGATGATCATTTAGTTTCTATTTGGTTTATATACATATTGCCACGCAGGGCCGGTTATATACTTTCCGTCAAAATGTAATCAAAAAACCTGTACAGTTTATATCATATATTCAGTTCATGGGCTGTCCGCCCTATGGTATTGAGGGTCTATATAAGGCCGATGATAATATTGAAAAGCATTTGACCCTCTCTGCTCCTGGATCATCCACTCTCCTCGGGGTAGTGTCGTGGCCGCCTTGGATAGTTCGTCGGCACTGCTGTTGTGTTCCCTGTAAATATGAGTACAAGTAATATCATTAAAATGTACCTTCATGATATTTATTTCATCCAGTATATTGCTGAGTGTGTGTGTGTGACATTCAGTTGTAGCATTAAACTAGTCTATGATGATCTTTGAGTCGCCGAATATATGTATGTTCATGCAATTGTGGCCCAATGAGAAATGTATGAGGTGACGAAGAGTAATGAGTTCAACATAATTGTTTGATCCAGTCCCCAATCCCAATTTGACTTTATAATAGTGCTGTTCGTTTATGTAGAGGATAAATCCTCCCCCACATCCCTGCTGTTGGGCTGCGCCATCAAAGAAAGCCCATGGGGTATTCTTATCTATGAGAGGCGGGTCACGGGGCCTTCTGGCACGAGGTTGAGGTGGTTCCGGCATTTCATTGTAGACTGTTATAATGCGAGCATATATGTGCGGCCAGTTTGCGTTTTTACCATAAAAAATGATACGGTTCCGCGTCAACCATAGTTGCCAGCTTATGATAAGAGGCAGACTCTGTATTTTGGAACCCTTGTTTCGGTGATACCAATCTTCCCAGACCCTGTTCAAATCGTCACCCTCCCAGGTGCCTGTGAAGTGGATTACTGATGATATGCTATGCCATATTTCCTTCAGGGCCGTGCACTTCAGAAAGAGATGTATCGTCGATTCAACGTCGTTTTTACACAACGAACACCAGGTAGGCCCGTGAATGGCTCGGTGCATAAGATTCTCCGCGGTGGGGACTTTGTTTTTTAGTATGCACCAGAAAAATAATTTGGCCCGCGGTGGCGCTGTAAGTTTCCAAATGGCCTTCCACCAGAAAGTAATCATGTCAGGAACTTTGTGAGAAATCAACACTTGGTAGCCCCCCTTTGGAGTATAGGTACCGCTGTCTGATTGGTTCCAGATAAGTTGATCCGGTCCCTCTTTTATCCTTATGTGAGATTCGAGGAGAGCTGTGATATATTCAGTCCATTCGTGGTGCCAACATTGGGGCAGATTGATTTGCTGTGCGGACTTCCATCCTTGAGCAAGAATGGTGGTATTGTGAGGGTCTGCAATATTTGCAAAGACCTTGATGTCTTGGGCGTGTATATGCTGTATAAGATTCCTGGTTAAACGATGTCGTCCACCGCTCCCAATCCATGGGTCAATACCAATGCGGGCCGATTGTCCATTATTTATTCTCCAGATCAAATTGTCCCTGATAAGAGGCAGTGAATGTAGTAGTGCCTTCCAGACTGTAGAGATGCCATTTTTGGGCCAATTTGGGAGTCGAATCCATTCCATGATATTCATTGGCCAAATATATTTATGATAAGTAATGCTCGTCCAAAGATTTTGACCCGTGATCAATGTCCACCCCATTTTGGCAGCAAGTGCCTGGGCAAATAGAGGCAGGTCTTTCAGGCCCCAGCCTCCCCATTTCTTTGGCACAGCTATCCTGTTCCAGGCCACCCAGGCAAAAATCCTCTTGTCTTGGTTCCCATTCCATAGAAATCTGTTACATATTTGATGTAGCCTGGCCAAGATGTTCCTAGGAATCCAGGCAAGTGCCATCCAATAAACAGGTGTGGCCTCAAGGACAGATTTTACCAGTACAAGCCTGCCAGCTTTTGATAGGTATCTGTGGCTCCAAATTTTTAGCCGCTTCTCCAGTTTTGATACTAGCCAAGTCCAATCAGCAATTTTCTGAGCGACAGGCTTTATCCAGTATCCCAGGTATTTTAGACCCCGATCAAGCGGGGTGATTCCATAAGGAAACAGGCGGTGCGCATATTGGGACTCTTGAATGGATGTGCGAGTATATATGATGGAGGATTTTGAGTGATTTGCTAGCATGCCAGTGGCAGATGAGAAGAGGGATAGGATCTTTGAGAAGGTGCGGGAGTCCCTGATACTGCCATCGAGAAAAATGATAACGTCGTCCACAAACAGGAGGTGAGTGAGATAGCAGTCATCTGATATCTTGAGACCACCAAGATCACCCTCCCTTTTAGCTGATGCAATCAACCGACTGAGGCCATCCATGACAATCAAAAATAGTAGTGGAGATAGGGGGCAGCCCTGTCTGAGCCCTCTTTCAGAGTGGAAGAAATGAGACGCAGATCCATTGATGAGCACACTGAAGGTTGGGGTGGTGATACAAGCCATGATCCATGTGATGAAGTTGTGGGGGAACCCCAAGTGGATGAGTAGCATCTTAATATATAGCCAACTGACACGGTCAAATGCCTTTGCCAGGTCTATCTTTAGGGTGATGGCCTTTAGGTGTTTGGTCCAAATGGAGTGGATGGCTTCCTGGGCCGAGCCAATAGCTTCATGAATCTGGCGGTGATCAAGGAAAGCAAATTGTTGAGGAGCAATATGTCGAGATAGGATAGGGCGGAGACGATTGGCAATGATCTTGGAGATGATCTTATAGAGGCAGTTGCAAAGTGAGATGGGTCTGTAATCATCGAAGGAGGATGGGGAGTCCAATTTGGGGAATGAGGGCGATAAAAGTCGTGTTGATAGCATTATACATTGTTCCGGTTATCCGACATTCCTCCACGACTCTTAGCAGATCATTGCTGAGTAGCTCGTAGAACGCAAGGTAGAATTCTATGGTCCACCCATCCGGACCTGGGCTTTTATCCTTTTTGAACCATTTCAAGGTGCCCTCTAGCTCCCCAGGAGTCACTGGATCAAATAGTGCCTCTGCTTCGTCCCCATTTACAAATCTGGGGAAATGACCAGCAATATTTATAATGTCAGCAAGAGTCGATCCTGGAGGGTTTTTATAGAGATTCCTGAAGTGTGTTGATCCCAGGTGAGAGAGTTTGCTAAATGTATCAGCCACTCCTCCTTCTGGATTCGGCATGCTCCATATAGTGTTGGTGACCTTCCTGCCCTGTGCATAATTGTGAAAAAACCGTGTGTTATCATCCCCTGCCTTTAACCATATAGCTCTGCTGCGCAGACGAATAGATTCCTCTCTGTCTTTCAATATCTGAGACTTCTGTCTTTCGAGAGCCACCAGGTGGGATTTATCTTCCGCCGTAACAAACCCCAGACCTCTTTCATCCATCAGTGTGCAGAGCTCAGTTTCGATGTTCAGTAGAGCCGTATTTTCCTGCTGATACTTCTCTTTGGCCCACTTGATGGACAGATGCTTTAGCTGGGCTAGATTGGAGCAAAATCCTTTTGCTAATGTTTCTGATCTGTCAATCGGATTCACAGCCCAGAAGTCCGAGACCATTCGTATATAAGATGGGTCCTGAAGCCATGTGTGATTAAACTTGAAGGGGGCTTTTGGTTTTTGGAAAGGACCCGATATCTCCAAGTATACCGGGGAGTGATCCGATATGCCACCAGCTCCAACCCATTGTTTATATTGATGCAGTTGCTGTATAAGGGATCCTTTCATGATAAATCTATCCAGTCTGCGAGCTAGGGCCGCCTCGCCCACCCTTCTATTCCGCCAAGTGGGGAGAGGTTTGTTCATAGGGACATCGATCAGATTGTGCCTTTCCAGTAGATCGGTCATATAGCCAGTGATCGAGTCGACCTGTGCCATGGATCCCCAGGATTCACCATAGCCCAGAGAGAAATTGAGGTCTCCTCCAATGATGATATTCTCCTGTGAAACAATAGAAAGTCCAAGTAGATGTTGCCAGAACTGTTCCCTTTGCTGACAAGGACCATATATGTTAATTACCCGAAGGCTGGTCCCCAGTTCAGCTGTATAAAGATCAATACCCATATACCCTCGGCCTCCCCAGGATGCATTAACTTTGATGGTTTTTGGATTGTACCCAATAGCGAGACCTCCGGATCGTCCAGTAGAGTCTATGGCCAAAAATATCCACCCCGGGCACATATTGTTTAAGGAATCAGAGATGAGATCAGCCGGGCCAAGAGTCTCTTGTAGCAGAATGATGTCAATAGGAATAATCTCAAAAAGCCTTCGCAAGGCTAGTTTCTTTGAGGCACTAGCCAAGCCTCTGCAATTAAAGGTGAGGCACTTCATGGGGGCACGCTGACAGGGGTGTTCACTGCTCTAAGAACCCCATCTAGAGTAGATTGACGACCAGAGGCTACTTCAGCTCCAGCCCGTCGGATAGCCTTTGAAAGGTCAGATTTTCGCCCACGGGATGTCAAGGAGGAAGATCCAGGGATGGCAAGACCCAACCCAGAGTATTGCAGAGGGGGATCCCGGGTGGAAATGCGAGGGCGAAGGTTATAGTTATGAGCCTTTGACTCCCGAGGTGAGGAGGGAGGTGAAGGGTGCGAAGGAAGAGTGGGCAAGGAAGGAGCAGGTGGTGCCATAACAGGAGAGGATGGCAATGAGCAATGTGCAGCAGATATAGATGGTACATGCAAGGAGGAGCAGAGAGAATAACAAGAGTAGGGAGAGGATAGAGATGTACCCGAAGCTTTTGCGGCTTCTGCTGCTGCCCGTGATCTGGTGACTGGTGGTGAGGGCGAACAGTGAGTCGTAGCCGCTGCCAGTTGAGTCGAGGGCACCGGACCAGGTGCAGGAGTGCGTTGATTTGCCTGTGCAACAGTCTTGGAGGGAATAGTAGGTGCAGTGGGGGAGTCCTCTGTCTTCTTGTTGAGGGGGCAGTCCTTAAATAGGTGCCCAACCTTGTGGCATCAGCGGCATCGAAATGGCACCCCCTCGTAGTCCAAAATCTGAATCCTGGTGTAGTTTCCCCAGTGAAGTGTAATTTTCTCCTCCAGCCCCTCGCGGGTATCCAAATGTACAAGTATGCGAGCGAGGGTTCTGTTCCTTGATTCCACGAAGGTTTTATCATGATCAAGATAAGTCCCCAGAGCATTTCCTATCCGAATGAATACCTCCTCACACCAGTACTGAAGAGGGAGACCGGGCAGGCGAACCCATAATGGACCAGCCCCAATTTGTTCTCTCTCGGGGTCAAAGAGAGGACTCCATCTCTTTAGCAGGACCGGTGCCATCTCTATGTGCCAGTATCTGCCAAGCACCAAGTCAGTGTAGGCCTCCTTTGCAAAGTGTAGAGCAAACCAGCCTCTAGGTAGCACTTGTACCTCAGGTAGTTCATGGAGTACCCCACCCCATATTTCCTTGACCCATTGCGTAAGTCGAGCAGCCGAATATGCCCTTCCACGAACATGGCCAACCAGAATAGTGCGAGCCATGGTTGCTGCTTCCCCTATGGCAGAGGTTTCCCCAAAACGGATCGAGATGTCCCTTGAGGTGGATTTAACGCACTTTGTTTTCCTTTTGCGCGAACGGGGTGCAGATGGGTGGTCTGCAAGCGGATCCGGTGTGCCGGCCGGGGGGGTAGCTCGAACCCTAACCGCCGGAGTCTCAAAACATCCAGATGGCGAGTGAAATGAAACCGCAGGATTTGGGGCCACCAGAGGAATGGGGTTTGCAGTAGGCTCCGCGAGGAGGGAGGTGCCGGGTGGATGGGGGTCGAAAGGGGGCGACGGAGGCGCGATAGTAGCTAGGATGTGTAGGGTGCCAGGTGACAGAGGGGGTGAATCCAGAGCCGATGGAGACTGAGAGAGCCCAGCAGGGAGTGATGCCGATTGGGGATCCGGTAAGGTAACCACCGGGAGAGTGGGAGGGAATAGATCAGACTGATAACTAGGGCCGGCTTCCGAAAAACCGAAATTAGGGCCACCAAAAATGATGCGGTCGGGATGGGGATCTTCGGTGTAGTCAACCTCCTCCAAATCCATTGTATCGCCCAAAATACCTGCAGAGGAAGACATCGAAAACGACAGATGGCCGGTAAACGGGCAAGGAATAGTTAACTGTCGGCTATGAGTATGCGGGCAGTAATGGGATCGGGCTGCAGTCTTGGTCATGCGGTTATCCGGTTCCCTGCGGTGACCGCAGAGGGTTATCCAAAACCCTTATGCAGTCCTGAGGTGCTCGCGCGCTCCATCCTCCTAATATAATATTATATTAATATTATAATATTATATATTAATTATAATATTAATATAATACTATTTTAATTAATCATTAAATTAAAAATTTTAATTAATTTTTTTTATTAAATAGTTATTAAGAAATCAATAATACAGTTATAATTAATTGTTATTAATTAATTCATAACATCAATTTAATTTATAAATGGAATTTAATAAAAAAATTCAAATTTTTAGCCTAAGCAACAGAAATTCTAGAATTCTGGCAATTTTAATATACCAACTTTATAAGCTCATGAATGGAGTTATACTTGGCCAAATGAGGCCTATGATGGCTCATTGGAAAGATAAAATCACGGAGAATATTTTTGAGGAGGTTTCATGAAAATATTTGATCATTTATTAGGTATGAAATCCAGCAGAAGATCAAGCTCCAAATTTTTAATAAAACTAATTTTCTTGAGTTTTATTTTCTACATTTTCATTTGCCCAAGCCTCTTCTAAATGCAAATCCATTCGTCAATGATATCCTTGGCCAATTAAATAATCACAAAAATCAATAGAAAGCTCATATTTCTTTTTCAATTATTTATTTAATTGAATTTGATTAGATTTGTTTTAATTCCAGATTTGGCTTTTTTATTTTATTTTTACATTTTAATCTTGTTTTGATTTGATTTTGCAGGAAAACAATTGAAAGATGAAGAGAAAAGAATTTCAATTAATGATAAGGCTCTAACAATAGAAGAATGAAATTTTGAGCCAATGAAAATTGATTAAATAGATTTATTCTTCAACAAAATTTCGTATTCTAGATTATTTTGTAAATATTATAAATACCAGATTGTAGAATGTAAAAAGGGCTTCTCTCCTCTGCAATTATGGAATTCTAAAATCACTTCTACAATAGGGATTTAGAGTTGTAGGTGGGAGGAGTGAAAATCGCAGATCTGGAGATTATTGAGGTTTTTCTTTTGCATTCTGAATTATGTGTGATGGACAGAGTTTGCACTTCTGCATCTTTTGTTGTAACAACATAAATTCAAGCAATGTAAAGGACTGTTGGAGACCAGAGCTAGATAAATGTATTCAATAAATTGGTATTTTTAATACTATTTTTTTAAATACTAGTTTCATTTTATGATGGAAGGAATGTGTCATTTTATTCATATTTGTGCACTTTGTCGATATGAGTAATTTCTTTCAATCATATGTTATTATTTATCTCTGCTCTTATGGGTTAAATTCTTATTTCTGAGTAACTATTTACTCAGAAATCTGTCTTTTAATATTGGTTTAACAAATAGTAATACGTTGTGAACTTATTCCTCATATTATTGTTTAATTATTCGAATTACTGATTAAACAATCAATATCATTTTTGTGAACTTCTTCCTAAATTTTGTTGCTTGATTATTTCAGTTAAGAGGTCTCTTAATAGAATGTGACTTGGTATTCATAATGTCAATTAATTGAACTACTTCGTTAGCTTGATATTAATTGTAAGCTAGACATATTTAAATCCCAATCATTTAAATATCTTGCTCTCAGTTGGGTTGGATCTATATCTGCCTAATTGAGATAGGATTAGGATTTAGTTCATTTTGCTTGCATTATAGAATAACATTACATTTAGATTAATTTCTACATTTTTTTAAGTCCTCTTCCCAAAGAGGAAAACTTTAGTTGTGGCTTAGCTGAGTCCCAAATCAGCTTAAGGATAAATTTCTTGCCTTATCAGCAAGAGGGTTGATCTGATGTCTCTTCTCCATTGATGGATGAAATTCATATTTTAAGTCATTTAGAGATTGAGAGAAGGTAACTGGACCTGGTTGAACCAGTCAAAACCACCATTCCAAATGGAAAAGGAGCTGCTTTAAGGTCCGGAATGGGTGGTCATCCCCCATGTTATTGCAGCAAATTTCGAGGCTTCAACAGGTCCTTGATGTACTTGGTGAGAACAAAGCACAATATTTATTTTGTAGTGAACCAACAAAAAATGTTCTAAGATACCTCAAAGGCACAACAAAATTTGGTTTATGGGACAATATGACTGATGGAGTGGATCTTGAGGGCTTCATAGATGTAGATTAGGAAGGAAGTCCCTCAAATAAGAAGATCACATTGAGAGTAGTCTTCAATGTTGGGTCAATAGTAGTTTCTTAGCACAACAAGGAAGATAGATCTATGGCACTCATCTCAACGGAGGCTGAGTATAGTGCTGTTATATAAGAAACATGCAAGGCTATTTGGATGAGGAAGATCTTGGTTGGTATCTTCAATCAGGAGTTGGATCCTATATTGATCTACTATGATAATCAGAGTTGTATAAAACTCTCTAAAAATCTAGCGTTTCATGATAGATCCACGCATATACACATCAAGTACCATCACCTAAGATATTGTGCACAAAGGAGTATTGTTATGTTATAGTACATTCCTACAAAGGAGCAGGATGAAAACATCCTCACAAAGACTTTGTCAAGAGGAAAGTTTGAGTTCCACGGGAGTAGGATTATGGTTTTTAAGAACCATTTTCTTGCTAAGAGGGAGTGTTAAATTGTAGCAAGAAAAGACTTCATTTGACTTGTGCCTTAGTCAAATGGAGAAATTCAAATTACCATTTAAAGAGATAAGTTGACATGTAGTAAGCAGGAGTGACATGACCAAATCACTTAGTTAAGTTAGTAAATTCGAGTTTGTGGGCAAGAAGTAGAGTTGTGCATGAGTTGATGGCTAAGATATAGCTATCTAGTGGAGTTATATTTAGTGAAAGTCAATTATCTGAGCTCTAATATAGAATAGAGTCAATATGACTTCAGTTGAGTAGTTGTAACTGTTGACTCATTGATCTCTCAGTTAACTCGTCAATTTATAAAAGTAGCCCTAGTCATACATGCAATTCGAATTTCCTAGAGGAGTGGAGGAGAAAAGGCATAATGTAATCACTATTGTATACTAGTGTGTATAAAGTTTGCATTAAGAAGGTGAGCTTTTTCCCTTGGGATTTTCTTGAGAGAATAGGAGCTTCCCTATTTTTTAGGAAAAGGAATTGCACAAGGAAATAGGAGGAAGCAGGAGGCCTATTTTTCCTAAATATTGGGTAGAGCAGACTCTAGAAGAGGAGATCAATATTGCAGTGCACGTTGATCTTCAAGGATTGAAGTTGTCATTGTAATAGATCATTGTTCTTATATGATATAATACAAACAAAGGAGGGGGTTTTCCTAGCTGGGTTCCCCAGTAAAAACTATGTTCATTGCGATTGAATGATTGCATGCGTTTCTATATATTTTTCCCTTATACAAATTGAGTAGAAGAAATTTGTGTCTATTGTTTTCAGTCTGAATTCATTAGAAGCTACAAGTTTCGAGTTATTTCTACAAAATGAATCCTATCTTAAGAACATTTTTTTCTCTATTTCAAGCTTTTGTAAAAATGAAACCTATATCAAGCATAGTTTTTCTCTGTTTCAAGCTTGTGTAAAAATAAAACCTATCTCAAGCACAATTTTTCTCTATTTCAAGCTTGTGTAGAAATGAAACCTATCTCAAGCACAATTTTCTCTCTATTTCAAGCGTGCATAAAAATGAAACTAATACCGAGCTCAGTTTTTTTTCCTTCTTGTGTTCATAAATACATCAGAATATGTTACCGAGTATATTTTTATCACATTTTCGGGCTCATAAAGGGTATATGAAAGATGAACTTTGTGGAGTTTCCTTTAAGCTCTTTTTAGACTCCCTAAACATGAAAAGTTTATCGAGTGAACTTGTTTCATTTAAAAAACATTTAAAGGATTAGAAAGGGCACCTGTTCAGTGTAAGTTTATCCCTTTTCAAACCAGATAGACTAATTACCTAAAAGGTATACTCTAGTAAAAAATGGTTGGAAGAGTCCTTTTTTATTGCTTTATCCTTTTTCGACCCTAGGAGACTAAATTTACAAAAAATAACACCCTTGAAGTTTTATTTATATTCTTTTGAGACTCCCTAAATATGAAAAATCACCAAGCTTTACTTTCTTCGAGCTCGCTAATATTTTATGTTGAAAGAACTAAACGAGTTATATTTTATCATTTTTTTGGACTTGTTAGAATTAAACAAAAAAGTCAATTTTGAAGTTTCCGTCTCATTTATTTTTAAAACTCTCTATATGTGAAAAATAAGTTAAGTTTTCCCTTCATTAGAATCATAAAATGTGAACAATTTAGGACTTATCCATCATGATGAGACCAAACCACTCCTTCCTAGGGTTTATTAAAAATACTCTGAAGAACTCCTCCGAAAGATGAAATTATACTTAAAGCATATATTATCCTCATTTTTTTTATAAAATTAAGAGGTACTTGCTAGAAATGGTGGGGAAAATTAGGAAATAAGTATATAAATTATGTATTTGAAAAGGTAACAAGTCACTCTTGAACATGACGCTCTGTCACTCCTTGTGTTAGGGTTGGGAAATCCACTTATCTCTCTCTTTGATCATGCCTTATTGAAATTGTTCATATTGTTCTCTAATCCTGTTTTGATTCAAGGGCTGCCAAGTCACTATTGTGTTGTCAATATGTTCAAGAAAAGTTCAACTTGAGTCAAACCATTTTGCAGTCCTTAAAATCTTCTATTGCATCAACCATCCCTAAGTCAGTCTTGAATCACTCCTATATTAATTTAAATATTAACACATGTTTCATGTCATTGATGGGGGATGCATCAAGGCGCTCCTGCAATGGATAACTTCCTATCGATTTCAACACATTATCTAAGGAGTTGATTTAGAAACCTTTTAGTACCTTAGAATTTTCATGCCACAATGACAAGTCTCCTCTCTTTCGATGACATGTTTACATCAGTGACCTTTGATCGAATGATTCTATGGGCATTCGACTTCAGATCATTTATTCACACTCCATAGAATGTACTAGATTAATTTGAGGGCCATTCTCATTATTAGTGGTTCCTCTCACATCTGTTAACAATTTTCATCATTAACCAGTAATCAGATGGTTTCTCCCATGGTCGACCTCAAGACATTTATTAACATGGTTAGATTCTTACAATGGGATAATAGAAATGAAGACCCTCGATCTTGTTTGATAAATCAAGGGTGCGTGGATTTTTTATTATTCACGACTACAAAATAGATCAATTATGTATGTTTGGTGGCTATGTTCATACTGAATTTTCTGAGCATGTATCCACGATGTATGTCTAGTGGCCATGCCTTTGTTTTATTGAGATGGATATTTGTACTTTTCCATACTTATAGTTACTTGTATTCTAATTATGGGAATGTTAGCCTTAGAGATGATCATATGATGATATTGTACTGTAATTGTTTGATTGTTGGATTACATGTTTACAACCAGTTGTTCCTTGATTTGAATCTTTCCATGATAAAACACTTCAGTCATTATACTTTTATAACTTTGAACTTTAGGGGGGAATCTGTTACACATCATTTTGTCATATGTAGGAAGATGCTTCCAAATACAGATATTTTACCATCTAAAGAAACATTTTCATCAATCCTTGAGAAAGATAGAAGAAATAACTCTCCACAAAATATAAGAATCTTGGATTACATACCTTTAAAACCTTATTTTTGGAGACCACCGTAGGTGCCAGTATTACAACTTGCGACATTTCACCTTGCATAGCTAACGTCTTGTGATGTGGTCACAACTTGACTTCATAAAAAAGTGTGTCAATTTTCTTACACGGGGAGATTTATTTTATTTATTTATTTTATTATTATTATTATTATTTATTTATTTATATTTATATTTATATTTTTTATATTTTATATTTTTATATTTTATATTTTTTTATTTATATTTTTTTATTTTTTTATTTTTTATTTTTTATTTTTTTTATTTTTTTATTTTATTTTATTTTTATTTTTATTTTTTATTTTTTATTTTTTTATTTTATTTATTTATTTTATTTTATTTTATTTTATTTTTATTTTTATTTTATTTATTTTATTTTTTTATTTTTCTGAAGCTTCCATTCTAGAAGCCTCGTGGAGGTATCTTTTCGATCGGTGAGGATATGGGCTCAAATTCCTACCATAATGGATCTCATCTCTACCGTAGTGGATCCCATCCCCTTCATTGTGGATGTAAATCCTTCCTAAATGGATCTCAAGCTTCCATCCTTGGCCTACAAATACAACACACTCAAACGAAAAGGGGTTGGATTTTTGACTCTTGAAACTAGACTTGTACTCTGATGAAGTATGCATTGAAGGCTTTTGAATTCAAGGTTGGAATTAAGGACTATTGGGAGGAAGCTATCAAAATCAAGGATTTGGTTACAACTCTCTCCTTTTCCTTATTAATACAAATGCATATTTCTTTCCCACATTCATTTTTATGGTGATTGTTATGAGATTCCTTGATCACTTGTATAGATTATGTTAAATCATTTGTGTATCACATGATTCAATAATTTGTATATTTGTGTCTTTGAAAATATTTTCTTGGAGCATCGAGAGTGGGATTGAAAGCTATAGTAACCAACAACAACGACAAGAATTTTGAAAAATGTATGAACAATTAATCTAATCTTACATCTACGATTTGATGGCAGTTCAGGGAATGTTTCTATGTATTTGATTTTTTTGTTCTAGTGTTTGGTTTCTGAACCTATTGTGAAAACTTCACCAATGAAAGCCTACTACAACAACTGAAAATTATTCTTTTAATTGTTAATTAATTTAAAAATTTACTTTCTATGACAAATACTAAATAAATCACACTCCAACCTTCACAAATAAAACTGTGGAAAAATAGTAGCACTAGAAACTGAGAAATATGGTAGCACACACATATAAAAAAATTAACACATTTATTTCTAGACAAATGTCCCCAAAAAACCCAATGTGGGAAAATGGTGCAACAACTGAGGGTTTTTATTTATTATGAAACAATGAGAAATTCTGAGTACAATATGGATGCCAAAAACTAGAAATCCTACAAAGGAATTACAGGTAAAAATATTGTGAGGAATTTTCCTCACCCCCACTAGCAATTTGGGCTCTAACTGTAGCTCGAAGTGAGTCATCCAAAAAACCTTTGTACAAGCCTATGTCACCCTTGCACAACCCCTTCTACGCTATTCCTGAATCAACTGCTCATGTAGCTACCCTATCTTGCACTGGATGAGAAACTCTCTGTCTGGCCTTCTGGAACACTTTTCCAACCTTTGGAACTGAAATCTATCTTCTCTCAAGCAAAATCGAATTGCCTCTAGAGGCTTATGCATAGCCCCTACATCATCCTCACTATGGATCTTTCTGCCTCTCTGCAATGCACTTCACCAGATCTGGAAAAATTCCTCTAGCTCACTGCCCCTGCGCCTCACTGTCTATGCTTCCTTCTAGAGCTCGAACTCTTTTGACGACTATTGTCTCTCTGGAAAAATTAAACTCTCCAACGAAATTGAACTCCACAAGTGTGTTCTCCATCTACCCATCGACTTCTTCTTATAATCATCTGTTGGAAATCTAATGGCCAATATTAAAACTTAATCAAGGGCCCATATTAATTCTTTATCAGTCTGTGTGAGTTTCTATATGATTCACACCTTATCTCAATTAACTCTAAATGGTTAACCCATTTTAATAAGTTTAGACTTGTGAAATAATTAAAAATAGGCCAATAATATAATTGATACACTTCTAGGTGGAATTTCCAAAAACGATTTTTGGGTTATGGAGAACTCTTGTGTTTTAGCCTCTCCGCAAAGTTTAAAAACTAGAACACCTCTGATGCTATAGAAAATAACACTCCCTCTTAGTGAGGATAATGTTCTCTCTAGTGTTGCATACTCTGCCACAACACCCTACCTATGTACCACCTTCTATCACGCTGCTAATGTTTGGCTACTTCCCACCAACCATTGCGCAACTATGATGTTGCTGACACTACTATACTGCTACCAACTCTACATCTACATTGTAATTATCTCTCAACTATTGTTGCTGCAACTGCAACTACAACTAATGCAACTAAGAAGCATCCTAAATATTGAATCAATCGTGTTCAATATGATGCATCTGTCTTCAAAGTCCTGACTACTACTAGTTACTACACTGTCCACTAAAGAATTTGTGCAGTTGTTGACTCTGTACTACTCCCAACACTATACTGCTCTCCTCGACACCTGATTGCTACTAGTCTACAACTATCACTTTGGAATCTGATTGCATCACTGACATTGATCCGTCTTGTTGCTGAATATTGTG
The DNA here is from genome assembly GCA_031772625.1 of Pinus tabuliformis. Lineage (NCBI taxonomy): Eukaryota > Viridiplantae > Streptophyta > Pinopsida > Pinales > Pinaceae > Pinus > Pinus tabuliformis. Next base: position 534,792,623 of record CM062813.1, on the reverse strand, counting down.
GGTCCCTGTAGCAAGGTAATGATCCATGAGGAGGGCACCTAAATGGACCTTGCCCATGTCTGCGCTACTCTGGGACTAGAGCTCTAGATCACCCCATCGCTCTCCTAGAGGTATAGTTGCAAACATCGTGAAATATTCTTCCATCCTGGAGGAAAACTTATCAATCTCATTGGATGTTTTTTCCTAGTTCTGCTTCTCCTACTTGTCCTTCTTCCTGAGAGGACAATGTGTATTGTAGTAGCCGAACACACCACATCCGAAGAACTTGACCTTTGATAGATCCTTCTTCTTCTTCCCCCCTTGCCCCTAACTGGGACCTTTATATTCCAGGGCCACATTTTCTTATTCCTTCTCACCCTCCATGCCCTTGATTCTATTGCTATTGATGGCACTCTTTACTAGAGTCTGCCTCAACTCCCCGAGTTGTAGATCGAACCACATCTTGTCCCATTTAGGCAATGTGTCAATGCCTAAGATACTCTGGAAAAACACCAGCTAGTCATTTGAGACATTATTAAGCTCCAACCATACAATATCTATGGGTTGGGGTGCCTCCCCAATGGTTGATAGATGATCTTAGACTTCCTGAATCTTGGTGAAGAGGTCATCTATGATTGTGCCCTTTTTCATCCTTATGCTCCTCAGATTCTCCTAGAGAAACATCTTCCGTTGCTCGGAAGAACTATGAAATAGCTCGGAGAGAGCATCCCACATCTCCTTGGCCATACCTTTGTTTTCCACATGCGAGAATAGATGATCCAAGACTCCATCCAAATCATCTTCTTCGCCTTCGCTATTTTCTTCTTGTACTCCTTGAGCTGGGGTACTGCTACCACATTATCCACATAGGATTCCAGGCCACATTAATCCAAAAGGAATGACATCCTAGCCTTCCATATGACATAGTTGTGTTAGATAATTATATATTATGGAGCAATGGAACACATAGAAAATATTGCAGAAATATAAACAAAGAAAATGGATAAAACAAGAGAGACATAGATATACGTGGTTCACCCAGTTTGGGCTACGTCCACCTTGAACAACTAGTCCTTCCTTTCTATTATCCAGCAAAATGAAGAGACACAACCTACAACAGATCCGCTGTAATATCCTCTGTTTTCTCTCACAGTCTCACCTCTCTGTTTCTCGCTTATCGAATACACATCGATTTCACAGCCTCAAATACAATGCCCTCATACAAAGAGAGGGGTTGCCTTCTAGGGAAAAAAACCCTAAACTAAACATAAGTTATACCGTCAAATCATTCGCCTAATGAATGGCTGAGATTGACTAGAAATTACCATACTTTTACAAGGCAATTTTACATTTATTTTTGGCTTCGGGGGCGCTGCCCCCGAGCCCCTGCCGAGGGACCGCTGGCCCCCGGACCCCCCAACCAGGGGGAATCGGCCCCCCTGGACCCCCACGGGGGGGAAAAGTCCCCCCCGCACCCCCCACGTGGAGGGGTGTACAAAAATTCCTGGTGTATACATCCGGCTGAAACAAAGACCTCTGAACAATCATGCTCCACACACAACAATCTCCCACTTGGAGAATGATTGTAGAAACTCCACCGCTGCTTCATTTGCTAGACAATGACTCCTCTTTGGACCTGGCTGTTTCTCATCTTCATCGTCATCCTTGAAGACCAATTGAAACTGAGCATGTTCTCAGTTTCTCCCTGGTTACAACTTTTGTTAGCATGTCTGCAGGATTCTGGCTAGTGTGTATCTTTTCCAGCTTCAACTCTCCATCTTCCAACACTGATCATATGAAATGGTACTTGAGTTGTATGTGTTTAGTCCTAGAATGAAATGCTGAGTTATTTGCAAGATGAATGGCACTTTGGCTATCACTGTATAACATGCCCATATCATGCTCCTTACCCAATTCACCCATAAACCTTTGTAACCAAATCATTTCTTTATTAGCCTCTGTAGCAGTAACATACTCTGCTTCTATTATTGAAAGTGCAACAACACTTTGGATTTTTGAAACCCAACTAACAGATGTTCCACCAACAGTAAATACATATCTTGTAGTGCTCCTCCTGTTATCTCTATCACCTGCCATATCTGCATCAACATATCCCCGTAGAGAAATGTTTGAACCACCAAAGCATAATGCTTGATTTGTGGTACCTTTCAAATATCTGAGAATCCATTTCACTGCCATGCAATGTTCCTTTCCTGGATTGTTCATGTACCTGCTTACAACTCCCACTGCATGTGCAATATCAGGCCTTGTGCAGATCATTGCATACATTAAGCTTCCAACTATTGATGCATATGGAACTTTAGACATATAATCCATGTCTTCTTGGGTCTTTGGGCACATTTCCTTACTAAGTTTGAAATGGCTAGCAAAAGGTGTACTAACTGGTTTTGCATTGTGCATATTAAATATTTTCAACACCTTTTGTATGTACTCATTCTGAGACAATGTTAATTTACGATTTTTCCTGTCTCTAGTGATTCTCATACCAAGGATTTGTTTTGCAGCTCCCAAATCCTTCATTGCAAATGAATTTGCCAATTTTCTTTTGAGCACATTTATTTCCTGCATGTTAGACCCTGCAACAAGCATGTCATCTACATACAATAACAATATAATATAGCTGCCATCATTTTGCTTTTTCAGATAAACACAATGATCATAGTGACATCTAGTATAACCTTGTTCAGACATAAACTTGTCAAATTTTAGATACCACTGCCTTGGAGCCTATTTTAAGCCATACAAGCTCTTCTTCAACCTGCACACTAGTTTATCCTTCCGTTTCACCTTATATCCTTGTGGCTGCTACATATATATCTCTTCCTCCAAATCCCCATGGAGAAAGGATGTCTTTACATCTAACTGCTCAAGATGCAAATCTTCAGCTGCTACTAGACTTAGAATAGTTCTGATTGAAGTCATTTTAACAACAGGAGAAAATATTTCATCAAAATCAATACCTTTCTTCTGTGCAAACCCCTTTACCACAAGTCTAGCTTTGTACCTCTGTTTTCCTCCATGTTCTTCCTTCAACCTATAAACCCATTTATTCTGCAATGCTGTTTTACCTGCAGGCAACCTGACTAAGTCCCAAGTCTGGTTATGTGCTAAGGAGTCCATCTCTTCTTTCATGGCTTTCTCCCACTTCTTCCTGGTTTCTACCTGCACTGCTTCTTCATAACATTCGGGTTCACCAGAATCAGTCAACAATAAATAATATAATGAAGGAGAGTATCGTTCAGGGGGTCTACTTATCCTAGTAGATCTTCTAACACCACTTTCAGGTGTTTGGGGTGCTTGTTGCTGTTGTTGTGGTTGTTGATTATTATTATTTTCAGGCACCTTTACTTTTTCAGTGATTTCGTCAAGAACTGCATATTCCTTGTTTTCTTTTTCTTGCTTCTTTTCCTGCAATTGATTTTTATACAAGACCTTTTCATTGAATATTACATCTCCGATCCTAATTATTTTGTGATTTTCATAATCATATAAGTGATAACCAAAATCATTAACACCATATCCAATAAAGGTACATTTCTTTGACTTTGCCTCAAGCTTTGTTCTATTTTCTTTATCAATATGGACGAAGGCCTCACAACCAAAAGGCTTTAAAAAAGAGTAGTTTACCTTTTTACCTGTCCATGCTTCCTCTAGAACACTACCATCCAAGGAACTTGAAGGCCCTCTGTTTATTAGATAAACAACAGTATCTACAGCATCTGCCCAAAACTGTAAAGGCAATCCTGCATGCAATCTCATGCATCTTGCACGCTCCATGATTGTTCAGTTCATCCTTTCTGACACACCATTTTCTTGTGGTGTTCTTGGAACTATCTTCTCTCTGCGAATTCCATGCTCTAAACAGTACCTATCAAACTCTTTGCTGCAATATTCACCTCCATTTTCTGATCTAAGACACTTCAATTTCTTTCCTGTCTCATTCTCAACCAAGGCTTTCCATTTCTTGAAAGTATCAAATACATCAGATTTATTCTTAATACAATAAATCCAAGTTTTTCTAGTTGCATCATCAATAAAAGTAACATAATAACGAGAGCCACCAAGAGATGATGCCTGAGCAGGTCCCCATACATCTGTATGCACAAGCTCTAATTTTTTGCTCTTCTCTTCTTTCCCAACTCTGAGAAATATGACTCTCTTCTGTTTTCCATAAATGCAATTCTCATAGAAGTTCAAATCAACATTCTTCAAACCTAGCAACAAATTCCTTGAGTGAAGAATCTTCATCCCCTTTTCACTCATGTGTCTGAGCCTATGATGCCATAATGCTGCATCTGCTCCTTTGGAAGTTAAAGCATTAACAGAGTTAGAAATACCATTGCATAAATACAATGTACCAACCTTTTCGCCTTTTGCTATTACCAGGGCTCCTTTGGTGACCTTCCAAGCTTTATCTATGAAAGTTGTCACACAACCTTCACCGCCTAACTGCCCTGTTGAAATCAGATTTTTCCTTAGATATGGAACATGCCTTACCTCCTTTAGTAGCCATTGGTTTCCAATCTGCTGTTTTACAAGAACCTTACACATTCCAATAATTTTACAGGGTTTATCATCACCCAAACGAACTTGTCCAAAATCTCCTTGAACATAGTCATGAAAGTATTTCTTATTAGGTGTGGCATGGAATGAGGCCCCTGAATCTACCACCCAGGAATCAGTGATATTTTTGAAAGAAAGAATCAAAGCATCTTGTAACACCTCACCTATCACATTTTCTTCATGATTGTTTTCTTGATGTGCATCTACTTCTTTTCCCTTCTGAGATCTACAGTCTTTCTTTAGGTGTCCTTTCTTTCCGCATTTCCAGCACACTATCCCCGATCTGGACTTGGATCTGCCTTTCCTTGATTTACTGCGATATCCTGAGCTCTTGCCTCATTCCACTTTTCTTCCCCTAGACTCTACACTCAAAGCATTACCCGATATCTCACTGGAGCTTTTCCGTCGCATTTCCTTGGTAAGGATAGCACCGACAACATCATCAAACTTTAAAGTACTAGATCCAAAAACAGAGTTACTAATGGCCATTACTAGACCATTCCAACTTTTTGGTAATGAGCATAAGAATAACAGAGCTCTAACTTCATCTTCAAAGTTTACCCCTACATAACTTAACTGACTTGTAACTGCATTAGAATCATTTAAATGATCTGCAACAGATCCACCTTCCGACATCTTCATATTAAATAACCATTTCATAAGAAATACCTTGTTTGAGGCTGAGGGTTTTCATATAGTTTTGACAACGCCTGAATCAAACCCTCTGTCATTGTTTCCTTCGAAATGTTGAAGGCGACTGATGCAGTGAGGCACAACCGTATTGTTCTAAGTGCCTTTCTATCAAGAAGGTTCCATTCTTCATCTGTCATAGCCGTCGGTTTCTTTGTTTTTCTGTTTAATGGTAGGTACAGATATTTCTGATACAGATAATCTTCCATCTACATCTTCCATAGCGAAAATTTTTGGTCATTAAATTTCTTGACCCTAAAATTACCATATTCTGCCATTTCTACCACTCGAATGAGGAACCCTTCTTTCCTGCGAGTTTATCAGCCAAATAGACCTTCGGCTCTGATACCAGTTTTTAGATAATTATATATTATAGAGCAATGGAACACATAGAAAATATTGCAAAAATATAAACACAGAAAATGCATAAAACAAGAGAGACACAGATATACGTGGTTCACCCAGTTTGGGCTACGTCCACCTCGAACAGCCAGTCCTTCCCTTCTATTATCCAGAAAAATGAAGAGACACAACCTACAGTAGATCCGCTGTAATATCCTCTGTTTTCTCTCACAGTCTCACCTCTCTGTTTCTCACTCACCGAATACACATCAATTTCACAGCCTCAAATACAATGCCCTCATACAAAGAGAGTGGTTACCTTCTAGGAAAAAAACCCTAAACTAAACATAAGTTCTACCGTCAGATCATCCACCTAATGAATGGCCCAGATTGACTGGAAATTACTACACTTTTACAAGGCAATTTTACATTTATTTTTGGCTTCGGGGGCGCTACCCCCGAGCCCCCGCTGGGGGATTGCTGGCCCCCGGACCCCCTAGCCGGGGGGATTGGCCGCCGCAGGGGGGACAAGTCCCCCCCCCCGCACCCCCGCACGTGGAGGGGTGTACAAAACTTCCTGGGGTATACATCCGACTGAAACAAAGACCTCTGAACAATCATGCTCCACACGTAACAAGTTGGAGGCTGCCTCCAACTTGTCCTGAACTTGAAGGCCTGATGTTTCCATTTCTAAATCTGGTTGAAAATATCTTTCTTTCCCTCTGATTAACTATTGGATATGCTACACGCACTCCATTTTATAGTGAGAAACTATTCTCATAGTGACTACTAGTCTACAACTGGAAAAATTAGATCTCTAAAACTCAAGATCCTTTGAGAGAAATTTTCCCTTTGTGTGTGTTATTTCTCTTCCACCTGGTGTTGATTCCTCTTTTGAAAACTGCTGTAAAACCCTTTGCACCCAAATAAGGAATTGGTTCAATGAAAATATAACCTTCTATTGTTCCCTCTACCTGCTGGAATCAATGATTCCGTAAAGTCAAATTTTTCTGCCAATCTACACTGAAAAATCGATCTTCCCAACAATTTGAACTACATGCTTAGGCTCCATGCAACCTCCATAAATTTTCCCTGTTTCTCCCTCTGAACAACAAATTTTTTCCTTAGCCACTGAGCTTCCTCATCTAATCAATAATGCTCTAATACCATGTGAAAATTTCACCACCAAATTCCTTTTGTAGCAACTGGAAATTATTCTTTTAATTGTTAATTAATTTAACGATTTATTTGCTACGAAAAATACTGAATAAATCACACTACAACCTTCACAAATAAAATTGTAGAAAAATAATAGCGTTGGAAACTGAGAAATATGCTAGCACACACACATAAAAAATTAACACAATTATTTTTAGACAATTGTCCCGGAAAAACCCATTGCAAGAAAGCTAGTGCAACAAATATGGGTTTTTGTTTATTATGCAACAATGAGAAATTATGAGTACAATATGGATGTTGAAAATTGGCAATCCTACAAATAAAATACTGGAAAAAATATAGTGAGGAATTTTCCCCACCCCCATTAGCAATTTAGGCTCTGATTGCATCTCTAAGTGAGCCATCCAAACATCTTTTGCGCAGGCCTGCATCGCCCTTGTACAATCCCTTCTATGGTCTACTTGAATCAGTTGCTGCTATAGCCACCATGTGTGCCATTGGCTGAGAATCTATCTCTCTAGCCTTCTGGAACTCAAATCCATATTCTCTTCAGAAAAATTGAATTGCCTCTAGAGGATTCTATGTAGCCCCTGCATCAGCCTCACTATGGATCTTTCTGCCTCTCTACAATGTACTTCACCAGATCTGGAAAACTTCCTTCAACTCACTGTACCTACCCCTCCCTATCTCCGCTTCCTTCTGAAGATCGAACTCTGCCAGCAACTTCTGTCTCTCTGGAAAAATCAAGCTCTCCAAGGAAATCGAACTCCACAAGTGTGTTCTCTATCTACCCATTGAATTCTTCTTGTAATCCTTTGTTGGACCTCTAATGACCAAGATTAAAACTTAATCAAGGGCCCAAATTAATTCTCTATTGATCTATGTGGGTTTCCAGATGATTCACACCTTATCTCAATTAATTTTGATTAATTAACCCCTTTTCCTAAGTTTATACTTAGGAAATAATTAAAAATAGGCTAATGATCCAATTGAGACACTTCTAGGTGGAGTTTCGAGAAAAGATTTTTGGGTTATGGAGAAATCATGTGTTTTAGCCTCTCCACAAAGTTTCGAGACTAGAACACCTTCGATGCTATAGAAACTAACAAGGATATCACTCTTATCTGTAAAAGTGATTTGTCTGCCAAACAACAAGTCAAAGAACAATGAGATCCAATATTGAGACATGGTATAGAAGGAAGAAATATGGCTTCAGTATTATTCTACAATATAACAAATTGTTGTTAAATCCTCAATCCCAGGATGAAGTCGACATATACTCAAGGATGATATTGGAGTATTTGAGCATGTCTCTCTTAGTAAGAGGGAATGATGAAATCGCAACATCAATGACAAACATTCTCCCTATGTCACATATGACTAGAATAGGGAAAATGGTCTAGTATATTGATAGCATCAAAGGACATTCATTCTACCTATGTCAACTATGTTGGCCAGATTAGGGAGAATGGCATGGTAAAGGGAAATCATTCTTCCCTTGTCAAGTAAGTTGACTAGATTATGAAGAATGGTTCTAGATGCCCATGACACTCATTTGAGTGATTACCTTTATAATTTAGGCTTATACTACTCTCCAAATAGATGAGTGAGCTCATTTAGCATCAAAAATAGAACTACTCAAGTATAATGTGGCTTGTGGATTTGGGACCAGATTACTCAAATGGATTGAGTGTGTCCCTAGGGTTTCACCATGAGTTAAAAAGATTGACCAAGATGATAGTGAATTAGGACTAATCTTATACCATGAGTCAGAGGCATCTTCCAGAATCATGGTAACTAGTGGTGCCAAATATTTACCATGTGTCACAGTTGTTAATCTCCCTCCATTGCCGAGAGGTGTGCCCAGACTCCCACATATTAGGTGGAGAGGACATCACTCATCCACCATTATTGGAACTTCCTTTATTGGTGCAACTTTGTTTGGAACTCCTCCTCGCAAAAGTATACCCTTCACCACTCCTGAAGGATCCCCGCACACTACCCCTTTTTGGATCGCACACACCTCTCCTCTGGATAGTCCCCGAGATACCCATCAAGGTAATCCTCCTGTGACATCCCCATAGAGGACTCCATTACATATAGCTTTTCAGAATTGTTTTGCGATGGAAGGTAATGCACAAATCCCATTCTTAGCTTCATTAAATCTCCCAGATTTAATTAAGCTCACCAATGACCTGATCAAACATGACCAAAATTGGCCAGCTATTCCCACAAATCTCCCTTTGAATATCCCAAAGTTCAAGGGAAAGTAGGGCGAAGACCCAAGGAACCAAGTCATGATGTTTCACTTGTGGTGTTCGTATAGTAGTATAACAGAAGATACTATTAGATTACGTCTATTTCAACGCACCCTAAAAAGGCCCACTGTGAAGTGGTATATAGACCAACCCTCTACGTCTCATGGAACCTTTAGCTCATTAGCTACTACTTTCCTTGCTTTCTTCCAACTCCTGATCCGTCATGATTTGGGTTTGGAAATCCTAACCAACTTCAAACAAACACAAGCTACACACATCTCAAACTATATCCATGAATGGCAGAAATGTCGCAGCTTGTGCAAAACTGACTTTGAGGATAAACTCCTCCTGTTAGGAGTTTTATTCGTTGTTCTAAATTCCCTAATATTAAATTATCGACCAAGGATTGTAGTCTTTGAGTCACACTACGTATTGATCTAGATTCAGAGTTAAGTACAAAGTATTTGATTTTCTTTCTAAAAATGTTGAAGTAAAGAAGCCTATTTACCCTAATTCTATTTTATTCAAACCTTTTAATAATAATCTATCTATTAAGCAAAGTATTTTAGCATAAATCACATAAGAGAATTTTTTGGCCGACGCGTTTCAAACCAACAAGTGTGGCACATTGGTTAAGGCGGAGCGTTAGAGGTGAGGAGGTCGAGGGATCAAATCCCACCCCCGCATATATTAATGATAATGAACCACACTTGTTGGTTTGAAACGCATCAGCCAAAAAATTCTCTTATGTGATTTCTATCGAAATACTTTGCTTAATTCATTATGGATCACAAAAACTTGAATACAGAAATAATCAATCTACTCAAAACAATCCAACACAGACATCATTGAGCACACAATTTTGTTCTGTAAATAATAGAGATTCTATCTGCAAAGAATCACACTGTCTATTAACCTAAAGAACTCAATACTTAAAGAACTCACCCACTAACATTTAAAGGACTCACTTACCAAATCCTAAATAATTCACTCACTAAACCTCACTTCTTACTGGTCACTATATTTAAGCATATGAGAAATCACTTGTTTAAGCAAAGAAATTGTAACTACGAAGTGGTTGCTATAGGTTACCGGAGGTGGTGGGCCCTTGCCACTCCTAGAGGAAGTTAGATTAACTCAATGAGAATAAAATTTAAATCACAACCATCATACTCACGGGAAAACTTAACACTAGAGCTGAATTAGATTAAACTTCAAATTTCAATACAAATGTCATACTGCAATCTCTTTAATAGAGTATTCCTTACAAAATTGATCAATAGTTTTTCATTGCTAGTTGAATACCAAACGCATCGGGCCTTAAAAGGACAACCAATGAAGACTAAACTTAACTAGTTACTCTATACATAGTGAACAGTTCTATCAAACTATTGTGGGTCGTATGATATCCTTCTCGTGATCGATCCTTAGCTGGGTTGTGTCCTGTTTTGGAAAACTGCTCTCCATCTTAGGCATGAAGACGTTGGTATCTGATAATTGAAGATATATTGTGAATAATTGAATGTTGTATTAACTACAGAATCATGGAGAGTTGTTTAAAACCAACTACTTAGTTGAGTACAGAATCACAAAATAGGATTTAGGTAACGCTTTGGATGATGAGGTGTTTATCTCCATGTGTCTTTATCCAGATGCTGAAATTCTAGCTGCCTATCAATAGGTTTCAAGTCTAAAAGTCCAAGTGATAGATAGTTAGAAATAACACTTTAAGCATGATCTTATGAATCTACCTAAACTTAATAAAAAACACTAAAAATAATGCTAAGTAAGTGTTTTTACCTCTAGTCACAAAATGTTAGGGTTTTGTCAGTGAAGGTGCAGTACAAAAAGGTAAAAGGAGAGTAATATGTAGGTAAAAAGAGTAAATATAGGGGTGCATATGGGTACAAAGGCAGGCTCCAACATCCCCCCATGCCGAAACGAATGCATGCCCTCATGCATCACCAAAAAGACAAAATTGGAGGAATCGATACTTCAAATTCTTGTTGCTTTAACTAAAACCTCCAAGCCATGGCTAGCTATTACTGAAGACTTTTGAAAATGTAGGGCCAGCTTCTGAACATTATGTTTCCTAGCAGGTTTTAGTCGAGCCAACTTCCAACGGATCAGTTGTTTTTTCTTCTGCATTAATGCATCCTTTTGAGATATCAGAGAAATATTGGTGTCCCGGTACTGATTATTTACATCTCGTACATAATGAAACATAACCTTATACTTGTGTGCGTGCTCCTGCAGTTTCATGTTCTTCTTTTGTAGCTTAGCCACAAGTAGCTGCAGGTCTTCTTCATCAATAGCAGGCACTGGTGTCACAGACTACTCAGAAGTGCTCCACCTTGAATTAGGCCAGTGGTATTTTTATCAGGGTTAGAGCCATGTTTCTTATTACTAGTACTCCCACTGAGTGGGTGTTGAGGTGGGGATTTGTTCGACAAATCTTGATCAATTTCCTGTGGAATACTTTCTTCAAACAGAGGGGCTTTCATTTCTTCGTTCCTCGGACCACGCTCTTCAGTGTCCGGGTCAAGAGAGGATAGAACATTGACGGGTTCCAGACTTTGGTTATCTGAAATAGGAAACCCTTGTTTACTCATACCCTTGGTGCGACTTCGAATTCAGAGAATGGTCAAGGCTTCTACTGGGTGCTGAGAGGGAGTAGTAATCAGTTTTAAAGAGCTTTCTTTTCCATTTGAGGGTGGCTTTGACCTTCTCAACGTGCGGTTCAGTGGCTTTGGGAACAGGGATTTCATCTTCTAGAAGAGGTTCCTTCTAGTCACCTGCCTGCATTTGACTAGAAAGTTCTTCATTATGCCTAGGTTTGTGTTTTTGGGCCTTTTTCCCTTTTCGCTTCTTTCCTTTCCCCGACTTTGGGGCTGCTTGCTTATCCAGGACACTGGAACTTAACATTACTTCCTGAGGTTTTTCTGTGAGGTTCCCTTCCGCAGGAAAGGTAGACTTTGTTGTTGGACTAGGGTTAGGTTTAGAGCTCTGAGGAGTCTCATCCTTCAAGCTTGAATGCTTCGACACAGGGCTAATGAGTCATTGTCAACCCTTAATCTGTGTCTCTTCCCCTGGAAAATTCTCAATTAGGAAGTCCTCCCAGGACTTCCACCTTTTTCTCAACTCTGCTACTATTATCATCTTAATCAAACTATGGTGATATGTGGCGGTTTTAGGGTTTTTACTGTCAAATTGAGCCCCTCTAGCCATTTTATGCAAACTTTGATGCAAAAAGTAAGGAAAATTAATTCCTTTATTCTCAGAGAAGTGTAATAGTAATATCGTGACCAACGGGTACCATTTTTCCTCCAAACAACTACATAACACTCCTTTGGACCAACTTAATGTCTGGTATGTAGGCTTGAGAAATTTTGTACAGTTTGTTACATCAAAGTGTCCTCCTTTGAAGAATAGGTCTCCCATAGGAGACAACCTCATCGCCTTACTGATGGATCCCTCTATAACTTTAAATTTCAAATTCCCTACTTCCACAATTTCTCCATTGAAGCTCTGTGAGAAGGCTAAGGTCACCTTATCATTATATCCCTGGAATTTTCTGAGAAACCCCATCCATCCTTTGTCTTCCAAAAATTCCCTGCAGTGTTCATATTTCAGACTTCTAGAAAACTGCACAAAGGTGGGCTCGTACCTGTCGGCCCCCATGCCTAAACAAAAACAGGTCTCAAGGATTTTTCTTGCTACAGAATTAACTCTCACAGCCAACTTCTCAATACCCTGAACATAGAAATACCGCATTGATCCTTCGACCCTGTGAAATTTATAAAAGAACATGTTTCAAAGGCAGGACTGACGGCCTGCATATGCATGAAATGATGAATCGGTACCCAAAAACGTCATACATTGAGGGGATGGTTGGAAGGGTGGCGGTGAAGGGAATGAGCATTGGTTGTCATGATGGCCAATAGCTTATCATAATTCGAAATGATAGGTAAATAATCATGGCGAGGGTAAATTAGAGATTGGCCTATGTCACTATAATTAGGGGAGAAGTGGTGGTAAAGAGAAATTGATCGGCATAGGAAAAGATGGTATGATAATGGTAAGTAGTGGAGATAAATTATTACATAGCTTATAATTAGATGTTTCTAATTTAGTCTAAGTAAATAAATAATCACATACCTTGGTTCTAACTCATAATGATGTTAGATCTCGAAGACAAGAATAATCATGTTGATCTTGATTTTAATCAAAACATAGTAGCAATTAAGAGAAGTTATGAAAGATTTTTCCCTGCAATCCATGTTTGTCACTGAATATTTACATGTTGCCTTTACCCTTAAAATTTCACATTCTAAAACTTCATAATTTATAATAGTGCCCAGTTAAGTACATAAAGTTAAGTACAAAATCATCCTGAACTACATTTGGAAATAATGCTTCTTTTCTGGAATATTTTCATACAGCTGACTGTAAACTTTGTCTTCAAAACATCATGCAGATCCTGAAATATCATCCCATGGATTTTGACCAGGCCTGGGATGATTTTTTCCTGAGGCATTTCACATTTAGAGAGTCTGAAATGTCCCAAAGAAGACTCCATGGTTGTTCTTTTCTGTACTTATTCTACTGAGTCCAGAAAAGAGTAATTCTATGCTCAACAGATCCCTAACTACCGCCACCTCACTAGTTTAACGAGCTTGAAGTAGCCATGTGCTCAGGGAATTCATTTTTAGAGAGTCTGAATAACCCAAAGTAGACTCCCAGGGTTTTCTTTTCTGTAAATATTTTGCTGCACCCGGAAAAGAGAAATTATGTACCCAGTGGATCCCTAAACTACTATTGTTCCATTTAGTTTTTACGAGCCTGGATCAGTTTCTGCTCGGAACTTTCAATTTTTGAGAGTCTGAAATGTTCGAAGAAGACTCCAAAAGATCCTTTTCCATAATTAATCTGTCAAGTCTGGTTAAAGGAATAAACTTACCCAAGACAAATTTCTCCTTTATTCTACATGAGCTGTGAGGAGAACACCTATAAATATGGAAAATATGTCAGCTCACTATTTATTTATACTATATACATATATATACATAAATATAAAAATAAAATCAGTTTGAAGGGCCAGCAGAAGCCAGGTCCTTTCCTTGAACTAATTCCATCTTCGAATCTTGCATCACTTGCTGTAAAAATTCCTGGCGAGAAAGTGGTCAGTGGTATAACTTGAGTTGATGGCCATTTACCACGAATGAGGTCTGATCAACATCAATAGTTTTGATTCGGACAAATCCATTATCGAATACTTCTTCCACTTCATAGGGTCCTAACCACCTAGTTGAAAATTTCCCTTTGAAGTGTTTGAATTTACTGTCATAAAGTAGTGCCCAGTCTCTAGGGTGAAAGACCTTTTTCTTGATAAATTTATCATGCCATCGAGCCCTCTGATCTTGTACTAGCATAGTTCATTGGAATGCATCATGTCTGATCTCATCCAACTCATTCATCTGCATCAATATTTTCTCTTGAGCCTCATTTAAATTCATTCCTAATTGAGTGGCAGTTCGAAATGTTTTTACCTGAAATTCGATAGGAAGAAACACTTGTTTTTTGTACACTAATTCATAAGGAGTGTGCCCTGTCACATTCCTCCAAGTGATACGATAAGCCCACAAAGATTCAGGTAATCTATCAGCCCAATCTCCATGGTGGAGTTGAATGGTCTTAGTAAGAATAGATTCTAAGACTTTGTTTGTAGATTCCACCTGTCCGTTTTCTTGGGGGTGGTATGGGGTGGATTTTTGATGCTTAATCTGGTATTGTTCAGTGATGGCCTTCACTAATTTAGATGTGAATTGTGTGCCTTGGTTAGTAACAATCTCTCTAGGCACTCCAAATCTAGTGAAGATGTCTTCAAAGAGGAAATCCACCACTGCTTTCTCAGAAGCTGAATATAAAGCCTTTGCCTCTACCCATTTTGTTACATAATCGGTGCAAACCAATATATCTCTTTTTCCTGGACATGGGAGAGATGGGTCCCACAAAATCTAATGCCCACTTCTCAAAGGGCTCTATGGATATCTATGTCTGGAGAGGCATCTCATCTAAAGGAACTGGCCTCCCCATTCTCTGACAAGCATCACAATTGGATACGAACTTTTTAGCATCTTTGAAAAGTGTGGGCCAATAGTATCCTGCATGTAGGATTTTATAAGTTGTTCGTTTATCTGCAAAGTGCCCTCCACAGGGTTCACTATGGCAAGCCTTCAAAACATCAAACATCTCATCTTCCCACACACATCGCCTCATGATCAAATCAGGTCTAGTGCGGAACAAATCTCCCTCTATCCAAGAATAATTGGCACTTCGTTGTATGATATTGTGTTTTTCCCTAGTGGACAGATTTTGTGGCAGCTTCCCTGACACCAAGTAGTTAGCTATGTTGGAAAACCAAGGAGTAAAAGTTGATATTGCAAACAAGTCTTCATCAGGAAAATCATCTGGAATTGGTGTTGAGGCCCTGTCCTGAGAAATGTTCATTCGTGATAAAAAGTCAGCAACCAAATTATCTCGCCCCGGCCTGTCAATCACAATAATGTTAAATTATTGCAATAAAAGAAACCATCTAGTAATTATTCCATTAGAAATAGGTTTATTCATAAGAAATATAATGGCCGAATGATCTGTATGAACAAAGGTCTCATAACCGGTGATATAATGTCTAAACTTTCTAATGGCATGTACAACTGCTAGTAATTATTTTTTAGTGACTGTATAATTTAATTCAACATGGGAAAGATTCTTGCTAATGAAATAAATAGCATAAGGAAAGTTATCCTCCCTTTGTCCCAACACTACTCCGAGGGAAGTGTCTGATGCATCCATGCAAATATGAAATGGAAGGGACCAATTTGGCCCTCTTAATACCAGAGCAGTAGTCAATTTATCCTTCAATTCCTGAAAAGCATTCTGACAGTTAGTATCCCATATAAAATCAACATCTTTAGTAAGCAATTTAAACAAGGGTGCTGCAATTTTCGTAAAATTTTCAATAAATCTTCTATAGTACCCTACGTGTCCCAAAAATATTCTTACCTCTTTCTGTGATGTAGGAATTGAAATATGTGAGATTACCTCTATTTTCACAGGGTCAACTTTTATCCCTTTGAATGATACATGATGTCCCAAAACAATTCCCTTAGTCTGCATCATTTTACATTTAACACTACTAAGGGCTACATGAGCTTCTTGACATCGAATCAATACCTTTTCCAAATTTGCTAGAGCTTGAGAAAAATCATCTCCATATACTATGAAGTCATCTGTGTAGACTTCTATACAGTCATGTATTAGGTCAGAAAAGATGGCCAAAACAGCTCGCTGAAAGGTCGTTGGGGCGTTGCACAAGCCAAAAGGAAGCACTCGATAAGAATAGGTACCCCACGGGCAAGTAAAGGTAGTATTCTCTTGGTCCTCTAGGGCTATTTGAATTTGGTTGTAACCACTATACCCATCCAGAAAGGAGAAGTATTTTTTTCCCGATAGTGTGTCAAGCACTTGATTGATGAATGGTAAGGGAAAATAATCCCGCAAGGTGGTATTGTTCAATTCTCTATAGTCAACACAGATTCACCATTTACCATTTTTCTTTGGGACCACCACCAAAGGTGATACCCATTTACTGTCGGAAATGGGATAAATGAAATCTGCATTTAAAAGCTTCTGCAACTCATCTTTAACAATTTCTTTTAAGGTTGGGTTCATACACCTTTGAGGCTAACTAACAGGTTTCATTTCATCATTTTTATAAATATGGTGGGTGCATGTGTCTGGATGAATACCTTTCATATCCAAGTAGTCCCAAGCGAATGCTTCAAATTGTTGTTGAAGCATATTTGATACTTTCTTTTTACATTCTGTACTCAATTCGATGCCAATGTACAACATCTTTCCATCACCAATTTCAATAGGTTTAGCATTTATTTCGCTGCTATCTTCTAATGTTGCCATAGTGAATGTTGCAAATACAACTGGATGACAGGTTTCCTGAAACTCATTGCTGAAAACATGCTGATAGCCATTAAAAGAAACAAGGTAGTTAATGCAAGTAATATTAGACAAAAATTGTTGTAAAACATGTTCTTCTGTGTGATCCTAAAGTCCTCTAGATTGTTCTAAATTTAATAGAGGAAACATACAATCCTCTTCTCCATAAGGATTTTCTAACCACAAAGGTACTTCAGTAGCCATTTGAGCAGGTGGAAAGATAGTTAATGTATAATTTTGTACCCCATTGGAAATAATCATTTCCCCATGCCTACAGCCAATGACAGCATCAACGGTGGCCAACCATGGTCACCCTAAAACTATTGGATGTCCAGGTCTAGAGGTTTTTGGGGAAATCACAATAAAATCAATGGGATACTGCCAGGAAGCTATGGTCACCACTATATCTTCTAGGATTCCCACCAGTTTAACAATAGATTTGTCTGCTAATTCGAGCACTATAGGGGTAGGACTAACTCCTTGCAGTTGTAAGGATATCATAGTGTCAATTTTCATGGCATTAATGGTTGCCCCCAAATCTACAAGAGTGTTCGGTAAAAGTGTGCCATTAATTTCTATTGTTACCACAGGGTTTCCCGGATCACTGTATTTTAATGGTAAATCATATATCATTTATGTTATTTGACTTACCACTTTAACATTCTGATTTTTATTCTTCTTTCTCCCTGGTTTCTTGATACAAAGGTCCTTGATGATTTTGGTATAAATGGGAATGTCCTTTATATCTTGTAACAGAGGTATCTTTATGAAAACATTCCTCAGTTCTATCTCCAAATCATATTCTATAGGGGTCTCTGTTTTCTTAACAAGTAACCTTTCCAGGTAAGGAGGTTCTTTTAGTTCTTCTTGTTCATCATATTTTTTATTTTTTGTTTAGTGAATTTTGTCCTCAGATTTTTCTTGAGGGTCCTCCTCTTGAATTATCACAGCTGACTTTTCCCTATTGATTATTTTCCCTGATCTTAATTGAATTTCATTTATGGGGACAACAATAATAACATAGGTAGGAAAAGGCTGCAATTCCATATTTTGCATAGGTTGAGGAGGTTTATTATTGGGGTTAGCAATGGGTTGTGCAGGTAGCAAAGTAGGATGAGGTGGATTAAATGATTGTGGTGCCTGTTGAGGTGGTGAGTTAGAGCTTGAGGGTAAAAGTTGGTGCAATGGAGGTGGAGGCAGCGAGGGTTGTTAATAGTAAGTTGGGTTGTACCCTTGCTGAAACAGAGGGATATTCTGTGTGTAAGGCATGTTAGGCATGCCTTGATATTGAGGATACGACTGATTTTGGGGCTGAAATGTATTCCCATAAAAGTTTCCCCTCCATCCTTGGTTCCATGGTGAATTTTGAGGTTGTTGATTACTCCAAGGAGGGTAGGATGGTTGAAAGTTCCATGACTAGTTTTGAATGAAGCCTTGTGGATTAGGATCTTGATACATGTTTTGATTTGGCCCTCTCCATAGAGGCTTTTTGTTTGCTTGAGATGGATCATTAGTCTCCATAACACCTTTGTAAAATTCTTGGAGACCAGGAATAGCTGGCCATTTTTCAGTGGCATTTTATAAGGCACAAATTCCACATAATTTAGCCATGTTGATAGGCACTCCCTTTCCATATGTTTTTGCATGCATTTAGGACAGAATATTGCCATGGAAACTTGTTGGTGCCCCGTTTTTTCCCCACGTCCACTGTTTTCCACCTCCATTTTTGTCATTTTTGTACTCCTACACCTGCTCTCCTACCACTTTTATTGCTCTAAAAACTGTCAAAATCCTACTATGAGGTAAAGCATTTCATTGTGTCATTTTGTTGTTTATTGGTTAAGTTTAAGCGAATTTAAGTTGTTACCAATGAGCTAACTAATCGATATGATGGAGTGTGAATATTGCAGCAGCTGAGCAGGATGAGATCAGGAGAGTGCTTGTCCATGAACCATGTTCCACCATTTCTGTACTCAACAACCATTTTAGGATCAGTACTCAATGATATAAAGGATGAATAGGCCACATGCTTCTAGATGATCGAGCCACCTACAACCGTGATCGAACAAGTTCAATCTCTGCCATGATAAAGATCTTCACTATCCTCACTAAACTTAGCTGGTACCAATATTGGGGTTAGTTGAGTATTTTTTATGCTAAATCGAGCAGGTCATTCCAGCAATCTAATCTGAAAGATCAATTTAGCCAAGCTGTTAAATTTTCAATGTATGGTCTAGGTTTTTTATAAATGAATTTGATGCCTATAAAGGTTGATCTACAATAACTAGGAAGTTAGCGAGAAAAGTCATTTGTATCTTTGAAGTGTTATCTCCAGACATATTATTTTTAATTGAAAGACTGCTATGATGGCTATGTATTAAGTTCAGATCAATTCGTTGGATGGTTTGCTGTGAGTTCATGAATTAGTTGTGCTAAAGATTTCCATTTTCTGTAAGTAAGTAAGCTTCCCAGGTGTGGTCGGGCCCACCACCATCTAGGATCAACTCTATATTATTTCTTAGGAACATAGTCGTGTGATAGTTATAGCTGCTTCTCGTTTGTCTTTTGATTGTATATCAATTGTTTATATGCCATGTGGAGGCTTTTATTGAATTTCAAACGATTTCAATGTGCTAACCATTACATGCATTTTCAGATTTGAATGTGTGGTTCTTATGTGCATCCCAGAGATTGGTGCTCCTACCTTTAAAACATAGTCACACTCTGTTCCCCAAAGCAACAAGTTATATCGTCCTGACTGTGTTGTTGCAGTCATAAAAATTTGTTTCAATCACACTGTAAATTGAATGCTTGTGGTGAGCTGGTCCCTCTATTGAAATTGCAGAACGAACCCTCGAATGCCGAAGTTGATATAATTCATTGAGTAGTAAGGATTGATATGGTGTGGGTTTTGTTGTGTGGATTAGGAAGCTAGATTGGTAATATGCATTGAGTGGATTTTAGTTAATTCCTAATAGAATCACATTGCTTGTTTCTTTCCATTATCAAATTGATTGGTTTTCTTCTAAAATTATTTTCATGAATGCGTGTGCCATAGGAGTATTTCTTTCTAGATTGATTGATTAGAATAGCTTAAACCATCATAGTTTGATCTAGTCTTGTTTCTCAATAGATTATTAGCTTCTTGATAAATTTTGCAGATTGATTTTGAAATTTAAGGAGTGATTCATCTTACAGTTTGATTTTTTTTGTTTTGTTTTGATTGCTTGAGTGTTGTACTGTAACCTAGAATTTGATACTGTTGGTTGAAATCGTAGTTTCCAGCCTGAGATAATTTCCATCAACATTGCCTTAGTATAATGTGTGTTTGATTAGATTTTGAAGTAATATTGCAATCAACTGTGTGATCTATTTCTTTCATTAAGAGGACAGAGTGTTGGTTTGCTGAGAGCCTAAGTAAGTTTTCTTGAGTTTAGTTTGAGATTTATGCAACTGTAGGATAGCTTCTTGAGTACAGTTTTGTGTGTTCTATAGAAATTCATAGTTGTCTTATTTGCTTCTCATCCTTGAAGATAGAATTAGGGTTTGATATTTGAGCATGTTCCTAAGATTAAGTACTATATATGTAGATTAGTTGAGTATGAGAAATCAAATTGTTTGGTTAAGTATATGAGACAAAGTATTCAGATTAGTTCCTAACATAAAGATCTTTTACTTGTTGTCAAGACATTGGAATTAATGTGAAGCCTTTCTCATTCTAGGTTTTGAATTAAAGAACAATTATTGAATGCAAGATTGATTGCTTAGTTTAAAATTGAATTACCATTGCAAGAAGATTAGATCTTTTAATTCTTTCAAGTGTGAATTGTAAAAGCCTGAAATTAGGGTTTGGATTGTGAATGTTGAGTTGATGTGCAGAGTTTGTTTGATTAGGAATTCGCTTTCATAATCTGTCAAAGTGGAATCTGTGGTAAATAATTAAGTCTTCATTTGAGTCCAAATTTTAGTTCAAGAATAGAATAGGTTAAGTTATAGAGATTTCAAAGTCTTTAAATTAAATTTGATTATTGATTATGCATGTATTAGCAAGATGGATTGATTTCCTTTTGAGTTGTGTCTTTACAATCATTTGTGTGTTCCATTACTTAGTTGATCATTATAAAGGAAACATTAAGCGCAATACAAATCGTGTTTACGAGCTTGGATTGACATATAGATGCAGGAGAATTAATACACCTATTAAATCTCTCAACATTTTGGCGCCTTTCTCGGGGAAGTTGTAGTTTCTTATTCAGGTAACTATTATTATTTGAGTTTCAGGATCTCGTAGGACTGTCAAAGGGCATAGAGTGTATGGTAAGACATGAGTGAAGAGCCATGCATCCACTTTTGTGGGGTTGCTCCAAATTCTGACCAATCACTGTTTGTTCTTGAGTTTCTATTTCCTTTATCTTTATGTGTAGGAGTATAGGTAGACCTAGAGATAACAAGGGTTGATTTATTTCCAGTTCTAAATTTCCTACAACCTTTGGATTAGTTAATATACCCATTCTTATCATTGTTAATCGATATGCAGGACTGAGACAAGAAGGAGGAAGTGTTGATACCAACTTGGTTTCGGATCAAGAATTATTAGATCAAGGAGAAAAGTCCATTAGACAGGTTGTCTTTGACAACCTTGTAGAAGAACCAATAGAACTGCAAGACAACGTGGATGAGAAATCAACCAACATCAACTGTGTTCCAATACCTCTTGCTCACACCATAATCAGCAAACCCCTTTGGGTGCCCGTTGTAGATATGGATCACCAAGATGAGGAGAACATAAAAAATTAAGAACACCATGGAGAGGGAGAAGGCGCTTGATGAAATGTTAACCTTTTTGGAGGAAACAACCAGAAAGACGAAGAGGAAGTTACCTTAAGGTTCCCTATCCTAGATGTGACTCGCGAAATCAACATGAAAAACATTCTGATGGCATCTCTCCCGTTATTCTACGGTAAATCCTTTGAAGACCTTGATGAATTTCTTTCTGAATTCGATATTTTAAGTCGTAGTTATAGTTACTGTGAGGATGCACATAAACTTAAGTTGTTTCCCACCAAATTAAAAGATGCAGCTCTTAGATGGTTCATGAGTCTAGGGCAACACACGATATACTCATGGGATGACATGAAATCAGTCTTCCTTAAAAAGTATCAATGTTTTGTAAGAGTAGGGACATCAATGATATCCTTAGGATGCAACAAACAAAAGATGAAAACCTGGAGGAGTATCTTGAACGATTCCTATACAATTTTCACAAATCTCATGGGTCAAACTTAGATGAAAAGATTATCAGAACTATGTTCCTAAAAGGGCTGAGGGATGACTGCATTGAAACATTAAACCTCCTTAGTGGTGGGGACATCTATAAGAAGCCATTTGCTGAAGTAATCGAGCTCTGTCGTACCTATTCTAGGAGCCAAGCTAAAGTAGGAAAAAAGCTTCGCAAACTTAAAGATAATTCTAGAGACTATGTGCAAAAGAAAACTGTGGCTAATGTTGTTACGAGAGTCGAGCTGGGAAACCTATTAGAAAAATTTAAAACTGATATACTCAACACAATCAATGACCAACTAGACACTATGAAAATCAAACAAAAACAAGAGGCTGAAAAAGCAACCATGGCAGTCTTTTGTTCCAAGTGTAGGCACAAACATGCAAATAGGGAATGTCCTTTAAATTCCATTGAGATTTGTGGAATCTTCACTCTAGAACACCTGACCAAGAAGTGCCCATCACTACCTGGCCTATAGGCTATCTACAAAGGGAACACCGAAGCCATTAACCAATCTAAACCCACCAAAAGACCCATCTGGAGAGGCCAAAATCAGAATGTGTTTCCAGATCCAAATTCCCAAGGTTATGGTCAGACTCAGCCTTGGACCTTCCAAGCATCTTACCCTCCTTGGGCTACTCTGCAACCACAAAACACTGCCTGGAGCCAGAATTGGAGGACAAACCCCTATACCAACACCTATCAACCCCAGACCCAATTCTATGCGCCTTACCCAAATATGCCAAGTACCTCATATAATCCAACCATGCAATCCTATCAGCAAGGGTATAACCCCAACATGTATCAACAACCCACGCTACCACCACCTCCTTTGCATGAGTTGTTACCTGCACCTTCTAACCCCTCATCTTTGTAGGCACCTGCTACCTCGAACCCACCCTGACCTACACTGTTGCCTGTGCAACCCATACCTAACCCAAGTCACAATAGGCTACCTCAACCTATGCAAAACATTGATATCCAACCTTTTCCTACATACATGATCATTGCCATTCCTATGAATGAAATCAAATTACAATCGGGAAACACAATTAACAAAGGAAAATCAATTGTTTTTATCCAAGAAGAGGTGCCCTCCACATCATTCGAAAACCATTTTCAAAATGAAAAACAACAACAACCACAAAAAGAAGAATCAAACGAACCACCATACCCAGAAAGACTGATTGTAAAGAAAGAAGAAATCCTGCCTGAATATGATTTGGAAAATGAACTAAGAAATGTCTACATTAAAATCCCACTTTTACAAGCAATTAGAGACGTTCCCATTTACACAAAAATTGTCAAATATCTCTGCATTAAGAAACCGGGGAGGAAGGGGCATAAGAACCAGAATGTGAAAATCATAAGCCAAATGTCCACTATGATTTCTGATTTGCTTGCAAAATACAATGACCCTGGGAATCCCATTGTCACATTAAGATAAACGGAGTACTTCTGCCAAATAGACTCATGGATCTAGGGGCAGCAATGAATGCAATGACCTATGAAACAATGACATTGTTACAACTACCTAGACTAAAATCCACCCATATCCCTTTAGAAATTGTAGACAAATCCGTCGTCAAACTAGTGGGAACCTTAGAGGACATAGTAGTAACTATTTCCTCTTGGAAATATCCCATAGACTTCGTGGTAATTTCTTCGAAAACCTCTAGGCCCGAACACCTCGTGGTTCTAGGATGACCATGGCTAGAAACTGCTGATACTGTCATAGGTTGTAGAAACTGAGAAATGATTATTTCTAATGGTCCCCACAACTAAACCCTGTATATTTTCCCCCCTGCCTAGACAACTGATGAAGTACCATTATGGCTTGAAAACCCATATGGAGACGAGGACTACATGTTTCCTTTGTTTTCATTAGATCAGTTTAGAGGTCTCTAGGAGCATTCTGACGAACATGTTTTGCAGTAGTTTTTAGTTGATAGCTCTTGTATCAATTATCCCATCTCTTTTAATGGTTACCAACATGTGTTTTGTGATGATTTTCAGGAAACCTACCATCCAGCTGTCTTTGCCTCTTTTGTAGAAATGGAGGAAAGCCATGAACCCACCACAAAACCTATAGAAAGTTTTGAAGGAAATATCTTACATATCAGTATAGGATTGACTGCAAAACAGAAGCAATAGTGGATGAGTATGATTCGCAAAAAAACTGGATCTTTTGCTTGGGATTACTTGGACATTAGGGGCATACATCTAGACACCTACATCCACCATATCTATACAAATGAAGAAATGAGACCTGTTCGACAACCACAGAGGTGTATGAACCCAACATTAAAAGACATTGTCAAAGATGAGCTTCAAAAACTCTTGGCTACAGATTTCATTTACTCCATTTCTGATAGTAGGTGGGTGTCACCTCTGGTAGTGGTTCCAAAGAAAAACGACAAGCACTATATTTGCGTTCACTATAGAGAACTAAACAAGGCCACATTGCGTGACTATTTTTTATTTCCCTTCATTGATAAATTCCTTGACACGCTTTCAGGTAAGAAATATTTTTCTTTTCTAGATGGGTACAACGGTTATAATCAAATACAAATGGTCAAAGAACACTAGGAGAAGACTACCTTTACATGCCCTTGGGGTAACTATGCATATAGAGTCCTTCCCTTTGGTCTTTGTAAACCCCTGCCACTTTTCAAAGAGATGTACTTGCCATTTTCTCTGATTTGATCCATGACTGTGTGGAGGTCGATATGGATGACTTCACAGTTTATGGAGATGACTTTTCATAGGCTTTGGCAAATCTAGAGAAAGTATTGATTCGTTGTCAAGAAGTTGATCTAGCCCTTAGTAGCAATAAATGTAAGATGATGCAAACTAAGGGAATTGTTCTAGGCCATCATGTGTCATTAGAAGGAATTCAAGTTGATCTAGCAAAAATTTAGGTAATCTCATGTATCCCTATTCCTAGCTTGCAAAAAGAGGTAAGAAGTTTTTTAGGGCACACAGGATATTATCGACAATTTATTGAGAACTTCACTAGAATTGTAGCACCATTATTTAAATTGTTAACTAAAGATGCTGAATTTATATGGAATGTTGACTATCAATGACTTTTTCAGTACTAAAGTAAAACTTGTCCACAACTCTGGTACTAAGAGGGCCAAATTGGTCCTTACCTTTTCATATTTGTACAGATGCTTCAGATACTGCACTGGGAGTGGTTTTGGGACAAAGGGAGGATAACTTTTTCTATGCTATTTATTTTGTAAGAAAAAATTTCTCTCCCGCTGAATTAAATTATAAGATTACTGAAAAAGAGTTGTTAGAAGTTGTGCATGCTATAGGAAATTTTAGGCATTATATTACCAGTTATGAGACATTTGTCCATACCGATCATTTTGTTATTAGATTTTTAATGAATAAACCTATTACTAATGGTAGGATAACAATATGGTTGTTGCTTTTACAAGAATTCAATATAACTGTAATTGATAGGCCTGGAAGGGATAACTTGGCAGCTGACTTCTTATCTCGTTTGAACATTGTGTAGGGAAACATGCCACCACCAGTGCCTAATGAATTTCTAGATGAAGCATTATTTGATGTTTCCACTATTACTCCTTGGTTCGCTGATGTCGCCAATTATCTGGTATCAAGGAAACTACCTCAAAACATGTCAGCCCGAGAAAAGCATAATATAGTGCAGCGTAGTGCTAATTTCTCTTGGATCGAAGGGGATCTATTTTATACCGGGCTAGACTTGATTATGAGGAAGTGTGTGAAGGAAAATGAAATGTATGATGTGCTGAGAGCCAGTCACAATGAACCTTGTGGTGGCCATTTTGCCGATAAAAGGACTGCGTACAAATTTCTCCATACTGGATACTATTGGCCTACACTTTTTAAAGATGCCAAGAAGTTTTTTTTGAGTTGTGATGCTTGCCAAAGGATGGGGAGACCAGTTGCCTCCAATGAAATGCCTCTTCAACCACACATCACCATTGAACCTTTTTAGAAGTGAGCATTGGACTTCATAGGGCCCATCTTTCCAATGTCGAAGAAGAAAAAATATATCTTGGTGTGCACTGACTATGTCACCAAGTGGGTGGAGGCTAAAGCATTGTATGTTGCCACTGAAAAGGTAGTAGTAGAATTTTTGTTCGAGGACATCTTTACAAGATTCAGTGTGCCTCGTGAAATTGTCACAAACCAGGGTACAAAATTTACATGAAAATTGGTCAAGGCACTCATGGAGCAGTATCAAATTAAGAATCGCAAATTGACTCCTTACCATGCCCAGGATAATGGGCAAGTGGAGTCCACGAACAAATTTTTAGAATCCATCCTCACAAAAACCATTCAACTGCATCATATGGATTGGTGGATAAGTTACCAGAAGCACTATGGGCTTACCGGATCACTTGGAGAAATGTGACTGGACACACACCTTATGAGTTAGTCTATGGAAAAAAAGTGCTCTTACCCATTGAGTTCCAAGTAAAAACATTTAGGACTGCCACTCAGTTGGGCATGAATCTAAATGAGGCTCAAGAGTAGAGGCTGATGCAATTGAATGAACTTGATGAAATCTGACAAGATGCCTACCATAGAACTGCGTTGGTGTAGAACCAAAGAGCCCGATGGCATGAAAAATTTATCAAGAAGAAATTCTTTCGCCCAGGTGACTGGGCCTTGTTATATGATAGTAAGTTTAAGCATTTTAAAGGTAAATTTTCTACCAGATGGTTAGGATTGTATGAAGTAAATGAAGTTTTTGATAACAGTTCAGTTCGTATTTGTACTATCGATGATGATAGGACTTCTTTTGTAGTAAATGGTCATCATCTTAAAGTTTATCACAAACCACTTTCACGCGATCAGTTTTTGTAGGAGGTATGAAAGGATCTAGGATTGGAGCTGATTCATGCAAATGACCAGCGCCTTGCTAGTTTAGTTGATTAATTTATTTTTATTTACCTATATATATATAAACCAGTGGGTTGTTACTTTTCATATCTACAGGTGGTTCTCCCCATAGCCCATGTAGAATAAAGGAGGAATTCACTAGGAACAAGTTTATTCCTTTATCCAGGCCTAGTGGATTACTGATGGAAAAGGAACTTGTGGAGTCTTCTTTGGAGGCCTTCAGACTCTCTAAACATGAAGCTCCTGAGCATTGACTGATCCAGGCTCACAAAATGATATGGACCAGTATTAGTCTAGGGATTCCTTGAGTATAGAATTGTTCTTTTCCGGGCTCAAGGAAATGTTTACGGAAAGGAAACCCCCTGGAGTCTACTATGGGAAACTCAGACTCTCTAAACATGAATGCCTCGAGCACAAACTACTTTAGGCTCACTAAAACAATAAAGTAGTGGTAGTTTAGGGATCCTTTGGGTATTGAATTATTCTTTTTTGGGCCCAAGGGAATAACTACGGAAAAGAAGCCCCTTGGAGCTCTCTTTCTGGACATTTCCAACTCCCTAAATAAGAAATGCCCCAGGAAGTTATCATTCCAGGCCTAGTTAAAAATCCATGGGATGATAAACAAGTTTCTTTCTGAAGGACAATACTCAGCATGATATATGGCATCGAGGACTATATTTTCTTATATGAATGTTTTGCAAATCAGTACTCATCTCTACCAGCAATTAAGGATGACTGTTTTACTGATTGAAATGCATAAAATTGATCCACAGGATCTGTACTTAACATAAAAGAAAAAGAAAAAAAACCAAAGCTCCTATTATTTCAACTTTATTTCCAGAATAGTGATCGCATAACACAGTTACGACTACAGCATGATTCTGTCAGCATCATTCAAATACTTTGGCGCTACATTGAAACCAGGAAATCAACACGAAATCACTAATATCTTAAGTGGTTCAGGTATGCACTTTTATTTGCTTGAATTTGATTAATGAATGGTTAAAATGCATGTTGTGAAAATGTGCCTCTAAACCTATCCTTCATTCTAAATTCCGCTCATAATCCTATGCTATATCCCCCTAACATGTCTATCCCCAATCCCACATCGACTACATTCTGGCACGCTCAGTGATACATCTCCCAGCAATCATGAGTATGTGTGTGCCGACTCTTGGCCATGATGTTCGCACTCTACACCAGATACGTATGGGACGATCATGATGATTATCAGTATCACGCTCCCAATTCATCATGATGATTAGGCAATCATTCATCCAAATTTTAATATGAGGGGTGTCCAAGACCACGGTTATAGAGTCAGTAAGCGACCAAGGGGCAGCAAAGAGTTGGTAGGAGAAAAATTACAGTTGAACGTAGGTGCCGAGCAGAATGGGAGCTGATCACCACGAACCCACCTTCAACCAGTTCATGTGCATCCCAGAGTATCAACAGTGTAGTGGTGTTTTGGAAGAGAAAGGATGGACGACCTTTCTACAAAAATTCCAAGGTTACAACGATCAGGTCGCCCTGGAATTTGCACGGAGTTTTGATGGGGAGCATGTCCAAGTGGGAAATTTGAGTTTTAGAGTCACAGAAGAGTCAGTAAGTGGAGCCATCAGACTACCAGCCAAGGGCGAACTGTTCTTTAAAGGAGGGAAGTTGTGCCATATTTTTAAAGCCCGCCTACAGGTCTCTCAATTGGGCAAAAGGAGTGTTACAAAGTTGCATCGAGGAACGATGGCACCCGCTACTCACAATGTTGCAACGTTTTATAACTTGCGAGGGGAGGTATGCAGTCATGTTCCTTTATCATATTCAGTTAATGACTCATTTTACAGAAGACAAACAATTAAACATCCCCCACTTCTTGAAATTGAGTTTGCATAAGATGGCTTGAGGGGTGCAGTCTTAGAGTAGGAAACCTGAGACTGTGTTGTATCACCATAGCCTCATCAAAATTTTGTTGATCGCTGAGCTCTGAAAGAGGAAGAGGTCATGGGAAGATTTCTTAGTTGGGGAGTTTTGTGGGCAGTAAACCTAAACAAAAGGACATCAATAAACAATGGGTTGATCACTGAAGCAGAGCGATGCTACCCCTATTTCTATATCCCAATCAACATCTACCTCTCCTACCCACTCCCCCACTCTTGTTCATGAAACCCCTCAGACAACTAATAAAATCTTGAAGGATGGAGAAGAAGTAATTTTTATGGAAACCCAGGTGGGCACAAAATGAAAAAGGAAAAGAGATAGGTTGGATTGATCTGATTCAAGCCCCATAACAAAGGATGAAGCATTAGAGCCCCTATCGGAGCCTTCCCAAATTCTCGAGAGCGCCACACCAAAGTCAAAATGTAGGCAACCCCTTTTTCCCATCAGTAAACCCCTGACTTCTCCGGCCGAGACCTCTGCTCAAGGCCGACGACGAACTCGGAGTATGGCTCAAGCCCAACGGTCCAAAGCTGAGGGCGCAAGCTCAGAGTGTGTCCACATTTCATCATCTCATGATTTTTTTGCATAACAGTTCAAAGTGTCCCTTGAGAGAGTCCCCATGGCCACATCCGAAGAAAATATCCCTGCGGATATTGCACGGGACATGGAAACCTTATCTCCCGTCCGGCCATCAATAAGAAGGAGTGCTACCAAGGCTAGTCAACACCTTTCTTCACCAAGAAGATGCAGCGAGAAATCACTTGAAGGTAGTGCATCACAGCAGTCAATGACACCTACCAGGGTTCCCACTTATGATGCAGAGGAAAATCTAAAGATCTGACTCATCAAGTTACAGAAGACAATTGCCAGACTTAGAGAGCAGGATAATAAGTATAAGGTTTTATTTCATTATGTCAGGGAGGTAAATCATCAGGTGAGGGACTCCAATCTGAGGTTGTATGCTCATAATGATGCCTTGAAGAGGAAGAACAGGTAGCTGCTATGTTGGAAAGCAGTGAGGTATAGGCCCATTAAAAATTTGAGTGCACAGGGGTTAGCCCTCCAGTTCCAGAAGAGTTCCCCACCAGTTAAACATGGGATAGAGGTGTTGATTAAGACTGTTAGTCTTTGACCACTGTCACTTTTGTTTAGCACAATTTTCCTTTTTGGCAGATGTAATAGATGCATGAGGACATGCATCCAAATAGGTGTGGGAGGATGTTGGTGCCCCATTTTGTCCCCACTTCCACTATTTTCCACCTCCATTTTTGTCCTTTTTGTACTCCTATACCTACTCTCCTATCACTTTTATTGCTCTAAAAACTGTCAAAATCCTACTATGAGGTAAAGCATTTCATTGTGTCATTTTGCTATTTATTGGTTAAGTTTAAGTGAATTTAAGTTATTACCAATGAGCTAACTAATCGATATGATCGAGTGTGAATATTGCAGCAGCTGAGCAGGATGAGATCAGGAGAGTGCTTGTCCATGAACCATGTTCCACCATTTCTGTACTCAACAACCATTTCAGGATCGGTACTCAACGATATAAAGGATGAATAGGCTGCATGCTTCTAGATGATCGAGCCACCTACAGCTGTGATCGAACAAGTTCAATCTCTGCCATGATAAAGATCTTCACTATCCTCACTGAACTTAGCTGGTACCAATATTGGGGTTAGTTGAGGATTTGTTATGCTAAATCGAACAGGTCATTCCAGCAATCTAATCTGGAAGATCGATTTAGCCAAGTTGTTAAATTTGCTATGTATGGTCCAGGTTGTTTTTAACTGAAGTCGATGCCTATAAAGGTTGATCTGTAATAACTAGGAAGTTAGTGAGCAAAAGAGAATATTGTCATTTGTATCTTTGAAGTGTTATCTCTAGACATATTATTTTTAATTGAAAGACTGTTATGATGGCTATGTATTAAGTTTAGATCGATTCATTGGATGGTTTGCTATGAGTTCATGAATTAGCTGTGCTAAAGATTTCCATTTTTTGTAAGTAAGTAAGCTTCCCAGGTGTGGTCGGGCCCACCACCATCTAGGATTAGCTCTGTATCATTTCTTAGGAACATAGTCATGTGATAGTTATAAATGCTTCTCATTTGTCTTCGGTTTGTATATAAATCATTTATATGTTGCATGGAGGCTTTTATTGAATTTGGAACAATTTTAGTGTCCTGACCATTACATGTGCTTTCAGATTTGAATGTGTGGTTCTTGTGTGCATCCCAGAGATTGGCGCTCCTACCTTTAAAATAGAGTCATACTCTGTTCCCCAAATCAATGAGTTATATTGTCATAACTGTGTTGTTGTAGTCATAAAAACTTATTTCAATTACATTGTGAATCGAATGCTTGTGGTGAGTTGGTCCCTCTGTTGAAAACACATAACGAACCATCGAATGCTGAAGTCGATATAATTCATTGAGTAGTAAGGATTGATATGGTGTGGGTTTTGTTGTGTGGATTAGGAAGTTGGATTGGTAATATGCATTGAGTGGATTTCAGTTAATTCCGAATAGAATCTCATTGCTTGTTTATTTCCATTATCAAGTCGGTTGGTTTTCTTCTAATATTATTTTCATGAATGTGTGTGCCATAGGAGTATTTCTTTCCAGATTGATTGATTATAATAGCTTAACCCATCATAGTTTGATCTAGTCTTGTTTCTCAATGGATTCTTGGCTTCTTGATAAAGTTTACATATTGATTTTGAAATTTAAGGAGTGATTCAACTTACAATTTGATTTGTTTTGTTTTGTTTTGAGTGCTTGAGTGCAGTACTGTAACTTAGAATTTGATATTGTTGATTGAAATCGTAGTTTCCAGCCTGAGATAATTTCCATCAACATTGCCTTAGTATAATGTGTGTCTGATTACATTTTGAAGTAAGATTGCAAACAGCTGTGTGATCAATTTCTTTCATTAAGAGGACAAAATGTTGGTTTGCTAAGAGCCTAAGTAGGTTTTCTTGAGTTTAGTTTGAGATTTATGCAACTATAGGATAGCTTCTTGAGTACAGTTATATGTGTTCTATAGCAATTCATAGTGGAATTAATGTGAAGCCTTTCTCATTCTAGGGTTTGAATCAAAGAACAATTATTAAATGCAATATTGATTTCTTAGTTTAAAATTAAATTTCCATTGCAAGTAGATTAGATCTTTTAATTCTTTCAAGTGTGAATTGTAAAAGCCAGAAATTAGGGTTTGGATTCTGAATGTTGAGTTGATGTGTGAATTTGGTTTGATTAGGAATTCGCTTTCATAATCTGTAAAAGTGGAATTTGTGGTAAAGAATTAAGACTTCATTTGAGTCCAGATTTCAGTTCAAGAACATAATAGGTTAAGTGTTATGAAACCAGCTCACAAAAAGATAGAAAAGATAGATCAACATCTTAGAAATAAGCCTCTTCGAGGGGGCAACCTCCTTTACATTACACAAACGAACGATTCTTGGATGATACAAATGATAAAACCTCCTTTCTATATATAGGAGTCTAAGGTGTCATAATATAATCAAAGTCGACATAACAATAATAATGTAAGGGAACAACAATAACAATAGTGGGCTTCTATGGGGCACCATAATAACAATATGGGGACTACATGGTGTTGGCATTATGACACAGGTTTGGCTTGATGGCATAAGTGTTGTCCTTGATGGCAACTCGCTCAAATAGCAGATCACAATTTCAGGCTCTCAAAATAGTAGAAAATGAGATACCCGCAGGTTCCTATTTACGAAGCCGCGGATGTACGCAGGTGTGTCGAACAAAATATGCGGACATATCCATAGGTGTACCGAACAAAAAGTGCGGTCGTAAAGTACACGCACTTTCATGCAGAGAAAAATGCTCGCACGTGGAAAATCTTATGGTTGGTCCATGGTATTTAGTCTGACATTTTTGAACCTATGGTTTTGGTCCGTGGTTTTGCTTCTAAAGTATTGAACCCAGGTTTTGGGTCCCTAGTATTGGATTTCTATGGTTTTGGACCATGGTTTGAGCAAGGCCTAGTCTATAAAAAGGAAAGGAGATCATTTGGTTGAGCACTCATATGTTGAATATCTTAAGAAGAGCAAGATCTGAAATATTGGTGATCGGTTGGTGAGTTATAGTTGGACCTGAATCAAGGAGAAACCTGAGCATTAGAAGACAGATCTATTGAGGGGTCGAGATCTCTGTGGCGCATGATCAGATTTGTAAATCTGATAGTCTGGGGTATACTTGAAGTCTGATAAATTATCTATACCCGCAGGACCACAGGTGCGACACAGCGCAGGTGCAGAGACCCGCATACCAGAAACGGTGCAGGTGCGGAGAACCGCAGGCCAGACAGGACGCAGGTGCAGAGAACCGTAGGCCAGACAGGGTGCAGGTGCGGAGATCCGCAGTCTTGGCACGGCGCAGGTGCGAAGATCTGCAGGTTTCACACAACGAGAGTGCGGATATCCGCAGGTTTCTATTGGTGAAGTTGCAGACTTTTCTTGAAATATGTTTTAGCTGTTTTTGTCTATTACTGTTGTGTTCAGGGTTCTGAATTGGTGTCTAGTTGTTGTGTGATGAGAAGTTATTGATTCAGTATTTATACAAGGAAGTTGGTTGATTGCAGATCTATTTGATGTTTGATTGATATTCATGGATCCAGTCTGAAAATTTATGAAACATGGTCCCTGGAAGAAAAGAGAAGGTTGTAGCCTTCTGCAGGTTGAAGCCTGCATGTTGGTATAAGACTGCACCAAGTACGGAATCATTGTAAAATGAAGTTTCTAATTGAAAGAAGATAGAGACATATTGTAGCAGGTGGTTTTCACCCACATTCGGTTTCCACCTTATATCTTGTGTTCTTTGGTGTGACTATCTATTTTTCTTGTTCCTGTTTACTATTATATGGTTCTGACTCACAGATTAATGATCAACATCTGAAGAATATATTAAATTATAAGTCTGGAAGGTATACGCAAGTTTCATTAGTCAGATCTGCAAATATTTGTATAAATTGAAAAGAATTTGATAATACTGATTCACCCCCCCCTCTCAGTATTATTTCCAACAATTGGTATCAGAGCAGGTCCTTCAGGAAAAGCTTGATCACTTGAAGGAAGATCTATCATCATGAGCAACTATGAAAAGGAAGCATCTATCAGGCCACCGATTTTTGATGGAAGCAACTTCGTCTATTGGAAGGTAAGAATCACTGCCTATCTTCAATCTCTTGGTACAGAAGTTTGGGATATTGTGGAAACATGATACACATTTCCTTCAACAACTCCTACAAATGCAACTGGTAAGAAGTAGTATGAAACAAATGCAAAAGCTATCAATACTCTATTAGGAAGTCTATCTCAATCAAAATTCGTCAAGGTTATGCAGCTCAAAAGCACAAAAGAAATATGGGACAAGATTGTTCTGAGCTATGAAGGAGATGAACAGGTAAAACAAGCAAAATTACAAACCCTTAGAATTCAATATGAAAGTCTTAGAATGCATAATGATGAAAGTGCAACTAGCTATTTCCTACGTATAGATGAGATCGTAAATTGTATGAAAAACTTGGGTGAAGAAATTAAAGAAGTTGTTTTGGTTGAAAAGGTTCTAAGATCTTTGTCTCCTAAGTTTGATTCAAAAGTTTCTGCCATAGAAGAAAAACAGAATCTACAGAGTCTTACCATGTCACAGCTGCACAAAATTCTAACTACTTACGAAATGAGAAAAGGAGGACCATCAGACAGGAGAGAAGCTGCATTCAAGGCTTCAGGAAAAGGAGATTACTATGAGTCAGGACATATGACAGAAGATGAGGAAGAATCAAATTTTGTCAAGAACCTTCAACGAGGATTTGGAAGATTCAGAGGTAAGCTGCCTTTCAAATGCTTTGCTTGTGGAAGAGTCGGTCATTATGCTGCAAAATGTCCTCATAAAGATAAACTGGACAAAGGTAAGGAACCTGTTAGATGGAACAGAAAACAGAATGTAAATAAGAAGAGTTATTACACGCATGAAGACAGTGATGGATTGTCAAATAGTGATGAAGATGAACAAGGTAATGATGATAGACTTTTGATGGCTTTTGAAGATGATGATTTCTTGGATGCTATAAATGAAGAAGGTCTTTATGAAGAAATTTCTAAACTTAAAGTTTGTTTAGAAGAAAAGAGTATGATTATAGATACTCTAACATTCCAACTTGCTGAAAAAGATGAACACAATGAAAAGTTAGAATGTGAAATTGTGGGACTTAGAAAAGAAATTGAGAAAACAAAAGCCCTTAATCTCAGATTTGCTAAAGGATCTGAAACTCTAGATGAGATTATCAAAGTGCAGCGTTCTCCTCTAATCAAGACAGGTCTCAGGTATTCTGAAGAAGCATCTCAAGCTCAGAAGCAAGCGCAGAAGCCATCCACCTCCAAAAGTTATCTTGATGTAGCAAGGAGAAGTGAACAAGTTGACAATCGATAGCAAAAGCATAATGCAGATCATCAGGTAAATCAGGGACAATTTTCTTCAAGAATGATCAAAGATTATCAAGTAAATCGGGGGCAATCTACTTCAAGAATGAACAGAAGCTTCAACCAACCACAGGTAACTCATTCTCAATTTGGCTCAAGAATGGATGGAAACTACAATCATATGGTTGGTAGATTTGATAAACGCATGGATTTCTTCAATGGCCAATGTTTCTCTTGTCATAAATTTGGTCATAAAGCTGCTCATTGTGTTGCCTACAAGACCATCATGACTAGGGAAGCTCAAAAACAAAGGAGTATGACAGGAATCATGAAAAGAACCTAGAATAACTTCTCAGCTCTTGAAAATGAAATAGAATGTTCTATCTTTAAAAACTTCGATCATGAAGATTCTGAATGCAAAAGCAGGTTTCGGAAAACAACTCAGAAGGAGCAAGTTTCATTGAGTTCCAAAACATGGAAAAAGAAATAAACGCAACCAGAAAGATGTGGGATATCCTTATATGCGGAAGGACAGGAAAATCACTGGTACATTGGCAGTGGATGCTCAAAACATATGACAGGTAATAAAGAAAAACTTCAGTCATATAGTGCCTTAGAAAAGGAAAAGAAGGTCTCATTTGGAAATGACACCCCTGCATTCATAAAAGGTAAAGGTTCTGTTCGTTTGAAAGAAAAGGTCAAGGCTGGAAATGTTATGTATGTTGATCGCTTAAAGCATAATCTATTGAGTGTCAGTCATATGTGTGATCAAGGAACTGAGGTAATATTTCGATCAAATGGTTGTACTGTTCATGAGCTTGATACAGGAAAGACAGTGATCAGAGACATAAGAACTCCTAATAACTTATATGTACTCAAGGGAGAACAACAACAATGCTATTTAAGCAAGAATGATGAACACTGGCTATGGCACAAAAGACTGGGGCATCTTAGCTTCTCTCAGATAAGGAAAGCATGCAAATATCAAGCAGTTCGTGATCTTCCTGACATCAGAATTCCAGACAATACAATATGCAAATCATGTCAATTTGGTAAGAAAACCAGAACTAATTTCCCTGAGAAGGAAGGATCAGCCAGCAGGCCACTTGAACTTGTCCACACCGATATATGTGGTCCAACTAGGAAGAGGTCACCTCGAGGAGAAGAGTACTTCATATTGTTCATTAACGACTTTTCAAGGATGTGTTGGATAGGACTCATGAAGTATAAAGATGAAGCTTTTGAAAAGTTCAAGTCATTCAAAGCTTTGGTTGAGAACCAATCAGATCATAGAATCAAATGCCTCAGATCTGATCGAGGAGGGGAATTTACCTCAGATGAATTTTTCGATTTTTGTGAAGAACATGGAATAAGGGAATTTTCTGCTGCAAGGATTCCTCAGCAGAATGGAGTTGTGGAAAGGATGAACAGAATAGTTCAACAAATGGCTCGTGCTATGCTTGATGAGTCTGGAACTCCTGCAACCTTCTGGGGTGAAGCCGCATTTGCCGTTGTTACTATTCTCAACAAGACAAACGTCCGGGTAAACAACACTCAGACTCCTCATGAACTTTGGTACGGTAAGACTCCCACGGTAAAATACTTCAAAGTTTTTGGAAGAAAATGTTACATTAAAAGGACTGATGAAAATCTTGGCAAGTTTGAACCTAGAGCAGATGAAGGCATCTTACTTGGCTACTCTCCCCACAACAAAGCTTACAAATGTTATAATAAAAGACTTGGTAAAATTGTTGAAAGCATTGATGTGGTGGTTGATGAAGAAGGAAACACTCCTAGGCAGGTAAAATCTGAAGATTTCGAAGATGGAAAAGACTATCTGTCAACATCAAATCAGATTCATGATGAAGAAGAAGCCCATGAGGCACCAAAAGAACAGATAAGGATAGAAGAAAAGACTCCATCCAGATACGTTTAGAAGAATCATCCAGAATCTCAAATTTTGGGGCAGAAAGAGGCAGGTGTACAAACAAGAAGAACCATTTCAGAAGCTTCAAGCTATCTAGCATTTCTCTCCTCCACTGAACCGCAGAATGTAAGAGAGGCTTGCAAAGATGAATGCTGGGTCAAGGCCATGTAGGAAGAACTCGAGCAGATTGAAAAGAATAACACTTGGGAATTGGTTCCTAGACCAAAAGATAAGAATGTCATAGGAACAAAATGGATTTTCAAAAATAAACTGAATGAAAATGGGGATGTGGTTAGAAACAAAGCAAGACTTGTTTGTAAAGGATATGCGCAACAAGAAGGCATATACTTTGAAGAAACATTTGCACCAGTTGCCAGACTTGAGGCTATAAGAATGTTCCTTGATCTCTCTAGATTTCAGAAGTTCAAAGTATTTCAGATGCACATGAAATCTGCCTTTCTGAATGGAGACTTGAATGAAGAAGTATATATTGAACAACCAGATGGGTTTATTCTTGGAAATGATCCAAAACTTGTATGCAAAATAAAAAAGGCTCTCTATGGTCTTAAACAAGCTCCAAGGGCGTGGTATTATCGGTTGGATAAGTACCTCCATCAACAAGGTTTTATAAAAAGGATCAACTGATAGCAATCTATATATAAAAATTGACAATGATAAGTTGCTAATACTTGTTGTGTATGTTGATGATATCATCTTTGGTAGCAATGAAGAAGACATGAGTCAAAATTTTGCCTTGGTGATGCAGAAAGAGTTTGAAATGTCCATGCTTGGTGAGCTCACATATTTTCTTGGGTTACAAATCCAACAAAACAAAGATGGAATTTTTCTATCACAAACCAAGTATCTCAAGCAGATCTTGAAAAAATATGGGATGGAGGATTCGAAACCAGTATGCACTCCTATGGTTACAGGATGCAGCCTCAGTGCAAATGATGAATCGGTAGCAGTACATCAACCAACCTATAGATCCATGATTGGTAGTCTGCTCTATCTAACAGGTACCCGACCAGACATTATGCATGAAGTGGGAATAGTTGGAAGGTTTCAGGCAAATCCAAAGGAAACTCATCTTCAGGCAGTTAAGAGAATTTTCAAGTATCTTCAAGGAACTCAAAACTATGGCTTATGGTATTCTAGAGGTACAGATCTCACACTTCATGCATACACAGATGCGGATTGGGCAGGAAGCGTGGATGACAAGAAAAGCACTAGTGGTGGTGCATTCTTCATGGGTCCTAGATTAGTATCTTGATTCAGCAAGAAACAAAGCTCTATTGCATTATCTACAGCTGAAGCAGAATATGTAGTTGTTGCATCTTGCTGCACACAACTCCTTTGGATGATGCAAACATTGCAAGATCTTCAAATCACCTTGTTTGGTCAATTTAGTGTGTTCTAAATTGCTAATTAAAATGTCAATCCGGGATTCGTAAACTGACGAAGTGAAGTGTACTATATGTACAAGATAACCATTTTCTTAGTCTTTTGTCGTTTTTGAGTTTTTTTTAGTTTGTTTTTGGATTTATCTTTTATGGATTCCCTAGTGTGTGATGGCGAAATTGAAAGTTAAGTATGGATGGTAATGGTGATTTCTACAGTGATTTTCCAAACTTAAAAGTGTTTAAAAAGAAAGCTCTAAACTAACTGTAATGAAATCAATTCTCAAGAGGAAGTAAATGTATCAAACAGTGAACTAATGACAATGGCCCAGTATCCTTACTGCTGCATGAAAAAGAAAATAAAAACTAAACTTAAAGCAACTCAAAGACTGAAAGCAAAGCAACTAAATCACACTACGTCAACCCCTGTTCTGATCCTTTACCCTTCAACTCAATCTACCTATGGGAAGTAATCATGAACAAGCTGAGTAATATGATATCTAAATTGCAGGAAATTAAATTGCATAAAAGGAAACTAATCACACTACTTCAACCCCTATTCTGATCTTTACTCTTCAACTCAATCTGCCTATAGGAAGTAATCATGAACAAGCTGAGAAATATGATATTTAAATTGCAAGAAAGCAAACTAAATCATACTACAATAAGTAATATTCTAATTCCTTACTAATAGAGTCACTTGACTATAGAAAGGAAATCATAAACAGATGAGTAATATGATGTCTAAGTAGCAGAAAAATAAATAAGCAAAACACAATTTGAAAAATGACAGTGCTGGAATTAAACTTCAGGAAATGAAAATCAGCAGGAAGGACAAGATGACCTCATGTCAGTAGTTATCAAAAAAAATATGTAAATCTGCCCGGGCTACCTACAACAAAACCTGTAAAAGAAGCATTGATCAGCTAACAGTTAGAAAACAAACATAAAGGAAATATAGACAGCAAATGAACATCAGAACAGCACAATATATATACAAGCAATGATTTAAAAAAACAGTAAAGGAAAGCAAGTAAGAAACTATACAAAGCTCTGGTGTACAGGGGCCCTCTGCAACCTCGGCCAGTCAATCACTTAGTCACAAATCAGATTCAAAAAAACTGTCTTCTCATGTATTTAAAGCAAATTGAAATGCAGTACAGTGGGCGACAACAGTCGAGATTACAATACAAAAAGCTAATCTATTCAGCGTATATCAACGCGTTATTTATAAGAAAAAGGTGCTGCAACTAATTCCTAGATTTATGCTGCCAAG
Source organism: Pinus tabuliformis (assembly GCA_031772625.1). Classification (NCBI taxonomy): domain Eukaryota; kingdom Viridiplantae; phylum Streptophyta; class Pinopsida; order Pinales; family Pinaceae; genus Pinus; species Pinus tabuliformis. Next base: position 534,752,395 of record CM062813.1, on the reverse strand, counting down.
AGACACGTAAATATCCTTGAGCCGAGATCTAGCGTGATGGTCATGAATTCATGGAGTGGTGGCTGCTTGATTCAGTTCACAGGCTGCTCTCCAGGTGTGCTAGTACCTCTGAAAACTAAGAATTGTGCCACACAAACCTTCACGTGGGCAAAACAGAGCTGTGCCACCGTAAAATTCCTCATTTGGCCTTTCCTTTGACTATCGTTGACCACGACTGTTTATGAGTGATTTGGCTGATCTAAGAGGACACACTCCATGTACACGTCACTTGCAGCTTACCCATGTGGCTGGTTTCTCCATTGGACACATGTAGCATAGCCTTTAACAAAATGGCTGCGGAAACTTAGGCTGGCTGTGGAAAGTGACAAGTTTCCACAGCTGCTTGAACAAAAATCTAAATCAAACAACAGTCATAAACATAGTTAGGAAACCATTTCATAAGCTCTTTTTAGACTATTATGCAACGATTTGACAGCTTGGTGGATGAAGTAAATGGAAAAATAAGGCTGAAAGGGTATATAGGGAAGTGCAGGTTTGGGACTCAACACACCTGCACTCCACCTATCTCTATTTTCTGTGACAATACAAGTGAAATCAGTATTTCAAAGAATCCTGTCATGCATTCAAAGACTAAGCACATACCGATCAAGTATCATTTTCTTCGAGAACAAGTGCTTGAACAAAAGGTCAAATTGGAGTATGTTCCCTCTAAGGAACAATTTGCTGATATTCTCACCAAACCACTACCCAGGGAGACCTTTGAATACCTCAGACAAAAGCTAGGGGTAGTTGATGCATCATCTTGTTGTTGAATCTTGTCTGTTTAAGAGATTGTTGGTTGTACGCGAGTTTCATATGGGGTATACGCGTACATATGCTGGTTTATGTGGGTACAGTCGACTTGAAGAAGAGCAAGGATGAAGAGTCCGATATGGGTTTGTCAGAGACAATCTAGCACAGGTTCAGGGGGATCATATATTCTTCTAATAATGCATTGTTGGAATTATCATAAAAGATCTTGGTTTAATTTTTGGTTGTCTTGATTTCAGGAGGAGCAAGTGCAGAAGTAGAACATGGCTACTGATCTGAATAGTGCTTGACAGATGCTGTTGATATTTTGTCTCTATCTTTCTTTTGTCAAGGTCATGTAACAACCTATCTTGGTTGCCCCACTATGCCTAGGATGGATAATGCCATATGCCTATTATATCATGTATCCCCACTTGGTTGGGAGTCGTATGTATGAGTCTTTGGTGATAGGAAGGTCAGTTATGATGTATAAAGTCATATTTCTTTTGTAGATCATCTTCTTGCAGACCTTGCCTATATGTCAGGGGGAGCTTGGACAACATAGCAGAGCAGAGATTTACGCATGTACTCAAAGGGAGCATAACCCTTTGCCCTTGATGTCAAAGGGGAGAAAATACTTTGAGTGACTTTGGGTTGCCATCAAGTCCAAAGGGGGAGATTGTTGGCATTATGACACAGGTTTGGCTCGATGGCATAAGTGTTGTCCTTGATGGCAACTCGCTCAAATAGCAGATCACAAGTTCAGGCTCTCAAAATAGTAGAAAATGAGATACCCGCAGGTTCCTATTTACGAAGCCGCGGATGTACGCAGGTGCGTCGAACAAAAGATGCGGACATATCCGCAGGTGTACCAAACAAAAAGTGCGGTCGTAAAGTACACGCACTTTCATGCAGAGAAAAACGTGCACATGGGAAATCTTATGGTTGGTCCATGGTATTTAGTCCGACATTTTTGATCCTATGGTTTTGGTCCGTGGTTTTGCTTCTAAAGTATTGAACCCAGGTTTTGGGTCCCTAGTATTGGATTTCTATGGTTTTGGACCATGGTTTGAGCAAGGCCTAGTCTATAAAAAGGAAAGGAGATCATTTGGCTGAGCACTCATATGTTGAATATCTTAAGAAGAGTAAGATCTGAAATACTGGTGATCAGTTGGTGAGTTATAGTTGGACCTGAATCAAGGAGAAACCTGAGCATTAGAAGACAGATCTACTGAGGGGTCGAGATCTTTGTGGCGCATGATTAGATCTGTAAATCTGATAGTCTAGGGTATACTTGAAGTCTGATAAATTATCTATACCCGTGGGACCACAGGTGCGGAGACCCGCATACCAGAAACGGTGCAGGTGTGGAGAACCGCAGGCCAGACAGGACGTAGGTGCAGAGAACTGCAGGCCAGACAGGGTGCAGGTGCGGAGATCCGCAGTCTTGGCACGGTGCAGGTGCGAAGATCTGCAGGTTTCACACAGCGAGAGTGCAGATATCCACAGGTTTCTATTGGTGAAGTTGCGGACTTTTCTTGAAATATGTTTTAGCTGTTTTTGTCTATTACTGCTGTGTTCAGGGTTCTGAATTGGTGTCTGGTTGTTGTGTGTTGAGAAGTTATTGATTCAGTATTTGTACAAGGAAGTTGGTTGATTGCAGATCTATTTGATGTTTGATTGATATTCATGGATCCAGTCTGAAAATTTATGAAACGTGGTCCCTGGAAGAAAAGAGAAGGTTGTAGCCTTCTGCAGGTTGAAGCCTGCGTGCTGGTATAAGACTGCACCAGTACAAAATCATTATAAAAAGCAGGTGGTTTTCACCCACATTGGGTTTCCACCTTATATCTTGTGTTCTTTGGTGTGACTATCTATTTTTCTTGTTCCTGTTTACTATTATATGGTTCTGACTCACAGATTAATGATCAACATCTGAAGAATATATTAAATTATAAGTCTGGAAGGTATATGTTGTTATATACCTAGGGGGGATAATATGGGGTACCAAGGGAGGTACCCAAGGTAATAATGTAATAATGGGATGGGCCATAGTAATAAATAAGGTGGTTAACCCATATCATGTAAGGGACCACAAGTAGTTAGTAATAATGTAATGGGCCCATGGTATTAGTTTGATGGTATGAGGGAACCATGGTAATGACCCATGGTATTGTATGTATGAGGCCTATATAGAGGCTAGAGACTCCACATCAAGGAATAGTGAAGGAATATTGTATGAACATGCATATGGCTTCTGGAGTGTTCTCCTTCCTTAAGGAGTGAATGTATGGTGTTGCCCTACCTTAAGGGTTTGATCAATAAAGAATCATTTCATGTTATTTCTAGGTTTATTTGCATTGTCTTACATTTTCATATCAGATCTATAATATTTCTGGGTTAGATCTACAACAAGTGGTATCAGAGCACTTTCTTGGGCAAACCGTGGAGAATTTTTTTTTTAATTTTTTGCAGGATTTCGGGGGCGGCGAGTTTGCAGATCAGATCCGTAATTTTTTGGTGCAAGATCTATAAAATATAATTATAGATCTGGATTCTATGTGAAAAAATACCCAATTTCAAAAAAAAATCGGTCGAATCGGAGTCCGGATGAAGGAGATATCGTTGATTTAAAAATCAGTGGGTTGCAGACAATTTTTCAGGGCAGCGAGTTTGCGGCACAGATCTGGACGTCTTGGTGAAATATCTACAAAATTTAATTGTAGATCTGGATTCTGTGTAAAAAAACACTCAATTTAAAAAAAAAAAATCAATTGAATCGGAGTCCGGATGAAGGAGATATCACTAATTTAAAATCAGTGGGGTTGCAGACAATTTTTTCGGGGCAGCAAATTTGCGGCACAGATCTGGATGTCTTGGTGCAAGATCTGCAAAATCTAATTGTAGATTTGGATTCTGTGTGAAAAAACACTCAATTTCAAAAAAAAAAAAATCAGTCGAATCGGAGTCCGGATGAGGGAGATATCGCTGATTTAAAATCAGCTATTTTTGAAGAAATTTTGGTGACGGCGGGCGAGTTGCAGCGCAGATCTGAAATTTCATTGGCTGGATCAAAATTTCTATCACATGGGAAGATGCAGAATGGTTGTTCCATTTCTGAAAACAGGTCATAATAGGGATTCTGAGCAATATTGACGAAACTGTGACAATTTCAAATTTTCGCCAAGTAAGTGAATTTTTCTCAAACCCTCTTCATGGAGATGCTATATTTTACAGGGAAAGATAATGGTCCTACTATTGAAGAATTCATACAGAGATACAAGTACATACATGGGACATATTGGAAGATTCCAATGAAGCTTAATATGAGAGATGAGGCTGAAAAATGGTGGTTATCACTTGACCACAAGCAGTTGACCAAACTTTCAGATGCAGAATTTGAAAAACTCTTTTTGGACAAATGGTCTCGGGCTAGAAAAAAGGAGAATGAGACACATAAGGGGTTATTTGCTACAGGTGTCTCCTTATTGCAGGTTCATGGATTGATTCAGAAAGAGAAGATCATTGTTTCTATAAATCCTAGTTGCAAGCATAATTTCATCAATGTTAATTTGGCAAAAAAATTGCAAGTTCCAGCAAAACAAATTGAAAATACACAGGTTGATGATGAGGTTGTTCAAATTTATAAGGATTTGAAGCTTTCTATGGATAAGTATGTGTTGCATGGTGATTTTTATACTTCAGAGATGGATGATAGGGATGTTGTTTTGGGATACCCTTGGATGGAATCAGTGGGTACTATCAATATTAATGTACAGAAGAAATTCCTGAAGCTCTGGTATAAAAAGAAGAAAATTACATTACAGGATATTTCCATTAATAAATAGGTAGAGTCCAAGGAGGCTGAAGGAGAAGATGTTCCAGGGTCTGACATATTAGATGATGAGCCAGTGATGATAGACAATCAAACACAAATAGAGGTTGAAGCAGAAAAGGTTACAGGTGCTGATACATCAGAGGAGGGCTCAGTGGTTGAAGTCATATTGGAAAAGAAGACTCCACAATAGGCACCACAGCAGGGTGAATTAAAGAAAAAGCAATCATGGGTTAAAACTTCAACATATCATCACCCACATCACCCTGCAAGACAACCAGCAAGACGGCAACCAATTAGCCACATGGACAACAACCCCTGTATGACAGATAGAGAGGAGCAAAGATCCACCTACTACACATCCACACAGAAGAGCTACCACAGTCAACTTCCATCTCAAGCGAGCGAGGCACCAACGAGATCGAAGGTTCACCTTTCTCTTGGATGGCTAGATGCACGTGCATGGTACCAGTGGACTACTCTTTTGAATAGATCTTATAATTTGTGTTCTTCCCATGTTTCGGGGACGAAACATGCTTAGGGGGGTGGAATGTTATATACCTAGGGGGGATAATATGGGGTACCAAGGGAGGTACCCAAGGTAATAATGTAATAATGGGATGGGCCATAGTAATAAATAAGGTGGTTAACCCATATCATGTAAGGGACCACAAGTAGTTAGTAATAATGTAATGGGCCCATGGTATTAGTTTGATGGTATGAGGGAACCATGGTAATGACCCATGGTATTGTATGTATGAGGCCTATATAGAGGCTAGAGACTCCACGTCAAGGAATAGTGAAGGAATATTGTATGAACAGGCATATGGCTTCTGGAGTGTTCTCCTTCCTTAAGGAGTGAATGTATGGTGTTTCCCTAACTTAAGGGTTTGATCAATAAAGAATCATTTCATGCTATTTCTGGGTTTATTTGCATTGTCTTACATTTTCATATTAGATCTATAATATTTCTGGGTTAGATCTACAACATATGCAAGTTTCATTAGTCAGATTTGCAAATATTTGTATAAATTGAAAAGAATTTGATAATATTGATTCATCCCCCCTCTCAGTATTATTTCCAACACATGGGCACAACAATATAATAAGGGGGTTGCACTAATAACAATAAGGGGTTACACTAGTACTATAGGGACCTAACATGCCCCTCTCCTTCAAAAAGTGTTGTCCTCAACACTTGAGTAGTTCTGGATTCTTCTGTATAAAGTTATCATCCATCCATGTGGAATCTTCAGTGGGTAAGTTCTTCCACTTTATTAGATACTTTGAAATTGATCGATTTCATAGCTTTTGATTTCTTGGTTTTGTGATTGCTTCAAGTCCCAATATGATTTTTCCTTCCTTGTCAAGTTCTGGAAATATTGTTTGAACTGAGATCTTCTGCAACTTTTGAATGAGTTCCCACCCTGCTTTGTCATTCTTCCATTCATCCCTTGCTTCATTTATCAAATTTGGTTGGATAATTATACCAACCTCTAGCATTTCTACAACCATACATTCAATTTCACTCCTTTGGGCATATGGATATCTATAAGGCCTGATTTTTGGAGGAACGCTTCCTAGAATCAAATGAATAGCGTGATCATGATCACAAATAGGTGGGAGGCATTTGGAAGTCTTAAATACCTTGGAATGATTGTCCAAGACTTTTTGGAGATCTGGAGAAATAGATGATTTCAATGTGGGAACCTCTAGCGAACATAATTGTGAAATTACGCCTCTTTGTTCTTTCTTTAGAAGCTTTGTCATTCCATTAGAGCTGATTATCTTTCCTAGTTTCCCTGTGATACCCCTTAATTCAAATTCCTTTCCTTCCAAAGAAAATTTCATGAAAATTAAAAGCTATTGTACCCAAGGATTGTAGCCATTGGACTCCTAGTAAAACATCAACACCACCCATTGGAATGGAAAGCATTGGGCTATTCAATACATATTCTCCCATGGATAGCTTGATATTATGGCACTTTCCAGAGCAATTTATGGTTCCTCCACTTGCAACCATCACTTGACACTCTGGTGCTGGATATAGGAAGCAATTCAATTCCTTGGCTATCTTACAATGAATAAAATTATGGGTACTGCCCGAATCAATCAACATTATTACCTTTTCCTTCTTGATATGTCCTTCTATATTAATACTTCGAGGAGTGGTAATTTTATCCAATGCATTACAAGATATGGTCGGATTCATTTCTTCTTTCTCTAGGGTTTGTTCTTGGTGTATATCCTCTTCTTTTGACGTTTCTTGTTCCTTTTCTTCCTCCTCTTCACAATCTATGTAAATTAATTTCTTCTCAACACACTTATGACCTTTAGTGTATTTTCTATCACAACTGTAACAAATCCCTTTTTCTCTTTTTTCTTCCAATTGTTGTGGTGTCAACCTTGTAGGTTGTGGAAGGCTAGGGGAAACAACACTTCCATAGTTGTGAGTGGTAGGCTTCCTTGTTGCCATAATTTTGCTTTCCATTTTTCTTGCCAACCTGAATGCCTTCTCCAATGAATCAGGTTCCCAAAGGCGAACCTCATGTTGGATGTTATCCTTTAGAGTCTCTATGAAAACATAAATCCTATGCTCCTCTGGAATATATTTTACCCTTATGTTCAATTTTTGGAAGTCATCAATGTGTTCCATCATTGAACCCTTTTGTTTGAGATTTATCAATTGGCTAAAAAAGGTGTTGCTTTTTGTATCCTCATAATGTGCTATCATTTTTTCCGTAAAAATTGCCTAATTGAAATTTTGTTTATGAGAGCAAAGCCATCAATACCATACAAATTGATTTGGTTCCAAATATAAAGTTGCAATATGTACTTTTTGTGTGTTTTTCACATTATGGAGATCGAAAAATTGCTCCATTTGTAGTATCCATGTTCTAGGATCCTTGCCATCAAACTTCCTCATATTGATCTTTGGAACATGGTGGGTCTTCAATCCAACATTAGATTCTACAAAATCATGATTAACATTTATTTTGTTCTGACCATGAGTTTCCTTTACTACCTTTTCTCCATTTGTAAACTTTTCTTGTAGCAACTTTGTCAAATTTGTCTTCAAATCATCCATTTTACCTTCCATCTTAGCTTCCAAACCATCCATCTTAGCTTCCATGGCATTCATCTTAGCTTCCATGCCTTTCTTTAAACCCTCCATTTTATCTTCCATGCCTTTCTTTAAACCATCCATCTTAGCTTCTGTTACTTTTTGTGAGAGTTAATTTTGTTGCACTTCGTCTCATAATTTTGATATATCATGTTGCATTTCTTCCTCTTTTTTCATTTTGTAAGAGCTCGATATTAAATCTGTTGTATCTCTATAATTGCAGCTCTCAAATATCTGAAATTTCTTCCTACAGTAGTCCTCTGATTCCTCTTTCCAATTCCACCAGTCTGATCAAAATTGGATTATCCAAGAAAGCGTTATTCCCAATCTCCTAAGATGAATTGATTATATAATGCCTCAGTAGAGTGAACTTGTGTGACATGCCATGTGTCACTGTTTCAACCTTTGGATCTAAAAAATATACACAGAAAACTAAAGTCTGTCCTCTTTCTGTAACTTCTTATGAACTTTCCATCTGATGCTCAGAGAGAAAGTTATGATGATTTTCCCAAGCTCACCTGTTTAGAATGTAATTCGGGAGTATGCAAAAACCCTAACTTCCTCAGATTATATCTCTGCAAATATAGCCAAAAAAGATATGACATTTGGACCTGAGCTTCACCAAGATTTCAGCTCAAATGGGTTTTAATTTCAGAGTTTGAACCTTTGTAGAAAAAAACTTATAGTGAAAATTCCACGATGACTTGTTTGAGATGAAATTCTGAAGCTTGCAAAAACCCTAACTTCTTGAGATCATATCTCCAAAAATATAGTGAGACAAGATCTAAAATTCAGACCCAAGGTTCAGATTGATTTCTTCTCAAATGTTTTTTTTTTAGCTTCTGAAACTTCATAGTGAAAAATTTATAGCGAAAATTCCACGATGACCTGTTTGGAGTAGCGAAACCCTAGAATCCAAAGCTATGGTACCAAATGTTATGAAACCAGCTCACAAAAAGATACAAAAGATAGATCAACATCTTAGAAATAAGCCTCTTTGAGGGGGTAACCTCCTTTACATTACACAAATGAACAATTCTTGGATGATACAAATGACAAGACGTCCTTTTTATATATAGGAGTCTAAGGGGTCATAATATAATCAAACATAACAATAATAATGTAAGAGCACAACAATAACAATAGTGGGCTTCTATGGGGCACCATAATAACAATATGGGGACTACATGGGCACAAAAATATAATAAGGGGGTTGCACTAATAACAATAAGGGCTTACACTAGTACTATAGGGACCTAACATTAAGTTTATAAAGATTTCAAAGTCTTTAAATTAAATTTGATTATTGATTCTCCCTGTATTAGCAAGATGGATTGATTTCCTTTTGAGTTATGTGTTTACAAGCATTGTTGTGTTCCATTACTTAGTTGATCATTATAAAGGAAACATTAAAGCTCTGACCAAGAATTGAATATAGAAAGCACAATACAACTCGTGTTTACGAGCCCAGATTGACATGTAGATGTAGGAGAATTAATACACCTATTAAATATCTCAACACAACTCTCTCCTCTTCTTGTTTCTTCTTGATTTTTAAAGTGTCTAGTTGGTCACAAATGGTATTTAAAATGTTTGTTTTAAAGTTTTCCAACAGATTTCCCAGCTCAACCCTAGTAACAGCATTAGATACAAATTTCAAATTCTTGGGCACATAATCTCTTGAGTTTTCTTGGGTCTTCTACCTACCTTGGCCTGACTTCTAGAGTAGGTGCAGCATAATTCAGTTACTTCAGCAAAGGGTTTTTAGAGACATCATCGACACTCAAGAGGTTAAGTATCTCAACGCATTCTTCCCTTAATCCCTTCAAGAAGATTGTCCTAATGGTTTTTTCATCTAGGTTACCCCCTCTTGATTTATGATAGTTGTAGAGGAATATCTCTAGATATTCTTCTAGGCTCTCATCTTCCATCTGTTGCATCCTAAAAATGTCATTTATATCCCTACTTTTGCAGAAGTCTTGATACTTTTTAAGGAAGACAGATTTCATCTGGTCCCAGGAGTAAATGGTGTGTTCCCCTAAGCTCATAAACCATCTTAGGGATGAGTATTTTAAGGTAGCAGGAAATAATTTGAGTTTATGTGCATCATTATAATAGTTGTAACTTCTACACAAAATATCAAATTCGAATAAAAATGCATCTGGGTCCTCGAAGGACATACTGTGAAAAAGTGGAAGAGATGCCAACGAGATATTTTTCATTTGGATATCCCTAGTGATATCCAGGATAGGAAATCCAAAAGTTGTTTCATCTTCCTCTGGCTCCTCTGGCCTGCCTCTTGGTCCATCCCTTTGGTCATTGTTTCCTCCCCCAAATAAAGTTTCTTCTTCATGATTTCCCTCATTATTTTTGTTTTCTCCTCCTCCTCTGTTAGCCATGTTTACTGCAAGTTCAGGAGTAGGTCTTGGAGAATTGACTCGACTAGAGAAGGATTCAACTGAATGAATCTTAGTGCTTTCAGGTCCCAAGTCTTTGTGAGGTCCTCCTGCTGTTGATTCCACCTATGGAATTAGCACTGGTTGTGTGACTATAGTGGATCCCACAACAATTTGTACTTGTTGTAGCATTGTTTTTGGTCACTCAACTCCTTCTTGAAGTGGTGTTTCATTTTCTGATGCCACTTTTCTACTAGTACTTCCTTCTCCTTCCCTGGTCCCTGCGTAACGATTAGCAGGATTAGTTGGTGGTGTTATTACAGGACCAAAAATTTCTGAAAACAATTTCAGGACCAACAATTTAGGTCTACTTTTACTTCTACGCATAAGAAAAGAAATAATACAAAGACCCACAAAGACAACCAGACTTTGGAGCAACCCCACTAAAGTGGATGTGTGGCTCTTCACTCACGTATTATTGTACGCTCCCCTTCCTGTGACTATCCTGCAAATATATTTGTAACTTTGTGAAATACATTATTACCTGAACCAATTGCATCTCCCCGGCAACGACGCCAAAAATGTCAGGAGTTTGATTCATTGTGCAGTACAAAATTTAAAGCACAACCATCATACTCATAGGAAAACTTAACGTTGGAGCTGAATTTGATTAAAGTTCAAATGTAAATACAAATTTCATACTGCAATCTCCTGAATAGAGTACTCCTTACAAAATTGATCAATAGTTTTTCATTACTAGTTGAACACCAAACACATCGGGCCTTAAAAGGACAACCGATGAAGACTAAACTTAACTAGTTACTCTATACATAACAAACAGTTCTAACATCAAACTATTATGGGCCATATGATATCCTTCTCGTGATCGATCCTTATCGGGTTGCGTCCTATTTTGGAAAACTACTCTCCATCTTAGGCATGAAGACGTTGGTATCTGATAACCCAAGATATCATGTGAATCGTTGACTGTTGTATTAAGTACATAATCATGGAGAGTCGTTGAACACCAACTACTTAGTTGAGTACAAAATCACAAAACAGGATTTAGGTACAGAATGGTGAACAATGCTTTGGATGATGAGGTGTCTATCTCCATGTGTCTTTATCCAAATGTTGAAATTCTAGCTACCTGTCAATAGATTTCAAGTCTACGAGTCCAAGTGATAGCTAGTTAGAAATAACCCAATAAGCATGATCTTATGAATCTACCTAAACTTAATAAAAAACACTAAAAATAATGCTAAGTATGTGTTTTTACCTCCAGTCACAAAATGTCAGGGTTTTGTCAGTGAAGGTGTAGTACAAAAAGGTAAAAGGAGAGTAATATGTAGGTAAAAAGAGTATATGGAGGGGTGCATATGGGTCCAAAGGTGGGCTCCAACACCTCTTGGAAATTTTCTTAAGATCCCTCACTTCCGAAATCTCTAAAGACGTGGTTAAAACATTCCTGCAAACCGAGGAAGAAGCCATTATTAAAGCCCAACAACTTGAGTTGATCTATAACCAGTCTGGGTACATTTATCAAGTGCTTTCAAACGCCCGCACCTATAGTCTTATCAAGAAATCACAAGCGCATCCAATATTGTTGATGGACTAATTGGGGCCCTATCCCAAAGACATCACTACAATACTTGTCAATACCCTGCATATCCAGTTAATGGCCCATCATATGATGCTACACCACCATTGTAAAATATAGGGTATTATAATGGTCAACCCACACCTATTCAGAATATAGTCAACAGGGTTAACCAACACCAGCCCCTGCAAGGAGGCTCATATCATCCCCCTCATGGAAATCAATAATCCTCCTAGAGTATGGATAAGACGTCTGCTCCCCTAAACCAGTACGTTAACTAGGGACAAGAGAACAAATATTTTTGTTTCCCAGCACCACAATGGAATATCATGTCAAAGAAAAATAATGCATGGGTTAATCTAGTGTAACCATCTCTCACTTCACCGCATCAATTAGAAGAAAAACTGAATTTGGTTAATCCTTCTAATCGTGTAAGGAAAAAAACAAAAAATAATCCAATGGGAGAACTCGGGCGGGGAGGCATTAATCAGCAGTAACCCCCAAGGGCAGCGGGAAGGGATAACCCCAACTGGAACCAAAATCAGGGTACAGCCAACGTTAAATCACAGAAACAGGGAAACAACACTAGTCTCTAGACTAATCATGCATGTGCTATCTGCGGGAGAACGACCATTATACGCATCATTGTCCTCAACTTCCTAATTTGAAAAGGATACAAAATAGTAGGGGGCAAGGTGGCCAAATAACTACAGTTTTGCAAGAACCCTTCCCCCATCAGGGAATCATTAACGCACAACGAAAACACTTCCAAAACTCACCCATCTATAGGGAACCTGAACAATATTCCTAACCATGATCTCTTGATGACAAGAGTGGACATCCTCTTACAAACAAGGAATCAAACTTATGAGACTCCCCCGAAGCCCAATCCGTCCACTTCGACTATGTCCATACCTACAGGACCATTGACCATCACACGACCTTCCATAGATACCATGCCTAAATGGTCAAAGAACCTTTACGACATGTAGGGCACAATTTAAAAGTTTCCCATAGTTACAGCATAGTTGATGACTTAGCTCAATCACCATTAGCTATGTCAGCGCTTGAAGTCTTGCAGACGTGCTCAACCTAATAGAAATCCCTACTTTCTACTCTAGGTGCAATCAACCCATCTGATTCCTGCCTCATGGTATTTGACTTGGACAAAGCTACTCCATGGCTGTCCTCTACCATCACTTTCCAAATCCCTGTCTCAATCCAGAATATCAACATCCATCATTGCATCGTCGATGAAGGTGCTTCCACATGCATCATGTCCAAATCAATTTGGAAAAAATTAGGATCCCCTGAACTTAAGCCTTCTGACATAACGCTCAGATCATACGACAGATGCCTTTCTTCTCCCATCGGTTCATACCCTAGCGTGCTAGTTAATTTGGCTAGGAAAATTATGTTAATAGACATTAAAGTACTCGATGCCCAATTGGATTACAACATCCTACTAGGACGAAGCTATATGTACAAAATTCTCGCAGTCATTTCATCAGTGTTCAGAACCATGATGTTCCCCCACAATGCGAAGGTCATTACCATTGATCAACTCACATATTATGAGAAGGAAACTTCACCCATACCAAATGGTGTGTTTCCCTTAGTAACCCAAAAGGTGGTCACTACTTACATTGAGCTCAAAATGGGCTAGTGTAAGCCATCAAACCTCCTAGGAACATTCCCAGGAGACCCTTCGGTAAGACAAGAGCTTGTCCCAAATATCAAAGCACCAGTGTGCATAATGATTTCATCAAACACCGCACAAACCCCTGAATCATTTCTAAGAACCCCACCCCCTACAACTGAAGAATTTAGGACCTTGTCTCAAGAAACCACCCAGAAGAAAGAACCAGTTTTGGATAATCACATTATTACCAACCCAAATTCCTTGCTTAACTCTATCACCAATACACCCTTCTTATATCCACCATTGGGTTTTGTCTCACACCAAGTCATCACAACATTCACATTGCCTGACCTAGCCTTCGCCATATCAGTCTGGTATTTTTCCCCCAAGGCCATGCCAGCTAGCACAAGTTACACTACAACAAGGGTATTCTCTATTCCTCCTGAGGACAATAAGAAACTCCATATAGCGCATACCCAGGTACCACCTATGCCACAAGAAGTGGTGGTACCAGCACCAGCTAAACCAAAACCAATGGATAATAAAAAAGGTAAAAAGTTGGAAGCCCCAAGTGCCTCCTCCTCTAGGACCCCTCAACCCTGCACTTTGTGTGAAACAATAGGGAACCCCACCAATAATTGCCCCAAATTAAAAGGGATCAAATCTTTGATACATGCCCAAAAGAGCCTATAAAACCTCCAACCTCTATCGAGAAGAAGAACACACCCACGCATATTAAAGAATTATGCACCAATCACGCATGTGCCATCTGTACAGAGTACGAACATTATACCCATAATTGCCCTGAAGTTCCTCGATACAAATATGAGTTGGTAGCACTCACTCAATCCAATTCCCCATTACTCTCCACAGAGGATGGTTCCAAAAATATTTTTTACGTCTTAAGAAAAGAACCCTCTTGCTCCTCTCAAGCGAAAGATCCATCAACATCCACCCACAGTCGGAGGCGATCTCAGTAGACACATACCTCACCATCACCTACTTATTCTATGTGTGACACATTAGAACATTTAATCAACCAATGCCCTGAGTTATGGGCATTTAACCTATTTTATCGAGTTCCTCATGCCACCCAACCAACAAGATCAAGATACAGGTGTCACAATTGTAAAATTTGTGCCAGCAACCATCATGTGCGACATTGTCCCCATCTTTCTCAATTCCGTCCAATGTGAGGATTCATGTGGCGATTTATTGTGGAGAATTTGGATTTTCCGGGAGTAGAGATGGAACCATCAAGTCATTCACCGCCGCTCGAGAATGAAGCATCAAGGTTCTTTCTATGCATGTTTGAAGAAAAGAGACTCCCAACAATGGGGTCGAACCCTTATTATATTAGCCCCCTTCAACACCACAAAAATAGATCAGATCTTCTATGTGGTAACCAAGTATCAACACCCGGTACCATGAGACTAGTATGCAGAATCTGTAATGATACTACTCATACCAATGAATCCTACCCTATGTTACACACATTTCAACAGCTTAAGATTCAGCACTAGCATTCCATGGAAGAAGCTTCTCTTTCCCCCCGTACACCAAAAAGAAAGATAGAGTTTCCTCCAAAAAACCTGCAACCACCTATAAATAAGATTCTGCCACCACTCAATGTTGACGACACACAACATCATATACGATTTATTTCCTCGTCCATAGGAACCATGATTCGTGCAGTCTGCTCATCATTTTTTGGTGTCGAGACCACAAAGTCCACCCCAACAATGGTACCAACTCTAATGATGCAAAACCATCCAATCTGCACCTTGTCAACCTCTCTAGGTTCTACAGCTTCAACCGACGAGTCATATTCATGCTTGTCCACTAGCACAACCAAGTCTACATCTCAAGACTCGACCCACTCCCAGTCAACCTTGGATAATATTTTCCACTCGGATGAAGATATTATTGAGGCCATGATGGAAACTCAATGTCCTTGGGATGCCATGTATCATCGTTCATTTTTTCTACTGGAAAAAACATTTTCTCCTAGCAGCAAGAAAACCCATGACATTTGTGCCATTGAAACAAAAGACTTTCTCCCCCCAGGAAAAGTGGATTGGTTCAAAAACCCCATCCCAACACCTGATGCATTTGAGGAAGGGAACATGTCCAATATTTCACCTACCATTAAGGTGAATATTTCAAAAAATCCTAGCAAAATCGAGGAAATCTCCCTAGGGGCAGCATGCTCCCCCGAAGAAATAGTCGCATACACATCCCTATTCCAAGAATATAGAGATATTTTTGCATGGGACTACTTAGAGATTCCAAGCCTTAGTCCCACAATAGTGGAACATCATATTGACACATGGTCATACGCCCATCCTATCTGCCAAAAACAACGCCAATTTCATCCCTCTAAGGCAGCAGTAATTAAGCAAGAAATTGATAAACTTCACAAAGTTGGATTTATCTACCCAATTGCTTACACATCTTGGGTTTCCAACCTTGTACCCGTCATGAAAAAATAGGGTACCATTCGCATTTATACTAATTTTAGGGACCTAAACAAAGTATGCCCTCAAGATAATTACCCAACACCATTCATCGATTAAGTCATCGATGCTTGCGCCAATCATGAGGCCTTATCATTTATGGATGGTTTCTTTGGGTACAGAAAAATTCAGATATGTCATACTGACCAGTACAAAACATCATTCACTACCCACTTGGGGACATTCGCTTACCAACTCATTACCTTTGGTATTCTATACCACTTTCCAGTGGGCCATGAACTACATCTTCTACGATTTAGCTCACCTCATCCTCACGTATCTAGATGATCTCATGGTACAGTCCAAGAACCGCACCAAAAATTTAGAAAACCTTCGCCTGGTGCTCCAAAGATGTCGCCAATATAACCTACACTTGAACCCTCTAAAGTGTGTGTTTTGAGTCAATGTTGTAAGACTTCTAGGATTCATTATTTCCCAGCAAGGGATTAGAGTAGACCCCCTAAAAGTCTAGGCCATCAAAGAGGTACCTCCACCAAAAAGTTTAAAACAATTACAAATCTTACAGGGTAAAGCCAACTTCTTACACCACTTTGTACCAAATTATGCCACTTGCACGCATGGTTTACTGTGTCTCTTTCGTCAAGACATCTCTTTCCAATGGGATGATCAAGCTCAAAAATCATTCGATGCTTTGAAAGATACCTTATCCCAAGCACCTTTGATTAGCCCCCCTGACCACAACAAAGATTATACCCTATACTTGTCAGCCTCAAAAAGATCCATAGCTAGGGTATTAGTCCAATATGGACCAGACAACAAGGAGCACGTAATTTATTACGTAAGAAAGAATTTATCCGGACCTGCATTGAATTATGAGCCCAAAGAAAAAATTGCCCTAGCACTCGTACATGCTGTACAAAAACTTTGACATTACATCATCCTTAGGACCACTACGATGGTAGAAGCCATCAACCCCATACGATACCTTCTCACTCGTCATATGATGAACCACAAATATGACTGATGGTTGGTTATTATACAAGAGTTTGATCTTCAGTTAACCACCCCCAAGAGAAAAAAAGCACTCATATTGGCTAAATTCATCACAAATCTCCCAACAGATAATCATGGATCTCCAGTTAATGAGGCCCTTCCTGACGAACATCTATTTTTGGTGTCCATAGATGACCCCTGGTATGGTGATATCCTTCTCTTTTTACGAACTCAAAAGTTCAAACCTCAGCTTACGCGTGACGATCGGAGACGCATATGCCAACAAGCCCCTCGTTATCTCCTATTAGGGGATCTCCTCTATCAGCGAGACATCAACACCATCCTACATTGATGTCTCGATCATCAACAAGTTGAGAAAACCTTAAATGATTGTCATAGCAGGCATGTGGAGGCCATCTATCCAGGCTAGCCACAGCCCAAAATATCCTCAGCGTTGGTTATTTTTGGCCCACCCTCTTCCACGATTGTAAACAAGCAGTCAAAATATGTGAGCGATGACAAAAATACGCTCATAAGGCATGTGCACCACCTGCCCCCTTACATCCAGTTATAATTGTCAGCCCCTTCTGCAAATGGGGTATCAACTTTATGACTTGTAACCCCCCATTGTTCGGAAACCACAAGTACATTGTAGTAGTCGTGGACTATTTTACCAAATGGGCAGAAGCAATGCCCACATATAATAACACCGCTAAAATTACTTCATGATTTTTCTTTAACCACATCATAATGTGGTTCAGTGTTCCCAAATAATTAGTGTCAGACCATGGTAAACATTTCGAAAATGAAATATTTCAATAACTGTCCCAACACCTTGGTTTCTCTCACAAGTTTTCATCTCCATACTACCCCCAATCCAACGGGAAAGTAGAAGCCATCAACAAAGTCCTCAAAACCATGTTACAGTGTATGGTGAACACTCACAAAACTAACTAGCACCACATGGTGTTCTCAGCTCTGTGGGCATACCACACCGCCATAAAAGCATTCACATGATTCACACCCTTCCAACTCATATATGGTATAGAAGTAGTACTTCCTATTGAGTGTGAGATCCCCATGCTACACTCAGCCATCGAGCTTCTAGAAGACACCAAACCATTGGAACAAAGATTAGTCCAGCTAGACCTCATCGACAAACATTGGTGAGAATCCCTTTAGAACAATGAAGCCCACAAGAAGAGGGTCAAGGCCTCATTCGACCACAATATCACCCATCGGACATTCACCGAGGGAGAGTTAGTCCTCCGCTACAATGTTTCCCAAGAATCCATAGGACCTGGAAAGTTTGAAACCCTTTGGAAGGGCCCATACATCATCAAGAATTGCCTCCGCAAGGGGTCATTCCATTAGGGGACTTTTGAGGTCTAAAATGGGCCTCCTAAGAAAAATTTACAACAAAAATAAACTTTATAAGACCCAATAGGATTCAAGATGATAATATCGACCATGGGGGATGATTCACCATTTTTGGAGTAAAAAGGTAAAAATATTAAAAAATAAAAAAACTATTTTTTCAACTCGTATTTTTAACTTATCTCCCAAATTTTTACTCAAATTTCGAGCGGGAGTACTCGTTGGATGAAAATTTTAATTCCTCATCCAAGTAGTACCCATGTTGCATGCTTTTGATGGACCTTAATACAGGGAAAATGAGAATACATGAAAAAATGTGATTGCAATGACATTTTCCATGTATTTCTTATTTTTCGTGTACTAGGGTCCATAGAAAGTATGAAACATGGGTACTCCTTGGATGACGAACCAAATTTTGCATCCAACAAGTGTTTCCTCTCAAAATTTGAGTAAACACATAGGGAGATAAGTTGAAAAGACGAGTTCAAAAATTATTTTTTTTATTTTTTCCCTCTAAAATTTGACGTGTAATATAATATTATTTTATTATTTCCACTATTGTTTTATAATTTCATTAGGAGGCCCATTTTAGACCTCAAAAGTCCCTTAATGATTCTATCAGAGCCCAATGGTACTTGCCTAAAAAATATCGTCAATGGTCTTTACCTCAAAAAATTTCATCCATAAAATGTTACAGTAAGCATGCATGTACAATGACTTATTGTTTATTATGATCGCCTTATCATGGATGTATTCTAAAAATCTCTTTCTCATCTCATGTCAACAGATGGATCTTCCGCCATCTTATCACCACGGGTTCGCTGACAGCACATCTCGATGGTCACAAAATATCACTATTGCAGCATGGACCATATACTCTCCTGGTCAGACACCTCGTCTCTTCAATAGACTTTGTATCAAGTCAGCCACCAACAATCAAGCATAATATGATGTCATCATAGGCCTCTTGGTCGATGCCTACCACCTAGGTATCTGTCACCTTGATGTATTCCTTGATTCCTATCTCATAGTATCCTAATTAAATAGGATGTTCCAAGTCCGCGATCCATGCCTTTTTCGCAAATATCTGCATGCACAAAGGTTAGCTAGAAATTTTGATCAAATAACATTTACACATATACCTAGAGATCAAAATCATATAGCTAATCGCATCACTAATCAAATCCTACACTGGCATGCATCACATATATATAACCATCAAGATATATAAAAACATCAACACAAGATACATCTAGAAACACAAATGTAGAAATACACCAAGAAGTATGGACGCATGTATCACATCATGAGAGCCGCAAAAAATAGCCTCGTATATACATCAAAAAATATATATGAGTACAAAAAATCATTGGCCCACGACCATGAAGGATAAGTCACCAAAAATATAGGGGAGCATCCTCATAAATGGGTGCTTGCCCTGGTACATACACCAACTTGACCAAAAAACAAAAATACATAGCGAGTCTCCCTAGGGCCCTGGTAGCCCAATCTGCACATCAAGAGCCAAGATGGGACCTATTATAGCCACAACCATAGCAATACGACACAAATTTGGTTGATGCTCCCGCTCTTGGGACACCATTGTTTCAACCACGACCCCTGGAAGGTGAGCCCATCCCTCAAAGGTCACACCACTGATTAAGGTCTCCGCTCATCTCCAGGAGTCACGGTACCATTGTAACTCTACCTCAACAGCATCTCATCGCACCTCAGCCTCCTCAGCTCATGTGACCAGACTCTCTGTATCCATAGCCCCCTCTTCGGAGGGCCCACCAATCTCTAGTCGAGGTTGCTATGTAGGTCACTCTAAGCCATACCAAGAAGAAGGTGATGGCCTCGGTAATCAGGGTCTCTGAGGAATAGGCACATCCCCCACAATGCCCATTTGTCTCAGATCATGGCCAACCAGAAAGGCAAGTGGACATCCCCATGGCCCCGCATCTGCAAGTAAACAAATCATAGTGTCAATATCATCATAAATCATAAATACATGAAAAAACACATATGTATACAAATGCAGAAATAACAAGCATATACCGGATGGTCCCCAGGTAGCACCTAGAGGAAGACCCATCTCCAGATTTCCTTGGAAGTCAACACCATGGTAGGGTAGTCCAAAATTAGCTGGGGGTTGGACTCAAACCAATGTTGTACCACATCATCCCATTAATGACCCACTCTCCTCTACCCTCCAACGACATTGCCCATCCCCAATGGCGCATGCGAGGCTCCTGTCAAGGCCTAGCCAATACTACAAGAACAAGGTGGAGCATAACCACCCGCTCATAGAGTATCCTGGAAAGAAAAATCCATAGAAAAACTCTTCAGCGTCAAACATTGAACCTGGGTAAGCTGAGACATCATCCCCTCATGCAACAGTTGTGCCTAGTCAAAGAACACCCTGCCTATAGTTGTTGCAAAACTGATATATGCGGCCTCGAGCACTAGTTGGGGGACGTTGACACCACCAGTCTGACAATCATAGCCAGTACTGCTCACTCAGCTAGATCCTCCACTGCTATGATCCTCACACAACCATCTAAAATAGGGTTAGCACTGCAGTGCCCATCAACCCAAACCATCATGCCACCATCCCCTCCTAGAACTAGATAAGTAAGAACCTCCCCTCGCAGCATCAACCCATTAACAAAGTAGATATTGGTCTGCACCAATATCAGGAGGTCGATATGGCGGATAATCATCACTTGATGATCCACATCCCATAAACTAACCAGATATCGCAGGAACCTGTCATGCGACCTCATCAATGGGTTCTGAAGAAACTTCAGCAACTCCTAGTGCACGAGTTGATGCCTCACTCTAGCATCCTATGACACAGAATTCTAGAGAAGCACCCAGTCTCGCTCTCTCCAGATAATCCTGCCACCCAGGATGCCACAAGTCAGAAAAGAGAACCCCTTAGGTCCTCAAAAAATCAAAATGGGGGAAAAAACCAATTTTTCCCCCACTGCACATCTGTCTCCTAAATAGGCGCACGGTGCAGGTGTCTATTCTCTAGAACAGCACACAGTGCGGGCGTCCGTATCTCATATAGGTGAGTGCATGACGTGCAAAGTTTTGGGAAATACGCGTCAAGCCCCATAAGGGTTCCTCGCACAAACCCAAAACTCAAATGCGCGTAATGCACGTCTGAGTATTTCTTTCATGTGGAGTCTTTGCGCAAAACTCTGGTTTGGCACAAGGACCGTGCGGCTCAAGAAGAGTCTCCCACGTGGTCACCTAGGTTGACCTTAAAGAGGTCGTATAGGGGGGCCTTGTATCTCCTACCTAACCTAAAAAACTCAAAATCATAAAGGCTAGGGATCAAGCTCTTACCTATCTCTCTCCACGTGAATCTCGAGTGCACAGGCTGACCACAATGGCAAGAAATGCTCAAGGAAATCTCTTTGACCTCCACAACTCAGCAATGAAAATGATTGACATTTGGGCCCCATGGCCCTATCTATCACCCTTTTTCCCATCTCTTGGGGTACATTACATAATCTTGGGATCTCCATTGACAAAACTGAAATAGATGTGAAGGTCAGTCCCACAGCGTCTTCATCATGGAACCCTTTATTCCGATAAATAAAAAAATCATTATTTTTCCCTATCGCACATGTCAGGTACTTCTCTAGCTCTCTAATTCCATAAAATTCATTTCATATGTATGTATTTAACGATGATTTCACTTCGGGTTTTGGTTGTATCCATTGTAGGAACATCACACATGGTCAACTTCAACAAACACCTTGATAAGTGAAAACAAAGCAGGTATCATTCTCCACTTAGCATGATAGGCTTCCCCTTAAAAATATTTGCATATCCTGACATAATTTCTCTGAGATGCACCATAAGGTCCAACATCTCGACCATGTTTATCACCATCTCACACTTGTACATGATAAGCATTCACTTCGGTCAATATAAAACCCCCCCACATGGCTCCCTTGATCATTGTAGATCCTTCTTCACACAAAGGAGCCATGACCAGTCACTCCAATCTGGGAACCATCTCACATGCATATCTAAAAGTTTAGCCTGATTATGTTGCATTCATTACGCATTCACCCCATTTTCTCGGGTCCTCTCACAATACTAACGGATGCACCTCCGTGTCCTACATTTGGCCTATCGTTCATCCACATCACATAACCCATCTGTACCACTTCACCCACCCACCCAACACGGAGACCAACTAATGGGGCCCCCACCCTTAGTAGATACATTACACCTTTACACAGGTTACTATCATCATGGGGCACCCGTCTCCATGGCTATACATCCAAACCAACCCCTATTCTTTTGGCAAGTGTATAAAGATTTTTTTTATTTCTTTTTAATCTCCCATCCAAATATGGTTTTTACAATTCATGACCCTTGCCTGCCTGCAGTCTCTAATCACCTTTAGTCATATCTCACCAGCAAATCACCCCCATTTTCACGTCCATAAAAAATCACCTACACCCATCCTGGAAATCCTACTAACTCCACGATCATCAGAAAGAATGTTTTTTACCATTGTCATTTTCATATCAAGTTCTAACCTCAAAATAGCTATCTATATCCTCCAATATTGATATCCCTCGCTGTCATGACTATCTGACCCAAGTTATTACAATATGTTCATATCTCACGTTGATTTCCCGACTCACCATGTTGGGTGGATGACACCCTTTTCCTATCGACTTCAAAAAATCTATTCCAAGAAAGAGGTAGTACCTTGGATACTCGCTTTCTTAATAGGGATATCCTCGGGTGGCACATTGGGAACCATAATTGACTAGTGATTTCATTGTTCCCCTTGACATTCGACATCAACTCAATCATTCATGTCAAGGTGGTTTCGTACTCAGTTACTATTGCAGATCATTCACATAGTCGAAGACCCCTGTATCACTAAGCACCTCATTCAACAGTGCTTACATTATGATGTGGTGGAGGTACCTTTCGCCAAATTTCTATGCATACCACATCCCCCATCAACAAAGTGCTTCACCAAGATATGCATAGGAAAACAATATTTCACCTATTTGACCAGAAATAGCCCTGAGGGCGTCAGTAATTTTTCATCGTCAGCTATCAGCATGTCAACAACCATCACGTTGACTAGACAAAAATCAATTGTTTTTCAATTGTAATCAGTTCTGATTAGCCATAATAAGGAGCATGGGACATGCCTGCATCGTATAGAAACACCATTATTTTAGTTTTTTCACCAGAGCATGGGTATCATTCATACTCAATCAAGGGGTTTTTCTCTACTCATCTCCGCAACAAGTTACCCTCTCTCTCGAAAATTTAAATCAAACTCTCCAAAGGAAATGCAAACATGATGTATTTCGGTTATACATTTGCTCCTAACCTCATACATCTTGGGGAAACTGTTAACACCAAAATATTGTACACCTACTAGGACAATCTAGAAGAGATTAAAAGTGTCCAGCAGAATGCACAAGTGGACATTTTTCCATCTGAATACATTATGAAGATTCAAAAATCAAAAGTTATCCTAAGCTCCAAAGTTTATAAAGGAAATCAATTAAGGTCGTGCATATATTTCTTCGATAAACGTGCGTGCGTGACATATCCTCAAAAAACTGCGTGGTTGCAGAAAATATGACTCAATAGTCTGGGACCACTCTACACACTTGGAGCCGATTTTTTGATACGAGATCGGCCTAGTATAGCTTAAAAATCTATATAAACAGACCATGGGAGAGAAAAAAAAAGAGATATTGTTATGTTGGCCAAATTGTTGTTTGAGAAAACCAATATTACATTGTTGAAACCAAGTGAAGATGACTAGCATGTTGGCCAAATTTCTTCTAAGCAACCCAACATCTTAGTGAGTGAAGAGGAATCCACCCTTTGGAGAGTCTTCACACTTATTTGAGAGAGAAGAGACACTTGCAAAGAAATTGAGGAAAACAAACCCCCTTACTGAGGATTTTTGAGCTCCCTAGCTCAAAGAATTCTCTTCAAGTGTCTGAGATTCTAATTGTATTCAACCTCTACCACCAGAAATCAATAAAGGGATATTTTTCCATATATTATTGATGTGTTTACTCCATTTGAGCATTTTTTTATTCATGCACCTCTTTGTTTAAGTTTATGTTTACGTATGCATTTTTTTCCACTATTTACAATGTTGAGTTTATTTAAGTTTGTCCACTAACAACACCAATTTTGACTGTGATCCTTTGTAGGTAACAATCCACTGCTAAGGGGGTGTTTTTTGGTACACTCGTGCTCCAAAAACACTACAACAAAGAGGTTTATGGGGTCCACAAGTGTCAGAAGAGATCATATGCATAGAAGCTTTAGAAGAGGAGGAAGGAATTTTGGGTTGTGGTAATTGAGGAAAAACATCCATAAGGGATGATTTTTTAAACAAGCTCACACCAACACTTTGACACTAACCAGGATTATCTCCCACAAGTGGGATTGAATTCCTCGTAGTGTAAATTTGGGTTGATGGCATGCACTAGTTAAGTTGGTCAATGGTAACAATATTGCCTTCATTTGGAAATCAAATGACATGGAATACATACAATACAACAACGTCCATGGCATAGAACCAACTACGGTCAAGGAGAAGGTTGTAATCCAAATTGGCATCGATGACTTCAACATCGACATATACATTTTTTCCCCTAACTCAATGGAAAAATTGGGAAGAACCCCCTTAGGTACAAAGTTGTGTCCATAAAAGGCTTGAAGATTAGTATTGGACTTGGTGAGCATGGGAGAGTCAAGAGCCTTCTAGGATGATGCTGACATGACACAAGTGGAAGAGCCTTCATCCACCAAAGTGCAATGAATATTTTTATGGAAAATACGCACAATAATCTGAAATAAAATCTGGTGGGAAATTCGAAAGGCATCCTTGTCAACATTGAACATGATGAGGTTTGATTTAGAAGGATCTAATCCACCAATCGTAGAAAACAATGACTTGCACTGCTAGGGACATCTTTGGAAAACCTCCATGGCAAGCATGGCACAAGGAGCCTAGGCAATATCTTCAACAATATTGTAATTTTGAGCAGCCTAGAAAGTGGAATTGTGTGTTTTCTTACAAATGACACCCTCGGGGGGGTAATAAATAGGTTCTAGAGGCTTATCTAACATGAGAGGTCCAATAGAAGTAGGTGGAGTGGGTGATTATTTAGGAGAAGAACTAGACTTAGGAACATGATATGATTTGCCTTGTGTGGTCACATTCATGTCTTCTTTTCACATAAAAACGGATGAATTGTTGGTAGGATTGAAAAAGAGCCCCTTCTTGACCCCTGGAAAAGGTGGAGGGGGTTGGGAAACCATTTATTGTTGCATTTGTGCAGGCAATGGATGAGTTAAAATAGCAGGTTGCTGGTTAGATTCTGGTGGTGCAAGGAGCCTATGAACTTCAGTCATCCAAGGGAATTTGTGAGTAAGATGTTCACCTTGATAAATTTTACAAGGGAATTTAATATTTCAATGGAAATCAATAGTGGCCCCTCCCTGATTTTGAGGGTTTAGTTGAGTTTCCTGAGCAGTTTGATTTTTTTGTTTATTCTTCTTATTTTTTTTACCAATAGTTTGTTGGTTATTCTTAGGTTATGTCGAATTCACCGTGAGAACATCAGTGGACTTCTCATAAGAAGGTGTTTTAGTAGAGCCAGATGCACTTTTCAAGGCTTGTGATGTAAAAATAAAGTGCCCAAGTTGAGCAGCAAGTTGGCCCATGGAATCGGAAATAGACCCAATCACACCATTAGCGTGTTGGCCAGGAGTAGATTTTGGTGGATCAATTGAAGGCCTAGGAGCATTAGGTAGTACTTCATAAAGCATGCTTGACTGTGAATAAATAAAATCCAGTTTTTGGGCAGCTAAGGTAGATTACTCCTCAGTGACAGCCCTAAACATGGACACATCTTTGGCAATTCAAGGTCTTAAGGATCGAATGAACCATTTACACAAAATATCATCAGAAATCTTGGTTCTCACCAACCTCTTGCGATGACGCCACTAGTGAATATGATCATAAATCAATGTGGCATCATCTTGCTTAAATTTTTACAAGAGATCAAAATTGACATTGTACCATGTAGGCAACTGAAAGTGTGTAAAAAAGGTTTGGGATAATGATGAAAAGTCACTGTAGGATGCTATGTCCAATTCAATACCATTTGGAAGCATCCCCAATCAAAGTTCGTTGGAACAAGCGAAGTTTAATTGAATCGTCTACTAAAGAGTTGGATGAACACCATAGGTGATAAGTGGTAATGTGAGTAGACGAATTCTCCCCAAGCTTTCCTTCAAATTTGGGTATGTCGGAAGGCAATTTTGCGAGCATAGGTGGCCACCATGGATCATTTCTAATGGGTTGGTTGCTCAACTTAGCCAAATTTGGTAAATCAAGAGAAGATAGAAATGGATTATGAAGTTGACTAAATAGGTCATAAGCAAGAGAACTACCTGACCAACCTTGAGGTCCCCCATATAAGGATTGTGATGTAACAGTTGTTGACCTTGGTAAGGATTTGTCCCAACATATAAGGCATGTGGGCCAACATAATTGGTAAAAATATTTCCTGCCCAGGGTAAGTGCCCCCAGAGAGCAATGGACCCCCGAGAGCATGGCTACTAACAAGGTTTTAGCCAGGAGGAAAGGATGGACCGGCTTGAGTGGTAACACCGACATAAGGAGGATGACTCATGGAGGCGACGGTACTAGCA
Organism: Pinus tabuliformis; assembly: GCA_031772625.1. NCBI lineage: Eukaryota > Viridiplantae > Streptophyta > Pinopsida > Pinales > Pinaceae > Pinus > Pinus tabuliformis. Next base: position 534,725,417 of record CM062813.1, on the reverse strand, counting down.
GCAGGGTTTCCCCTGGTAAATTAGCCACTCCAAGAAAAGTGTTAGAAGCTGGTTACCCTCAAAATAAAAAAATTGTACCAGGCTTGTGACATACTAGAAGCGATTTTTCCCATAAGTTGGCTACGAGAAACTAATGACCCCCCCCCCCCCCCCCCCCCCAAACATATTTCCAAAAGTTACAAAACCTAATTCAGGAACATGAATCATTGGTTTAGCAAAGCTGGGTGAAAATAATCCTAACGTACTAGCTATTGGCTCTGTGGGCCCTGACCAAAGTTTAGCGTTAGTTAGCCAAACAAATCCCTACACTATTGGCCCTTTCAACATCAGCCCATGGAGTGTGGACCGAAGTCTCACCCGAAGCAGTATGGGGGGATGCTGGAACCAAGTTTCTGCACCCTGAGATGGTCGTGATGTCGGTTTATACCCCTTGCCCCTGCTTTCACACAGGTCGCTAAGCCTTAGGGCTCTATCAATCTACCCTCTATCCCACCCTTCAATACCTCCACGAAGGTGTATGATTGGCCTTCACATAGCCCTAACCCGTGGTTCAAGTACTTTCATGTAGCTATGACAATGTATTGTATAGGTTCCCTAGTTATCTCAAGTGTTTTACTTATCTTACCAATCAATTACAGTTAGCGTCACGTAAACTGATATATTTAATTACGTTCAATTAACATATATAGTCACATACATTCGTGCATCAACTAAACATTGTAAAATAAACCCAAAATGCAATATATTCAGACGCATTAACAAAGAATAAATACACAGTAATTTCAAAATACTTCTCTTTATTGATATCTTTAAATTTAATATAGACTCTATCCACCCTGCGCACACAGTTGTAGGGGTCCACACACTCAACTGCGGACTTCCAACATAGGCCTCTGCGCACTTAGCTACAGAGCCTCTACCTACGCTAAGACCTGAAACACTTAGACTTCTCTACCAAAACATCCAAAGCTTAATCGTTCTAACTTCTTAGAGCTTACTTACTTAGCGCCTTTTTATACAATCCCATGACCCGTGGACCATGGATAGATCTTTACAGAAGACTTGACACTTTAAAAAATAAGGGCAGACAACCCTTTATGACTCTTGACACCTTCACGCTTCGCGACCACAAAATGTGGAGACTTTACAACTTTATTACAAAATTGTCCCAAAACATGGGATTTTAACCCCAAAATTGCTCTTAGGGGAACTCGTTCCCAATAGGTCCCCAACACAAACATGGTGATTCACCCTCGAGTCACTCTGCAGGCACAGAAATCTTGGCGTGAGGACCTCCCAGATCAACCTGTATGACGACAACCTCGACGGTGCACTGCACAACTGCCTGCTTCACTTCTTCAATCAACTGCTCTGTCGTTAGTCCTGATGTTGGAAATAATACTGAGAGTGGGGGTGAATCAGTATTATTAGATCAATAATTTAATTTTCAAAACTGATTTGTATACGCTACTTCAGCTTAGTGAACTAGCGTGTATACACAACTATACTTAATGCAACCGGCATATATGCAAAGATATTTTGATTTACCCAAATTATCATGCATTGAACTTTAACAAGTATATCAGGAATTCATTAGACAATGCAATAAAAGCAGAATAAAGCACCACACATGAGCAACACACAATAACATCAAGATATAAGGTGGAAACCCAATGTGGGTGAAAACCACCTGCTGCTGTCATCTCTGTCTTCTTTTAATAATAAGAAAAATTAGTTTACAATTTTTGTATTGGTGCAGTCTTATACCAATACGCAGGCTTCTACCTGTAGAAGGTTACAACCTTCTCTCGTTCTCTAGCTTCTACTGGAAGGGAGATACAACCCCCTAGCTCTTGTGCTAGCTGACTAGTACGTAGGTGCTAGCCTACAGAAGGCTACAACCTTCTCTTTTCTTCCAGGGACCATGTTTCATAAATTTTCAAACTGGATCCATCAATAACATCATTCAATCATCAAATATATATCTGCATCAACCGATCTCCTTTTGAACCAACCACAACCGAATCAATCAATCACTTTGACAACCCGTCAATCTGATCTTTCATAATGTTGTCACTAGAATACAGTAACCAGAACCCAAAACACTGCAACAGCAAATAGAAGCAACTAAAACATATTTTATAAGGTATACTCTACTTCCATGTGTCGAACCTGCGTGCCTACGCACTTTCCTCAAAGTGAACCAGCGTATAGATCTGCAAATCAAATTTATGATGTATACGCTGCTTTGATATGCAGAACCAGCATGTATACACTCCTTTTCCAAAGTGAACCTATGTATAGATCTGTAAATGATGATTTAAACATTACAATTATTCCAAACTTCAGTCATACCCAGATCATCATATTTACAGACTACAACATGCACCAGTTATTCAGATACATGATAAAACCACATAAAGATAATTCACTTCAAGCCTTCAGATCCTGATACATCATTAGATCTTATCCTTCATCAAATGCTAAGGTTCATCCTTGGATCAAATCAAGCACAGCACCATAAGCCAATAACCTACATATTATATCTCACACTTCATCAGATATTCGATACTTGCACACTTGGCCTAATGATCTTCTCCTCCTTTTATAGTTTGTATGCCTTTCTCAATACCATGGACCAAATACTTCGGACCAAAAACTTAGTTTTCCAAGGTATACACACTTTTCTTTTTGTGAAAGTGCATGTGTATGTATACGCAACTTATATACAGTGAACCCGTGTGTATACACGGCTTGGCCAATGGTGAACCTGTGTATGCCTCTCTTTCTTCATTCTGTAAAGTCTGATATGTAACTCTGTGTTGTTAACCTGTTGTATTGTGATATGTCATCCAAGTGAGTTGCCATCAAGGGAAACACCTATGTCATAATGCCAACACCTGAAGCTTCCACTAAGTCGCTTGTAGACTAGCAAGCTTTTCTTCAATGGAGGCTGTGACCGAATAATATTCGTCCAACCAAGGCTTCAAGCGCACCTTCAGCATTGCCTCTTTGTGTTGCGTTGCATCTACCTGTTCCTTCAATGTTTTGGCCTCCTGCAGCTTCGCCAATCTCTGTGTGAGCGACAGTGCACGCTGTTCCTTTTACCTCGTCATAGTGCTTCTGTAGTTCTCGTGCCTTTGTCTCCAGCCGTTGTACATTAGAATCCTCCTGCAAGCTAGTTAGGACCTCGAACGACTGTTCAAATATTTGTGCAGTCTGCTAGTACACTGTCTACTGCTATTGTTGCCTTTGTGACAACGGTTGCGTGCTGCTCCTTTACTTCCGGCAGAGTTGAAGGCTAGGCCTTCAACTGCAAATCTACAATCTGTAGGTTCAGCTCCAGTTGAACCTTATCCAACTCTGTGCGAGCGTCATGCACCCCTGGAGAAATTTTGCGAACATTCACCTCTACTGGTTCTCCCTCAGGAATGGCCAACTTCGGGACCATTCAGCATGCTTCCTCCATGACCTAAACTATGCGCTTGTTTTGGCCAGTTACATCAGTCACAGTGGCAATGGTAGAGTCTCATTATAGGGCCAGTTGCACATTATTGATCTATTGTTCACCGATCACTTGTACAGCGTGTTGTTCGCAGGCCCTCAGCTCCGCGATCGCCCCATCCTGTAGTAGGTGGACCGCCTCACTAGGAAGCGCTGCCAAGTTCAGCCCTACTCCCTTGAGGGCACTGACAACGGGCTTGTTAGCTTCATTTTATGTGGTTAGTGCTCCATTCGGAAGCACTATCACTTGGGAGTCCTTCGCATGCAGCATCCTGGTGGCTTCTGAAGTATCAATGGCGAAGTTGGTGGACATTGCACTAGCCCGTGATGTGCAGATCTATAGCTCATGCAGACCCATCTGGATGGCCCCCAATAATTGTTGCTACTGCTGCTTGAACTGCTATAGTACCTCCACGATGACATCCCGCACCGTATCTCTAATTTCATTCAAATCTCCCTCTGTTAGGGTGATTGGGTCCAACGACGTCTTACTGGCCTTCAATTTCTTTCGCAAACTAAATTTTCCTGTCCCCTTGGCTACTTGATACGTTACGACGCCGTCTGTAGGTCCACTTCATGTTGCTCTGTTTGTTCATCTGTTTCTTCCTCTGTTTTGGGCGAGGGTGACCTTGCACCTTTGTCAGAGTTGTGCTCTATTCTGCTTGTCTATTTTTCCACCTTTCTTTTTTTTCACCTACTGTGTGGCATCACGCTCTACCTGAGCCTTGTCAGCAGCCTCCTGCTTCCTCTTCTCCGCTAGTTGTGCCATCTTGAGCTTGACCTCCTCCTTTTTTCGTTACACGACAGACTTGCTTGACCCCACCACCGAGTCTAAGGCAAAGTGCTACTCTGTCGGCCAGCAATCAAGAACTGCATCAATCGCATCGTCAGTTGCCAAGTAAGGAAAGTCATGCCACTTCTGCTCAGGGTCCTTCCGTGCCCTGATTGATACGTGCTGAAAGTCTGCCTTGAACTCCGTGTACTCCTGTAGTTTAGCAAACACAGTAGGCGACAATCATGGCTTGCGATTGATATCCATGCGTATATTCCTTTCCATCAAGATCTAGAAGATCTTGTTATGCTTGATGCGTTGAGCATCCTTGGTCTCCCACAGCGAAATGTACTTCGCTACTTCTGGCAGGTCCAGCGCGACCGAGGGGAATTAACTGTCTTCAGGTAGCGCCCAAACTACTAGCACAATGGACAGCAAGAGCCATGCATAGTGGAAGGTCCTGCTGAGCTCCTGTGCCTCGTAGAAATTCACAAGGAACTCACCATAGAGATAGCGTGCCCAATTAAAGTGAACTCGTTCAACGCATTGGGCTGCTAGAGCGACGATCAGTGCCAGCACTTCATCTACATGACACTTCCTCATAACTTTTCCTGCCAAAATCTACGTGGCCACCTTGACCATAGGATTGCAGATACTCGAGATGGCATAGCCTCACAACTTCTTCACGAGCTTGAATTTCTCCTTCATGGCCTCTGCGAGGGCCTGCTCGCCACCTTTTTCGCCAAACATCATGGCCATATTTTCCCCTGTATAGGGTAGCCGTGTGATCCTATGGATCAACCTGTCGGTGATGGGTATCGGCTCCTCCAACCACAGACACCCATCGTGCACCAAGCATAGCAGCTACTTGATGACCAATACTGTAATGGGTGTGCGATTGTAGTGCGGCACCCATAGCAGGTTGAGAAGACCTACCTTGTCTACACCCCTGAGCCACTTCCATGGTTCCAACATAGTCATCCCAGTGGTTGTGTGAACAACGCAGTACATTAGTTGTTTTGTCACCAAGTGAGGGAACTTCTTAGTGTCAGCTAAGTCCCAATATTCCAATTTCAACAATAGAACCTGCCCTAAGTGTATTCCTTCAAAGACAATTGCATCCAACAATAGAGGTATGTGCAGGGCGACCTTGTTTTCATCTATGTCCTTCGGCACCTTCGTCTTGCCCTTTCGCAGAGGGATGTATTCAGACAACTTAGTGACAGGGTCAAAACCCTCGACTTCAATGTCCTCCACTTCCACCCCCAAATCCTCATCATCCATCGGGATGTCCTCAATCTCTTCTTCCTCTAGCTCTAAGTTAATAGTTTTGCCCTTTTCCTGTGTGGTGGGCTTGTCCTTCTGTGGATTTCTTCTAGGTGACATGCGCACCGGTATCGCAACCTGCTTTCCCTTCTAATCATTTGCACTCTCCTTGGTTGGGGTAGGCTTCAGTCTAGGTGTTCGTGGTGACTTAGGGACTTCTGCTAGTACCTCTGCAACCTCCGAAGCAGCTCCCTCTGCCTCCATAACAACCTTTGACACAGCCCCCTCGGCTGTCACTACTTCGGTGTCCATAGATTCAGATCTTGGGATAATATCACGGATAAAATTTCAGTCGGACTCTAGAAATCGATCAAACACTAGGTAGTTAAGCAATTATTCAAAAAATGTGCGGTTCATGCATGTCTGAGAGCTCACCAACTCAATGCTCAAAATTCCAAGTGTTTTTTGTTGGGTACCCACATGTAATTCATAAGCCATTTTGAATTCAAATCTGACCGTTCCCCCCAAACTCGGTTCATTAATGCCATATTGGCAGCAGATTTTCAAGGATCTTACCCATAACTTTCGTCTTAAATGTCGGTTGCCCACTCCATTTGGCCACATTCTCATCGTCAAATCATGAACAGTGACTTTAATGTTCACTTTCCGACTGACCTGCGCGATTTATCCCTAGGTAGCGCAGCTCTCTCCGCGTTCTCACAAACCCTATGACGTCTCCTCGTTCTGCACAATCCTCCAATCGTGTCGTTCCCCAACCCGGGCAATGTAGTTTATCGTCCCGTACCTCCTTTCAGCTTCCTAGAGCACTAAGGCTATGCTACCTTCATATAGTCACCTGGCTAGATCACCGGTGTATGGCTTCAATTGACTTCCATTCATCTTTCCTCGAAAGGGATCTCCATTCAATTTAACCAACTGAACTACTCCATCGTCGGTAATTTCCTTAATGACATAGGGCCCTAGTTAGTGCATCTTGAATTTCCCTGGAAATTTATCAAACTTGCTTTGATATAACAAAACCAAGTAATTTACCTTAAAGGTGCATAGCCTAATGTGCCGATCATGCCATTCTTTTTCATGTTGCTTTTGGACCTGTTCGTAAAATCCAGCCAGAAACCTTTCTTCCTCAAGCTCAGAAAGTTGCGTGAGCCTCTCTTCTAGGGCTTCGCAATCCATCATACCCATGAGTGCCACTATGCACAGACTAGGCAGAAGGTATTCCATGGGCATCACTGCTTCAACACCATATACAAGCCTAAAGGGTGTTTGTCCAGTCAACTTTTTGCATGTCATTTGATAGGCCCATAGTACTCCGGGTATGCGCAGGTCCCAATCACTTCGCTGAGCTTTGAAAACCTTGGTTAGTGCATTCTCTAGTACCTTATTGAATGCTTACACCATCCCATTAGCTTGTTGATGATAAGGCGTGCTTTTCTGGTGATATACCTGAAATTCCTCCGTCAGCGCGCTAATCGTTTCATTCAGAACATGTGTACCACGATCACTCATCAAAATCTTTGGACACCCAAATCGCATAAATACATACTCAAAGAGAAACTTCGCAGCGGTCACGCCTGTGCAGTCCTTCATAGGTTGTGCCTCCACCCATCAAGTCAAATACTCAGTCGTGGTGATAATGTACTGCGCTCCCGTCTTCTTTCCTTGAGGCTGAATGGGTCCCACAAAATCTATCACACATTTCTCGAAGGGTTGTAGCATCATCTATGGGTTTAGAGGTAGCTCATCTCTTTGCGATGGCCTTCTAGTCCTTTGACACACGTCACACGCCCTGCAATAAGCTTTTGAATCCTGATGGAGGGTTGGCCACCACAACCCTGCGTGTAGGATCTTCTGTGCGGTCACCCTTCCTGCGTAATGCCCTCCCGCGGTGCCCCCATGAATGTTCGCAAGGATATTGATCCTTTCAAAATCCAGTACATATCGTCGTAATACTTCATCAAACCCCATTTTTTGTAGATTTCTGGAAATGACAGAAAAGTTTGTCGTGTGCACCACTAACTCCTTTTTCTACTGGGTAGTGTAGCCCTCTTCCCCCGTTTCGATGCGTGACAGATGGTCTGGTCCTGCATTCAGTCGTTCAGGATTCAAAATAACTTCAAAATCATACTCCCGGAACAATAACAACCATCTACAGATTCTCCCCCCCAACACAGGCTTATTGACCAGGTATTTCAACGCAGAATGATCCATATACATCTTAAAATGTCCACCCAACAAATAGTGTCTAAACTTCTGGAGTGCGTATACCATGGCTAATCCTTCGCGCTTGATGGTGGAATAGTTCTTCTCAGCCTTGGATAACCTCCTACTTGTGAATGCTATAGGATGGTCCAATTCTCCTCCATCAGCCTATGTCAATACTGCTCCTAGTGCTATACATGATGCGTCTACATGTACATGAAACTCCTTCTTCCAATCTGGGAACACTAAAATCGGCGTGGTGACCATTTTTCCCTTCAGCACATCCAATTTTTTCTGACAATCCTCATTCCAACATAATGTGACATCCTTTTTCAACAGCTTCTCCATAGGCGCGGTGACTTGGGCATAGCCCTTGATAAACTTCCTGTAGTACCCAATATGTCCCAAGGTTGCACGCAGCTATTTCACACTCCTCGGCGCCTCCAATTTAATTATCATGGTGATCTTCGTGGGATCTACCATCAATCCCTGTTTGCATACCACATGACCCAGAAAAGTCCCAAAAGGGACACAAACAGACATTTCTTCAGATTGAGTCAATCTGGTACCTTTGAAAGGTATCTAGCATTAAGCGCAAACTTGCCACATGGAATTTTACCAGCCCAAACACAGTCCAATCATCAAAGTACACCTCCAAAAACTTATTAATCAAGTCTTTGAATGCAGCAATGACTACGTGTGAAAAAATCACAGGCGCATTCCTTAATCCGAAAGGCATTATGGTGTACTGAAAACATCCCCATTCAGTCACGAAGGTTGTCTTGCTTCTATCTTCAAGCACGATTTTGATCTTATGGTTCCCAGAAAACCCATCAGTGAAGGAGTACACTTCTTGGCCACCTACATTATCCAATACCTCATTAGTGAATGGAGTTGGGAAAGGATCATGCATGCAAGCGTCATTCAACTTCCTAAGATCTACGCATATCCTTATTCATCCTTCTGCTTCTTTTCCTGTACCGCCATTAGTCTCACCCAATCAGATTCTTCTACGGGCTCAATGATGCCTACCGCAAGCATCTTATCTAACTCTAAGCGGACCTTATCCTTATACTTCGGATTGAGACGGTAAGGTATTTTCTTAATCGGCTTCGCATCAGGTTTTAACATGATCTTCATGACACCCAGGTCTCCTATTATCCCTTTTAGCTCCATAAACTTGGTAGGGAAAAAATCCTAGTATTCGCGAAGCAATTCGGCGACCTTATCTACCGTCACGTCATCCCAGTAGTCCCCAATCTTTGCGAATTTGGGCTCCACCTCCGTACCAATATTTTTTTGTTTAGTCTTCAGCAGCGCAGTTATATCAGGATTCTCGATCTGCAGTCCCTCGACCTCACAGTGACCTCAGTTTCAGGAATATTAATCTTTCGTGGGTCCTTATCTTCTTCTTCAGCAGTCACGTTATAACATTCCAGTGTGTGGTTCAGCTAAGTAGTCCAATCGGGTTGAATCAAATCCAAAGGATCCTACAGTATCCTAAAGATCACTGCTTTAACCTCTTGTAGCGCTTCGTCAATACAGTCAAACCCGTCTTCAAAGCTGAATTTCATTATGAATCCTTCGTGCAAAATATCCCATTCTCTTATGACATGGCAGAGCTCTGTCTCCAAGTACTAGTTCTTCGGGATGACATCTAGGGTGTGACAGAACAATTGCACCCATTCAGGTTGGGGCTTCACTCCATAGGCCTTAGATCATTTGGCCAAGTGTGTGCATGGATCATCCTTCCCATCATACTTGTTTGTCACTCATACCTTCGACTTTCCAAAGCATGTTCTCATCATCCTCTTGCACTCACGCCAATCATCAAAACTACCCTTGTGCGTACCCCACCATCTCGCGGGCGTAGCATGCAGTGCCTAGTCCAAAGCCTGGAAGCGTTGATTCTCTAGTACTTCTCTCTCAAATGCATCCAAAAACACATCCACATCATTCAAGCCATCATAACTGGGCATATTTCTTACCTCTTGTTAGCGCTCGAATTTGCCTCAGGCTGAGGAAGGCGAGACTCAAGGCAACATCAAACCAAGCTCAACCTCGTAGCTAGCCCTACGAGGACTGGAGAGGGATCTCTCCGGGTCTATCTCGGCAAGAGGTCTTCAAAGGGGCTGAGATGACTGATATGAATACTGATTTTAGGCTAGTAAATTGATAATATAGTTTGATTTAAGATTTTTAGGGTTTTGTTGGAAAACAGGGAAAGGCAATTTTGGGTGCGGGGATGTGACACAGTTTTTGCGGAGGTCTTTTTGGGGGAAGGTAGGCAATTGTCCTGATGTCTTTAAAGGAATTGAATGGATAGAAATGACTGGTGAGGAGCTAAGGAGAGCGAGAAAATTTCAGGAGTTCTCCTTAAACAGATGAAAACATAGATATTAAACAAACTTAAAGGCAGAGCATACAAGATTATGAATTCTACCTTAACACTTCATTTGTTTAATTTGCAGAAGAGAATAGTAGGAAAATGATACACATAACAAACTTACAAGTACATGAGAGAAACACACCATCAACACAAATAACCACAGGAATCCCAAATAGTGCTGCAAAACCCTGGTCTTTCCTTTGCCAAAATTGTTGAGATACAATGTGTAATACAGTCTAAGCTTATCCCCCAAGAGTCCAACCATGAAAATGACTAAGAAAGTACATAATATAGGCAAGCTAACACATTTCCTTGCCTCTAGGGGTCGAGCTCATCATCCTAGGAGCTGTTTCAACCAATTCTAAACTGAGCACTACAATCTAGGCAGTCAAAACAACTTGCCTCTATAAGTTAGGAAACCAATTCATTCATTAATTTTTTGCTATTTTATGAATGAATCTTCTAGAATAGGTAAAAAAAATGTCATGTCATCATGAAAATACATTAGTTACATCAAAGAGGGTGAAAAATCCCATGAAAAGTCAAAACTAGTCAAAAGCTGCGTTGTCCTGAGCTGTAGATGAAAAACTGGCAAATTTCCCTGATGCGTAGCGCGCCATTTCTCTACGCGTAGCGCGCCTTTGAGCCCACTTTTGGGGCACTTCCCGGCATCCAAATGAGGCTCAAGTGGGCTTGTTGGAAAGGTCCGGATGTCTACTCTCCATTCCATGTGGAATTTCTCAATTTGGTGCCCATTTGCCCCTCCAAATATGCAATCTCCCAAGACTTCTTCCTGTGTGTCCAAAATGTGGCAGAAGGTCATTTTTTGCTTGTTTTTTGACCTTTTGGGGGCCCAAACCTCAATGAAATGTCTTGGAAGTGGCTAATCAAGTGTAATTTGTCATGAAAAATCCAAAAATGTAGAGTTTTTGTGCAATGGACCTCCCCATCTTCAGGGTAGCGCGCGGCGCGCTACGCGTTGAGGGCAAAAACCTGTTTTTAGCAAAAAAAAAAAAAATCAAAATTGCCCAAAATTGCTCCAAATTTTCTGAATTTTGAGCTGGGGGTGTATCATTGAGCACCATGCTCCTTAAAGGAGGCTTCGGCCAAAATCTGAAGTGGATCGGGCCTTTTCCTCCATTTTAGTGCCTTGGCCAATCGTCCTTTGAGTACCTTCATTTTCACTTTGCACACATGCATGCGGGCCGAATAATGATTCTTCATGTGGCGGAGCATATCTTTGTCCTTGTTTGCCTTGGCTAGCAACTTCTCTAAATGAGTGTTCACCCGGATGAGCATAGACCCTTGCTCAATAGGTGTCAAATCACCGGGTCTCTTGCAGGCCAAGTTTCGGTCTTCTCAGATTCGCCGCAACTCATCAATAGTGTGTTCATCTTCTAGCTGCTTGTTACGCTACTCCAAGTAGTTGATTGTCCAATTGGCCGTTTCCAATTTCTGTTGCAACAAGCGATTTTCAGCCTTCTGTTGCTGAATGATCTCCTTTAGCTCCGAGCTAGGAGAACTGATGTCAAGGTCAATAATGTCTATGTTCGGATCACCTGATGGTCCCTCATCAATCATGGGCTGCTTGCCTCTCTCCTGTACCTGTGTTGCTGTCGAAAGCGAGGCCCCTTCCACCTGATGTGGAGATAACACTCATTGTGCTGATGAAGAAATCGAGACCCCTTCCACCTGGTGTGGAGATAATACTCGCCGTGCAGATGCAAATAAGGCCCTGTGGCCTCTCTAATATGTAACACATGTTGGAGTGCTGACATGCTCGGGCTCTGGAATGTGAAACTGATGTGAAGGCCCTCCCTCATCATGGACAATCTCAGGGGGTGGCTGTGGCACCGTGAAGAAGTCGCAAGAGATGAAATCCTCCCAAGCAATACCCTACTGTGCCAACTGATACATCACTATGATCTCGATCAGTGCATAATGATATATACTCTTGTGTTGCTGTGCGGAGTTCTTCCTTTGCACTAAGGGCACCATCCTCTCTATATTTCGGCACATGAAAAATGGAATGTTCATCATTCGTACCCGGGTGAAATGCATCAACAAACGGATATGGTACGAATATAAACGTGAAAATCTGCCCTCACAAGTGAAATAGCGCATAATGAGCCTCATCAAGGGTGCATACTCATCCCTTAGGAATCTGAAGGGAAAAACAGCAGTTAGGTGTCTCATACACCCGGGTTTGATATATGGTTCATAATGAAATCTGTCTAGTTGCTGGCGCTTGTTCCACTCCTCCCCAACATTTGGTATCCCGGTGGCTTGAGCAACAATTTCGGGTGATAGGGTGAATTCCACTCCTGCAAGGTTCACCTGACCATTGTGAAAATGTAGGACAAACAAGGAGACTAGTTCTCTGTGATGTTGAATTTGCGAGATCCGCTCACAATATCCAAAGCATGATTGATACTGAAAACATGTCATTGCAAGTGGACAAGCTTGCAACTAAGCCAAAGAAGTGGGCTCCTCCCTGACATGCCAACCACCTTTACCACCCTTATGATGCCTCCTTGGCACTTCTATCTCCGGTGTCGAATCACTGTCATAACTCTGCTCATAATCTGATTCGGTTTCTGACATGGTTTTGAAGGCAAGATGGCTGAAATGTATTGCTGACTTTGCACCCAATTAACTGTTGTTTGACTTTTTCAAATGCTGTCACCAAGGGGACATAAATACAAGGGGATTGTTAGGGAAAGGGGAACATGAGGGAATTAGGGACAATAAACATAAATAAGGAATTTAGGGAAGGCAACATGGGAAATCATAATATTGTGGGATTTTAAGGTGAAGTACGGTTTGGGAATTTAGTAGGTTTTAGGGCTTTTAGAGAGGAAGATTATAAAATTTTATGGGAAAATTTGAAGGAGAATGTTGGTGAAGATGAGGGAAAAGAGGGATAAAAAATGGGCAACCTTGGACAGCAAAATACTTTGAAACCCTAGCACAACTAAGTCTTTAAATTTTCCACAGCAATGTAGGGTTTTAACTTCTCATTTTCATGGCATTTTTAACATATTAATTTCTCATTCATCTTGCAAAACCAAAACTAGCCATGGAGGAGAGGCCTACCTGAAATTTGCTTGAGAGAAAAGAGGATTTAGTAGCTTGCTGGTAGTTTATTGGGCGAAAAACCCAATGCGTAGCGCACTTTGCCCAATGCGTAGCGCCCCTCTGGTGCGTAGCGCCTGAGTAAAAATGCACTGGAAAAGTCGCGCTGATGCGTAGCGCGCCCTGGGTGCGTAGCGTGCCTCAGCTGATGCGTAGCGTGCCCCTGAAACTGCCCAATTTGCTCAATGACTCTTGAAATCGCCTTTGCAAGGATTCACTTGGCTTGTGAGAGGCAAATGAGTTGCTACTGAAGAGTGATGTGCTTTTATAGGCTCCTTTTTTATTTTTATTTGCCCAAAACCCACTTTATAATGTTTGAGTGTTGACACTTTTTGAATTAATTGGCTCTGACTTCTGGCTTCCTTTTTTTGAAAAAAAATTGGTTGAAATGATGATTTCTTCTGAAAATTTTTGCAGGGAGGGCTTCTGAGATGCTTTGGCAAAGGAGACCAAGGCTACGCTTCAACATTTGGAGAATTTGAAATTTTGACAATTTTTTACAAAAACAAGATAATGACCTTTGTTTTTCAAAAACATAGTTTTGAAAACAAGGTGAAAATTTAGCTGTACAATAATGAGAATTATTTGAAATGATGATTTATGAAGGACATCCCTCTGGCATGCTGGTCCTTTATGACCTCTCAAGACAAAAATTGACTCAACCCTAGACCTAAGACCTCGAAATTTAAAACAAGATGAATGACCCTTTAAAGATTTTATTTACTTAAACAAACCTGAACCAGCAGTGCCAAACAGGAGGGGAATAAAAGACACAAACTCCTCCACCAGAGTTATGGCATTCCTAACGGAATGCAACATGATCACACTGATGGGACACCTAATCATGAAATGCAAAGAGCTTTGATCTCTGGTGGAGGGCTACTAGACCGACTCTAACAACTCTAATGGCACACAACACAACGATCGGGTCATCATGTGACAACTCAGCGTGGTTACTTCATGCAGTCGATTATGCCAGCGCTCCAATTCTTCGTCCGAGTCTGAGTTGCAAGAACTCTCGGAATCCCATGTAATTCATCCATCCGCTGTCGGATTCAACCAATCTTGGTCTCACACTATTATCTTAGATATGTAGTCCAAATCATCATCACTTTCGTAATCGCGGATTGGTTCAGTATAGCGTGATCCTTTAGCAGGATCTAGGGGTACTATTACGTGAAGCGATTTATTTTCAAATATCATCTTTCGCTTCTTTAGGTTTATTACCCCATTCATGTCAGTATCCCAATCAATGCTAAGGAGCGCAAGGTAGGGTTTGTTGTCATCCATAATTTCTATTACTTCAAAATTAGATAATGCGCTTGCGCCTTCAATATCTATAGCTACTCCCTGCAACCATCCCATGGGGATGATCTTCTATCAATTTTCCATCCTTAACTAAATCGGAGACCACTGCAGCGCGGGTCTCCCCATCCGCTCCCAAGTCTACTTTGGAAAAACGTTTGCATCTGACCCAAAATCCAAAATAACCTAATCCATTTCTTATTCTCCTATCTGCGCGGTGAGTCTCATTTCTCGTCCTATCCTTGCCTTATGCTTATTGATCTTTCCTACCACATGCAGTTCACCTGGAGTGTTTCGAATACATCTATTTATAAGTTCCTATAACCCCTCTACAGCCTCGCTATCGCACAGCAGTTTCATGCAGGTCTCTAGAAAGGTCGTAAGCATAGAAGGGTCCATTTCCTGAATAGGTTTATCCCGGCTCCCTGAGGTAGAGGCCTTAGCAAAGCTCTTCTTTGCTTCCATGAACGTTTCGCGTGCGCTCTCCAAATAAAATTCAGCCTCCTTTTCTAGAGCTTTACAAACCCATGCGTTGTCTTCAGGCTATTTCCCCTTATCATCGCTTGTTGTAATTCCACTTCAGAGAATAATATTCACATTCAGGTCCTCTTCACGATGCTCAACCCTCATCATCTGCAAGTTTTGAGTTGGCTATGGTGGTAGCACACCTTTGTCTCATATCCTTGCTATCAGTGTAGGACATTCCTTAGTCTCATGATCAAATTGAGTGCAATATTTGCACGACGAATGCGTTGGGTTAGTGCATTCGCAGGCATAGTATCTAGGTCCTCCACAATTGTAACACATCAACTGTCCCAGACCTCTACCATGTCCTCCTCTGCCTCGGCCTCGTCCGCACCCCTAAAATCATTTCCACGCCATCCCAGCGCTCTAGTCAAGAGGTCGCTTTTATGCCTGAACTCTATAGGCAGGTGTTATGTCCATCATCAATTCATAACTTCGGCAATTACGCTCATCATGCCCTATCGACCTGCAGAATTTGCAGAACAATTGTTGCAATGTTTGTACAAACTTCTGCAGCAAATGACAATTATCATTGGTATGTTTCCCTGCTACCTGACATATAGCGCACCACAACACAGGCCCCGCACTCGGTCCTGCTTGGGCTTTTGGCCTCAAAAGAATCGGTCCTCCTCCTGCAATATAGTTCGCAAAGATCAGGCAGTGATCTTTGTCATGCCCCTGACCTTTACATTTCAGGCACCATATCTCTTTGTGCACCTCCAGTTGAACTGTTATGTCCTGCTTCAAGCTTTGCATTTCGAGGCAAATATTTTGCAACTGCGCAAGGATCTGTTGAACCCCTGGATTCGGATCTTGCATCAGTGTTTCATGCAGTCTTATTGCAATCTCCAAGGCCTCTTCCTGAGTCATAAACTTATGTTGTGACATTGCAACCCTTAAGTGAGGCAGTAGTGAAGCCACGAACCACTCGCGGAGTTGTCCACCTGTTAAGTTCATATTAGATTTGTGGATTTTACACTTCAATTTCTGATCCAACTCCCAAGGTGTCTCGCCTGGTTTCATCATTATTTCCTTGAACCCCACAATCAACTGCGCCTCAGATTTAGGCCTACCGGACTCTTTATTCAGGACGGTCTGGATCTCTTCCAACCCCGCGTTTGGGTTATCTGTAGAGTACTTGATGTACCAAGTTAGTGTGTGATCCTACAAAGAACTAACCAATGTTTCCTTCTTCATGTGATCATCTGTGATGCCTTGAGCTTCCCATACAGCTTTTACAATGAACTAGAACTGGTCTGGGTCCTCATTTCCCAAGCCCTTAAACAATGACAACTTTACTGAATTTGCCATGTTGAACTGGGGTGGAGGTGGTGGTGGTGTGGGCGAAATTGCAAGTGATGGTGGTGAAGGTGGAGGTGGTGTGGGTGGAGGTGGTAGTCGCAGGAACCCTTATTTTATCAACTGAACTGTACTTCGCAGAGAAGCCTCCTTTACTCCCTCTTCATCACTCAAAGGAGGTGAAATCAGTGGGCTATATTCAGGACCCTTTCTTCTTTCGTTCTTGTAAGTCTATCCACTTCGCGTAACTCCGAACATCAAGGTAGCTGCATAACCCATTTTTTGCACAATAACATCTTAATCCAAGTATTTAAATACTTCAAGTACTTACCTCACAGACCTTTGAAAAAATGTCGCTTCACCTCGCTATAACTGACTAAGGTATCAACCGCGAATTTTGTCACAAACCCTCCTATGATACGATCGAGCCAATTTTCAACAGCGGAAGTGATTTTATCCTTAGAGGCTTCCAGTATTTGTACTAACTCTACGGTCCAGAAAATAGGACCGTTAAGCCTCCACCTTCCTTGGCTATCCGCTAGCTTCACGATCCACTCGTATAACTCAACTGGAAAGGAACAGAAAAATATCTCATGGATGTATACAGGTACTTGTCTAGCCACTATTCCTTTGTTAGCTGTGGATTTCTATTCTCCTGCGCTGCGAATTTGTGGATCTTCCTATCCAACCAGTCTTCGATCTCTTTCTTAGTTGGATTCCAGTGATACAACATCACACATCTCTCATGCAGATTCCAGTCCCGGCAATGGAACCATTTGTTGGATTTGTGGGCCCTGACCCAAGTTCAACGTTAGTCAGCCAAACAAATCCCTACACTACTGGCCCTTTCGGCATCAACCCATGGAGCACGGACCGAAGTCTCACCTGAAGTAGTATGGGGGGATGCTGGAACCAATTTTCTACACCCTGAGATTGTCATGATGTCGTTTTATACCCCTTGCCCCTACTTTCTTACAGGTCGCTAAGCCTTAGGGCTCTATCAATCTACCCTCAATCCTACCCTTCAATACCTCCGTAAAGGTGTGTGATTTCCCTTCACGTAGCTCGAACCCACAGTTCAGGTACTTTCACGC
Organism: Pinus tabuliformis; assembly: GCA_031772625.1. Classification (NCBI taxonomy): domain Eukaryota; kingdom Viridiplantae; phylum Streptophyta; class Pinopsida; order Pinales; family Pinaceae; genus Pinus; species Pinus tabuliformis. Next base: position 534,707,905 of record CM062813.1, on the reverse strand, counting down.
AGCTATGACAATGTATTGTATAGGTTCCCAAGTTATCTCAAGTGTTTTACTTATCTTACCAATCAATTACAGTTAGCGTCGCGTAAACTGATATCTTTACTTGTGTTCAATTAACATATATAATCACATACATTTGTGCATCAAATAAACATTGTAAAATAAACCCAGAACGCAATATAATCAGATGCATTAACAAAGACTAAATACACAGTAATTGCAGAATACTTCTCTTTATTGATATCTTCCAGTTTAATACAGACTCTATCCACCCTATGCACACAGTTGTAGGGGTCCACGCACTCAGCTGCAGACTTCCACCCTAGGCCTCTGCGCACTCAGCTGCAGAGCCTCTACCTATGCTAAGACCTGAAACACTTAGACTTCTCTACCAAAACTTCCAATGCTTAATTGTTCTAATTGCCTAGAGCTTACTTACTTATCTCCTTTTTATACAATCCCATGGTCCATGGACCATGGGTAGATATTTATAGCTAACTTGACACTTTACAAAATAAGGGTGAACAACCCTTTATGAATCATGACACCTTCGCACTCTGCTACCACAAGATGCGGATGCTTTACAACTTTATTACAAAATTGTCCCAAAACATGGGCTTTTAACCCCAAAAATGCTCTTGGGGGAACTCGTTCCCAACATTGGCTAACTAGTATTAAAAACCATGGTCGATGTAAATAATAGATTGGGCATGGAAACAGATGGGAAATGTGTAGGAGCAATAGAGGAAACTGGTGGAATTCCCCAAGAAGATGAGAGAGGTGTAGACAGAGGAGTGGGTAGAGCCAGAGCCACACTGAGTGGTAGCAATAATGACATGGAAGAAGGCACTACCAATGCATAGGGGAAGGATGACTAAAATTATGCCATAGGATAAGTCGCTGACAAATGAATGCGAGTATAGGTGGGTGTGGAACCGTAAGGGTTCAGCCGCACTATCTCAGGTCTCAAAGGATCGGACAAAGGTGGATTAGCAGGACGAGAAAATTCATCCACCAAAGTTTAAATGGAAATAAAATCACTATCAGAAGGACCAAGTAAAGACTCCATAGATATGGGTTGGTCAAGGTCTTGAGCACTGACAGGCACTCTCTGTGTAGGATTAGAAAGTCCACCTCGTTTAGGAGGAGAACCGTGTATACGATGTAATTGTCGGTGAATAAATTCAGCCAGGGTGAGATATTATAAATTAACACAATTATGTTAGTGCAAACACCCTAAAGCAAATACTATTGGCTTGAACCAAACAACACACACTAGAAATGTCCTAAAATATAGTCACACAAAAACCAAAAAACAAAGAAGCTAACAGTGGAACAATTATACTAGCAGCCTGCTTCCCAACCCTTTTAGTTGCGAACTTAGTGTAAGTGCCCTTATTAGTCATGGGGCACCCTCCAAGAGGACTGAGAGAATATGAATAATATCTTTCCCAGGTATAAAGAAGACAAACCTGACCCTATACCTATGTATGAGCCCTAAAAGATAGGCCAATATGGTTACCACCGTCAATAACTCATCCTAGGGGGGCATTTGTAGGCCAAATTCACACGTAAGGGAAGGAAACTTGGCCTAGAGAGCTAAGACTGAAACCCCCTTGATATTCACCTCCCAAGTGGCCCCCAAGTGTTATAGAAAAATGCTAATAACGCCATTTGTAATACATGCAAATTATGCAATATCACGCCACCCAAAACTAAGTGAAATGGGGTATGTCACCTCACCCAACCCAAGTGTGACCTTGTACTTGAACTTCTTGTTATAAAGGCTTCCCATACCGCACTACTACAAGTGGATTTTATCTCCTTACTGCAAGATGCTAAATTTATATTGTAGTCTTGGAGTAGTTAACTCACACACCTATCTCCAAGGCCCTAGCCTAAGCTAGTGTTGGTGTACTACCAATAAAAGAAAAATACCAAACTAGTTTCTTTTATTATCACGTTAATTTTAAGTGGTTATTGTTACATAGTTGGGATGCGGCATGAAACTTAGATGGTGTGAAGAAATCTTTTTAGCAGCCTTGATGCAACTATATGAAATTTCTTCTTTTCTCTTCAATGAATTCTAACTACAGGAGGGTAAGATTTTTTCAAAACACGCCAATGCCTACAATAATGAACCTCTCACTAAATTTTTAAATGAAATAAATGCCAAATTTATAAATATGTTGACCCAAAAATCAAACCAAATAGAGAAAATAACTGAAAAGAGGCCAAAGAAAAGTCCCCAAGCTAGAACACCAAGCACTTCAAAAGCGTCAAAAGCTAGGAAAACAAAAACCAAAGAAGCAAACACACTCAAGAGATCAAAAATAAATACAAAAGTGAAAAAGGAAGGCAATGTCAACAAGCTAGGGTTGTAGCAAAATGGCTCAAAAAAGGCCAATATTATACAAAGGTCAAAACCAGACCCTAGAGGTTGCAAGGCCTAAACAAGATTAAATGAGGGTGTGTTGTAGCAGCTACAACCACCCTCCAAAATTTTGGCTTGCATGAAAATTTTGGAGCCTTCTGTGGATCCTATGATTGATCGTTCCTTGGTCACTTATTGGTAAGCTGATGATCTCAAGCCCCCCTCCTTTATCTTAATAGTACGTTCTCATCTTTATGTAGCATGTGTCATCTTCGAGCATAGGGATCATCATTTGTCATGCAAAGGGAAGTTTGTTCTTCTTCAAGGGGAAATCTTCATGTATATTGGTTGTTCTCATCACATAGACGTGTTTCACACTCACTTCACGCACTCTTGTCACAAAGGTTGTTGCATCAATCAAAGTATGTTTTATATGTTCTAGATGGTCTATGTTGTATCACTAAAAGTTTGTGTGTGATCATAGTCAATTTTTATCATTGTTTACATCAATTTCACTGATCTCACACTTAGCTAGTTTCCCGAGCAACCTAGCCTCATCCAGCTTTCCAGAACTGCACACTTTTCTTTTGCAACCCTAAAGTTTTTTCCCTTTCCTGTTGGGACTGCACAACGCGTAAAGACCTCAGCCTCCCTTGGCATCCAAAACTGCATAATGGTTTCCTCTAGATTCCTTCCCCGGTTGAAATCCGTTGTCTTCAGAAACTACACAGTGTTGTCTCGCAGCTGCCCAGTTTGTCTTGCATTCAAAAACTATGCAAAGGTGTCCTACTAATCAAGTGCTCAATATTTAGCTCAAAAATCAAAGTGCTCATAATCGCTCAAAACATGAATGATCGTGTCTGTCTCGTCGATACAATCCCAACGGAACTTGTTTCACTCAAAACCGAGCTAGTATGAGGAAGATATCACGTTCTGTCCACTTTGCCAAATAGAGGAATTATAAAAAAAAGGGTTACAATCACTGCACAGTTAGCAGTCTGTATTGATAACGTGGTAGGTGACTGGGCAGGTCAACAGGATGGTCAATGTCTAGTAAGGACTCGCCAAGTGGCGTGTTATGGTTTGTTAATGGTTTTGATTATTTGGCTCATTTTCATTTGCCGAAGGATGGACCAATGAGGAGGGGACATGTGGCAAGCCCAGAGGCCGCCATGTGTCCCTCCCTAAAGGTCGGATATATTTGTGCACAGTAAAATTTTATGGCAGGCCAAGGAGTCAAACCTGGAACCTGCACTACACAAACTCCAAGTCTTACCACTACACCCACACTTTGGTTCTTAATATATTATGGTTTGAGTTTATATTTGATGTGATATGTCTTGGCGGTTGGGGGGAGGAGGGAGCCAGCCTGCGGGCTAGCCCCCTCCCATGTGAACACAACCTTGAAGACTGGCGGCTATGGTTAATGGTTAACCAAAAACCATGACACTTACCATAACTGTTGGCATTTATACCACCATGTAACCACTACCATTTAAACCACGAGCTAATGGCTTACCATAACCGCGCCATTAAATGTGCTTAATGCGCTAATCCAACTTAGTGATTAATTAAAATGCGCTTATCCACTAATTAAACTGTAGTTTAGTTTGGCAGAAAAATTGGCGAAGCCCCTAAATTAGGCGGTAACTCCAGTTTTAGTGGAGTTAACTGGAGTTCCTCCAGTTTTAGTGGAGTTTTACTAGGAGAAATTGTTTTTGCCATAACTTTTGCAAAATTCGACCAAATTGGGATCAGGAAAAGGCATTCCTAGATGATTTTGATGTTATGAGCACATTGAAGTAGGTTTTAGGAGCATTAGAGCATTGTAAACAATAATTTTTCCATTTTTAACTGATACGGAGGCCCAAGCCATGGAAGCTAGACCAAGAAGATGTAGCCCAAGAGGAGTGTTCATTTTGATGGTTTGTTGTACATTTTTTTTGCTACTGTTCAGCACTTGATTTATAGGTTATTTTTCTCATGAATTTGACATAAAACTTGATAAAAATTTACCTGTTCATTCACAAACACCATAAAGGAAACCTATGCACATGAAGCAAATGATAAGCAATTGTTTTTAATTCTGAAGTTGAAATAAGCACATCAAAACCAAAATTCAACAATAGATCACCTCCCATGACCCCATCCCATAGCAGTGTCTTGCATCTCAAAATTGCGTAGTGTTTTCCAAGCTGTCCAATATGTCTTGCATTTAGAAACTATGTAGATGGGCCTCCGAAGGCCTCATCCTGGCAGCAGTCACTTCCATTTGAAACTGCACAGATCTACCTCTCAGTGACTATAGGAAAATATGACATGCTATATCACTCTCAAGGAGTTGAGTAGAAGGACCAAGAAACCAAGTGATGAAAAAATATCGGGACCGCATGAAAATTTCGTCAGATGCATAATGAACTCAAGGGTAAGTATGGTAAGTAAAGTACATCTCTTAGTGTAGCTTGAAGTACTGCTTATCATTGTTATATCATTCTGTCTTCAATAACATGCATGTTTTCAAGCACTAAAATTCATTCCATGTGTTCCCTCTACGTGTCTTGCTTCCTTTTCACTTGTTGGACCAATTGTCATCTTTTGGCATGTTGATTTCTATATCATGCTTGCGATCTTGTTTTGGCAATTTTGAAGGTTTGGCTTTCTGTGCATGAGTTGTTTTCGCTATGTGAACATCTGTTTGCTTAGGCTATCCTGACCCAAGTTCAGAGTTAGTTGTGCCAACCAACAAATCCCTACACTACTGACCCTTTCAGCAACAACCCCCATAGTGCAGGCTGCAGTCTCACCCGAAGCAGTATGGGGGGATGAAAGAACCAAGTTTCTGCATCCAGAGACTAGCGTGATGTCTTCCAGCGCCTCAGATCTACCTTCGTGCAGATCGATACACTCTTAGGGAACACCACAAAACTTTTTCAAAATGGCCTTCAAACCTTCGCGAAGGTCTACGATCAGTCTTTGTGGACCTTTAACAATCAATCTTACTTATGTGCAGCAGAGAGCAGTTCTAAAGTAGGGTTCGTGGAGATTTACTTAAGTCATTAGTAAACATCAAAGAATTCATCAGAGTCTTCACGAAATTACTTGAACATGCATTACCTACATCATTAATAGTTATTCAACATAATCGTGCAACATTCAATCAATATTTCATAAAACACATCATTCATCGACAACATATAGCATTAACAGAGATAACATAAATACACAAGAATTCTTCGAAAATTTCCTTTATTGATCTTGAATTCAAGGTTACATACTCAAAACTACCTTGCACACACAACTGCAGGGGTCCGCGCACTCGGCTATGGACTCTACCTAGGCCTCTGCACACTCAGCTGTAGAGCCTCTCTTCTATCTTACCCACTTCTCCTCGCTATCACTTCCCTTCCATCCTCAATTACTATCCAAAACTTGCCTTACTCTCTAAGACACACCTATTTATATCCTTTTTCATACAATGCCATGGTCTGCGAACCATGGGTGGATCTCAAAACCGACTCAAACTTTACATAAATTAAGGGGCTAAACCCCTTTGACTCCTACTCATCTACGCGCTCTGTATCCACAAATCATGGATACTTTACATTATTTACAAAAACTGATCAAAACTTGGTTTATCTTAACCCCAAAATTGAGCCAAAGGACCCCATCCCAACAGGTCCCCAACACAAAGATCCTGACTCACCCTCAAGTCACTTGGCTGGCACTATGATCTTACTGCGAAGATCCCCAAGCTCCACCTACATATATACTATGTGGAAGTCAGCCTTGAATGTCACCTAGGTTGACAGCTGCATGAACAAGGTTGGGGACAACCTTGGATGCTGATTGATGGCCATGCGAGGACTCATTTCCATAAGAACTCAAAATATCTTTGTCTCTGTATTCCACGAGGCATCCTTTGTAAACCATAAGGAAGTGAATTGTGCTGCTTCTAGCAATCCTTCCTCGAGTGAAGGAAATTGTCTATCCTCTGGAAATTCCCATGCAATGAGCACAATTGACAGTAATAACCAAGCGTAGTGAAATGGCTTGGATTCGTCCCACGCCTCGTGGAAGTTCGCTAAGAACTCCTAGCACAAGTACCTGGCCCAATTGAATTGTACGCCTTTCATGCACTGCATAGCAAGGGAAACCACTGGCACCAAAACTTCATCTGCGCATAATTTTCTCATCGCCTTCCCTACCAAGATCTGGGCAGCCAATTGTCCTGTCGGGTCTATTATCGACATGAGGGAATACCCTCACTACTTTTTGAGGAGGCCGCAATCCCTCTTCATCATCTCTGCAAGATCTTTTTCCCTTGTCTTTCCTCCAAACTCCTTAGCCGGGTTCGGGCCTTCGTAGGGAAGGTGCGAGATTCTATGAATTAGCATGTATGTAATTGCCCTAGGCCCTCCTAGCCATAAATATCCATCATGCACCAATGTGAGAGGCTAGTGCACACATATCGTATCAATCGGGGTGCGGTGGTAATGTGGTAACCATAGAAAATTGAGCAACCCTGATTTCTCGAGACCACGAACCCATTCCTCCATTTCCAGTGTTGTAACACATGTTTCTTCATAATAAACCCTCCTCATATATTTGTTCATTGCCAAGTGTGGGAACTTAGCGTGATTTGTGAGGTCCCAATCCTCCATTTTTAACAATGGGACCCTTGCGAGCCAAGGGCCTTCAAAAGGGACCTGCTCAGGTAGTAGGGGTGTGGATATTGTAAATTTCTCAGCATCCGGGTCCTTTGTGACCTTTGCTTTTCCCTTCCATGGAGGGATATACTTGGGTAGCCTTGTTATGGGTTCTGCTCCTTTAGCATCAATATCCTCTATCCCTTGGGCTCCTTCCACCTCTAGGTCCACTACTTTTGTTGGCTACTTATCTTTCTTCTACGTCTGTGTCACAGTATGCTTCCTTGGGGATGCGCATACCTACATCAGATTTTTCTGCTTTTCCTTTTTTGTAGGTTGCTTCTCTTTCATGATAGGTTGTTATCTTTTACCATGGTTTGTTTCAGCCTGGGCAACCTCGGTGCTGTTGGCACCGTAGGCGTAGCTTCTACACTTGATACTTATGGTCCTGGAGCGTCAAACACAACTACTTCCGAAGTCAGGGCTTCAGCAGGGTTGGTGGTAGTCATTCTCTCCATAAACAACTTGTGGGCTTTAGGAGAAATGTTTGTGTGTGACAGGAATTCTTCCCAAAACGCTCGGCTCATAGGTGATAGACAGCGAAATTCAGTAACAATTCTGAGAGCACAAAGTGTTCTCTGTTGGATCGACACATGTAATTTATAGGGGGTTTTGAATTCAAATCCGACAGCTCCCCCCAATTTCTGATAATAAATGTTGTTTTGGTGAAATATCTTCAAATGTTTTCGCCTCAAATGCCTCCACCCCGCTCCACTTAACCATCTTCTGGCCGTCAAGTCATGAACAGTGACTTCAACGGTCACTTTCCTATTGTTCTGCATACACCTTCCTCCATGGCGCATATTCCTACGCGCAGTTTTATGGGTTTCATCTTTGTCATTCTCCGCACGGCCTGCCCACTGCGTTGTCCTCCAAACTGAGCAGTGTAGTTTATAGTGTCGCGCTCCCTTGCAACTACTCGTAGCACTAAGACTATCCTGTTTTTATATAGTCACTATGCATGATACCCTGTATACAACTTCAATCTGCTCCCATTCACTCTTCCTGAGAAAGCCTCCCCATTCAGCTTTGTGAGATGAACTGCGCCTCCATCTATAATTTCTTTGATAATATATGGACCTAGCCAATGCATCTGGAATTTACCCGTAAAATTAGTGAATTTACAATCATATAACAAGACAAGATTGTTTACCTTGAAAGTGTGAAGCTTGATATTGCAATCATGCCATGATTTTTAACGTTCCTTCTGTACTTGTTGATAAAATCCTACCAAAAATTGATCCTCTTCGAGCTCCATCAGTTGCACGAGTCATTCCTCCAAGGCCTCGTGATCCACCATACCTGTGAGGGTTGCTATGTGCAGACTAGGCACAATATACTCCATCAGCATTATAGCTTCAACCTCATAGACTAATTGGAACGGTGTTTTCCTTATTGGCTTCTTACAAGTAGTCTTATAATCCCATATAATTGTAGGTACGTGCACATCCCAGTCATTCAACTACGTGTTGAGGATCTTTGTCAGAGCATTCTCCAAAATATTATTAAAGGCTTCAGCAGTTCCATTGGCCTGCAGGTGATATGGTGTACTCTTCTGATGGTAGAACTAGAATTCTTCAATCAACATGCTGATTGTTTCATTCAGAAAGTGAATATCTCTGTCACTCATCAACACTTTCAGGCAGCCAAATCTGGTTAAGACATACTCAAACAAAAACTATGCTGTCGTAGCCCCTATACAATCCTTAATCAGCTATGCTTCCACCCATCTAGTGAGATATTTCGTAGCGGTGATGATATAGCGGGCACCTGTTTTCTTTCCCGAGGGCTGAATTGGCCCAACGAAATCAATCGCCCATTTCTCAAATGGCTGCAAATATACTTGAGGATGTGATGGAAACTCATCCCTTTGCAATGGTCTGCCACTTCTCTAACATGCATCGCATCCTTTACAATACACCTTGGAATCCTTGTGCAAGGTAGGCCACCATAGACCTGCAAAAATCTTCTGCGCAGTTGCCTTGCCTGCATAATGACCTCCCGCAGTTCCCCCATGAGCTTCATCAAGAATATTAACCCGCTCAAAATATGTCACATATCTTCGCAATATTTCATCTGCACCCATCTTATACAAATGTCCCACAATAACTGAAAAACCTATCGTGCACACTACTAATTCCTTCTTTTTTTGACTGGTATATCCCTCTAGTGCCATCCCCGTAGTCAATAAGTGAATAATATCAGCAAAATTATTATCCTCTACATGCATCGTAAAGAGTTGTGCATCTAGCAACCCTTCCTCCGGATTATTGGGCTCCTCGTCTATCTCGATCCTTGACATATGGTTAGGTCCTGCATTTAACCTCCCTGGCTTCACAATGACTTCAAAGTCATACTCCTGGAATAATAGCAACCATTTGCAAGTCTTCCCCCCCCCAAAATAGGCTTATTGACCAGGTATTTCAAAGCAGAATGATCTATGTACATCTTGAAATGCCCTCCTAAATATAATGCCTGAATTTCTGCAACACGTACACCATGCCCAATCCTTCACGCTCAGTCATTGAATAATTCTTCTCAGCCTTCGATAATTTCCTACTGGCAAAGTCTATAGGATGGTCCATTTCTCCTTCACTGGCCTGCATTAACACTGCACCCAACTCAATGCAAGAGGCATCCACATGTACGTGAAACTCCTTTTCCCAATTAGGGAATACCAAGATCGGTGCAATGACCATCTTTTCTTTCAATACCTCTAGTTTGCATTGACATTCGTCATCCCATCCGAATGTTGCATACTTCTTCAGCATTTTCTCCATGGGTGTAGCAATTTGAGCATAAGCTTTGATCAATTTTCTATAATATCCTGTATGTCCCAACGTCGCGCATAACTACTTAACATTCTGTGGGGCCTCCAAATTCACAGTTACTGCAATCTTGGAAGTGTCCACTATCAAGCCTTGCTTGCACACCACGTGACCTAGCAAGATCCCAAAGGGAACACAGAATATGCATTTCTTCAAGTTCAGCGTGATCTGGTATCTGCAACATGTATCCAACATCAAGCACAGGCTTGCTACATGGCGCTTTACTAATCCAAACATCATCCAGTCATCAAAGTATACTTATAAGAACTTATGAATGAAATATTTGAACGTCGTGATGACTACATGAGAAAATATCGCAGGCACATTCTTAAGCCCAAACAACATCACATTGTATTGAAAACAACCCCACTCTGTTGCGAAGGTCGTTTTTCTCCTATTCTCAAACACGATCTTAATCTGATGATACCCAGAGAACCTATCATTGAAGGAATAGGCCTCCTTCCCTCCCACATTTTCTAACACTTCATCTGTAAATGGTGTTAGGAATGGGTCATGGACACATGCATCATTAAGATTCCGTAGATCTACGCAAATTATTATTTCACCCTTTTGTTTCTTCTCCTCAACCACTATCGGGCTCACCCAATCGGATTCTTCAACCGGTTCTATGATGCCTACCTCCAGTATCTTGTCCTGCTCTAGGCGAAACTTTTCCTTGTATTTAGGATTAAGGCGATACGGCCTCTGTCTAATAGGCTTCGCATCCGGCTTCAGAGTGATCTTCATAACACCCAAATCACCAACTATGCCCTTCAAATCCAAGAACTTAGTATGGAAGATATCTTGGTATTCATGGAGTAACTCAGCAACTTTATCCACGGTAGCATCATCCCAATAATCTCCAATTTTTGCGAGCTTTGGTTCTCTTTCAGTACCAATGTTTACATGCTTTGTCTGGTGGTGTCTAGGTTATCTATTTGTGTGCCCTCGATTTCGCGATGCCCTTCTTCCTCTGGAATATTAATGTTTCTCGGATATTCATCTTCCTCTTCAGAGGTCACATTATATGATTTCAATGCATGGCGCCATTGGGTGCTCTAATCTGGTTGGGTCCATTCCCTGGGTTCTATTGTCATTCTAAAGATGAACACCTTAATCTCTTGTAGAGCTTCATCAATGCTTGTGAAGCCATCTTCAAAGATGAAGGTCAATAAGAATCCTTTCGTGGTGCCATGGCGAAGCTCTTTTCCATATACCAGTTCATGGGAACTGTATCCAAAGTATGGCAAAATATGTGTACCCACTCCGGTTATGGTTTTGTCCCACATGCTTTAGTCCATTTTCCTAAGTGATCACACGGATCATCCCTTCTATTATATTTCTCATTCAATCTAATGCCAGGACGCCCAAACCATAACCTCATCATTCTTTTGTAATCTCGTCATCCAGCGAAACTATCCTTATGTGTACCCCACTATCGTGCAGGTGTAGCGCGCAGTGCCAACTCTAACGCTTGGAAGCGGTGATACTTAGGGACTTCATGCTCAAGTTCATCCAAAAACATATCTACATCAGTTAAACCATCATAATAGGGTAGTTTCTTTACCTTCGATGAAACACAGTGCAGCGACTTCGTCATCATATTGCATTGCAGTATAGATACTTCATGCAAGCGATTCTACCAATGCTCTAACTCTTCGTTTGAATCAGAGGTGCGGGAACTCTCTAGGTCCCATGCAATCCATCCATCTATCGTTGGATTGATCCAATTCTAGTCTCGCGTTGTTATTTTGTAGATTTGGTCTAGTTCATCATCACTTTCCTCATAATCGCAAACTGGTTTAGTATAGCATGCCCCTTCTATAGGGTCCAACGGTACTACAACCCAAAGCGATTTCCTTTCAAACGACATTGTCCTCTTCTTCAAATTAATGACCCCATTCATATCAATGGCCCAATCAATTCCCAGGAGCATAGGGTATGGATTACTGTCATTGACGATCTCTATAACCTCAAAGTCGGTCATCGCGCTCGCACCTTCTATATCAACTATTACTCCATATACTCATCCCATCAGGATGATTTTCTACTTGTTCACCATTCTGAGTTGAATCAGAGACCACTACAGCGCAAGTCTCCCTATTCTTTCCCATGTTTGTTTTGGAAAAAAGTTCGCATCGAACCCTAGATCCAAAATGACCCGATCCATTTCATAATCACCTATTTGCGCGGTGAGCCTCATCTCACGCCCTATTCGTGCCTTATATTTTCCAATTTTTCTAACCACCTGATTTCCATCAGGGACCTTCTCCTTGCTGGCGCATTTTTTTATTAACTCCTGCAAGCCTTCCATAGCTTTTCTATCGCACAAAATTTTTATGCATGTCTCCAAAAACGTAGCGAGCAAAAAGGGATCAACCTCTGCAAGTGCGCTGGTTTCTTGCACCTGGCCCTGACTTCCTAAGGCGGAGGCCTCAGCGAAGCTCTTCTTGACTTCCATAAATGTTTCCTTAGCACGATTTAGATCAAAGCCAACTTCCTTCTCTGGGGCCTTTCGGACCCATCCTTCTTCAAGTTGTTTACCTTTATCATCTCCAATCGTTATTCCACTTCTTAGCACTATGTTCATGCTTTGATCCTCCTCGTAGGGCTCATCTCTCATCATCTATAACTTCTGTGTAGGCTACTGAGGCTACGCTTTCTTCTCCTGCATCTTAGCTATCAACACTGAACATTCTTCTATAGTATGGCCAAACTGGCTAAAATAATGACCTGACGGGCATGTCTGATTCTGACATTCTCGTGCGTAGTGCCCTAGTTGTCCGCAGTTGTAGCAGATAATCTCACCACGGCCTCTACCAGGTCCTCCTCCTCTTCGGCCCCATCCACAACCCTGGTAACCTCCGCGCGCTCCTTCAGCACCTTGCTCTAGAGGCCAAGTTTCTGCTTGCATCTGGTATGTAGGTGTTCTCTCCATCATCATCTCATAGCTGAGACAATGGTGCTCATCGTGGCCCACTAATTTCCAAAAGTTACAGAACAACTACTAGGGTTTTTGGACGAAATTTTGAAGTAAATGATAGTTATTCGTCGCATGTTGTCTATTAACTTGACAAATAGTGCAGCCCCCTTGCTCGGCCCTGCTGGGGCTTTTGGATTTAGGGGAATTGGTCCCCCCCTATAATATAACTCGTGTACATGGGATAGTGGTCTTTAGCGTGCCCCTGGATTTTTCACTTCAAATACCAAACTTCCGCATGTACTTCTGGTTTAGTCTCCTTGTCTTTCTTCGAACTCTACAATTCTAGGTGTAGGCTCTGTAACTGAGAGTGGATATGTTGTACCCCGAAGGTCGCATCCTGAATAGGTGATGCATGCAACCTCATCATGATTTCCAAGGCTTTCACCTGTGTTCCTATCTTCTGTTGTGATATAGCAATTCTCGGGTGGGGCAAAAGTGAAGCTATAAACCATTAGTGATGTTGGTTATCTGTGAGCTGCATGTTAGCTTCTCGAATGTGACACTTCAACCTTTGATCCAATTCCCAAGGCATCTCATCGACCCTCATCATGTTTTCCTTGAATCCAATTACCTTACTATGAGTCAGACTTAGGGTTACTAAACTCCTTGTTTAAAGTCGCCTTAGTCTCTGCTAGCAATGCAAGAGGATTATCATAACAATACTTAATATACCAAGTTAGTGCGCAATCCTGTAAAGTGGTAACCAACTATGCCTTTTTTATATTTTCATCAGTAATCTGTTGCACTGTCCAAATAGCATTGACAACAGACTAGAACTGCTCTATATCTTCATTCCCTATGCCCTTGAGAATCGGTAGTTTCATCGTGTTCTCCATGTTGAATGGTGGTGGTGGAGGAGGAGGTGTGGGCGAAGGTGTATGCGGTGGAGGTCGAGGTGGAGGCGGAGTGGATGGATGATGTGTTCATGGAAAGCCCTATGTTATCAGCTGGACAACACTTCGTTGTGAAGCCTGCACCGCTCCTTCATCGTCACTCAAGGGAGGTCCGATTAACGGACTATATTCTGGACCTAATCTCTCTCGATATCTAAAGAGTCTTCCACTTTGCATAGCTCTGAACATCAAGGCAATGGAATCACCTATTTTTCACATAATAGCATTTTAATCCAAGTATTCAATGATCTTAAATACTTACCTCGTGGTCCTTTTAAATATCGTTGCTCTGCTTCGCTATAGTTGATTGAGGTATTGACTACAAATTCTATAACAAATCCTCCCATAAATTGATCAAGCAAATGATCAACAATTCACGCGATCTTATTTTCAGAGGCTTCTAATCGTTGCACTAGTTCTGAAATCCACACTATAGGAATATCGATATTCCACCTTCCTTGATTGTCTGTTAATTTAGCTAACCACTCATACAGTTCAATGGGAAAAGTGAAGAAGTATATATTGTGTATCTCCGTATACAGATACCTGTTAAAACACTCTTCTTTTGACAGGCGCAGATTCCTGTTTTCTTGCATCGTGAACTTGTGAATCTTCTGATCCAACCACTTTTCAATTTATTTGTTGGTCGGGTTCCAATGATGTGACATCACACATCTCTTTCAATCAGATTCTGGTCCCAGCAACGGAACCATTTGTTGGCATAGGGGGTCCTGACCCACATTTAGAGTTAGTTGCACCAACCAACAAATCCCTACACTATTGGCCCTTTTGGAAACACCACACGTAGTGCAGGATACAGTCTCACCTAAAGCAGCATGGGGGGATGCAAGAACCAAGTTTCTGCATCTAAAGACTAGTGAGATGTCTTTGAGTGCCTCAAATATGCCTTCACGTAGATCGATACACTCTTAGGGCACACTGCTGCAACTCTATCAAAATGGCCTTCAGACCTTCACGAAGGTCTATGATCAGTCTTTGCAGACCTTTAACAGTCAATCTATCTATTTATGTGCATCAGAGAGTAGTCCTAAATTAAGGTTCGCGCAGATTTACTTAAGTCATTAGTAAACATCAAAGTCTTCGTGAAATTACTTAAACATGCATTATGTACATCATTAACAGTTATTCAACAGAATCACGCAACATTCAATCAATATTTCATAAAGCACATCATTCATCGACAACATATAGCATTAACAGAGATAACACAAATACACAAGAATTCTTTGGAAACTATCTTTAATGATCTTCAATTCAGGGTTACAGACTCAAAACTACCCTACGCGCACATCTGCAGGGGTCCGTGCACTCAGTTGTGGACTCTACCTAGGCCGCTACGCACTTAGCTGTGGAGCCTCTCTTCTATCTTACCCACTTCTCCTCGCTATCACTTCCTTTCCATCCTCAATTACTATCCAAAACTTGCCTTAGACTCTCTAAGACACACCTATTTATAGCCTTTTTCATACAATTCCATGGTCCACAAACCATGGGTGGATCTCAAAATCGACTCAAAATTTATATAAAATAAGGGGCTAAACCCCTTTGACTCTTACTCATCTACACTCTCCGCAACCACAAATCATGGAGACTCTACATTATTTACAAAAACTGAGCAAAACTTGGGTTATCTTAACCCCAAAACTGACCCAGGGGACCCCATCCCAACAACATCGGTCATACTCACACACAAAGTTGTAAGCACTGTCGCACAAGTGTCATCACAGACGTTTGAAGATCTATCTCAAGTGTCACTCTTAACCTTTAGATAGTCCCACTGAGCACATCTTTGTCTTGTTGATTTGAGGTATCTTGTCATCAAGTCGTGCTAAGTGTGTGATCACAGGGTCATGTATGCACAAGTTCACTTGCACCCACACTTAACCATTTTTCCTAAAAATATGTCAACCAGACAACCCTCCTTCAACCGGACCCTGAGTGAGCTAAACTGCATAGTCTTAGCTCTCAGTGACCCTACTCTGCTGCCCAGAATTGTGCAGAGCTTGAGGTTGTCCTCCGTGGCATCTTGCACTACATAATCCTGGAAGTGAGTAAGTTGATTGTCTCCCAAATTACACAGAAGTTGTCCCCAAGTCTGATCCAATATGTGTTTCTCTCAATATCACTCATCAAGCCTCCCTCTTGTCTTCCAGAAACTCGAACTGCATTGTGACCTCGGGTTGCACTACTCTCCAAAACTACGCAAACATGCCCAGCTATCTACCCGGCACTGCCTCTAGAAACTGCACAAACATGCCTAGCTGCCTACCTGGAACTGCCTCTAGAAACTGCGTAGACATGTTAGTTAGGCCTCTGCTACCTGGCATTGTACTATTCCAAGGAATTGCGCAGATCTCACTAGAAGGCCTCCTTGTTGGCTTTTGTTCCCTGCCTCTGAAAATTGTGAAGTTTTAACCAAAACTATCCCTGTTGCCCCACTCTGTACTAATCGCAGAAACTGCACAATTGTGTCAGGAAGGCCCATGTTGCTTGTCCTGTATTGTCCCTCAAAACTACGTAGTTGTGACCAGTAGCTTCCTACAACCCGATCCTGCCCTGCTCTGGAAAAATGCACAGAATTCCCTGTTGCCCAGTTTGTCCTCCTTAGAGAAACTGTGTAGATTACCAACTAGACCCCGGATGACCTACCTAGTCCTTGTCCTAAAAATTACACATAATTTTCCAGCAGTTCCTGTGGATACCCTCTCTTGTCTTCCTCCTAGGAATTACGCAGTCCTGCCCAGCTAGGTTCCACCTTGCAGCTATCACTACTATCCTGGATTGTGCAAATCTACCTCCCAGTAAACTCTGCGTAGTTTTTCCTTATAGTCCTCTAGAGCCTCTCATCCCAACCTGAGTTGTGCTATGCGCAATTTCAGTGTCTTGTCCTCCCTCCTGATCACCTGAAACTCGAGAATAATGCATCATGCTAGACTAAGAGGTTTTGGATTTGATGTCATCCCATCATGAGTGAATTGCAGGAACAAGTACATTGATGGATCATGGTGCAATGATGAACGGGATGAAGAAGGAGCGCATGATAGAAGACTTTCTCACAGTTGAACGTACACACGAAGCACATAAAACAGAAAGCGAAAGAAACACATGCATGGAACCATCTTATGAAGAACAAGACCATTGAAGACCCTGCAGCACCAAGCTATGTGGAGATGAAGACAAAGTACATTCGAGGACACATCCATCACTTAATAGCACAACAACTTGACATGGACACCACAGTCAGCCAGTACATGTCAATAGTGTCATGTCGAGTTGTGTTATGAGTTGTCTCGGCCACCTCACTACTGTGAGTCGTAACTATTGTAATCCAATATAATGTAAAGTGAAATTCCAAGTGTCATTAGTGGAATTCAAACTGTCATATGTAATGTAAAGAGTTATATGTAATGAACTTCAAGAGTCATGAGGTTAGGCCAAGAGTCAAAGGCGAATGTCAAGGGTCACCCCATCCTTTACTATATATAGAACCTCATAACTCATAGAACAGGCTTTTGGGAGCCAAGATTTTGCTAAGCATTCCTTAGAGAGGACTTGGAGAGTATTGTGATGAGCCTTGGCTTCTCCATAGTGCAGAGCAAGTACAACTCTTTGGAGGGGTAGGCGGTGTTGACTGTAATGTTCCACTATTGGGGCCAGTGGTTGTCAATGTTGTATGTATGGATGGAAATTTCAGTTTATATAATATAACAAATCCAACACGTCTTCATGCATATGTTTTTATTGTAGTTCGACTATTTTGGTTACTTTAGCAATGTATGTTGTTTAACTTACGCATTTGTGTATGAACTATTTCATATACAATTGTATGAATCTTGTTGAAGTCTTGTTGTTGGTTTAATCCATCACTTTAGATTGTCAACTATTCTTCTTTCTAGCTTGTGATGTCATTCAACTCATGTGTTCCTTCAAGTTGCGTACTGTTACAGGCTTCTAAGGGGTTGTTGATGGTGCTAGACCTACCAACATTCAGGGGATCACCCCGGTATGAAGTCCCAACTAGACCTCACACCATTTGGTGTGGGAGTCCCATCCGGTATGATGGCCCAGTTGCAATTGTCTTAAGGATTTTCCTCAACTCTTGCTTGTCAACATAGGAGAGTGGTTCACTTTGTCTTCGAGAAGTTAGGTTCGCGTGCTTGGTGAGTGTAAGTGTGCTTGTGTCAATGGTTCTTTCACTGTGAGGGGAAGAAGATGAAGGCGATTTCCAGGTTGAAAGGGATCAGTCCCAACTTGGCTAGGAACACACAACACAAAAGGACATACATAGCTTCCGGCGGAACAATCCACTCGGATGTAGCAGTCACAACATACAAGGTAAGATAACACGTACATCACTCATGGAACAGTCCAAACGAGTGCAACGGTTGTTACAACAAGGTTCATGTGAAAGGTCTGTCTGATGTCAAGCAGAGCAGTCGACAGGAATAGGACAGCATTAACAGCATATACAACACATTTTCATTAATAGATTATGCATTACAACAAATGAATTAGTTCAGTTGTAGATCACAGGTTAAAGCAACATGCATTACAAGTGTTAAAGATCAGTCTTACAACAAATACAATACTTGTGTGAAAATGTGTTGGCCTATTAACAGGCTTCTGAATTAAGAGAAAGTTCCAAGACACATTGTTACACCATACATCACTAACCCCATCAGTGAGGCATTGGAGCCACAACTTACTCCTCAAAGAAAAGATTACAGACTCTCTTGGCTATGTGGGAGGAGCTGAGGTGAAAAGTCCTTTACATGTACAGATGAGGGGGTATTTATAGCCAAGGGTGAAACTGACCCTTGTGGCTATTTGACTACCCTCATGACCGTTTTACTTCCATGACTCTTTGACTTACCTGACTCTTTGTTCAACAAGTGGGTCTCTTGGACTTCCACTTTACATCACATTGATTGACAACAAGCCCATAATGGAGATGTAGGCGACATGACTCATGACGTGATTCGACATGACTTGACATGACAATGCTGGTACATTCATGCTGCTGCTGGAGTACATGTCGAGCTATAGTGTTGTTGGATGATGGATGTCTTCATGGTGTATCATAGCTTCACCTCCTCATGGAAAAGTGTGCGAAGTCTTAAATGGTCCTTGTTTCACTTGATGAAGCTTTAGCATGTTGTTCCTTGCTTGCATGTTGGAAGTCTTGATAGGCTCATCTGCTCGCGAAGGTGCATGTTTGTCGCATTCGTCCGCTTCATATGCTTCGTTCGTTTGTCCATCGGTGAACCTGTCATTTTGCATGTGCTCTCTTCATTCATCCCATTCATCATCTTTCCATGTTTGTTGGTGTACCTGTACCTACAATCGCTCATGACGAGACGATATCAAATCCAAAACCTCCTAGTCTACCATGACATATGATCATTCGAATGCAAGTGACCGGGAGAGGCAGCAAGGTTGTGATGCAGGATGATGGCTTTGGGAAACTACTGATGAAAACTATGTAAGAGCCACTGAGAGATCGAGACAGACAATCTGATTTGATAGTGACTATCTGCGAGGTTTGGCTCAGCTGGGAAGAAAAATTTTGCAAATTTTGGGAGGAACAAATCGAGTTGTTGGAAGGCAAGGAAGGCATCCTCTGTGCATTTTTTAGAACGAATGGGAAGCAGGGTTGGATAGCTATATTTGCACAATTTTCTAGAGGAATAGGTCAACATGCATGAAGGGTCAGCAGGCAGGGATTGCACAATTTCTCTAGGGAACTTCCCGGGTCACTGGTATCCAGAACTGCGCAATTCCCAGAGGGAACTACTAGTTAGCTGTTGGGGTCATTGGTAGCCAAAACTGCGTAATTTCCAGAGGGAAATTCCAGTTGGCTATTGGCATCACTGGCAACCATAACTACCCAATTTCCAAAGGAAACTTCTAGTTCGTTGTTGGGGTCACTGGAAGCTAGAACTAATCAATTCCCAGAGGGAACTGGCAGTCTGCTACTGGGGGCTGCTGGAAAGGAAAACTTCACTGAGGCCGAGAGGCCAACCTGCTAATCATCTCTACGCAATTTTTGAGCTAAGCTGACTAATGAGAAGCAGAAGGCCTGCTCATGAACACTGCACAATTTCTGAGATGAACACTTGGTCGACTGTCGGGATGACTGACTGGGAAAACTACCAAGTTTCTGAGGGAGATAGGGAAGAGCACTTGGTGTCTGTCCGGCCTATCTGCGCGATTTCCTCAATCAATTGAGTGGATGAGGTCAGTGGCCTCTGCACAATTTTGTAGGGGAGTCAGTCCCAGGGTGAATGTCGGGTCTGACTGTTTGGGTGACCAGCATGAGAGTTGATAGGATTGCTTGCAGGCAACGCAGCTTGAAAAGACTAGCTTGGTACTTCTGTGTTGTTCTGGTTGACAATCGATCGAGTTGATGGCAGGGTGATGGTCCGATTGTCAGAGGAGAGTCAGGTCATCAGAACCTTCAACAAAAATAGCTAAGTGTGTGAACAATCGAAATATGCATAGGTGATCATACAACACACACTCGCATGACTTAACGACGGAATAACTAAACCATCCAGACACGTATGTTCAGCAAGACTGATCGACGATGTAAGAGACAAGCATGACACTCATGATTTCTTGTTCATTGATCGAGACAACTCTTGCGCAACAATGAATGTGACTCCATGTGTGAGTGCAATAGATTCTTTCACAGCGAATACAACAAGCACATATGAAGTGAAGACTTTAGGCATAACTAGAACATGGTCACAAGCATGACTTAGACATCAGCATGCAAAGACTTGAATGAAATAAGCAAGCAAGGTGGACGTAAGGACTCATGCGAGCTCACGGAGTGAACCCAAGTGTGTGCAGTCATCAAGTGAAATCTTCAAGGGAGGCTACGAAATTGGTGCAGGCCAAAATTTTGGAGGGTGGTTGTAGCTGCTACAAGAGGGGCACACTTCCTTTTCCCCTTCATGTGTTAGAACCTCCCCATGCATCTCTCTTGAATTTCTACAAGGTCACACACTTACTTCCGTCAAGGATATCTTGCTTACCTATGTGCACTATCGCAATCAATGCATAGCTTTACTACCCATTTCTAGGACTCTTACTCCAAACGGTTTGAGGTCTAGTTGGGGGTTCTTACCGAGGAGATCCCCTGACATGTTGGTGGGTACAGCACCATCAACACGGTGATAAGAAGCAATGAAGACACACTTCGATAAACTTTTTTAGATGATACTTACAAAAAAAATCACAACACCACCAATTGCGACAAAAATAACCAAGAGAAGAAAGAAATTGTTGGCATTATGATACAAGTATTGTCCTTGATGGCAAATCTACAGGTCAACTCAGTTTTGATAAGAGGCTAACAGGAATATTCAAAGGTAATAGGGCAGTGGTACAGAGGATCAGGAAGATGGAACTAAGGTCTATTGATCATAATAAAGAAGTTGAAGGAAGAAGATGATGTAAGAGTAGTTTAAGAGATACACGCAGGTTCACTTAGTCCAAGCAGCATATACACGCAGGTACTCAGAACAGAAATAGCGTATAACGTACACACACACTCCCACAGAAGGCAAAGCGCGTACATGTTGAAAACCATGGTTTTGGTCCGAGGTATTTGGTCCAAGGTATCTTTGGACCATGATATTAACCCTAGGTATTTAGTCTAAGGTATTCGATCCATGGTATTTGATCCAAGGTATTGGTCCTAAGTGGATTCAGTCCATGGTATTGAGAAAGGCCAAAAACTATATAAAGAAGAGAGGATCATAAGGCCATATGTGCAAGTGAATAAGATTCTAAGGAATACTTCTATCTGAAGTATATTTTATGTTGCAGGGTTATGTTTGGGACTAGATCTGAAATATTTATGTGCACCTTGAGTTCAATATTGGATCAAGATCATGAGACCTGAAATGACTTATTCTTGAATGATCTGATATTGGTTGAGGCTAGATCTGATGTTTTGCGTTTGTTTTATTCGTTATCTATCATGATCTGGGTTTTTCTGAAGTCTGGAATTGCAGCAAAGTTCTGAGTCAATATTTGCAGATCTGTACGCAGGTTTGTCTCGGCAAAAGAGCGTATACACGCAAGTTCTGTTCTTTCAAGTAGCGTATAAAAAAGAAAGGATTGATGTTTAGAGATGACTAATCTATTAGTTCAGTATTGTTGATTTATTGTTGTTGCTATTTTACTATTGTCTGTCAATGAAGTCTTCTTAGATCTAAATGTAAATCTAAATGCATAAGGAGGTTGATATTTGATTGATTTTATAAGTGAGAATAAGTGTTTTTATTGCATGCCTGTGTAAAGTTCTGTAAGTTGATAGTAGATGTTCAATACACTGCTGGTTGGTACAGATTGTGATTCAGAGATTTTATGATTCAGAATCTTTAGAGGTATATGTAGGTTAGGCTGAAGGAAGTAGCGTATACATGCAGATTTTCTTCATTGAAGTAGCGTATACAGTTTGACACATGAATTTTTGAGGTTTCAGTTGGTTCTGAATGTTGATACAAGTTTCTGGGTTCAGCACAGTGTTCTGATGACAGTGATCTAATTGTTTCAGATTAACTGCATGTTGGTTGATGAAGGTTGAGTTTCTAAATTTCTGATGGGTTATTAATGACTCAAAGGTCTTCATATGTCTTGATATGTGCCAGGAGCATCCAATCTGAAAATTCATGAAACGTGGTCCCTAGTGGAAGAGTGGAGTTTTATGTAGGCTGGAACCTACGTACTAGTAAACATATTGGCTAGTACAAGAGCTAGGGGGTTGTAGCTCCCTTCCAGTAGAAGCTGGAGAACGAGAGAAGGTTGTAACCTTCTGCAGGTAGAAGCCTGTGTACTGGTATGAGTCTGCACTAGTACAAGATTGTAAACATATTTTCTTATTATTAAAAGAAGACAGAGATGACAGCAGCAGGTGGTTTTCACCCACATTGGGTTTCCACCTTAAATCTTGGTGTTCATGTGTGTTGCTTATGTGTGATGGTTTATTCTGTTATTACTGCACATGGTTACTATTTAATGTTTAATAAAGTATTGATGCACTAATTAAAGATCAACATATGATGAATTAACTAAATCATAAGTTCACTGGATATACGCTGGTTGCCTCAAGAACAGTTGCATGCACACGCGAGTTCCCTTCACTGAAGTAGTGTATATAAATCTGATTATGGAAATGGAAAAATTATTGATTTGTAAATATTGATTCACCCCCCCCTCTTAGTATTATTTCCAACAGAAATCACTTGAAAACAAGTGACAAAACCACACAAAGGCCAAAAATACCAAGAGTAGGATATGAAATAGGTCTAATCAGTCGTTGAAAGCAGCCAAACAGATCTAAAGATGAGAACACAAATCTCAACCAAAGAAAAAAATGATCTTGAATAAAACATTACAAGATAAGAGTGATGGAAGACCCCAAATAAGCTGATGCTGATGGATCAAATCAGATAGATCTCAACAGCTAAGCAACAACAAAAATCATAGATTCAACAAATCTTCAATAGGCCAGAAAAAGATAAGAGGATCGAAGCTTATAACAAGCCAAAAACTTGTCTCAAACAAAGTGAATCCAATTCCATTAAATCAAACACCAGAAGACAGATCTGGGCCAGAACCAATAAGCAGACAAGAAACCAACACAGACCCAAAGGAGAGACAAAAATTTGCAAAGGATAAATTTCAGTTTTCAAGGCTAGAAGTCTAGTCACACGGATTAGCTATGCAGCCAAAGATTGGTCACTCGTATGAAAGCGAAAGCTAGCAACCAGAAAGTTTCATTCGCATGGATGAACCACTCTGCATGCGACTAGAGGAAAAAAATTCAGCTAGCTAACATCAATCGGCCATAAAATCCTCATACAAAGTTTGTTTTAGTGGGTTTTTTTTTTAAAAAAAACCTGAGAGGAATCCAAATATGTGGTCAATTCAATCAAATTAAGTATATAAAATTCCATAATTTTATTTTAAACGAATGATCAGTTATTCTCTCATATAAAATCAAAAAAAAAAAAAAAAAAAAAAATTGTGGATCTAAGATCAGCCCATATATGAAGCAAGTAAAACTAATGGGGATAAAAAAATAATTCAAAAATCCACATAGAAATCAATAGAATACCATAAAAAATCATATCCAAAGCAAAAGAGAAGAGATCTCAAAACAAACAGGGTAAAAGAGATAATCTCTCATTGAAAGCACCATTTTTGTTATCAAGCTATTGAAAATTCACACACGAGGATTATTGCTCGATAACCTTATGGCCCTAGAAAGGTTACCAGATAGTAAAATAAATGGCCAATTCAATTACATATATAAATCCCAATCTAAACTCCCAAGTAGTCAATCATGCATGTAGCCCCTACACTAAGGTTTGAACTCTGACCTGTATCCCTCGTAGATCAGTGAAGGGTGTTTGGTTTAATGTAGAAATTATATGCTCCAGAAAAGAGATCTTACTTCCTACAATAGATCTACTACCTGCACACATGCATCACCAAACAAAGACCACAAATAGCCTTCCACAAAATATCGTTAGCTAAAATAAACATTAACATGTATAATCAACCATAAGCATAGATTTACAGGAAGGAACATGTAATTTCATTAATCGTGAATCAAATGGTATAATTATAGCTTCAACAAATTAGATCATTTCCTCAATCTTGTAGCATATTCTCCTCCCCCTATACAGCAGAGCTCTCACGCTATAGTGTGGATACTAGATCTAACCCCCTTTCCTCTTGGTGATATTATATAGGCTCATTCTATCCTTTGGGAGAATGTATCTAGACACCTAGGGGCTTGAGAAGTTAGGAAACTTCTACAATAATAGACCCCTAGCCAACTCATACACAAGTGAGTCAATTTTATCTCCTTGGGAATGAAAAACTCTAGAAACCTTTTTCACAATTGTGAGTTTTTTCTCAATTATCTCCATTATGAAATAATCATTATCTCATTATTTCAATATTTTGGAAAATTAATTATGATAAATAACTCAATCATGTAATTCCACCCTTTTATCATGGAATAAATCTCACATAAGTAAAGAAAAGGTGAAAAGGGGATGCATTTTATCCAAGCAACTGAGGTAAGTTGATATTGGGTTTCTCTCACTATAATGGAGTGGCAAATAGGGTTACCACAAAATGAAGGGAAAATAATATTCATTCAAGCAAGGATAGGATTTATCCCACCCCTTTCATCTTTCCCTCCCTAGTCAAGTTTTCCCCCTCCCCAATGCATCATGATCTACTGGTTGTTCCCTTTCTTCAACTCTATAATTTTTATTAATAAAATATAACAGTACATCGCATAATAAAGTTTAGTACATAATATAAATGTTAGCAACACAACATTACATGTATTTAACTACATCACAAATTTTATGGAAATGAAAACTAGGTGGCACACCATTCTAGAACTTAATTATATGCTAAGCGAATAAAAGGGAAGTGATGATGAAGTGGTTGACTGATATTAATATGAATTCTGGTTAAATTGATTTTTACCTGAGTATTAAAAGAGAATGGTATAGTGTATTATATCTAGGTTATTTTATTACATACAATACTCATGTTTATGAGTGTTGTAAGGTAATTGGTATAAGTGATGTATGAAATGAAATAATTAAAAGAAGCATGTTAAGCCTAGATCATCATATACATTTACAATCTTCATTTCTATACGCACATGTTATTTGTCTATGAAAGGAATGTTATGGAAGTTATAAATTAAATTTAAAAAGAAAATGGAAGGATATTCAAACTTGTAGCAGCCTCAGAATGTTTTTGAAAGATAGAATGAGGGATTGAACCCTTAATATGGAACTTACATACCCTGTCATACATTAACTTTACATATACCATTTCCTATAGAGAAATAAGATTATATTAAATCTTATTTCTTACTTGAAGATTATACCAAATAATAATTCATGTTACAAAAGAGTCATATGTATAGCTCATTCTTTCACTTTCCATTTTCGTAAATTTGATATCCCTTATCCTAACCATTGTTGAATATTGTTCACATTGTTTATTGAAGGATATATAAGATATTAATGTAATCTATTTTTGTTATGAAAACAATAATAAATGAACAATTGGAATTTGGTGTTATGATGTTTGATGATATATCTAGTGATAACAACAACAAAATTGGATGCAAACAAATTTATTTGAGTTGTTCATTTTATCCATACAATTTTCCTTTTTCATATTCCATTAATGTTTTGTATTATTTATTATGATATAATCCTTGTTTAATACATTTAACAAAGTTTAGTGAACATTGTTTTATTGTATTTATTATTATTCCATTCCAACATAATGATTGAGTTGGTGGATGTTATGTATGAGATTTTTTAGTAAAGGCAAAATGGTAAAACATAACTTGGCAAGACAATAGAAACGGAAAAAAGATATTCTCCATCCACTTGATGCCAACTCTGAAGAATTCAACCAAAGTATACAAATTGGATGTATTGATCTTAGATTCCAACTTGTCTTATCTCTTCCCTTCGCCCAATTACATGACCATTTACAACCACATCCTAGTATCCTGGATATTCTTCAGCCTCCTCCATAGCCCATGTAGGATGGGTGGGATAAAAACCTTGTGAAACCTCCTTTTGGTATTCCATTGACCCAACAATCCTACAAATTCTCTTGTTGCACCTATTTCTGATCATATTATTCCTTCTACTACTTCATTTTCCATATCTCTATTTAAAGTTGATAAACAACCTCCACTTGTATTCCTAGAGGAAAAAAGTAAAAATACCATTGAGGATTGAAATTATAAATCATTTTATTCAACATTTGCACAATAAAAAGGAACTCTAGTTGAAACAAGGGATGAAGGCAAGAGGGAGATCTCTTTCAAAGATATGCATCTTGAGTTAATTTAATTTTAATGTTGCTTACTTGATGGACATTTGAGGCATAATTTTGTATTGTAGGGGTTACAAGGTTGAGATATATATAATTAATGAAATTGTCAGAGAGTATAGTAGGACCCCACTTAATTTTAGTCAATTATCATTTAGTACATTCGTGGTCATTTCCCTTAAAACATTTTCAGTCTTGCATAAAACATTATATTGAATAATTATTAAAGGTAGTTTAACTACTCAACTATTTTCTTCAAAGATAAAAAGGAGGGAAGTCATGAATCAAAGGAGGAAATTTTTTGTGAAGGTATGCACAAGTTAGAAAGTGGGTTTTCATTATTATTCATTTCCTTTCTAACTTTTTATAGATCTAAGGTGTCCTATTGATAGAAGGGATATCTTGAAAGCTTGTAAAGAAAAATTGAGTGACATTTTTCTATATTATTCTTCAAGGTTACTTATTTTCTTTGAATTTTTTTTACATTTTAGAAGTTCTTAATTAGTTCAATATTGATTAGTGTACCTTGTATAGAGTTTGATGATGTTTCAGATATCTTGAAGTCATTTAGAACATATTTTTTGTTTTCTACGTCTCTCTTTCAACACTTAGTTGCATCTATATGACTTTATTTACATCTTTGGCTTCTAAGGATTTTCTTTGGTCTTGATCCTCTAGTGAGTTGCCAAGAAAATTTATGTTGTAGTTTATATTGGTATTTAATAAAAACATGTTATTGATTGTTTTTTAATCTTCTTGATCTAATGAAGCATTTCTAATGAGAATTTCTATTGATGTTTAATTTATTGTATTTCAACATATTTTAAGAAAACATTATTTGTGAATTTATATAACAGTGTTTTATTCATTTATTCTTTAGTGGATGATGTAATTTAAAAGTTATAAAAGTTATATAAATTCGAAATGAGATTTCGGGTTTTGAAATTTAGTTTTTGAGATCTAGTTGTAAAAATATCAGGGCTATAAATCCAGGGTAACATTCTTGATTGTCTTATTTAGCCTGGTGAGATTCAAAATGTTCTTGTGAGAAAAATGAAAATTTCTCCATCAATATTATTTTGGTGACTCTGCTGGGTAATCATATTTTCTGTTTTTTTTTTTGGGTTTTTTCCTTTTCATTACTCTTTTTTTTTTTTTTTTACTGAATCTTCCTAACCCGTAGTAATTTAACATTAGGTTTTGTTTACCTGTTAAAAGAAGTATTACTTTGGGATTATATTATTTTATTTTATTCTTGAAATTGTTGTGTCTCATGAATAGCTCAAACAATATTGCAACATTATTGCTAAAGATATTGAGATCCAAGAGAGAAGAGAAGCCCTTGAAAGGAAAGCTTGCAATCATCATGAGTAGGGTGGCTTATGTTTGCACAATATAATAAGAGATAAGAGATAATTCTCTTCAGTTTGATCATTTTGTTGAAATTAAAATAAGTTTTTTTTCTTTTTTCTTTTTTTTTTAAGTTTTCAAATACTTAACTGATTCTATTATTATTTAGAAATCGAAGTCACAAGTATATCAAAAACTCTTTCTCTTTAAAAAGTCATCGTGACTTCTTCTACTAGTTCAAGCATAGCCTCTACTTCTCAACCTTCATATTCCTCATTAATTGGAAGCATGTACCTTCTCCTTTAAATTTAGCTCCATCTACTAATTCCCTTTCCAAGTTTAAAGATCATATGCTCAAATTATTTTGCAATAGAACTATTTATGTCAATGAGCATTTAGTTTCTTTTTCAAACACATATCATAACATCGGTCCAAATGAAAATGTTACATGCATGAGAGTGTTTGTTAATTCATTGGAAGGAAAAGTTGTAGCTAGCTTTTTTGAACTACCTCCTAAGTTTTTTCCAACTTTGGAAGAACTATGTTATTAGTTTAAATCCAATTATGGAAAACCACAAAGTCCAACTAATTTGTTAATAGAATATAATTATCTTGCTTATATCAAGGGTGAAACAATAAAATCATTTAATATACTTTTCACCAAATTGTACAATCAAATTTCTAAGGTTATGGGACCTCAAATCCAAGCTTTAATAATGCATTATTATAAGGCATTAAATTCTTCCTATAAACATCTATTGGAAGAGAAAAATGATAATATTTTAGATCCATCTATGTAGACATGTTTGGAATATGAAGAAAAGTTGACAAGAACTGGCCTTCCCATAGAAAATTTGAATAAGCAGACTGGCACATTTACATTTTTACAACTTGTACAAGACATGAATAATAAGATTATAGTTTTTTAAAGGAAGAGTGTTGTTTCAACCTCCTCAAAAATTTCCATGCGAGATTCACAAGAAATCATAATCAAAATTTTCTCCCCATAACCATACTTTCTAGAGAATAGTGCAATTTTTGTGAGGGTAACCCTCATGAAAACATAAGTGAGAAAGAATACTATAGAATGTATTTTTGGAAATAATTATGACTCCATGATTCCCACTTTATATTGTGCTCCTAAATATGATATAATGTTAATTGATACATGAAACAAGTCGTATTATAGTAAGGCAAAGATGGTCCTCAAAAAACCAATTTTTCTCAATATTCATCTTCTTGACATGATGATTCTCAAAATGCTTCAAATACAAGTAGTCAAATTTTTATGGGTACTCAACAACTTGAGGTAAACCAAACCTCCTATTATTCATCTCTATCAAAACATAATATATTGAAACAAATGACAACTAATAAAGTTGATGATTCATTATGGTATGGATATTATTCCGAAACAACAAAATCATCTTAAGAAGTTTATGGAAGGTGAAACATCCACTATTTTTAGTTTGAATGAATATATAGATGAAAAAAGATATGTATGTAAATAAATTAGGTGTATATAATTCAAGAAATCCAGTTTAAAATCCTCATTTCTATGTTTCTAAGAAAATCATGAATAAAATTACGCATTTTGTCTCATTGATGGTGGCTCTAGGCCTAATGTAATTTCATATATTATTATGGAAGAACTAGGTATTTCTTGCACCAATGAAAACTGTAAAAGTGTGTTAGCAAATAAAAATCAACAAACATCTGCTTTTGGTGGAATTAAGGATGTAACCTCAGTATTACGTGCACACCTTGAGATTATAACCACCTACAAATATTCAAGTCATAGATATGCCATTGAGAAATTATTTTATCATTTTAGGAAGAGATTTGAAAGCTTTTACTAGTGGTTACATGTCTATGGCTAGAACCCACATGTCTCTCCTAATAGATGGAAGAAATATTATTGTGTTGTATGAAGGATGAATCTCATCATATATTGAAAGTGTGCCTCAAGTGCATGTAATTTATGTAAAATAAGATACCAATGTAGTAGAAAATCTGTATGTAGGTTAACCCAATAATTCAATATAAATCAAAGCAGAATACTATAACCTACTTCTACTATCAATTTGTGGAAGCTTAAATATTGAGTTGAACAATATAAGCAGAAGAAGAAGAATCAATCACACAATAAACATGAAAATACTTTGGGGAAAGCCTCAAATAAAAACCCCACTATCTATATTATCATACAAGGTGGAAATACATAGGAATAATACAAAGCTTTAGCTCTCACAGCGAGCTAGCTCTTAGTACAATCCTCACATATGCTCATAGGAAATCTAGGCTTCTCTCCAGCCTTCCTCTCTGCCCTCCAAGCTCCTATTTCCTTGCACTATTCCTCTAGGATGATTCTCCTTCAACCAAGTGGAAAACTCATTCACCAAGTGGATGATCACCTGATCTCACACATTGTTAGAACTGCGCAATCCTCAAGGAATGATCCCTTGACTACATGCATGAGTTTTCTTTATAAGAAAACACATGCAACTGATAGTACATTGTCCTTGTCTTCAATCTCAAATGGGTCTTTCTCAAAATAAACATGCATGAGTTTCTGATGAGGGAATCTTCAGTTAACTAGAGTACACTAGTTGAGTGCATGCATGCATCAACTGACTATTAACTCTCTATTAGCTCCTCAAATATTTTGGAACTAATTTAACTGAACTTAACTCAGTAAACTGAGTTAACTAATTACAACTCAAATATAACTCAATCTTATCTCCTTACTTTTAGGGATAACTCTTGCATGACTTCAAAAAGACTTCTAACTTGAATTTCTCTAACTAATTAATTCAAAATGAATTAATTAATTATTTCCAAGTAGTTGTTAAGACTAAATTCGATTTCAATTCACAATTTAATTCAAGGACAAATTAAATTGGAATATTATTGTTGCCACATTTCAACACTCCCTCTCAACAAGAAAGGGATTATCTACCACCCCGATCCTATCTCTATGGAACTCGAATTTACACTTTGACAATACCTTTGTCAAAATGTCAACATCTTTCTCCTCTATCGAAATATATTGCAGCAACATGATCCTCTCGACCTGTGAAAAGCCATGGGAAACAAATACTACCTTATGCTTCTCCACACTACCATCAGCAGCTTTCTTTACCTTGTAAAGCCAACGGGAACTCACAACTAATGTGTTCTCCGGTCTCGGAACCACGTCCCAAACATTGTTACGAACTATGGAGTCATACTCCTCCGCCATAACATCAACCCAAATCGGCTATTGCACTACTTCCTCAAAGGAAGATGGCTCAGTCTCAACACATTCCCCAGCAAGGGCCATGTATCCAATGTACATCTCAGGTGACTTCCTCTGTCTGCACTGAGAACATGGTGCTCCCACATTCTCTCTTACATCCTACAACAATTTGTCAGCTTCTCTTGTGTGCTTCCGTCCATCTCTAGAAGACTCTGCTTGAGTGGATGTCTCCACTCCTGGAACCTCTGCCTGTGACTACTCCGCATCAGTTTGAGGCTCCTCCTCCTTAGGAACCAATAGTTCCTCGCCTGTAGTTGGAGATCCCTCTGAAGGGGAAATCACATGGCCTTCTGCTTATCAAACTTGAGATCTCTGCGAACCACTGTCCTCCGACTAGTAGGCAAGTACACCCGATAGTTATGAGGTGTATCAATGTACCCCACAAGTATCCCCAACTATGTTGTTAGCTCAAGCTTCTTCCATCCATCCCTTTTCATATGGCAATATATTGATGAGCCAAAGATCCTGAAGTGACCCACATCTGGTATCTTACCGGAGAAAGCTTCCTCTGGTGTCTTCATCCCAAGTATGTGGTGCGGGCTTCTATTCTGCAAATAGAACGTTGTGTTGCATGCCTCAGCCCACAAATGAAGCGATAGGCCTTGATCATGCAGCATTGCCCGTGCTTCCCCTACAATAGTTCTGTTTTTCCTCTTGGCCACACCATTTTGTTGTGGGTTATGAGTTGTTGTCAACTCTCGTTTAATGCCTATCACTACACAGAAGTCCTTAAACTCTTGAGAGACATATTCTCCACCGTTTTCGCTTCTCAAGGCCTTGATCTTTTTCCCTGACTCTTTCTCGATCAAAGCTTTGAACTCACAAAACTTTGTGAAGGTTTGGTCCTTCTTCTGCATGAAATAAATCCAGCATTTACAGAATAGTCATCAATGAAAATCACAAAATACCTTTGCTTCACTGTGGATGCTATCGAGAATGGTCCACACACATCAGTATGAACTCGCTGTAAGATAGCCTTTGCTCGACTGTCTCACTCATGAAAGGAAGACTTGGTGTACTTTCCCAAGGTAAAACCTTTGCATGTGTCAACTTGCTTAAGTTTACCTTTGGGTAATCCTATAGATATCTGTTGCATTATCTTCAAAGCCCCATGATGCAAATGGCCCAACCACATGTGCCAAAACTCACCAATGTCTTGGCTTTGCACCAATTCTGCTTTCGTACCCAATGTTGCACAATCATCTACCTCTAGTTTATAGAGATTCTTCACCCAAATCCCTATCCTCTTGGTATGACCCGTGGCTATGTGTCTTAGGAACGCCTTTCCTTTACTAAAGACAACATTGTGACCTTTGTCCTCCAACATCATGACCGATACCAAGTTCTTCTTCGGTCCAGGCACATACTTCACATCTGTCAAGGTGATAGGAGCTCCATTCTCCCTCTAAAAAGCAACCGTGCCCATTCCTGAAACAATATACCTTCCATCGTCACCCATCTCTATGCGCATCTTGAGGTCTTTCTCCTCCAAGGCACTGAATAAATTTTTATCACCAGTCATGTGGAATGAGGCTCCACTGTCAAGATACTAGACACAACCCATCATCGATGACACCATGCATGCGATGAGGGTAAAGTCCATTTCGAACTGAGAGGCTAATGCCTCACCTTCCGATCCTTCCAAGGATCCCTTCTTGGACTTCTTCGATGGGCATTTAGTTGCATAATATCCCATCTCATTACAATTAAAGCATCTTACTTTAGACATGTCACCCTTCTTCCCTCCATGAGAAGAATTCGATTTGGAATGGGAAGCCTTTCTTTTCCCTTTCCTTGCCTTACTTGCTAAGGCCAGATTTTTTTCATCATCATCCTTGGATGAAGAACCATCTCGTGTGCTCCTCCTGATCTCCTCCTGCATAAGATCTACCCACAGTCGTTCCCAATCCGGCAGTTTCTCCCTTCCATTCACAAAGTCCTAGTAGCTATTCCAACTCTTTGGAAGGCCAAGGAGAGCGAGGCTCACGATATCATCATCAGCAATAGTTATTCCCACACTACTAAGCTCATCTCTGCAAGTGGTGAGCTTTTTCAGATATGTGGAAATAGTATCACCCTTCTCCATCTTGATTCTTCGAAGCTTATCCTTGAGCACCAATTTCCTTTGGTCGCTACTATTCTGGTAAAGGTCCTTCAATGTCTTCCACATTGAAAATGGAGTATCCTTCCCATGGAGACTCGAGACAATATGGTCTCAAACTCCCTCAAGGATGATCTGTCTCGCCTTCGCCACACACTTCTTCCACTCAACCAACTCTTGTGCATTAGTTGAAGTTGGCTTTGGGATTTCTTGATTAATGAATTCCTTCAAGCCATTTTCTTCTAACACAGCCTTCATTCTATCTTTCCATGCTATGTAATTCGAGCAACCTTCCAAGGCATACTCAAGTCTCAAGCCATAGAATGCCATTGGCCAATCTTGAAGTATGATATGAATTCAATTTGCACCTGCAACCCCAAACTTCAAACTTCGAATTCTCTTCTCAGTATATTGTTCACAGCTTCGATACCATGTAGATAATTTCTACAAATCTCGCTCTAATACCATGTAGAAAATCTATATATAGGTTAACCCGATAATGAAATATAAATCAAAGCAGAATACTATAACCTACTTCTACTATCAATTTGCGAAAGCTTAAAGATCGAGTTGAACAATATAAGAAGAAGAAGAAGAATCAATCGCACAATACACACGAAAATACTTTGGGGAAAGCCTCAGCTAAAAACCCCATTATCTATATTATCATACAAGGTGGAAATACATAGGAATTATATGAAGCCTTAGCCGTCACAGCTAACCAGCTCTCAGTACAACCCTCACAGATGCTCACAGGCAATCTAGGCTTCTTTCCAGCCTTCCTCTCTGCCCTCCAAGCTCCTATTTCCTTGCGTTGTTCCTCTGGGATGATTCTCCTTCAACCAAGTGGAAAACTCATTCACCAAGTGGATGATCACCCGATCTCACACACTATCAAAACTGCGCAATCCTCAAGGAATGATCCCTTTACTGCATGCATGAGTTTTCTTTATAAGAAAAAACATGCAACTGATAGTACATTGTCCTTGTCTTCAATCTCAACTGGGTCTTTCTCAGAATAGACATGCATGAGTTTCTGATGAGG
This sequence comes from Pinus tabuliformis, assembly GCA_031772625.1. Classification (NCBI taxonomy): domain Eukaryota; kingdom Viridiplantae; phylum Streptophyta; class Pinopsida; order Pinales; family Pinaceae; genus Pinus; species Pinus tabuliformis. Next base: position 534,673,403 of record CM062813.1, on the reverse strand, counting down.
GAATCTTCAGTTAACTGGAGTACACTAGTTGAGTGCATGCATGCATCAACTAACTGTTAACTCTTTATTAGTTCCTCAAACATTTTGGAACTAATTTAACTGGACTTAACTCAGTAAACTGAGTTAACTAATTACAACTCAAATATAGCTCAACCTTATCTTCTTAATTTTAGGGATAACTCTTGCATGACTTCAGAAATACTTCTAACTTGAATTTCTCCAACTAATTAATTCAAAATGAATTAATTAATTATTTCCAAGTAGTTGTTAAGACTAAATTCGATTTTAATTCACAATTTAATTCAAGGACAAATTAAATTTTCTTATTGCCACATTTCAACAATGTATACTCCATATTTTTTGAAGAAGATGATAATCCCATGACACCATCTTTTGATCCTAATGATGTTATATGTCATATGATGGTGCATGTTCTAATGAAGGAAATGGGTTTGGTATGGTAATGGGGTTGGATTAAAAATATATAATTATTCTTATAGGATTGAGTTTGATTCTACTAATATTGTGACAGAGTTTGAGGCCCTTATGCCTAGAATATAAAATTCCTTTATTCTAGGTTGTTATTAGCTTTTTGCATTCGAGGATTCTTAGTTTATTATCAATTTGGTAAAAATAATTTACACCAAATCAAATAAGCTTTTTAAAAAGTACACACAATCAAATTTGGAACTGATATCAAATCTCTTATCTTTTAACATTACTCACATTCACAGGGAGTTGAATTCATTGGCATATAGATTTGTTATTTGTTATTTTTGTAGCTATTCCTATAAGGAAATCACTCCCTAAATTACCTAATATAAATTTTAAGTATTTGTATCATCTTACTTCCCTAACAAAATTTAATCCTAGCAAGTTTTTTTAGATGATGAAAGCATTTGTGATTTCTTATAGAATAAGCACCTGAAAAAAATAGAATTTATTTCTTTGGAAGACAATAGTTTCCCTAAAGGACTAACTCCTTTGGAAAACTCATTCTCATAAAGTGATGAAAGCAATCAAAGAAGAATTATTAAGGATGATTTCAAGAGGAAAATGGGTATTCCTTTGAACATTGGGACTAGGGAAGTTCCAAATATTTTGAAGATTGGAACCTAATGATAAAAACAAGAAAAAAAAAGTTTATGCACTTGTTTCATGAATTTTGAGATGTATTTTCATCATCCTAATCAGATTTTCATGGTTTTTACTAAAGTATTATTCAACACACAATGCCTATCAAAGAGGATATGAGGCTAGTAAGGCAAAGCCAAAGACCATTTAATCATGTGCTCAAGGAAACAATAAGGAAGGAACTTGATAAATTGTTAGTTGCTCATATGCCCTTATCTATCAAATATTAATAATGGGTAGAAAACCTCATTTTAGTACCAAAAAAGAATAGAGACATTATGTGTCGATTTTCATGCCTTGAATAAGTTGAGTGCAAAAGATATTTTTCCACCTCCTAACATGGAATTAATTTTGTAGTAGGAGAGTCTCGAGAGAACAACTCAATTGGTGATCGAACTAATGTGAAATATATGAAAATTGAGAGATCAAAGGTTCAAATCCCCTTGGTTGTGACCTGGTTTATGGAGAGGATGACAGGTCCTAGACCCCCAGAGATTTACTAGTAGTTACGTGTCAAGCGAGTTATAGGATTCCTCTAGGATACAAAAAAATTTATTGTAGCAGGAGAAAGGATCTTAGATGAATTCACTTCTTGATGATTTTTTAGGATACAAATAGATAAGTGTTAAAGAAAATGAAAAATGTAAAACAATGTTAACCACTCTTTGGGGTACCTTTGCCTATGAACTAATTCCTTTTGGCCTAATCAATGCAAGTGCCACATTTTAGAGAGCTATGCAAATAGATTTTGATGATCTTACAAGTAAACTAATTATTATTTAACTATATACTTTAGAATATGAGAAGGTCATTCTAGTTAACTTAGATAGGTTTTCCTTCATTGTAGAAAATTTGGTATGTCATTGAATCCTTTGAAATATATTTTCGATGTTATTGGAGGAAAATTTCTTGGCCATATTATATTTTATTTTGATATCATCATTGATCGAGAAAGAGTTATTTCCATCCAGAATCTCCCAACTTTTAACTTCAAAGAAGGATATCTACTCATTTATGGGTAATAACAATTTCATGAGGAGATTCATATCTTAATTTACTACAATGGTTAAACATATTCATAATTTATTAAAAAAAAAACAAGTGTTTTCCTAGAATGATACTATTGAAAAGGATTTTATAGATATAAAAAATTCATTATGTTCTAGACCTATCTTAGAAAAATATTTTACCAAAGATTTCATTATATATAATAATGCCACTTAAGAAGCTAGTTCTGCATTTTTTCTTCGGAAAGATGGTCTTAGCAATGAACCTCCAATATATTACATGAGCCAGAGCTTATCTGATGATGAATTAAAATATTCTTTTATTGTAAAACATATATTCACTCTTTTCAAACCTATTGAAAATTTTTGACATTTCATTTTGGTTAAGCACATTGAAGTAAACACCCCTTTACTAGTAGTCAAATTTTTAATTTCGCAAATGCATTTATTTGGAAAACTTGCACATTAGCTTTCCAAAATAAAAGAACATAGTTTCATGATTTATATTTCCGATATAATCAGGGGACATGACTTAGAATTGCACTTAGATCAACATCCCAAACCAAATTTCTATTTTAAAAATAATTATGCTACTTTGTCTTCATTATTTTTTATCAAATAAAAAAATATTGATCTAGAAGGTCATCCTTGGTATCACATTATAATTTATTATCTACAATATGAAATATGCCTTGATAATATTGAACATCACAAATGAAAGCATCTTCACCTTGAAGCTTCTAACTCTTTGATTTTAAATACTTCACTCTTACATAGATCTATCAATGGATTGTTACTAAGATGTGTTGATGATGTGGTAGTACAAATTATTTTGGAAATTATTCATAGATTAGAAGAATCTGATAATCATATCGGTCGGAATTTTTTTGCAAAAACCATTGCACATCAAAATTCTAAGGACCGGCTAATATTGGCCTTCTATTTTCTAGGATTCATACAAGTATGTGCAATCTGAATTTCAAATATCAACTAGTAGACAGAAATTTTCTAACATGCTTTTACAACCAATAATACCATACTATCTTTTTTCAAAATTGAGAATAGATTTCATCGGACCTAAGAATCTTCCTTCATCTGTTACCCATGTATTTATTTTAACTACTACTAACTACTTCACTAAGTGGGAAAAAATTATTCCTCTCAAGCATGCTAAAAATGAGTAGGTTATCCCTTTCTTGGAATCTAATATCTTTTCTAAATTCACTTTACTAGAATTAATTTATAATAACATACCAACATTTATGTCTAGTAAGTTAACTCAATTTTTATAACAATTATGGAGTGAAAAAAATTACTTCATCGACTTAATACCCTCTAGGGAATGGACAAGATGAGTCCAAAAATAAGAATTTTAAAAATTTTAAAGAAAATAATTAACGATAAGCCTTAATAGTCGCATTCTTTGTTAATATTTGCCTTATGATAGACCATATTACCACAAAAACAAACATAGGTCTAACTCCTTTTCCGTTAGTCTATGGAAAGGAAGTTATCATGCCTACTAAGCTTGAGCTCATCTCTTTATGATTATTTTTACAACTAGAAGAGTTAAATTAAACAGTAATTCATCAAAGAGTTCATGCCCTCTTATCTCTAGAAGAGTACAAAAGTTTTTCTTTGAAAAATATGAAGCGTAAATAGCAAACTGTTAAAAATACTTTGATAAAAAGTCAAAAACATTTCTATTTAAAGTCGGTCAAAGGGAATTTGTTAGGTCCCTATACTACTAGTGTAACCTCTCATTGTTATTAGTGCAAACCCCTTATTATATTTTTGTGCCCATGTAATCCCCATATTGTTATTATTGTGCCCCATAGAAGCCCACTATTGTTATTATTGTGCCCTTACATTATTATTTTTATGTCGACTCTGATTATATTTTGACCCCTTAGACTCCTATATATAGAAAGGAGGTCTTGTCATTTGTATCATCCAAGAATTGTTCATTTGTGTAATGTAAAGGAGGTTCCCCCCTCAAAGAGGCTAATTTCTAAGTCCTTGATCTATCTTATCTATCTTTTTGTGAGATGGTTTCATAACATTTGGTATCAGAGCTTTGGATTCTAGGGTTTCGCTGACGTTTTAGAAGCTAAAACAAAAATCCCATTTGTGACTAAATCTTGCTGAACGTCGGTTCTGAATTTCAGATCTTGTCTCTCTATATTTTCGAAGATCTGATCTGGGGAAGTTAGGGTTTTTGCAAGATCCAGAATTCCATCTCAAATAGGTCATCGTGGAATTTTCGCTATAATTGTTTTTCTACAAGGTTTCAGACTTTGAAATTAAAACCCATTTGATCCAAAAACTTGTTGAAGCTCAGACCCAAATTTCAGATCTTGTTTCTCTATATTTTTGGAGATACAGTCCACGCAATCTACGGTTTCTGCAGGCTCCCGGCTTACATCCCAAACAGGTGACCTTGGAAAAATCATCATAACTTCCTCTCTAAGTATCAGATTGAAATTTCGTTAGGAATTATAGAAAGAGTGCAGACTTTACTTCGATGTATATCATTTTCAGGTCTTAAGGTCGAAACAGTGACACGTGGAACTTCGTACAAGTTTGCTCTACTGAAAAAGGATATAATCAAGTCATCTTGGGAGATTGGGCATAACTCTTTCTTGGAGAATCCAATTTCGATCAGACTTGTGGCATTGGAAGGAGGATACAGAGGGCTACCACAGGTTTCAATTCCAGACCTTGGAGATCTAAACTTTCAGAGATACAACAGATTGAAGATCGAGATCCTAAAATCAAGAAAAAGAATGATTCGAATTAAGAAAATAGAAACACCGAGTAATCAAAATTGGATGGATGATTTGAAGAATGCGATCGAAGCTAAGATAAATAGTTTTATCTATGCCATGGAAGCTGATATTGATGGTATGAAATCATATTGGAAGAAAGGCATGGAATATTTGAAGAAAGACATGGAAGGTTTGAAGGAAGGTGGGACAAAACTACTACAAGAAAGGCCTCCTAATGGCGAAAAGGTAGTAGAGGAAACTCATGATGAGAAAGAAATTAATGTTAATCATGATTTCATAGAATCTAATGTTGGATTGAAGACCCAACATATTCTCAAGATAGAAGGACATATCAAGAAGAAGAAGGTTCAAGCAGTGAAATATCAAGAAGAAAATGATCAACAAACGTCAAAAGAAAAGGATACTCACCATGAACCAACCCCAGAGAAAGAAGAAATGAATCTGACCATATCTTGTAAAGCATTGGCAAGAATTACCACTCCTCAAACTCTCAAGATAGAAGGACATATGAAGAAGAAAAGGGTTCAAGAAGTGAAAGATCACATCGAGCATCAAGAAATGAATCCGACCATATCTTGTAATGTATTGGCAAGAATTACCACTCCTCAAACTCCCAAGATAGAAGGACATATCAAGAAGAAAAAGGTTCAAGCAGTGAAATATCACATCGAGCATCAACAACAAGTTCTCCAACTTTTAAAGGATAACCCCACTTTGGTGTAGAATCGAATGAAACAACAGGCAGATCAACATCGCAGTGAAAGAAGTTTTGATGTAGGCAATTGGGTATTTTTATGAATACAACCATACAAAAAAATGTCTCTCAAGAAAGCTAAGAAGGATAATAAATTATCACCAAAGTATTATGGTCCTTACAAGGTGCTGCAAAATATTGGTACTATGGCATACAAATTGGAGCTTCCTGCATCTTCCCGAGTGCCCCCAGTTTTCCATGTTTCATGCTTAAAGAAGGTTATAGGTGACAAGCTCCCAGTTCAAACAATATTGTCAAAACTTGACGAGGAAGGAAAAATCATATTAGAGCCTGATGCAATCACGGAAACAAGAACCTAATATCTATTAAATCGATCAATTTCAGAGTATCTCATCAAGTGGAAGAACTTACCTGCTGAATATTCCACATGGGAGGACGAAAATTTTATACAGAAGCATCCATAACTACTCAAGCATTAAGGACAACACTTTTTGAAGGAGAGGGGAATGTTAGGTCCCTATGCTACTAGTGTAACCCCTCATTGTTATTAGTGCAACCCCCTTATTATATTTTTGTGCCCATGTAGTCCCCATATTGTTATTATTTTGCCCCATAGAAGCCCACTATTGTTAATGTTGTGCCCTTACATTATTATTGTTATGTTAGCTCTGATTATATTATGACCCCTTAGACCCCTATATATAGAAAGGAGGTATTTTCATTTGTATCATCCAAGAATTGTTTATTCGTGTAATGTAAAGGAGGTTGTCCCCTCGAAGAGGCTGAATTCTAAGGCATTTATCTTTCTTTTCTATCTTTTTGTGAGCTGGTTTCATAACAGAATTTATATGGGATGCTTCTCATGCAGATAACTTTAATCATTCTAAATTCCATAAATTAAGGTTAGGAACTTTCAATGTTACATCAATTATCAATAACAATTCTTATCTTCTTAAGGATGAAGACAACAAATTGTTTTCACACACCACTAGTGGTTTGCATCTAAAACACTATGTGGAATCAAAAATGAGTTAAAAGGATACATATTGAGTATTTATGTACATGTTCTCTTTTAGTTTTATTTCACTTGAGTTTCATTATTTTTTCTTTACCTACTTTTATTTCCAAATATTTTGTCTTTATTTTTTGCCTTAGATTTGAGTTTTAGTACATTTTCATTAGAATTTTGTATATGGATCAATAAAGTTTTATTACTTTATATATCTCATGCAAACTTTATTACTAATTTTACCTGACTATTGATGAACGTGAACAAAAAAATCAAATACAACCACCTATTGTGCTCATAATGTTATTAGTCCCTGCCATCTGGCATTCGGCAGGGACTATAGTAATCGTTCGCGACGGATATAGCATTAGTTCTTAGTCGCTGCCCGGTGTTATTCGGTGGTTATCATAAGGTTTGGAAATGCTGTGTGCGGGGATGTGCCGAGCTAACCTAAGTTTCATTTCCACCTGAGGCTTTGCCATCTTATTTGGCCTCTTCCCGAGGTGGAAGAGGCTCGAGCATAGCTTAAATTGCTTTTACGCCCGGTGCATTATCGCTAACCGTCAGCGGTCTGGTTTTAATGTTAACATTAATTCGATTCGTATTATCTGCAGGGGTATGCTAAGGTTTGGTAAGGTTTCGTGTTCCCTGTTACAAGGTTGTGCATTGGCAGCTGGTGCATGCCATGGTTGCCATCTGTTTACTTTGACACTGCCATCTGTTTACTTTGTAGCACCTCGGTGGCTATATCTACTATGCAGACTCAAAGCTATATGTAGATGCCGAGACAGAAAAGGAAGAACCTATCTCTATGCAGACTATGCGAGATCTACTATGCAGATGCAGACTATGCAAGATCTACTATGCAGACTCAAAGCAGATGCCCAGACAGAGACAAAGATACTGGTTGATGAAGGTGTGAGCACCCAGTGCCGGCCGAACGCAAGAAGAAGCCTTTGGTCCCAGAGGATCCTCCAAGTCGGTGCTGTCTATATCGCGGTCGCTGTCTTCTTCCCACTGTGCTGGTTGTGCTTCTGAAGCCGTCGCTGGAAATTCAAGCCACATATATTGTTAAAATGTTATGAATTTCTCTATTTTTTTATCCTAGTATTGAATTTGAATTTTTGCATTACAAGATACTATTAACTTGAATTTGAATATACTATTAACTTGAATTTGAATTTTTGAGCTCGAGTTAATTACATACATGATCTAGCTGGACAGGTTCAATGGCCACTGTAGGTGCTCTGCGAAGAAAAAAAAGAAGCCAAACTGGTCGAACCTATTATGCGAGAACTGGGCAGTTGCTTTTTCTCGCACCTTCCAAGCTTTTGTTCTCCGGCATGGCGTCCCCAGGAATCTGATTCAATGCCACTGCAAACACATAGGTAAAGCCATGGTTTAGAATTCTGTACGTCTTTTTATTTTATTTTTTTTGGAATGCTAAGTTTGAGCACTGTAATCTGAGGAATTTGAGTGCTTACGAGTGTAGGAGTTTTAAGAGTACTAAAATTCATTTATAAAAACACATTTTAAAGTATGAAAATTCCTGATATCCCTAAAATTTTCACTCTGATCATTAGACTGCTCCTTAAAAAAGCGATTAATTTGCCATGGCAAAGGGCATTGATTGCAAAGGGCATTGATTAAAAGAAGCGGTAATACCAATTGAGTCAGCTTGACTGCTCCTAAAAAAGAGTGATTGATTTGCCCTGGCAAAGGGTTATTGATTGGGAAAGGGCAATGATTAAAAGAAAGGAGTAATACCAGTTAATTCAGCTTAAAAATCAAAAGGGGCGAATGTTGTAAAGATTTCACATACTGAATTTTCTGTGAGTGCTTTGATAATGTCAGTGGGACGCCAAAGGCGACTTCGACGCCCAGGAAAATGCTTGGACTCTTGATCGATTATGTCCTTCCCAATGTCGCGCAGATGATCGTGCATTCTTATCCGGTTCTTGACATCCACCTGAATCAAGCATTTTTGTTCGAGAGTCTCAAACCCTAACCAGCCACTCCACCCGGACGCATCCCATATACGTATAGCTGTATCTTTGCCTTCCCCCGCCAAATAGCAAGCAGCGTCCAGGAACATTGATTTCTCTTCTTCATCAAGTGCTTCAACTGTGATTTTCAGCCTTTCTTTGATATTCCAAGGCAGAATTCTAGAAATCTTGCCCAATATAGCTTCCCATACTTTTCTATCAGCTTTGCCATATAGATGACTCCCAAATGTTTCCAAAGAGAGCGGCAATCCGTCTAAGATCTCTACAAATTTTATGACCAAATCATCAAAACCAAGCTTAGGCCGGGCACTGAGAAACGCATGGCGGCAAAAGAGCTCTATTGCCTGATCTTCGTTGAGTCCTGTAGCTTCATATATCATAGAAATTTGCGCGAGCTCCAGTATTCTCTTATCTCGAGTCGTGACTAACACTCTGCAACTTGGCCCAAGAACTTTGGTAACCATTAAAGCATCTAATTGATCAAAATTATCGACATTGTCCAGAACAATAAGAATGTTCTTCGCTTTATTCAGACGCCTCCTCATGAAGACTTTGCCTTCGTCTATGCTCTGAATTTTACAGTCGAAACGCAGTAGATCCGCCGGTTAAACCATCCTCTGCATGGGTCAGGCTGCAGAGGGCTCAGCATATGGCAAACTGCACTTCCATAAATAATCCTATGCCAGACTGCACCTCCATAAATGGCCATATGGAAGGCCAGCTATATTACACGTCCTAGCATGATTACACGTAGCTCTAGCTATATGGAATGCTACCTATATTACATGTCCTAAGATTATTACACGTAGCTCCATAGCATTACAGGTCCTAGCATGATTACACGTAGACCCATAGCATGTTACAGGTAGATCCATAGCATGATTGCACGCAGCTCCTTGTGGGGCATGATGTCCCCATGTCTATTTTCTATTTCCCTATTTCAAATCCAACATATTATATTTATATCCAGCAAAAAAATTAAAAATTTAATAACATACATGTTTATTAATTGACATCTTTTCATAACAGGCATGGGCATAATTTTACAAATATGAGTGGCTGAATTCAGGAATTTATTGTCGCTGCCAAGAAACATTGTACGCACTGCGCAGGAGTCAGACCAATTGTTAACAGATTTAAAATCTGGGTGTAGGAGGCATTCAGGAATAATTTAATTGCTTTCATATATCGATGGTACTCACTGATTATGAATTAACGGTGTTTATGTTTGTGAACTGCAATTGTGATGGTCTAATGGTCACCATAAAGATCAGGTTCTCCAGTCTATCCACTGCCGAGACAAATAGCATTGTGCATTTTTTGGACCTATGAGCTTCAGTTAGTCAATTCCATTTTCAAGCCAGTGAGATCTAAAGCATTGAATGTGAAGTGACTTCGTGGTTAATGAATGTTGGATGGTGTCTACTATTGTCTATTTTCTATTTTTTGTTGTAGCAGGAACCTAATGCATCTCCAGTGGAATCAAATATTTTAGTCAGTGCAGTATGATTGCATATGAATGTTTATTGACTTTGATATAATCTGAACTGCAGTGGCTGTAAACACTTTAGACAAGAAAGGAAGCTGCCAGTTCTCACAGAAAATGAAAATGCTGCTTGTTTGGCTGAGCAAATTGCAGAACGGTTCAAAGGTCAATCTTGTAATAATGCTACTGGTGAAGATACTGTTCCTGGCAATGAACCTCAATTTTCAAACTATCCGCAGTTACTGGATAACTGCCATCTTAACATATCTAATACCAAGGATGGAGTTATCCTTCATGATTGTGTTCCTGATTCAAATCCGGCAATAGCATACAACAATTACATGGTTGTAACATCTCAATATTTCCAATACGTGAATGATACCAAATTTGTATCAGCAGGTGTAGCTTTAGAAGACAATTGGTTTGTGTTGGTTCTTGCTACAAACACAACTGGTGGCAGTTTCCAAACATACAACGAAAGGACAGCTGGTGAAACAGGTATCTGGTAAAGACTGTGAGTATGGCGCATGTTTCCTCGGCCCCTCTAAAAACAGCAAATGCAAGGCATAAGAAATGCTTATATGCAACTGAGTGTTGGTGGGCATGTTTCTGCCTCTGAAAAAATGTTCTCTCAGAATTATACTTCTCTAATTCTTCATGCTGTTTTGAATCTGGTTCTTGGAAATGTGCCTAGGACATGCTTTTTGTTTCTTGCTTGTGAATAAAATGTGACTGTAACATGCTCTTAATATCCACTTGAAACATATTTTTACTACTGTTTGATCTGAATGACTATGCTGACTGCTTTTTATCAAATACCACCATATTGGCTTAAACATACATTCCTATTAATTTAGATACTAGCGAATCACCTGGCACTTTTTGATACTAAACCAGATTGTTGGTTCACTGGACATTGTGGGATCAGTGAAAACTCCGCCAACAAAGATTTCTGATGAATTCAGGTGACCTATTAAAGTATGGTCCTCTATCTTACCATAACTAATTAACAACCTTAATTACTCATATCTATGTATCTATGCTTACAGCTATCCAACATTCAATATTGCTGTAGGTGATACACCCATTGCAAGATTTGAATTTAAATTGCTTTCCAATATACCACCTCCCTTCAATGTCGTTTAGCTGAGTGAATAAACATGACCAGGCTTATTTACGAGGTTATTGAGCTATTAATACGCGGGATAATATATGTTATATGTTTATGGTTGGATACTGTTTCGATTCAACAGTGCCCATATATTGCTTTAATTTCTTTAATATAAGTTCAATAGACTTGGAAGTATTGCTCCAATTTATTTATGGCTCAATAGACTTGGAACTATTGAAATATTGCTTGCCAATAAACATGAGCTGAAGTTGCAACTGTCTCTCCACATGGATTCAACCCTATCCTCTGCTTAACGTACGATGCACACGAGCTTCTGTACAGTTTGTCAGGTATGCATTAAAGGCCTAATTGACTGAGTCACTTCTCATTCCATTGAAAGAAGCTATTCCCATTTCATTTATAGAAGCTAAGGCAACGTTTAAAAAGTTGTGAAACAGACCTCTGGCCATTAAAACATACATGTTTCAGGTTGCAACAACGTCTTATTTTGCCTACTGTCTGTGTAACCCTAGGCCTTTGTACAACATAGGATGCACACATGCATGTTGTGCACTTTTTCTGTACCTTTACTTAGGCTTCGGAGGGACTCACTATACAGGATTGGCAGAACTAGTAGATCTTTAGCCCTAGACCTTAAATGTTAACTTCATGCAGGGACTCGCTGCCTCGCAGCTTCCCTTGTTTTATTTAGTAATTGTCAATTGATTGAGTTACTTTGTTGAAACTTGATTGTTACAATTCTTCCTAGTTTTCTTTCTTCCCTTACTTCATTCCTTGAGTGTTTTTTATGGCATACATTTAAAATTTTGATCCAAAAAGTTTTTCTTCAACAAAAATGAATAATTAGTAATCTAAAAGACCAATCTATTTACAATTGTGAAACCAAAGATCTTGAGTTCTAGTCTATCGGAAGTAGACTAGCCTAAGGAGTTGCCACTTGTTGACTTGTACATTTCACACTTACTATAACACTCGTAAAGTATTGTAAAGCCTATATCTCTATGTTGAGAAGCGAAACTAAATTGGGTTATGTCCCCTGTGAAAATTTCATCAATTATTTTATATGGCATTCCCAATGAGCATGAAAGTTAGTGGTTTCTTGATTTGATCGATGCATCTCTACTCATGTTCAATACTTTTGTTGTTCATAATGAAAATGATTTTCCATACATAACTATACATAGTATTTATGTTGGCACAAAATTTAATATGGAAGACCAAAGTTTGGTACACTAGGTGCCAACAAATATTTTTTTCTTAGTATAGTTATTCGTCGGCATTTTCACTTCTCAAAGAGAGAGAAGCGTCTCACCCGAGGCGTGTCGAGACCGAAAATAAGATAAGGGATCATTGGACAGGGCCAAAGGATGTCTTAACACTTAAATGAATCTGAGCATAAATATTACATCCATATTTACAGTGATATCCAACATCATTCAATGATTAAAATATAAACATTATATGGGCGAAAACATCGCAAGGTAAATATAGGTGAATAGAATTATACTCTTAAAAATTTTAAAAGGTTTATTAATTTGCATCCATTCAGACACGTAACACCGAATTATTCCCTGTAACACTTGATTATATTATCAACCATCTCATTATTTTACAGTACATCTCTTCGGGAGGACACGAGGTCCTCTGTAACTTATAAATGATAGATCATAAACATAAAACATAAATACAATGTATAAACTACAATTAGCTCAGAACTTCATGCCAGCAACATATTGGCATACACTAGAAATTTTTTGTCTCTGACTTCTTTCCTTTATAATTTTAAAGATTTTCTTCCTTGGTCCCATTCGCTTGATCTGGTCCACTTTGAAAAAATCTCAGTGTTTTGATCCTTATCATTTTTTATCCTTTCAAAATCCAACACGCATGTCCTCCTTTCATGGCTTCCGTAAGTTCCAAGATAACTGCTTCTAACTTATTTTTTTCGCTTCTTCCTTTATGTTCTCAACTTCTGGATGGTTTGATCACTTGTCTTTCCATTTCTGATGATCTTCTCTACGACTATTTTCCAACCAAAACTTAGTCAAAATTTTCCAAAACCATTACCAAAACAAAGGACAGAGCAGGCCTTGACTAGAATCCATTGACTCGTCCTTGAGTCAATCTTCTATCAGTGCATCTGATTCTACTTATGGTTGTGTTTCTTCTTCTATTGTATTTCTTTCCTATTTTGTTGGTTCACCTTCAAATGAAGGACCCAACTGAGGTACCATTTGTAGTGGCCCAACTTTGAAGGTAGCATAAGCATCCATTACAGTTTTCGAGGTATCTAGAATAGCAATAACCTAGGAAATAAACTGGGTGTACCATTCAGCATGGACAAGATTTAATCACAGTTTGCCACTAAGCATAAACTTTGGAATTAATTTGGCACAATTGTATAAAGTGTCTCTAACAAGGTGGACGAAGATCCCGCAACATAGTTTTAGTTACAAGATTCATGAATACTTCAGGATTTAAAGCAGGAAAGAAGAAAGGGTTGGCCAAATAATTATCAACCAAAGAAGATTTTTCATATTTACCTAAGGTATCTTCCATGGGTTCAATAGAAGGATTTAAAAAACCAGGTGAAACTACAGGCTCAGAAAAATAAGCCACAGTAGGAGATTGGAGACTTTAAACAATATAGATAGGGGGACGAAATTGATTTTGGTAATTAGGGGGACTCTATGCAGAAGCCATGGAAGATACTTGGAATGGACACATAGACACAATGAAAATTATTACGATTTCATGCAACCTATATAGAAAACTTCAATAAGATGCATAATGATTAGGCATAATGATTAGATTGTTAGTTAATAAATAAGGTAACTTACCAAAATCAATTTGAATCCAGATAATAATGATGACTAGGATGTGAACACCGGAATGATGATGTTTACATAAAAGACTCAAAAATAGAATCATCATTATGAAAAAGTAGTGGCCAATGATTAAAAGTGGTTTAGTGGGAAATCAAATCAGTCAGGAAAAGTATTATAGGAAATATTAGCATAATGGCTTAAAAGACCTTTATTAATGATTACAGACTAAAAGAAAGGACACCTGAAAAGTGCTCCCATGACCACAATCAGTTGCATCAGGTCACAAATATAACATACTAATGGGGCTGACACAACTATACTGATAGACTAAATATCTCAACAAATTGAAAAATTAACTGACTAACACAATTGACTCGGTCCTAGACCTAATTAATGCATCCTTTCAAAGAGAAAGAATTACTAAAAAATTGTATCATCCATAGTTGAGCTTTAGGCATGCGTCATTCACCAACTAGGAAAAATAACTCCATCAATCTGAGAAATATGTATAGCTTCTGAATCCCTTTAACTCCACAACAAAGAAAGGACCCAACCATTTCATATGGGGATGCTTCAGATATTTATTGTCATAGAGAAATACTCGATATCCAATAGAAAAAGATGTATTCTTGATATGTCGATCATGCCAAGCCTTTTGTCATTCTTTCTCAACAATTTGATGGAAATCTACTAAAAAACACTCTTCATCCAACTCCCATAGTTCTTGTAATAGTTTCCAAATAGATTCATCATCTGACATCTTAGTAGTTGCATAATAAAAATATTTGGAACAAAAAACTTAGTTGGAACTACAACTTCTTGGTCGTACATTAGCTTAAATGGAGTGTATTTATGTAGCAATTTTCATTCATACAGTAAGCCCATAAAGTAGTTGGAACTCGTTCATCCCAATCTTCAATGTTTTCATAGCAGACTTTAGTAAGCCCTTTCTCCCAAATTTTATTAAAGGTTTCAATTATTCCATTCTCCTATGGACGATATGGACTTCTCTTATGACATTGAATCATGAAGTTTCGTAGCAGTGTGTCGATAGTCTCATTAGTGAAATGTGTACCTTAATCACTTGTAAGATTCTTCGGACACCCAAATCTAGTGATAATATTTTCAAAGATAAACCATGTAGTAGTGTTAGCAGTACAATCCTTAATAGTCACAACTTTAGCACAACACGTTAAATAATCGATGGTGATGATAATATAA
The DNA here is from genome assembly GCA_031772625.1 of Pinus tabuliformis. Lineage (NCBI taxonomy): Eukaryota > Viridiplantae > Streptophyta > Pinopsida > Pinales > Pinaceae > Pinus > Pinus tabuliformis. Next base: position 534,658,076 of record CM062813.1, on the reverse strand, counting down.
TGAGCATGAGAATGTCATACAAGGGGGTTGATGGGCCCCACAAAATCAATATCCCACTTTTTGAAGGCTTTAAGAGCTCGAACTAGACGCAATGGAAGCTCATCATGTTGAGAGGTTCAACCTACTCATTGAAAATCATCACACTTATTAGCATATTTTGTTGCATCCTTAAACAGATTAGGCCACCAAATTCCATCTTGCAACACATTTCTCATAGTCGTGTTTCCTCCCACATGACCTCCTGTGACACCAAAAAGACATTCCCACAAAACATATTCTTTCACATGATCTAAAACACATTTGTACAAAATGTGATCAAGCCCCATTTTGTATAGTTGGTCCGCAATAAGTTGATAAAATGTAGCATGCACCAACATATGCCTTTTTTGAGTTGTAGTATAGTCAATAGGGCACTTTCCAATTGCTAAAAGCATTGTTATATCCTCTAAATAGTCAGGTATTACTTCAATCTGGAACAAATCTGCATTAGGAAACCAATCATCAACTGAACCTCCCACTTCACCAGACTCCATCTGAGAAACATGATCAGGTCCCACACTAGATCAACCCATTTTTACAATAACCTCAATCTTAAATTCTTGAAATAACAAAATCCATGTGCATATCCTTCCCTTTAAAAAGGGATTATTAACCAAATATTTCAAAGCAGAATAGTTAGCAAAGAATCTAAAAGGGCCCCCAAGAAGATAGTGCTTGAATTTTTGAAGAAAATACACCATAGTGAGAGCCTCCCTCTCAGTAATCGTGTAATGTTTTTCAATAGTTGAGAGTTTTCTACTAGCAAAGTAAATGCGATTATCCAAGTTATATTCTCTTGGATGTGCCAAGATAGCACCCGAGGAAATCCCATATGCGTCTATACGAACATGGAATTCCTTATTCCAATCTGGATACACAAAAATTGGAGCACTCGTGAGCTTTTCCTTTAATTTATCAAATGCAGTATCACATTCGGTCATTCATACAAAATTCTATGATTTCTTCAATAGCCTCTCCAATGGTGCAGTGATCAAAGCATAGTTGCAGATAAATCGGCAATAATAGATTGTATGCCCCAAAGTCAACCACAATTGTTTAACATTGGTTGGTGGTGGCATGTTCAAAATAATTGCAACTTTAGCAAGATCCACACAAACTCCTTATTTATAACAAGGTGGCCAAGTAATGTACCGAAAGGAACAACAAAAATAAATTTCTTTAGATTGAAATAAATTTTCAACCACTGAAAGTGGTCGAGCATTGCCCACAATAAGCTAGAATTTTTTTTAGAAGGATATATCCCTTCCAACCATACATATATACTTCCAGGAATTTATGAATATAATCTCTAAAAGAAACAATAACAATCCTTGAAAATATAGTTGGATCATCCTTGAGACCAAATGGTATAACAAGGTAGGCATATGAACACCATTTGGTGGTAAATGTAGCCTTTCGCTTATCTTCTTCTGCAATATGCACTTGATGATACCCAGAAAATCCATTAGTGAGAGAATATGCTTCATTACCAGTAATATTGTCCAGTACCTCATCAATGAAAGGAGTAGGAAATGGATCATGGACATAAGAATTACTAAGACTACTGTAATCTACACAAACACTGATGTGTTAATTTGGAAGCTTAGTGACAAATTCCAATCATTGGACTCGATTCCTCATTCCGAGAGGACCAAAATTAACCTTTGAATCACTAGATTTGGATAAGGGAAAGTGTATTTTTGAAGTAAAACCCACATTGGCACATTTGTTTAAGTCGACCTAGAGGGAAAATTTTCCACCCTCCAATTCCTACAAATACAAGTCAAGTGAGCCTCATTTGGACATCATCATCAAGCATTTTCTTCTTCTCTCTTCTTTATTTTGGTTCGCACAAGTTTGAAGTTGGTTTGGAGATATTGGTTTGTATATGTCTAAAATTGCAGGGTCTAAAACTTGCATGTGTGTATTAGGGTTTTGGTTTGTAGCTGCACGGTTGTCACAAGAATTTTTTGGTTGTAGACGCACGCATACAAGCCTATTCATGTGACTGAAACGCTTCAGCATCACGCATGAAACTTTCTGTATGCAGTTGATACTTAGGGTTTCTGGTGACAGTTGACCATAGATATGAATAGTTGACTATGGGATTGAATGTTACTTTGATCATAATTATTGCTAGGATCATATCTTGTATATTGTTTGGTTAATTTTGATGGATAGTTTTATATTGGCTCATTGTATTCTCTGCTAAACCTTTTATGACAATATAATAGAAGAAAATTTTGAAAGGATTTTCCCCCTTGTGGGGTTTTTCCCTGGTCATTCACCAATTCAATGTCTCTTTTTGATGTGTTGATTGTCTCCTATTGTTGTTGCATTTATTGTTCTATCTTAAATTATTGTTGATGATTATAAATATTAATTATTATTGAAAGATTACTAATTGAATGATTGAATTGGGCTAAAGTAATTGAAACAACATAGAACAGTGGTATAATTAACATGGTATCAGAGCTAAGGTGAAGGAAAATCCCAAAGGAGACTACAGTTTAAGCAATCATCTTTGGAAAACTAGAAGGAGCCTATCTAATAACATCAAAATGTCTACCTCTTACTTCAAGGAAAATGAGAAGCTAGGTGACTCATCTAACTTTGTTGCGTGGAAGATCAGGTTGGAAATTATAGCTGATGAAAATGATGTATGGGAATACATAAAAGGAAAAGTACATGAGCCTCCAGAGAATGCTTCTTTTGCTGCCAAGAACAAGTACAAGAAATGTGAGTTAAAAGCAAAGAAAATTATAGTTGATGGTTTACAAGATCACTTACTTGCATATTTTGGAAATTTGAAAAAGTATAAGGGTATGTATGATAAGCTAGATGGCATGTGTGAAGTCAACAATTTTAATGAAATTGTCTCTTTGAAATATAAACTCAAAGATATGAAGATGAATAAAGGAGAAAGTGTACAATCCTACATCATGAGGATATCTCATCTTAGAGATCAATTACAGAGAAATGGGGAAATTGTGCCTGATACCGAATTGGTTGTGGTAACCTTAAAGGTCTCCCTCCTATTTGGGAAACCTTCATTACCACTATAATCAATGACAATTTTTTCCCATCATTTGATGAGCTCATTGGAAAACTCACCCAAGAAGAATCTAGGATGATTTCAAGAAGGAGAATTCAAAAACATGGAGAAGAAGAGCCCACTACATTTGTTACTTAAGACAAGAATAAAAAGGGAATAGGAATACCATATGGTTCAAATAGGCCCTCTCCTAAGTCAAAGGATTCTAATAAAAGATCAAGGGATATTGAATGTTACAATTTTCGCAAGAATAGTCATTATGCTCGAGACTGTCTGAGAAATATAGATGCTCCAAGATCTAATCAAAGCTACAACAACAATAGGTACAATGATAGAAGAATAAATGATGATGGAAGGAGTGATGATAGAATAAGAAGTGATGATAGAAGAAGTCAGGATGTTAGAAGAGGGAGATACGATCGAAGAAGAAGAGATACTTTGGATGATCGTGAAGAAAGTCCTCATCCTCAAAACAGGTCAAGGAACTCTAGGTATGAAAGTAACATAGCTAATAGTAAATATGAATACATTATTATTTCATCCCTTTCTAGTTCGTCTCCCCCATATTTGTATAATAGTTGTCTAGTAGATAGTGGGGATTATAGACACCTCTCCAGGTATAAGTAAGTCCTCTCAAATCTAGTTGAGAGGAGACGAGTTTAAATATTATTCTTGGGGACAAAATTTCACATCCAATGAAGGGAATTGGCACTGTTAAATTTTATTTGGAATATGGAGAATTTGTTATTCTTCATGAATTGATGTATGTTCCAAATCTAAAGAAGATCCTGATATCTATTTTTTTATTGGAAGACAAAGGAATGAGAATGGCCTTCATCAATGGAGAGGTCCTCTCTTGGCCAAAGGAATCCTGGATGAGAAATGTATTTACATTGGGATCTAGAGTTGAATGGCTATCGATTCAATGGAAAACCTCTTCTAGCAATGGTCCATGACAATAACCATTAGAGATATGGCACCAAAATCAAGAGAAGTTCAGGGGACCACTCCCCTCTAGCAAGATCAAGATTGATGATAATACCAAACAGAATGAAGTGATTATGAGAGAATATGTTTGGAAGGATGTTATGGCTGAATAATTGATTATGAAAAAAGATGTATGGGATGTTGTTTCGAGACCTAAATGAAACCTTGATGCATGGCTATACAAGATAAAGTGTAATGCCCCACTTAAATCTTATCCTACAAATTTTGTTAATGTGTACATTATCTGAAAATATTGAGAAATTTTGGTCTAATATAAAATTCATGATTTCCATTATTCAAATTCCCCACTTACCTTCTCAAATTGAATATTAGGTAGGATATGGTCTCCTTCCAATATTTCAAAATATATGTATTCATCTCACATTCCCCAATGTACCCTCACATTTACTTGGGAGAAGACATAGTCCTCTCCATCTCACTATCAATATATATATATTCATTTCACATTACCAATGTACCCTCACATTTACTTGGGAGAATACATAGTCCTCTCCATCTCATTATCAATATATAATTCATTTCACATTACCCAATGTACCCTCACATTTACTTGGGAGAAGACATAGTCCTCTCCATCTCATTGTCAATATATATATTCATTTCACATTACTCAATGTACCCTCACATTTACTAAGGAGAAGACATGGTCCTCTCCATGTAATTACATCTCACATTCCCCTTTGTACCCTCACATTTACTTAGGAGAAGACATAGTCCTCTCCATTTAACTATTAATATATATATATTCACCTCAGATTCCCAAATGTACTTTTCAGATTTACTTGGGAGAAGACATGGTCCTTTCCCATTAAATTCCCAATTTTATATTCATGTCACATTTCCAAATGTACTCCCAGCTTACTTAGGAGAAGAGAAGTCAACTGTAAGGATAGATGAGAAGTTAATGACATTAATGAGAGGTGGTTGAGATGGAGAAGGGAAGGAGGGTATAAAAAAGGAAGGGGGAAGGAAGAAAATGGGAGGTTGGGGTCTTGCTTATGATTGTGGGGGTTGGTTGTGATTGTTTAGGCTTGTTGTGTTTTTTGGAGACCTTAGGAACCTGTGGAGGTTTCTTAGGTTGTTGAGAGGAGGGAAGTATTGTTATCTTGGTTTGGATCTTTCATTTGGACACACACACTACATCTGGTTGGACTTGGGCTCGGAGGGCTAGGGAACCTGTGGAGGTTTCCTGGGCTAGGGATTATTTCCTAGTTGGCTAGGAGGTAAATCCAGTTGGGTATGTAAAGAGGAGAGTTCAGCAAGAGCAATAGGACAGAGGTATCTCCTTCAGCCACCGGTACAGGTATTCCTCCATTGACTACTCTTGTAAAAGTAATTATGAAATATTCACCTTAATTTATGTTGATTATAATGTAAATGTTAAAATTTTATTTGTTTAAAAGTTGTGTAAGTAGGTAAGTTAAAGCCTCTTATCACATTTAATTTCAGAAGAAATTAGATCTATTAACAGACCCTAGGGAGGTCTCTTACATATGGTATTAGAGCCTTGGTTCAAAATCTGGACCCAAGGCCCTCTAAACCTACAATTTATACTTTCAACAAGTCTCCACAGCTCATTTCTGGTCATGAATGCCCTGAGAATCAAACATGGGCTAGTCGTAGTGGATTCCACCTGCCTATAGCTAAAGCAGCCCATATGAGAAAGCCCATTTTGTATGCATATAATTTAGTACTTAGCTAGTGGTGAAAATCCTACATGTTTTCAAAAACTAACTCCCTTCATTTCACTCACATTGAAAACAATAAGCATAATTTAGTAACTCTTCACTGAAAGTATCTCAGCGGTCATAAGATATCCAAGCTTCCCTAAATATCCAACTAAAATTCCAATGGCATTACCATCTTTCGGTATCAGCCAAACCAACAATTTGTCCCATCATTTTCTAGCCCTGTCTTGTGCAGCTTGAGACATCTTTATCAAAATCAGGTATAAATATCCGTCTCTTGCTTTCATTATATTGAATATCAAAAAATATTTAACAATAGGCTTAATCAAAAGAGTTGCACCTCAGACCTTACAGGGCCAAGGTCATTCCTTGTCCTCTCCTTTTAGATTTTTGGGCTTTCTGCTATCGCACCTCTAGCGGGTTTCCTACTGCATACATCGCAGATTTGGCATTTCAATTCGCATCAAAGAAGTCGATCTGATGAGTCCATGACCTCAGAAAGTTCCATTAATATCTTATCTTCTACCTCTGGATGCTTGCTCAAAAGCCAGAAGAACCAGCAAAGTGCTCCAAGATAAAGCCTAGAAGCAAAGATTATGCCCAGGAATAAGTTCTGCAACGAGTTATCAGAACTAAAACGCCCTTCCTCTCCCTCAAGTTTGGTTAATCTGGAAAAAATATCAGTACCCACTTCGTTTTCTGCAGTGCTGTTATTAGAGAGCTCACTCCTTCTAGACTTCACCCATCATATTTCTTAAAAACACATACTGATTGCAATTTTCAACTCTAGGGATCTGAACAACTGCACCTTCTTGTCTTCTGCTTTGACTCTGCTCACTTATCTGCTCAAGCTGTTCATCTTGATACGGTAATTTTGTGTCTATGGTTGTCCTTTCCCAGTAGGCTCAGAACTTTCAGCAGCTTCTTGCTCAAGCAAAGTTACCACCTCTTTGATAAATATTCTAAGAAAGATCTGAGAGCTTATCTGCCGGAAGAACCATCTCCTGACTTATGTTCTGTACCTTTCCCCATAACTGTCGCATATCTGAAGTAAAAAGCTCTGGTGAGTTTCCATAAGTTCCAGCATTCATCCTCAAATCAAGAAGATGAAAATCAAACACCTCATGCATCCTTGGCCCAGCAAAGTTCCCGTGGATCAAGTTACAAAGTACCGCAAAAAAAAAAAAAATCTGATGAAATAGTTTTGAGAAAGGCATCAGAACAGCATTCAGTCATCACATTGGAAGAAATCACCGTTTAACTCCCAGACTCCTTCATAGAAGTGTCTTTCTCTATCTTAGTGATCTCCAGAATAATCTTGTTTTTTTTTCACAAAAGAAGGTCTTTCAGCCTTCCCATAACTTGTCTTTTCACCACCATACATTGCAAAGCATTGATGAAACAACTTCCTTCATGGGAAAAATTCCACTGTTTGCAACCGCTATAAGAGGTGGAGCCTGAGAGACTGCATCTCTAGGCCCAGATGGTTTCATATTTTCTATAATTTCTCTTATCAGTATCATAGACTTCACCACAGGTGAGATCCCCATTATCTCATGTCCCTCCAATAACATAGAACTTACCATCCATGTAGCATCCAGAGCAGAGTTTTCTCTTCTTATTCATATTAGGCAGTCGTTCCCATCTTTGATTAGTAGGATCGTACCTCTGCATATTTTAAAAGATCTCCTTTTGCACTGATTCCTCCAACCACAAAGGCAAGATCGCCACAGCTCGCAGACGCTTAGAGACATGTAGGAGTGAGCATAGATGGTCCTTTGTACCATTCGTTGGCTACAAGATCATACCTCCAGATCACAAGCCCTTCAATCTCTCATCTTAAGACAAGGAGGTGAGTACCAGCACAAAGACATTCCTTGTCACTTGCAGCAAAACATGTATCAGATGGCAGATTTGGGAGTCTTCTCCATTTCCCTGAAAGGGGATCAAATGCACACCACTCATACTGGCCACTTGCAAGCATGTAAACCCATTGCTCAGCTATTTTCTCTTTTCTCTTGATCTTATATAACTCTTCACTCTTAGCCAAGGCAAAGTATCTTGTGTTTATAGAGAAAAGTTTCCCGTACTCTGCTCTCGATGTATGAGCAAGACAAAGAAGAGCAAGTTCGTCATTGAGCCCAGGCAAATATGAGTAATCTGCATCCTGAGATTGATCGTTTGTGCCTCCAGCCTGAGATCGATCATTTGTGCCTCCAACCTGAGAATGATCATTCATGCCACTAACTTTACCATCGTTTTGAGGGCCACAATTTTCCACAGACTCCTGGATCCCTGTAACCGGATCAACTGCCATGCTGGTTTATTTGTCAGTAGTGTAGGCCATACTACCATCGTTAATCTCCAATTTCTCCTTAATATTCCCATTCTCATGAACACAATTTAGTCTATTCCGTGACTTTTCCGCGAAGATCCACAAACTTTTTTTTCTGTTGATATGGTATCAGCTATCTTACCTTTAAACCGTGTAGATCGACTATTAGCTCGGTTCTCGGATTTGGCCACCCCATTCCTGTGCCTCAAATTATATCTCCCTTGGTTCCTTCTATTGGGCAAGTGCGAATCGGAAAAGCCATTTTCCTGCGAGTGTCATAGTTTATGTTTCACTTCCTGATCTTGGCATTCCATGGCGGTTGAGAGAAATTTTCCAAACCTCTCTACCATGGCCAAGAACAAAACACTCTCAAAAGTGCCCAACCAACCCCACCTCCGGATCTGGAAGTGTACTAAAAAAGACAGAGACCAGAGCATGGGTTATAAGCCAAAATAATAAATCAAGCCATTTGTACTCATGCAAGTAAGGAATAAGAGGCCTTGCTAGGGCGGGAGCACAGAAATGACCAAAAACCCCATCATCGATCCAAGTGCGCAAAGCCAAAAAAATATATAATAAATAAATTATAATTAAAAGGAATTATTTTTAGACGTTGGGTCAGGACTTTAAGCAATCAGTTAGCGTGCATCTTCTGTAAGTTCTGTTGGCGTGCAGCGATTTTGGCAAACACTTTGCGCGCATCCTCCAAACTCCCATATTTTGAATACATATCAACCATAGCATTTTCTATGATCACATCAAAACCACACCTAGCTATAATTATATCTTCATGAATCTCCATTTCCCTCTTCCAGAGCCTCCAATTTTGCACAGGCTGAAATTGTGCCCGCAAAAGTGAACTTGTTGGGTTGAATTCTTGATCGTTGCATTTGACGAAACAGCGCCAAACCCCTAGAGCATTCCCATTCTTGGCATTTGCCGCAAAATATGTATTTATAGTGAAATAACATATTGACACTAAAAGAAGAGGAGTCACCATGTGTCGCCTTCCTAGTGACTCTATTTGATATAATTCATGATAGCTGGTAATTGTTAGAAAATGTAACAAAGATAGAGATATTTCAGATTTTTTTTTCATTATAAAAAAAATGAAAAATATGGAGTATAATATTATTTAATTTAAAAATAAATAAACTTAAAATAAACAATTAATTGGATTGATATTTAAGTGATTTATTAGTTAGATGCAATAATATATAGTTAAAGGATATTATGGATATTTAGTGAAGAAATATATTTTATTTATTCATCTCAAACAATTTAGATATAGTATCACTATATGTTCACATTTAAATGGAAAATATTAATGATATTTGATATTATTATTTTATATAGATATATATATAATTGCTTATGTCTATCTTTTGGGAATACACAAATGGAATGCTGATATTATATAATTTGAAATTAGTGTTGTATAAATTGAAATAAAATAATAAATACATCAATTTATATAGTATTGATTGTTTTGATGTAAAATGTAAGTTATTTATTAAAGAAAGGTACTATGTATTAAAAAAAAAAAAGAGTAAGAATAATTTATACAAGTTGGATATATATATAAATAAAGGGGGGAGTGTATGCTCAAAGAGCCAAAGAACTATAATCAAAGGATTGTCCAATTAAAAACTCAACAACTATTGGAGTTGGTTTCCCAACTTGGTTTCAAAGGTAAATATTGTGTTCATTGTGCCTTGAATGGTTTTGATACTTCTATGTCTAAGAAAGAAATATGTGTTTGAGAGTTTTTCCTTATATGTAAACTACTACTTGAAATAGGATTAATGGTTTATTGGTGAGTACACAAGAATGGTTCAAAATTTCATTTTATATGAGTATTTTGAAAGCCACCAAGAGCGAACTAATATTTGAGTATATTAAACCAACTCATTAAAATAAAAATGTGTAGGTTGTATAAGAAATCACACATGAGAGGATTTAATCGATCCTTGGGAATCTTCTCAGTACTAATAATGCTTGTTTACAAGCATAGTAAACGAAAAACTTATGACTATCATGTATGTGAGTCAGCTAAGAGGGACAAGTCCTAGGATGGATTAATAAGTCTTAGATATCGTGCAGATTTTGAACAAATCAAAATGGTGAGGACGTGAAGGAATCAAGGGCCTGGAGAGTCTTCACAAGGACCTCCTTCAAATAACCCATTACCTTCACTAGAATTGACTCTCATCCTGCGTTCCCTAGAAGCAATTAATGAAACCTTAAGAGGGCGCCAAACAAATGAAATGGAAGGGGAACACCCTTCATCAGGGTTAGGGAACCCCAAGGGATCTAGAGACTATGATAGAAGACCTCCAGTTGAGGACATTACTAGGGAGCTCCAGAAGATTAAGCTCCCAGAGTTTGCAGGAGGTCGTGCCAGTGAGCGTGCAGAAGCCTGGTTAGAGGGGATGGGAAGGTGTTTTGCACTAAGGGATTACAATTCCAATTCCAAAGCCAAAATAGCAATATTCCAACTCAGAGATAGTGCTCTGAATTGGTGGGGTAACTTGGAGCGTCAACTACACCTCACTCCAGACAAAGTTACTTGGGAATTATTTGACGAGAGGTTCAAGAAGAAGTACCTACCAGCGTATTATGAAGAACAGCAGGTAGGAGCCTTCCATGCCCTGATACAGGGAGGTCGTACTGTAGAAGAATATGAAATTCAATTTATGGAATTGATCAAGTATGTCTCTTACATGGATACTGACCAGTGCCAAGTGGATCATTTTATGTATGGATTGAGACCTAAGATTAGGGAAATGGTGCATATGTGGAAACCATCCTTAGTTGCAGAAGCTTTAGAACAGGCTCGTTATGTCGAAGAACACCTAGACTTAAAGGGTGAAGGCAGAGCCATCTTTCCATGTCAAACAGGGTTTATGGGGAAGGCCCCTCGTACCTTCCCAATGGGAGGAAGTCAGAGGCCCCAACCATATGGAAACAGGGTTATACCTAGAACTCCGATAGTAGGGATTTCAATGGTTTCTAGTGCAGCGTCACCCACAACTTCAAGGGCGCGTACAAATCAAAGTCATATGCGAGGAGCAGCAAGTAGGGGCGGGGGTTCCAAGAGAAGAAACTCTTTCCAAAGAACTCCACAACATTCGGTTCAAGGTCCACCACGCATCACTTGTTGGGGATGCGGAGGACCTCATTACCAACAGGACTGCCCTGAGTTTCGATCCAGTAACAACAGAAGAGAGGGAAAAGAACCAATGGGGAGAGCAGGTAGCCACCACCGAATCTATGCAGCAGTTGATAATCAGCAAGTTGATCACCAGTCTGCTGTGGTGGAAACCTCAGGTATGATAAACAAAGTAAAATTTAAAATTTTGTTTGACTCTGGTGCTACATATAGTTTCATTTCACCAGTTGCATTAGAAAAATGTGGGTTGGCAGCCTATGAGCATGATGACTTTAAACAAGTTGAGATGGCTTCTAGAATAAAACAAGTAGTAGGGCCTAGTGTTGACCAATGTCAGGTAAACCTCGGGGTGTGTATGACTAAGTTGAAGGCATACGTCACATAATTGGGAACGTATGATGTAATTGTTGGAATGGACTAGCTAGAAGCTCATCGAGCTTTGGTAGACTATTTCAAGAAGAAGGTGATCTGTTTAGATGATGAAGGTAGGCCAATTGAGATTTGTGGAATCACGAGGGGACTGTCCCTACGATTCATATCCATGATGAAGGTAAAACATTGTCTCAGACAAGGTTGCAAACTGTATTTGGTCAAGACTGTAAGTGACCAGAAGGGACCTTCCCTGGATTAACATCCAATTTTAGCAGAATTCAAGGATGTTTTTCTGGAGGAATTGCCTGGATTACCTCCTATAAGAGAGATTGATTTCACCATTGGTCTGAAACCAGGTGCAGAACCAATATCTAAGACACCCTATAGGATGACAACTCCAGAGCTTTGTGAGTTACAGATGCAATTAAAGGAACTCTTAGACTTGGGATTGATCAGACCTAGTATTTCCCCTTGGGGTGCACCAGTAATTTTCGTCAAGAAGAAGGATGGTTCCTTGCGACTATGCATAGATTATAGAGACTTAAACAGAGCCACGATAAAGAATAGGTACCCAATACCTCGAATAGATGACTTATTTGATCAAATGAAGGGGGCAACGGTCTTCTCAAAGATCGATCTACGATCTGGGTACCACTAATTGAGGATAAAGGAGGAAGACATCTCAAAAACTGCATTTCGAACTCGGTTTGGGCACTATGAGTTCGTAGTTGTTACATTCAGTTTAACCAATGCACCAGCAGTATTCATGAGCCTCATGAATGGTGTTTTCAGGAAGTATTTGGACCAATTCATGCAAGTCTTCCTTGATGACATTTTATATATTCCAAGAATGAAAAGGAGCATGAAAAGCACCTAAGGGTAGTATTGACTTGTTTAAGGGAAAATCAATTGTATGGGAAATTGTCAAAGTGTTCCTTCTTTCAGAAGAAAGTCCATTACCTTGGGCACATCATTTCAGGAGAAGGGATTTCAGTTGACCCGGAAAAGGTGAAGGCCATAATGGATTGGCCAGTACCAAAAAATGCCCATGAGGCACATAGTTTTATGGGGCTAGCTGGGTATTATCGCAGGTTTGTGGAAGGGTTTTCAAGGATTGCAAAACCCATCACCACATTACAGCGAAAGGGGGTTAGGTATGAATGGACAAATGAATGTGGCACTGCATTCACAGAGCTGAAGAGGTTACTAACTAGTGCACCGATCCTTCAAGTACCAAACATGAGAAAAGACTTCACTGTCTACACTGATGCTTCGGCACAGGGATTGGGTGCAGTATTGATGCAAGAAGGCAGAGTAATAGCTTACACTTCTAGAAAATTGAAGAAGCATGAAGAGTTATATGCTACCCACGACTTAGAATTGGCAGCAATGATGTTAGCCTTGAAGCTATGGAGACACTATCTCATTGGGAGAAGATTTGAGTTAAGAACAGATCATCAAAGCCTAAAGCATCTCTTCACTCAAAGGGATTTGAACGCCAGACAAAGTCGATGGAGTGAATTCATGCATGAGTATGATTTTGAAATCTCATACATCAAGGGAAAGGAGAACGTAGTGGTGGATGCACTAAGCAGGAGGCCACAAACCTTCTCCCTAGTAGCCTTAAAGGTAAATTTAAAGGAGTGGATATTGGAGAAACTCCCTGAAGATAGTTGGTATCTAAAGGTCATCTCAGCTATCCAAAATGGGAAACAGATAGAACTAAGGTTTGAATGATATGTCCTTGAACCAGATGGGCTATTGAGATTCCAAGGGAGAATGTATGTACCTAAGGAAGGGGGTATAAGAGAAACCATCCTCGGAGAGTCTCATAGAGCACTCTATTATGCACATCCTGGGGTAAAGAAGATGTACGCAAACACAAGGAAACTCTTCTTTTGGGTAGGCATGAAGCATGACATAGTTCAGTTTGTCGCTAAATGTCTTGAATGTCAGCGAGTGAAGGCTGATCATCGCCATCCAGCAGGACTCCTACAACCTCATGACATCCCTACATCTAAATTGGAAGTAATTTCCATGGATTTAGTGGTGGGTTTGCCACTCAATTCCCAAAGGCACAATGATATATTGGTTATAGTTGATAAATTGACCAAAAGTGCCCATTTCATCCCAGTAAGGGACACTTACGATGTTACGAATGTGGTGCGAGTGTTTGTCAATGAAGTTATCCGACTGCACGGATTGCCCACAAAAATCATTTCTGATAGAGACTCCCAATTTACATCTAGGTTTTGGACAAGTTTGCAGTCAGCACTGGGAACTCAGTTAAACCTAAGCACTGCATGTCATCCAGAAATAGATGGGCAGACTAAAAGAGTAAATCAGGTTCTGGAGGACATGCTTAGGATGTACGTCATCGATAATCAAACTCAGTGGGAAAGGTACTTACCATTGGCAGAGTTTACCTATAATAACAGTTATCACAGTTCAATCGAGATGCCTCCTTATCAAGCTCTATATGGAAGACCTTGTAGGATGCCGTTGAGTTGGGAAAAGTTGGAGGACCGAGTGATAGTTGGCCCGGAATTAGTTCAAGAAATGGAGGAACAGGTAAAGCAGGTTCGGCAAAGGTTAAAGGAAGCACAGGATAGACAGAAGAGTTATGCTGATTCACATAGGATTGATCATAGTTATGAAGTAGGGGACCGAGTTTTTATTCGTATCTGGCCCAACAAAAGCACCATCCGGTTTGGGAAGGGCACGAAATTGTCACCTCGGTTCGTAGGACCTTTTAGGATCAAAGAGAAGATTAGACTAGTTGCCTATTGTCTTGTATTGCCGCCCCATTTGCATAAAACTCATGATGTTTTTCATGTATCTGTTTTACGACATTAGGTTTCTGATGAATCTCACAAACTGGATTGGCAGGACTTGCAGGACTCGGACATGGGAACCATTACGCATATTGGACCATAGGGTTCGATAGCTCAGACGTCGCACAATGGACCAAGTTAAGGTCCAGTGGGACAAGTATAGCCTAGGATCTGCTACCTGGGAGGATGCAGAGACTATGCATCGTGACTACCCCTCACTTTTTGAGCATCTGTGATGCCTATTTTGACTTAGATAGCTACCTATGTTAAGATCCTATTTCCATGTTTATTTATTTATGAATATTATGTAATATTGATGCATTTGGTTGACACATAAAACTACTTATATGAATCAGTTGATAGATTTGATATTAATGATAGAAATGGTTTATGTATGGACTACATGTATGACTCACTTAGTGATGGATTATCTAGTGCGTAACTTATCAGAATTATTTTGGTTCATATATAGCTCAAGTGGATATGATTTATTTAAATGAATGACTTAGCGATAATTCCTAGATTGACACATGGATACTAGACTTAGTAATGTGATGATTATATGTCTTGTTGTTATATAAATGCATGAATGAGAGCTAACCCGCAGGGGAAAAGAACTATGTGATAGCCAAGAGGGAAGGATGAGACATCTCATGAGGAAGGTGGCAAGACGACCTGACTGGATTATTCGATGACAAGTCCAACCAGCTCTGTAGTGTGGTCTATATTAGGGTATTGACCCTAGTTATGCAGGAGTGGTGGAGGCATTTCCCGCCGTGTATCCTCCGAAACCTGGAATCGTGGGAGGGCAGTGGTGGACATGCTCCCCTAAACGTGTGATGACGATTTCTAGTTGCCTGCTGGGGAAGTTAGGTTGAGGTATTCAACGCTTCCACCATATCGGTTTTATCAGTGGTTAGTATGGCCGTTGCCACTGATAAAGTAGCAGAGGACGGATAGGGTGGGGACAGAAGTAGGCCAGGGTGGATAGGAGGATATAGATCAGTTGGAGACTCTTGATTGGAAGAAATGTGATTGTCGGACTTATCAGATTTTATTGCTATAACTCTCTCTGGTTGCTATGCATTCAAACTCCTTGCATCTTTTCATTCTAACTTCGGGATGAAGTTTTCTAAAGGAGGGGTGTATGTAATGCCCCACTTAAATATTATCCTACAAATTTTGTTAATGTGTACATTATCTGAAAATATTGAGAAATATTGGTCTAATATAAAATTCATGATTTCCATTATTCAAATTCCCCACTTAACTTCTCAAATTGAATATTAGGTAGCATATGGTCTCCTTCCAATATTTCAAAATATATGTATTCATCTCACATTCCCCAATGTACCCTCACATTTACTTGGGAGAAGACATAGTCCTCTCCATCTCACTATCAATATATATATTCATTTCACATTACCCAATGTACCCTCACATTTACTTGGGAGAAGGCATAGTCCTCTCCATCTCATTATCAATATATATATATATTCATTTCACATTACCCAATGTACCCTCACATTTACTTGGGAGAAGACATAGTCCTGTCCATCTCATTGTCAATATATATATATATTCATTTCACATTACCCAATGTACCCTCACATTTACTAAGGAGAAGACATGGTCCTCTCCATGTAATTACATCTCACATTCTCCAATGTACCCTCACATTTACTTAGGAGAAGACATAGTCCTCTCCATTTAACTATTAATATATATATATTCACCTCACATTCCCAAATGTACTTTTCAGATTTATTTGGGAGAAGACATGGTCCTTTCCCATTAAATTCCCAATTTTATATTCATGTCACATTTCCAAATGTACTTCCAGCTTACTTGGGAGAAGAGAAGTCAACTGTAAGGATGGATGAGAAGTTAATGACATTAATGAGAGGTGGTTGAGATGGAGAAGGGAATGAGGGTATAAAAAGGGAAGGGGGAAGGAATAAAAGGGGAGGTTTGGGTCTTGCTTATGATTGTGGGGGTTGGTTGTGATTGTTTGGGCTTGTTGTATTTTTTGGAGACCTTAGGAACCTGTGGAGGTTTCTTGGGTTGTTGAGAGGAGGGAAGTATTGTTATCTTGGTTTGGATCTTTCATTTGGACACACACACTACATCTAGTTGGACTTGGGCTCGGAGGGCTAGGGAACTGTTGTGGCCAGCAACAACCCCCCTAGTTCATTTAAATATCGACCAAGATACTAAACGAATGGGGACCCTTAGTTAAATTTTTAGGAAAAGAAAAAGTTCTTTTTGAGGTTACAATCATATGCTTAGGTAAAGCCTCTTGGATATTTTTAGCCTAAGTTTATGATGAGGAGAAAATCTTTAAAGTCGCGTTGCAAAAGGATAGGAAATACCTTCATTTCTCTTTTAAAAAAAATCGATATGCGCACGACCCTCGTGTTAACAATAACATCGCATCGCAACAAAGTAGTGCCCATAAAGAAAAACTTAAAGATTCACCGATCTGCGATAACGCCGATCGCTAGATCGCATATCGCAGAAATGAGTCGGCAAGATTTGGCAAACATCAAATTTCTGCCATTTGCGATGTTGCGATCGCTGCGATGCTACATCCTTGCGATTAGCGATCGCGCGATATGCAAGGTTACGTCAGCAAATCATAAATCACTTCAGTACGAATCCTCTGGGCACGCCATTCAAAGAAAAGCCACTTACCATAATCTGACCCGAAATCATGCGCTTTTAATGATAGTAAATGAATTAGTTGTCGGTTATTAAATGGATTAAAGACGCGTGCCTTGGTAGAGATTTACTTCACGTAAGGTGGCATATTTGATTTATCTGCTGCATTTAAAACTCTCCCATCACCTTTCTGGATCAGTCATTTCCATTTCACTCGTAATCTGCAGGAACGAAGAACTAAGACGACTCAGACACAAACACAGAGAGAAACGGGAAAGAAAAATAAAGCTCAAAGCTCCGAAGCAAAGGAGAAGACTAAGGAGATGGCGCCTCTGTATACAGACACAGCCTGTAACAGAGATGCAGGGATATCAACATGGGAAAGCATGTACAGGCTGCTAGAAGAGGAAAAACCTAGAATAATGAAGGTTGTTGCTGTCGCGGATGCACCGCGCTCTTCTGAGGCATCCTTAGAGGACCTAGCATGTTCATTTCTTCACAGAATAGCGGCAAGACCCAAAATTCTACCATATACGGATATGATCAAGTGGATACTGGATGATGCAGACTTAAACAACAGACATTTCAAAGTTCAAGGATACGGGCTCGTCGGATCGTTTGCTGCGCAAGATTTGAAGCTTATGTATCATCTTCCTGAACCACAAGCGACCTATAATGCACAATTTGTTAAGAAGTTCGCAGCTGAGAACCCAGATCTATCAGACACCACCAAAGAATGGTCTAGAAAAGAAGAGCCGCTCAAAAAGGTTAAAAATGGTATGTACAGCACTGGTTCCCTCACCTCTCCATATTGTTTTGCTGCGGCCATGCTCTATAGGTTATTTGGGATGCCGGATATCAAAAAGTTTTCGTCCGAATGGCTACCATTAATTGATGCTGCCACAAACGCTGACATTATAGATTGGGCCAAAATTCTTTCTGATAATCTATACACAGCTGTTATCGATTACTGGTCTAAAAGATCCTTGTCTCAAAGGGTCTATCCTCCTTTTTATCTGTCTGCATATATTATGGATTCTGTTTGTCTTGTATCTAAATTCCCTACTATGGGTTGGAAATGGACTACCCAAGACCCATTGCCCATCCATGTTTATCATAAGGTATTATGGGATTCCCAGTTTGCCCCTCACTTCTACCAGATTTTCCATGGGCTTATTTTGCCCCTATATAAAATAATCTATGACAAAGACCCCCCGAGGTGCTCTCCCGAGGCACAAATTGACATCATCCCCATCGCGAGATGGTTCGGGGAAGAATGGTTTACTTACATTAGAGTTTTTGGAAGCACCGTACCTCCACATTTCCTACCCCTAAATGTCCCTGATAAGCTTTTGGCTCGGGAAATCGCGTATCAGACCTGTTCTGAAGGCGGCCTGACCAAAGACCTAAAGGACAAGAAGAAGGCCATATGGCCTCAATTCCCTATAGATTGTGGGGTCTTCTCTTTGTTCGATGTGGGACACGCTTTCGGCGAAGTGGAGAATGTGACGTGTCTTCAATTATTTAAATTCCCAGCAAGGCCATTCGACCCAAATGATGTTGCCCAAGAGTTCACAACGAACGTCAAAATAAGAGTGTTCTCTGGGAAGAAAGATTTGTTTGATGATCTGTTTCAGAATAAGAGTTCGCTCCAAGAAATTTTGCGGGAAGCTCGGTCGAGGTTGTCTCCAGATGACCTCCAAAGATTCATGTTATACAGAGAAAGAAGGCTGGCCAGTATTCCTTTAGAGAAGCTGCGATTGCCTGCTAGAGAACCGACTCCGAGCATTAGCCTCAGCGAAAACTCTAGCACTTCCAGATCTAAGTCCAACGCCTCGCAAGGAGTACCTGAGCATCCTAAAGAGTCTGTATACGACCAAGAAAAAAACGAAGAAACAGCCAAAGATACAGCTCAGTCAAGTGCAATGTCTCAACAGCACGTTGTCGCCTCCCCACCAAGAGATGTCCCCCCTCCTGTCATCGAAGCACCACTCGGCACAACAGAGCTAGACAAAGAATGGGAAACCTTCAACGAATTGATCAATCTTGAAGGCCAAGCCCCGAAAACACCCGTGAACAACACACAGGTGGTGCAAGAAGTGGTTTCGACCATAGTCAGCAGTGTCGCAGAAGCAGAACACGTTCATATCGCCCCACTTTCTGAGCTTCTACTTAATGTAGAAGAAATTCCCCCACTGGATGTATTCTATAGTCCCCAACACAAAGCAGTTGTAAGGAGACAGAGGAAGAAGAGAAAACTAGAAAGTACACTGTCACAAGATGCTGAACATTTGGACGTCTTATGGAAAGACCCCAATAATAATCCGACCGAAAATCTCACGAAGCTGTCTCAGATCGCAGGAGCATATGCTTCTGCAACTATTGACAAGGCATCGGAAGTTCAGCAACTATTGAAAGAACAAGAAAATCATATACAGCTGCTACAACAACAGTTGCAACAAGCCAACGCTAACACTGAAGCTTCCAGACAGCTCAAGAAACTACAGGAAGACTTTCAACAAATGCAGATAGGCTATCAAAGAAGTCTCGAAGAGAAAGAAAAACAATTGCAGACTTTACAAGAAATGCATAAAGATGAGCCTAAGCTAGCAGAATTTATTTCAGAATCTATTGGCTTGAACGAGCAACTATTGCAGCAACAGGAAGAGTTGGGACGAAAAATATCACAGTGGAGTCACTATTGCGAGCTGAGCGATAAAATCACCAGTCAAGTGGTGGACTTGCGGAGTGACTATGATCAGAATGACAAGAGGGTGACAGAATATTTGACTTGGCAGGATGATGATGAAGGAAAAAGAGCAGGTGCACCCAGGATAAACGAAAATCATAAAGAGTTGCTCTTTAATAAATGGGACGATCAAATCAGGCAGGCGGAGCAAGCAGCAGAGACAGCGGCAACTCAGGCAAGTATTCTTATCGACTGTGTAAATGATAATTTACACAGGGCCAATTTAATTGCGGAGACCACCCCGAGATACCTACCAAATAAGTCACAGCTGGAAATAGAATGGAGGCAGAAAACACAGGCAAAAGGGAAAGCAATCCAAGCATTGGCCAGGTTGAATTGGGAATGTTACTGGACGTACTTGGTTAAACCACACAGCCAATGGATGACGGTAAAATGCATTACAAATGCGGCCGAAAAAGTAGCACCAGCTCTCGTAGATTCCGTTTTCGCAGCCCAGCTCAGCGCAGAAATCAATCAACCGACTCTCCTCAAGCCCATGCTGAACACTTGCAACTTTAAGGACCAAGTTCATAAGTGACTTTATTTAGAATGTTGTTTTTTCTTTCAACTAGATTAGAAAAAGGACGGTCATTTGAAAACCGCATCCTAAATTTTGTAATAATACTATTATTAGAATTAGGAAGTAGTATTTTAACCCTTCTCATTGCATTTGGAGAAGGGTCCAGAAATTTGTCAAAAACTTGTCCTCAGAACATGCACTTCTGCACCCTCAGAGGAGGTTTTGATGAATGAATGGATCGAGGTTTATTAATGTTTGCATTTTAATGTCTACTACTGATGTTGCACTTCTGTACACTTAGTAGATGTTAGAACAAGTAGAGATAAATCGTTATTGCTTGAAGTTTATGAGTGAAATCAGTCATAAATGGTACTTTTATCTCTTGACCAATTTCTGCTTATATTCGTAGAGTGATATGCAGTTTCAGTTGTTTATATGTTAATGTATGAATGTGTGGGTTACCATTTGGCACTTCTGTACGGTGGAGTCATTTATTTGTGCTTGACATATGAATAACTTATTATGCGATATGATGTTCACGACTGTTTTGCCTAACTTTTTATGCAGAATGGTTTATCTTAATTGATTTCTATTCTTATGATAGCTTAATGATCTTTATTACCAGTTATTGTTCGAAATCTCTTTAGATCGCATAATAGAAGAAATACACCCAGGGTTAGCATAGATTAGATGTGTTGTATTTATTAGATTACAATAGCATAGAGTCAGTTTAGGAGTTAGAATTAAATTAGCTCTAAAATACTTCTAGATCAGCATCATCCAACTCTACACACACTCCCACCCCTTAGATTGGGAAACTGGTCCCATTATCCCCAGTCGGACCCGCTATACCAAACGGACAAGGAGCTGCCAACCAAGTTCCGGACCGGGTGGGTATCCCCCTTGTTGTCGACCCGATTTTCGGGGCTTCAACATATTTGGCGCTAGAAGGAGGGCCTGAAACATAGTGTCTGTTGGAACGATTTTCAATTGTAAAATTGGAATCAGGATGGCTGCTCATAAAATTCCCATTTGGAGTTGCATCCAAGTTCCTACCTTTTCCAACACTCCATCTGAAGTGGTAAGACTCTTGTCTCAGGTAAAATTCAATGGTAAGAATAACTCTTCTGCTTTTAATCATGCCCTTCAGTTTATTCAAAAAGTTTCAAGTCCTGATATTCAGAGAATTGATGAAGGCGTCTTGTGCAGGATTTTTACTCTTACATTCACAGCGGAAGCTAGAAAATGGTGCAGAACCCTCCCAGTTGCATCAATTCACAGCTGGGACCAATTCGTCAAGACTTTCATTTTGGAATTTGATTGTTATGACTACGACCAGGTATATGATGAAATTGATTATCTACGGAAACAAGATGAATCCGTAAAAGATTTTAATATGCGATTTCATCTTAATTGTCTAAAGTATGATCTTGAAAGTGAGCTCACGGATGAAGAATCTTCGGATTATGCTGAGTATTCCCTACCTCCTATGTCTGATCAAGCAGAAATTAGTTCAACCTTTGTTGCATTTTCTTCTAATGTAAATAAGGATTCCAAGTTGAATACACAAATCATACATGATGAAGAAAATCTACAAAGCCTAGGAGTCATGCATGCTCTAATGCAAGAAGACAAAAACGAGAATGCTGAAGGAGAAACTACCTTGGAACCAGGAGATGACTCTGATACAAGGTCAGACAATATCATTACAAATCAACAAATGCAGATGCCAAGGTTAGAACAGCAAACTATTTCTCTTTCAAAAAGTGTCAGCACACAAAGGTATGATCTAAAACCCGATGTCTATGATGAATCTGATGAACAAAGTTTTTTCCATGATGTTTTCAAATGCATTGTTCCAGATTCGCATTTTTCTCTTTATCCCGATGTTTTTAGTGATGATAATTTCTCCCCTCTCAATATTAAAGATATCTCAAAAAACACAGAGGGTTATTCAAATGACTCATCGTTAGATTTTCAAAATAAAGAGACAACTATAAAACGTCCTTTGACCAATTTCAAACAAGAGCCGCTTGACCTCCCTTGTCTGAAAATATATAATGAAAAAGAGAAACCTAGGGAAATCTGTAAAATCATTTGTGATAGTTACTTTGACAACGATGATGTTGTTGAGTTACCCCAAGTAACTCAACTAAGTTCAGATAATGAGAAACATCCTAATTCAGAAATCATATCAGTCGACCCTCATTTCAAAGAAAAAGATCATTTGCATGATTTTATTATCCAAGACAATGCCCCGATCTATGATTCATATTATGAGGAGACCTCCATGCCTGTTCACGATCATAGCTTATCTTCTGATTCACAAGACCTGGCCAGTTCTTGTGAAAAGCAAGATGTTACAAGTAAATCCCAGTTGTGCTGTAACACTATTTGTACAAATAGTCATTCCTTTCTTTCTCACTTGCACTCATTTTGTAAAAAATCGGATTTCGTTTTAAATTTTCAAACTTTTGATAGACTATGTTTTAGCGATTTATATATGGGAACTTTCATTTCAAACGAAATCGCTAAAAGCTCAGCGTTAACAAACATTGGGTTACAAGCCATTGAAACTAAAAAATCATATTCACAACCTGGCCTGTTATCCTTCCTATTACAAGATCATCAATGCATAACAGAAATTCATCCTAATTTTTATGATCCAATAGGTATCCAATTGGAAAAAAGCTTCCATGAGAAAAGAAGATCAGACAGAATTCCAACTAAGGTTATATATTCTTATTCCACATCTAATATTCACGGTCCAAGGAAGATTTGGTTCTTAATACTGATGTTTGGAAGATACAAACTACTAGGAATAAAAATGAAGAGATGGTTCCATTGGAAATATCATTTCACCTAGCTATTTTTCTGTATATAGTTAGAATAGGAGTAGGAGTAATTTAGCTAGGTTATAAGGTTTGTTTTTCATAATTGATAGGCAAAATAAGAAAAGAAATTATACTTATTCTGTACATAACCCTAGAAAATGTCTACCTCCCATTTCTTTAAATATTCTTCTCCATAATAACATTTGCTATGGTTAAACGGCATTTGACATTTACTAAGGACAACTTTTCTCTGTCAAAGATTTTGAACTTCTGCTTCTATGAACAGCAAATCTTTTGGGAAACTTGATCTTTATTATCAATAGAACTTTAACTCAGATATGATACTAGTTTCAACTCCAAGAAATTTGAAGAAAGCTATCTTAGTGAAGAAATTGTCTTAGGTCAGTACAATGAAAGGTATCAATAATAAAATAAAGATTCTCTGTAGAAACAGCCATAACCAAACAACTCTATCATTGTCGTCCAGATCTTTCTTAAGGAAAGAAAATTTGACTTCCTCCCTGCTAAAGGAAAACGCAGCATTCAGAGGAACAATCCAAAAAGACTCTATATCTCAAAGAATAAGAGGTCTCATCACGAGCCGGCTTATCATGATCACAGATATTATAACTTGCTGACTTTGCCAAAACTGTCTATCAAAACAGGGCAATGACTCAAGATTGTTGCAATCAAAAGACAAGGGGTCTCATCACGAGCCAGCTTGTTCAGCAAAAGTGTAAATCAAGTGAATGACTGTGTCATAATTTGGCCACCAAACCAAGACATTGTTCTTTAGAGAATAAAAAAGGAAAAAGTGTCAAAAAGGGTTTTTCTCTGAAAAAGTTGTAAATAACCTTAAGCAGGATAAAGGATCATTGCTGGATAATAGGTAACCCTGTCGAGGCTATGGATGCCTGCTGGCAGCAGAGGCTCTACCTGCAACAAAGGAGCATATTTAAAAGGTTGTTACATAGGGAAGGCTTTATTTTATGTTTTACAAGACCAAGTAATGACTGATTTAAATGCAAGGAAAAACTGAGGATGCAAGTAATTGAAATAGAAAGAGGTTGAAACAAAACGTCATTGACAGTTTGAAGTGCCATTTGCTTTATCTTTTTATAATGAAGTTCAAGTTTTCTGAGAAAAAAATTTTCAGGAGTTTGAAAGCGTCAATAGAAAATCAGAGATAACTGGTTCTCCCAAGTGAATCGCCAATTGTTGTGGCCAGCAACACCCCCCCTAGTTCATTTAAATATTGACCAAGATACTAAACGAATGGGGACCCTTAGTTAAATTTTTAGGAAAAGAAAAAGTTCTTTTTGAGGTTACAATCATATGCTTAGGTAAAGCCTCTTGGATATTTTTAGCCTAAGTTTATGATGAGGAGAAAATCTTTAAAGTCGCGTTGCAAAAGGATAGGAAATACCTTCATTTCTCTTTTAAAAAAAATCGATATGCGCATGACCCTCGTGTTAACAATAACATCGCATCGCAACAAGGTAGTGCCCATAAAGAAAAACTTAAAGATTCACCAATCTGCGATAACGCCGATCGCTAGATCGCATATCGCAGAAATGAGTCGGCAAGATTTGGCAAACATCAAATTTCTGCGATCTGCGATGTTGCGATCGCTGCGATGCTACATCCTTGCGATTTGCGATGATGCGATTAGCGATCGCGCGATATGCAAGGTTACGTCAGCAAAGAAAAGCCACTGACCATAATCTGACCCGAAATCATGCGCTTTTAATGATAGTAAATGAATTAGTTGTCGGTTATTAAATGGATTAAAGACGCGTGCCTTGGTATAGATTTACTTCACGTAAGGTGGCATATTTGATTTATCTGCTGCATTTAAAACTCTCCCATCACCTTTCTGGATCAGTCATTTCCATTTCACTCGTAATCTGCAGGAACGAAGAACTAAGACGACTCAGACACAAACGCAGAGAGAAATGGGAAAGAAAAATAAAGCTCAAAGCTCCGAAGCAAAGGAGAAGACTAAGGAGATGGCACCTCTGTATACAGACACAGCCTGTAACAGAGATGCAAGGATATCAACATGGGAAAGCATTACAAGCTGCTAGAAGAGGAAAAACCTAGAATAATGAAGGTTGCTGCTGTCGCGGATGCACCGCGCTCTTCTGAGGCATCCTTAGAGGACCTAGCATGTTCATTTCTTCACAGAATAGCGGCAAGACCCAAAATTCTACCATATACGGATATGATCAAGTGGATACTGGATGATGCAGACTTAAACAACAAACATTTCAAAGTTCAAGGATACGGGCTCGTCGGATCGTTTGTTGCGCAAGATTTGAAGCTTATGTATCATCTTCCTGAACCACAAGCGACCTATAACGCACAATTTGTTAAGAAGTTCGCAGCTGAGAACCCAGATCTATCAGACACCACCAAAGAATGGTCTAGAAAAGAGGAGCCGCTCAAAAAGGATAAAAACGGTATGTACAGCACTGGTTCCCTCACCTCTCCATATTGTTTTGCTGCGGCCATGCTCTGTAGGTTATTTGGGATGCTAGATATCAACAAGTTTTCGTCCGAATGGCTACCATTAATTGATGCTACCACAAACGCCGACATTATAGATTGGGCCAAAATTCTTTCTGATAATCTATACACAGCTGTTATCGATTACCGGTCTAAAAGATCCTTGTCTCAAAGGGTCTATCCTCCTTTTTATCTGTCTACATATATTATGGATTATGCTTGTCTTGTCTCTAAATTCCCTACTATGGGTTGGAAATGGACTACCCAAGACCCATTGCCCATCCATGTTTATCATAAGGTATTATGGGATTCCCAGTTTGCCCCTCACTTCTACCAGATTTTCCATGGGCTTATTTTGCCCCTATATAAAATAATCTATGACAAAGACCCCCCGAGGTGCTCTCCCGAGGCACAAATTGACATCATCCCCATCGCGAGATGGTTCGGGGAAGAATGGTTTACTTACATTAGAGTTTTTGGAAGCACCGTACCTCCACATGTCCTACCCCTATATGTCCCTGATAAGCTTTTGGCTCGGGAAATCGCGTATCAGACCTGTTCTGAAGGCGGCCTGACCAAAGACCTAAAGGACAAGAAGAAGGCCATATGGCCTCAATTCCCTGTAGCTTGTGGGGTCTTCTCTTTGTTCGATGTGGGACACGCTTTCGGCGAAGTGGAGAATGTGATGTGTCTTCAATTATTTAAATTCCCAGCAAGGCCATTCGACCCAAATGATGTTGCCCAAGAGTTCACAACAAACGTCAAAATAAGAGTGTTCTCTGGGAAGAAAGATTTGTTTGATGATCTGTTTCAGAATAAGAGTTCGCTCCAAGAAATTTTGCGGGAAGCTCGGTCGAGGTTGTCTCCAGATGATCTCCAAAGATTCATGTTATATAGAGAAAGAAGGTTGGCCAGTATTCCTTTAGAGAAGCTACGATTGCCTGCTAAAGAACCGACTCCGAGCATTAGCCTCAGCGAAAACTCTAGCACTTCCAGATCTAAGTCCAACGCCTCGCAAGGGGTACCTGAGCATCCTAAAGAGTCTGTATACGACCAAGAAAAAAACGAAGAAACAGCCAAAGATACAGCTCAGCAAGTGCAATGTCTCAACAGCACGTTGTCGCCTCCCCACCAAGAGATGTCCCCCCTCCTGTCATCGAAGCACCACTCGGCACAACAGAGCTAGACAAAGAATGGGAAACCTTCAACGAATTGATCAATCTTGAAGGCCAAGCCCCGAAAACACCCATGAACAACACACAGGTGGTGCAAGAAGTGGTTTCGACCATAGTCAGCAGTGTCGTAGAAGCAGAACACGTTCATATCGCCCCACTTTCTGAGCTTCTACTTAATGTAGAAGAAATTCCCCCACTGGATGTATTCTATAGTCCCCAACACAAAGCAGTTGTAAGGAGACAGAGGAAGAAGAGAAAACTAGAAAGTACACTGTCACAAGATGCTGAACATTTGGACGTCTTATGGAAAGACCCCAATAATAATTCGACCGAAAATCTCACGAAGCTGTCTCAGATCGCAGGAGCATATGCTTCTGCAACTATTGACAAGGCATCGGAAGTTCAGCAACTATTGAAAGAACAAGAAAATCATATACAGCTGCTACAACAACAGTTGCAACAAGCCAACGCTAACACTGAAGCTTCCAGACAGCTCGAGAAACTACAGGAAGACTTTCAACAGATGCAGATAGGCTATCAAAGAAGTCTCGAAGAGAAAGAAAAACAATTGCAGACTTTACAAGAAATGCATAAAGATGAGCCTAAGCTAGCAGAATTTATTTCAGAATCTATTGGCTTGAACGAGCAACTATTGTAGCAACAGGAAGAGTTGGGACAAAAAATATCATAGTGGAGTCACTATTGCGAGCTGAGCGATAAAATCACCAGTCAAGTGGTGGATTTGCGGAGTGACTATGATCAGAATGACAAGAGGGTGACAGAATATTTGACTTGGCAGGATGATGATGAAGGAAAAAGAGTAGGTGCACCCAGGATCAATGAAAATCATAAAGAGTTGCTCTTTAATAAATGGGACGATCAAATCAGGCAGGCGGAGCAAGCAGCAGAGACAGCGGCAACTCAGGCAAGTATTCTTATCGACTGTGTAAATGAGAATTTACACAGGGCCAATTTTATTGCAGAGACCACCCCGGGATACCTACCAAATAAGTCACAACTGGAAACAGAATGGAGGCAGAAAACACAGGCAAAAGGGAAAGCAATCCAAGCATTGGCCAGGTTGAATTGGGAATGTTATTGGACGTACTTTGTTAAACCGCACAGCCAATGGATGACGGTGAAATGCATTACAAACACGGCCGAAAAAGTAGCGCCAGCTCTCGTAGATGCCGTTTTCGCAGCCCAGCTCAGCGTAGAAATCAGTCAACCGACTCTCCTCAAGCCCATGCTGAACACTTGCAACTTTAAGGACCAAGTTCATAAGTGACTTTATTTAGAATGTTGTTTTTTCTTTCAACTAGATTAGAAAAAGGACGGTCATTTGAAAACCGCATCCTAAATTTTGTAATAATACTATTATTAGAATTAGGAAGTAGTATTTTAACCCTTCTCATTGCATTTGGAGAAGGGTCCAGAAATTTGTCAAAAACTTGTCCTCAGAACATGCACTTCTGCACCCTCAGAGGAGGTTTTGATGAATGAATGGATCGAGGTTTATTAATGTTTGCATTTTAATGTCTACTACTAATGTTGCACTTCTGTACTCTTAGTAGATGTTAGAACAAGTAGAGATAAATCGTTATTGCTTGAAGTTTATGAGTGAAATCAGTCATAAATGGTACTTTTATCTCTTGACCAATTTCTGCTTATATTCTTAGAGTGATATGCAGTTTCAGTTGTTTATATGTTAATGTATGAATGTGTGGGTTACCATTTGGCACTTCTGTATGGTGGAGTCATTTATTTGTGCTTGACATATGAATAACTTATTATGTGATATGATGTTCACGACTGTTTTGCCTAACTTTTTATGCAGAATGGTTTATCTTAATTGATTTCTATTCTTATGATAGCTGAATGATCTTTATTACCAGTTATTGTTCAAAATCTCTTTAGATCACATAATAGAAGAAATACACCCCGGGTTAGCGTAGATTAGATGTGTTGTATTTATTAGATTACAATAGCATAGAGTCAGTTTAGGAGTTAGAATTAAATTAGCTCTAAAATACTTCTAGATCAACATCATCCAACTCTACACACACTCCCACCCCTTAGATTGGGAAACTGGTCCCATTATCCCCAGTCGGACCCGCTATACCAAACGGACAAGGAGCTGCCAACCAAGTTCCGGACCGGGTGGGTACCCCCCTTGTTGTCGACCCGATTTTCGGGGCTTCAACAGGAACCTGTGGAGGTTTCCTGGGCTAGGGATTATTTCCTAGTTGTCTAGGAGATAAATCCGGTTGGGTCCATAAAGAGGAGCAGCAGGACAGAGGTATCTCCTTCAGCCATCGGTACAGGTATTCCTCCATAGACTACTCTTGTAAAGTTAATTAGAATGAAATATTCACCTTAATTTATGTTGATTATAATGCAAATGTTAAAATTTTATTTGTTTGAAAGTCGTGTAAGTAGGTAAGTTAAAGCCTCTTATCGCACTTAATTTTAGAAGAAATTAGATCTATTAACAGACCCTAGGGAGGTCTCCTACATAAAGAATGAAGCACATGGAATCATTGAAAAGTACAATGAAGAATTATGTGTTGAGAAGCCTCAATAATTTTAATTATAGGATAGGAAGACTCACATTTACACATTGAAGAAAGAATTATGTGGTTTCAAGCAAGATCCCCGAGCCCGGTATGTCTGAACTGATAGTTACTTGATGAATCTTGGCTTCACAAGAAGAAGTGTTGATCTAACCCCTACTTCAAATTGGTCCAAGGTATGACTTTGATTTTGGTTTTATATATTAACAAACTATTCTTGACATGTAGTAAGCCTCTAATTATTGAGCATAAGAAGGGGTTGGCTTCTGAGTTTGAGATGAAATATCTTGGTTTGAGATACACTTCTAGAGATATGATACTACATGGATACACTGATGATGATTGGGCTAGAAACGTTAGTAATAGGAAGAGGACATTTGGGCATTTTTTGGGATCTACATTGATATCATGGATAAGGAGGATACAAAAATCCATTTCTTTAAGCATAGCCAAGGTAGGATACAATGTTATCTTGGAAGAGTTGTTTGAGCATGTACTAGATACGATGGTGATATATTGCGACAACAAGAGAGGAATTCAATTAGTATTGGATCATGTATCTAAGTACATTGATATCAAATATCATTACATACGTGATATGGAGTAGAAATGAATTGTGAGACTCTGTTATACTTCAACTGGTGATAAAATTATGTACATATATCAACATGGATTAATGGATGTGACCGTCCTAGGTAAGGTTCTGGGTTGATCAAGGACACTAATCTATGCTCTTCCCCCCATTTTGAGCTTCCACGGTGAAGAATTGAGCCTTAGAGCTCCTAGGGTTGAGGGACCTTTGGATTTGACAGAGTATACCCCAATTGGTATTTGTCTTTCCCACCCATCTAGCTAATGGGTTTTGGCTACTCAAGTTAGGTGTGATCCTTACCATTCATGGTAAGTGGCATCCCGATCACGCTAGAGATGTAGGTGTTCTACCACTGAATATTAAGGGTCAAGTTAGGAATATCAACAAATTATAGGATAGGCATGATCCTTACCATTTATGGTAAGTGGTATCCCTCCTATTATCACCAAGCAGTGGGTTATGCGTGATCCTTACCTCATAAGATAAGTGGCATCCCTCCTATTGTCTATAAGTTTCTCGAGTTGTAGCATTCGCTCCCCGCTGTTAGAGATTCTCAGGTTGTACCATTGGCTCCCCACTAGCATAGATTCTTGGGTTGTAGCATTGGCTCCCCACTAGTAGAGGTTCCTGGGTTGTAGCATTGGATCCCTACTAATAGATATTCTCTGGTAGCAAAATTGGCTTCCTGCTGGCAGTTATTCTAGTGGTAGGAGTGGATAGAGGGTGCTAGCTGAAGCTTTGAAGCACATTTTATGACATTTTAATTAAAGGAAGAATTTCAAAGGGTTTTCCCCCTTGTAGGGTTTTTCTCTAGTCGTTGACCAAATCATTGTCTCTTGTTGATGTGTTGATTGTCTCCTATTTTCATTGCAAAAATTGTTTTATCTTCAATTATTGTTGATGATTGGAAATATTAATTATTGTTTAAATATTGCTAATTGGATAATTAAATTGG
The DNA here is from genome assembly GCA_031772625.1 of Pinus tabuliformis. Taxonomy (NCBI): domain Eukaryota; kingdom Viridiplantae; phylum Streptophyta; class Pinopsida; order Pinales; family Pinaceae; genus Pinus; species Pinus tabuliformis. Next base: position 534,627,006 of record CM062813.1, on the reverse strand, counting down.
GATAAAGTAATTGAAATAGCATAAAACGGTGGTAAAATTAACATGTTATCATACCTAAGGTGAAGGACAAGCCTAAAGTAGACAAGAGTTGATAAATCATCTTTGGAAAAGTTGAAGGAGCCTATATAATCAAGTCAAGATGTCTACCTCTTACTTCAAGGAAAATGAGAAGTTGGGTGACTCATCTAACTTTGTTGTTGGGAAGATCAAGTTGGAAATATTAGATAATGACAATGATGTATGGAAATACATACAAGGAAAATTACCTGAGCCTCCAGAGAATGCTTTCGTTTCTTTTGAGAACAAGTACAAGAAGGTAAGTTAAAAGAAAAGAAAATTATAGTTGATGGTTTACAAGATCACTTAATTGCATATGTTGGAAATTTGAAAAATTCAAAGGATATGTATGATAAGCTAGTTGGCATGTATAAATTCAATAATTTTAATGAGATCATCTCAAATATATGAATATTAATAAAGGATAAATTGTACAATCCTACATCATTAGGATATCTCGTCTTAGAGATCAATTATAGAGAATTAGGGAAACTATATCTAACAGATAGTTGGTGGTAGTAACCCTAGAGGTATCCCTCCTATTTGAGAAACCTTCATTACTATTATAAGTAATAACAATGTTTTCCCATCATTTGATGAGCTCATTGGAAAACTCACTCAAGAATAATCTAGGATGATTTCAAGAGGAAGAATTCAGAAACATGGAGAAGAAGAGCCCATTGCATTTGTTACTCAAGACAAGAAGAAAAAGGGAAGAGGTAGACCATATGGTTCAAATAGGCCCTCTCCCAAGTCAAAGGAATTTAGTATAAGATCAAAGGATATTGAATGTTACAATTGTCACAAACATGGTCACTATTCCTAAGACTATCCAAGAAACAAGGATGCTTCAAGATACGACCAAAGATAAAACAACAACAAGTGTAATGATGGAAGAAGAAGTGATTATGGAAGGAGTGATGACATAAGAAAGAGTTATTGTAGAACAATGCAAGATGATAGAAGAGGGAGAGACAATCGAAGAAGAAGATATACTTTGGATGATCATGATGAAATTCCTCATCCTCAAAATAAGTCAAGAAACTCTAGGTATGAAAGTAACATAGTTACTAGTAAATCTAAATATATTCTTATTTCATCCCTTTCTAGTTCCTCTCCTCTGGATTCATATAATAGTTGGTTGGTAGATAGTGGGGCTTCTAGACACCTCTCCAGGTATAAAGAAGACCTCTCAAATCTGGTTGAGATGGAGACAAGTTTAAATATTATTCTTGGGGATAACAGTTCATATCAAGTGAAGGGGTTTGGCACTATTAAAATTGATTTGGACTATGGAGAATCTGTTATTCTTCATGAAGTGATGTATGCTTCGGATCTAAATAAAAACTTATATATGTTTCTTCCTTTGAAGAAAATGGAATGAGAGTGGCCTTCATCAATATAAAGTTCCTCTCTTGGTAGAAGGAATCTTGAATGAGAAATGAATTTACATTGGTATCTAGAGTTGAAGGACTCTATAGAGTCAATGGAAAAGCTCTTCTAGCAATGGTCCATGACACTAACCATCAAAGTGATTTTTGGCACCGAAATCAAGATAATTCAAAGGGACCACTCCCCTTTAGCAAGATCAAGACCGATGATAATCCTTGACAAAATAAAGTGGTTGTGAGAGAAAATATTTGGAAGGATGCTATGGTTGAAGAATCGATTATGAAGAAATATGTATGGGATGTTGTTTTGAGACCTCAAGGAAAGCCTAATGCATGGCTATACAACATGAAGCGTGAATCACATGGAACCATTGAAAATTACAAGGAAGAAGTATGTGTTGAACAACCTCATGGATTTGAAGTACAAGACAAGAAGACTCAAATTTTCATATTGAAGAAAGAATTATGTGGTTTGAAGCAAGATCGAGCCTAGTATGTTCAAACTGATAGTTACCTGATGAAGCTTGGCTTCACAAGAAGTGTCAATATGAACCTCTACTTCAAATTGGTCCAAGGTATGAATTTGATTTTGGTTTTATATCTTAATGATATATTGATCCGAATTTAAACAGGAACGCAACAAATTACAGAGATAACCATAAACACAAAGATGCAGCGGAAATAATACTTCATTTCATTAATGTAAAATACTGAGATATGCTTACAAACAGAAAATGGAAATAAATAGCTAGGGTGATGGTAACTTATCTCTGAGAAGATATGTGGTGGCTACATGCCTTTGAACTATGTTACAATGAGGCTCGAAGGCATATTTATTGTTGAGAAACAATGTAAAACCCTTCACATCCCAAAACCTAACCCTAGAAGATGAAACACCAAATTGTGGGCCCCGTTTGGGTAAATTGGTACATCAATTTCCCGGGGTCGTAACTTTGGCATACGATCTCTATTTGACGTGTACAATAGCTAGTTAGAAAGATCTATCTAAGCACTACAACTTTGGGAAGGGAAACATCGGTCCATGGACCCATGTTTCCCCCAGATTTCCAAAAAAACATCGTTTAGCGCCTCAAAACGGCTCCGGAAGTTCAGGACTAGAAAAACTGCTTAAATAGTAAACTGTGCTACAATTTAGGAAACTGAAAAAATGAAAGAGACAGTTGTGGGGGTCCAAATGGGACAGGTGGGTGGCCACCAACATCCACCTAGATCATTCCTCACCCCTAAGGAAGCAATGGTCCCCATTGCGTTGAGTTCCTCCATCTGCTAAACTTGGTCCCTGGTGAGCTGTTCTGCAATCTCAGATGTGTCTAGTAATGGTGGGAAGCATGGTCGAGGGTCGTACATATTGAACACTTGGTGCAGGCGAAGGAATGGAGGAATGCTATGCTCCAAAGCATTATTTCCCACAGCCTTAGTAATGGTGTAAGAACCATGTCGGCGTGGTCGGAGCTTCTGATGGGCTCTTGTAAGACTTTCTTTCTACATATGCAACCAGAATTTGTTGCCCACCTGAAGCTTGTGTGGGACCCCTGTGGGTGAGGAGAAGTTTTTCCTATTTTCTGTCATGACCATATTCCTTTGCTACTACTACTGCGTGGAGGAACCCTTCACGGGGGTCATGGATGTGGTGACGATCTTCCCCTTAAATTCAGTGAGAATCAGACAGAAAATTAATTTCCTAGTCTAGGAGATGAGCTTGCTGTCTTTCTTAGTAGATATCAAAGAGGTGGCTGTAGGTGGGGCTACCTCTGGTATCCTGTATAATGAATTATCCAAAGAAATAATGACAGCTCGAGGCCTTGACTCATACACAGCATGTCGCCTCCACAAGTATGGTTGGCCTAATAGTACATCACAAACATCCAGAGGTGTGACATCACACAATACCTCGTTTGTGAAGGGCTTGATGCTGTAGGGAAGGCAACACTGCTAACGGAATTTGAGATCTCGTCCTTCATGAAGCCACCCGATACTATACCGTTGCAGGTGTGGTGTAGTCGGTAGGCCTAACCGCTTCACGACCTCTACTGAAATGTGGTTCTTTTGGCTGCCACTATCGACAATGAATTGTAGCGGCGAACCCTTCACCCACATCTGTGAGTGGAAAAGATGCTCCCCCTCCTCTGGATCTTCAAGCTTATTTTTTTGGATCTTGGCAATGGCAACAATGGCGCTAGGATCCGCATCAATGATCTGCTTCCCTTTGCTATTCCCCTTGTTGAGTTTTGGCTCAAGGTCAGAAAATGCATATGATTCAGAAGCCTTCAACTCAGCCACCAACGACTGCTTGGTCTGACACTCACTTGTGTTATGAGTGGGACTCTTGTGGAACTCACACCACTTTCCTGTGTCCTTCAGCTTCGTGGTGTTGTTCTTTTCTTGTGGCTTCAACGAGTTGTCTTGGGTCACCCCCCCCCTTGGCTTTGTCCTTTGGGCTTCGGATTTTTAGATCCAAAGTCCCGCTTCTTCTGTTTGAACGTTTGCTCAATTTTGACAATGTATCGATATGCCATGCCGAGCGAGGAGATGTTCAGGAGCTCCATCTCTTCCTGGATGTATCTGTGTAGGCAGCCGCCATATTTGAGTACTAGATGCAGCTCAGAATCTTTGATACCCAACTGTGTGCGAAGGGTATGAAAAAAGTTGGTGAACTCTAGCACATCTTGGTCCCTTCCCTACCACAGTGTGGTCCATTTGATGTATTTGTCCTCATAGCTTTTGACAGGGTAGTACTGCTCCTTGATGGCATCCCGGAATGAATTCCAAGTGGGTGCGGTTGAAAATAGTGAGCTAGTACTTTCATTCTTCTGCTCGCAGTAGGTTTCCCACCAGTCCTTGACGTGGGGGGCTACTTTGAGAAGAGCGAAAACAATCTTTTCCCGACTCGAAAATTCATGAACAGAAAAATACCCATTTAGCATATTTAACCATTTATCTACAGCATATGCGTCTATTTGACCCTCTAAGATGGGTATTTCAAAATTAACTTGTACCTTAAACGGTGCGGCGTTTCCAGAGTAGCTGTTGGAAGCCAATGCGTCGCCTCTGGGTAGCCGCTGAAGAATCTGGGCAAAGTTTTCCATCATCGCGTTCCGTTGTCGCTCGAGGGCTTCTTTGAGAAAGATTTTGATAGGATCTCCTACCCCCTCATCTTTCTTCTCATCTACCATGGGAGGCCATCGGGATTTGTGAGGTTAGTCTTGCAAAGGTTCAACCAGTTCAAGCCCTAACTCCTTATATCTCGACCTCGTTGGGGACATGAAAAACAAAGAAAAAGCAGACCGCTCTGATACCACTGATCCGGATTTAAACAAGAACGCAACAAATTACAGAGATAACCATAAACACAAAGATGCAACGGAAATAATACTTCATTTCATTAATGTAAAATACTGAGATATGCTTACAAACAGAAAATGGAAATAAACAGCCAGGGCGATGGTAGCTTATCTCTGAGAAGAGATGTGGTGGCTACATGCCTCTAAATTGTGTTAAAATGAGGCTCAAAGGCCTATTTATTGTTTAGAAACAATGTAAAACCCTCCACATCCCAAAACCTAACCCTAGAAAATGAAACGCCAAATTGTGGGCCCTGTTTGGGTAAATTGGTACATCAATTTCCCGGGGTCGTAACTTTGGCATACGATCTTCGTTTGACGCGTACAATAGCTCATTAGAAAGAACTATTCGAGCACTACAACGTTGGGAATAGAAACATTAGTCCATGGACCCTTGTTGGCCCCAGATTTCCCAAAAAACATCGTTTTGCGCCTCAAAATGGCTCCGGAAGTTTAGGACCTGAAAAACTGCTTAAATAGTAAACTGTGCTACAATTTAGGAAACTGAAAAACTGAAAGAGACAGTTGTGGGGGTCCAAATGGGATAGGTGGGTGGCCACCAACATCCACCTAGATCATATATTCTTGACAATCAGTGAGCCTCTGATGATTAAGCATAAGAAGGAGTTGGCCTCTGAGTTTGAGATGAAAGATATTGGTCTGAAATACACTTCCATAGATATGAGATTGCATGGATACATTGATGATGATTGGGATGGAAACATTAGTAACATTAAGAGGACATATGGGTGTTTATTGGGACCTACAATGATATCATGGATAAGAAAGATACATAAATTTTTTACTTTAAGCATGGCCAAGGCAGGATGCATTGTTAGGTTGGAAGAGTTGTTTGAGTATGTACTAGATACGATGGTGATATATTGTGACAACAAGAAAGGAATGTGATTAGCAGTGAATCCTATATCTGAGCACATTGAGATCATATATCATTACATACGTGATATGGTTCAAAAAGGAGTTTTGTGACCATTTCATACTTCGACTGATGAGCAAATTGCAGACATATAGCAGCATGGATTAATGGATGTGACCCTCCTAGGTAAGGGTCCAAGTTGATAGAGGACACTAAGTTATGTTATTCCCCCCTGTTTGAGCCCCCAGTTTGAGGAATTGAACCATAGAGCTCTTGGAGTTGAGGGACCTCTTGATTGGAAAAAGTATACCCGAGTTGGCATCTGTCTTTCCCACTCATATAGCCAATGGGTGCTAGTTTCTTAAGTTAGGCGCGATCCTTACCATTTATAGTAAGTGGCGTCCCGCCCAAGCTATAGATGTAGGTTTTCTACCACTGACTCTTAAGGATCAAGTTGGGAAGATCAATAGATAATAGGATATGCATGATCCTTACCATTTATGGTAAGTGGTATCCCTCCTATTATTGCTTGGTAGTGGGATATGCATGATCCTTACCTCATAAGGTAAGTGGCATCCCTCCTATTGTATGTAGGTTTCACGAGTTGCAGCATTGGCTCCCTGCTAGTAGAGATTCTTTAGTTGTAGCATTGGCTCCCCACTAGAAGAGATTCTTGATTCATATCATTGGCACCCCACTGGAAGAGATTCTCGAGTCATAGAATTGGCTCCCCGCTGACAGAGATTCCCAGGTAGAAACAATGGCTTCCCGCTAGTATTTATTTTGGACGGTAGCAATGGCTTCCCGATGGATACAGAGGGTAGTAGTTGAAGCTACCTTGTGATTCTTCTTCTTTATATTTGATAATGATTCAGCAAATAGAGTCGAGCATAGATGAGACATGATTTGATGACAAGATATTTGGTATGATCACATGATGCAACTAGAATTTCTTCCTAGCTAAGAGGGAGTGTTAATTTGGCAGCTCAGTGAAAAATTACAATCAGTGTACTAGATTCCTCATTCCAAGAGGACCAAAATTGACCTTTGAAACACTAGATTTGGATAAGGGAAATTATATTTTTGAAGTAAAGCCCACAATCGCACATTTGTTCAAGTTGGCCTAGAGGACAAAATGTTCATCCTCCAATGCTTATAAATACAAGCCAAGTGACCCTCATTTGGACATCACCATCAAGCATTTTCTTCTTCTCTCTTATTTGGTTTGGTTCGTATAGGTCTGAATTTGGTTTGCGGATATTGTTTTTTATACATCTAAAATTGCAGGTTCTAAAGCTCACACGTGTATTAGGGTTTTGGTTTGTAGTCGTAGGGTTGTCATAGGAATTTTTCAGTTGTGGCCGCACTCATGCAAGCCTATATGTGCGGCTAGAACGCTCCATCCACGTGCATGAACACTTTCTCCCTACAACCGAGACTTATGGTTTATGGTGACAATTGACCATAGATTTGAACAGTTGACTGCAGGCTTGAATGTTACTTTGACCAATATTATTGTTGGGATCATATCTTGGATATTGTTTGGTTTATTTTGATGGATATTTTTGTATTGACTCATCGTACTCTTTGTTGAACATTTTATGAAAAACTAATAGAAGAATAATTTCAAATGGTTTTTCCCCTTATGGGGATTTTCCCTAGTCGTTGACCAAATCATTGTCTCTTGTTGATGTTGTAATTATCTCTTATTGTGATTGAATTTATTGTTCTATCTTCAATTATTTTTTATGACTAGAAATATTAATTATTGTTGAAAGATTGCTAAGTGGAGAATTGAATTGGGTTAAACTAATTGAAACAACATAGAACAATGGTAAAATTAACATAATGTAATTTTAATTCTTCCAAACCCTAATTTCCTTTGAATCCTTCTTATCTTGAATCACAATAGGATTGATCCACTTGGATACATAAACTGGAAAAATAAGACCAGCAACTAACATCTTATCAATTTCCTTCTTTACTTTATCCTTAACTGTAAGATTTAATTTGTAGGGTTGATGTTTAATTGGTCTTGCATCCAACTTCAAACCAATCTTAATTTCCCCCATATCTCCCTTGATTCCTTTAAGCTATGAAATTGATGCATGAAACAAATTTTTATATTCTTTCAGTAAATCAAAAAATTCTTTTGTAGTTTGTTCGTCCCAATAATCACCAATGGAAGCTAACTTAGGCTTTTCCTCAGTTCCAATGTTATGTTTCCACAGCTACAAAGGCTTCAAATACAAAGCATATTTTACAAGTTCATATTTTATGTTTATCTCTCCTTCAAACTCCTTGAAATATAGATACCTCAATTCCTCCAAATCATCCTCATCGGGATCCTGATTAATCTTGCTACAAGCAACAACTTCAAGAGACCCAAATTCATATAAGTGCTCAAAAATCCCTTGATCATTAAATTCCTCAATAGGCTTTCCTATTGGAAACAATACTCTTTTATTGCTTTGAAGGCTCCTACAATCTTTTCATCCTCATCTGAAAAGGAAAATTCATTGAAAAACTAAGCTACCAATAGTTCCCATTCAATTTTATATCTCTTCATTTCCTCTTTTAGATACTAGGTCTATAAAAATGTCCCCAATGTGTGGATAAACTGATGTACCCGCATTTCTACAAGAATTCTCGCTTCAATCCACTTAACACTACAAGTCTAGATATTCTTTTTTAGACTAGTATATCCTTCATATACAAGAATTTTAGATGAATATTTCTTTGGAGCAACAAACCAACATAAAAAAGTAAACATGAAAAACTCCTAGTATTGAATATGAGTACGAGGATCTACCCACCACCTTGTTGGTGTTTCTTGGAGGGAAATATACAACAAAGGGAATTTTTGTGCTTCTTTAATATTTGAATCAATTTAATTAATGAAATTTATAATAGAACCTATACTGTTAAAAGTAGGAAATATCATACCTCAGTACCAATCCAGAAAGCACGATGAATAGTTTCATAATTTCTAGAGTGAAACTCATGATTTTCTTGCTACCAATCATCCAGCGCAATCTTTGAACCAGATTTTGTACTTTGAATGCTTCTCCAGCTAATAGAACCATCTTCTATATGGTTTATATATTCTTCCCTTTTTCCTGTAGTAAGTTGGTATAATTGATCTAAAATGTTGGGTTCTTCTTTGTCATCTACAAGTTTTGTAAACCTTAGACCTTGGTAAGGGTCTAGTGGTTGTATGACTCGAAGTCCATCTACCTCAAAATTCATTGTTTCCCTTTTAAGATCAATAACAACATATTTCTCAAATGCCCAATCTATCCCCAACAAAGTTGGATACGGATCTTTATCCCCCATGATATCTATAACTTTGAAATAAGCATATAATTTTACCATTGCAATATTAGTGTCAACATCCTCAAGGCATCCAATTGGAAGAATATAATATTTATTAGCCATATGTGGTTGAATCTGAGAAAACATTAACTTTGGTTTCCCCAATGCCTCCCAAGTCTTTCTCGGTAGGATATTGACATCGAAACCCAAATCTAGCATGGGATTGTTGATCTGAAATACCGCAATTTGAGCATCAACAAAAAAATCTCTTATTGTTCTCATCTTATTCCGGTGAACATGCATAGAGTGTCATTCAAGCAGGTTTGCATAAATCAACCTGTCCGAGAGCTCCTCATTCTTAACAATTTCCTTGAGCTTCTTGTGCAGCTGGCCAGATAGTTATTCATAATTCATAATCTACAAAAATAATTTAACCCATTCCATAACAGGTTGATATGTTTCGTGAGAACACCTAGGAATCCACATTCGTATATGTTCATGTTTTTTCACATGATGACTATAAGATGAAGTCAATTGTCTAAAAATTTCAATTGCATCCCTATATCATTCTTTCTGTTGATTGGAATCATAGGACTTCTTAGGTGATGCAAGTTTCATTATAGTTGTTTGTTCAGGTATGTACATATCCTCTCCAATCCTTTTTCCTCCTATAGTGATTATATTAATATTAAACATCGAAGTTGGTTTAGCCCCCTAGGTTCTGCGTTGATTAGATTTTCTCCTCCTTATCGATTACGCTCTTCCCACCGAGTGATCAATTCAGGACAGTCTTATGTTGTGTGTGTATTTACTATACATTGAGAACACCAGGGCCTTATAAGTAATGTATAGTCATTTCCAACATTTCCTTCTTGATCACAGTTGTAAAAATGAACCGGGCCTCTTCCTCTAGTTCTTCCCACCCTAGAATTTCCTCCTTGTCATCCTCGAGGAGCTTCATTAACTCTGAATGCAATGCTATCAAGGCGATCAGCTAGAGAACCTAAAGCTATGCACTGATCTATATTATGATTTGGGGATCCGCAAAATTCACAAAAGATATTATTCAGGACATTTGAATATTTCTACAAAATAGGGAAAAGACGAGGTGGATGACCATAAGTACGGAATATCTCAAAATAATTAGTTGTAGATGTATTTGTTTGGTTGGGGAAATCATGAAATTGAGTATGCCCTTGATATAAAGAATTTGTGTTGACTTGCACAACTCCATCGGTAGGAAAAGGTGGAGCCGGTCCCATAGGCATAGAGGATGGTCCCAAACTTCTCAACCTTGGACATTTTGTAGCAATATTCCCCTCAACATGGAAATTGGTACACCATACCTGAGGATGTAAAGGTTGCACTACATGCATATATTTAAGCCTTTTTGTCAAATCAATGATCTAATGTTGTAGTCCAACAAGGGAAAACTCACTAGTAGTACACCTCCCTTGTTCTCATGAGGATACCTTGCCATAACTTCAATATTTGTAGCTTGATCAAGTGCATCTTGCAGCGTATCAATCTTTTGTTATGTTAATGGGATTCTAGTTAATGGAAACAAATCTTTAATGAACCAATCTCTCTAGTGATTAAGATCAATTGGATAACTTAATTTTCCAATGGTGTCCTTGAATCGTTGCATGCATTCCCATGCAGTTTCTCCTTCACATTGTTTAATATCCGATAATTCAGATAGTATCTATTGATTTGTCTATGGAAGTTTAAAATATTGAATAAATTATCATCACACTTCATCAAGAGTAGGGTTCTGATGTAAATTAGACCATTTAATAAACCACCTGAGAAACCTCTCCCTCAAAGTAGTTTAGAGCTCAATGAGCTTAGTGGCATCTGGTGTTTCTCTAGACCTCCATATGGAATCACACAAATACTAATGTTGTTCAACATCCTCATTCCCTCGTCCTAAAAATTTAGGGTATCAAGTGAAATAGCCTACTACATTACCGGCCATTGCAGACTGACCAGGAGAAATCAAGATAAATCCTTGTGAATAAGCTTATGAATATCCTGAGGAGTTTGATTGAGAACTACCACCAAAACTGCTAGAAGTACCAGTTGTATTTGCATTGTGGACCTTTTTAATTTTTAAAGTATTTACTAACTTCAAAATCAAACAAGCAAGATTCTAATAGAGTACCAAGGGGAGGTTAGACAAGGAACTAAATGTATTGTTATCCAATAAGATATTACTTACAGGGGATACATCATCTTCATAAAACAATCGCCTCATCACCAAAATGCATCTTCTCATCAGGAGGGGTATTCTGATTCATTAGCTCAATTGAAGGTCTTGATTCTTCTGGCATCTTTACTTCTTCTAACTCATGGGGATCTCCACTACTTCCCTCCATGTTTTTGATGACACTACTTCGAACACCTCCTATTTGGCTAAAATTCAAAACACTAATTTGGCCTATATTCCACAATGTCAAACTACTCAATCCTTCTATCCAAAACTTTGGACTATTCAACACCTCTCATATTTGGTGTAACTCTCTCTATTGTCTTCTTATTTCACACAAGGTATTTTCCCACCACTCATCAACTATCTTAACCCTTCTGTTCACTCTTAGATATCAAGCCCTCCGCGAGTCATCTGCATCCATCGCAACAAGTTTTCATCTTTCACAACCTGGTAACATCTCTCCCCTAATCCCTACCACAGTACCTAGATTTTAAGCCGCCACATTATTTTCTTGAAATGGAAATATTTTTTCTTCTACAATCAAAATTTTAACCCACGAAGAGATTTCCTTCAACAATCTCCTCCGCAACTTATAATTGAATACTACTTCCACTTTAGAAAAATATTGATGATATTCTGCAGTAAATTCAATAATAGAGCTTTCCAAAGTTGCTTGTACCTAAAAGTCAACAACCCTGGTCAATGTAGTATCTAACCTATGCAACTTAGCTATATTAGTAGTAGTCAAAGTTCTACGAAGTTTGAGAAGGTTTCCAACCTCGAATTTTATCTGCACCCAATACAACCAATTATAGAGTTATTTATGAAACTTACACGAAAATATTTTGTATTGATCGCAAGCAGGTCCTATATACAGAATGTTGGGAACAGGTCCCCTGGGGTCAATTTTGGGGTTAAAAACCCAAGTTTTGGGGCAGAAGGCCCAAATTTTGTATAAATAAATGTAAAGTCTTCAAATTTTTTGGTCGCGGAGCGCGAAGATATCAAGAGTCAAAAAGGGTTTCCGCCCTTAGTCTATATAGGTTGTGTTGGCTTGATGAGATCTGCCCTTGGTCTGCGGACCATGGGATTGTATAAAAAGGAGGTATTAGAGGAGTCTAAGTCAATTCAGTGAATTTGAGTTAGTGATGACTCTGTAAGGGATCTAAGAGCAAGAGTCTTAGCATAGGAAGAAGGCTTTGCAGCTGAGTGCGCAGAGGCCTAGGGTAGAAATCCGCAGCTGGGTGCACAGACCCCTACAGTTGTGTGCATAGGCGAGTCAAAGTCTGTACTAAACGTCTGGATCATTAATAAAGAAGACTATTCTGAAATTGATGTGTATTTTACTTCTGTCAATTGCATGTAATATGTTATGTTAAGCACCAGGTTTATGTTTTATGATAAATTGATGCACGAATCTATATGTTTTCCTCTGTTATATGAGCGCAAGTAGGGATATATGTTTACGCAAAGATAATCTAAATTGCATGATAAAATTGGTGAACACTTAACATAATTCGGAGAACTATACAACAAAGTAGTTACATAGGCATGTAAGTGTCGAGATCGCTTGTTAGGGTTACGCGAAGGACGATCGCATACCTTTGCGGAGGTTCTGAAAGACTAATAGAGAAGTACATCGATAAGCCCTAAAGGCTTATCGATCTGCGTGAAGGTAGGGTTAAGGTATAAAACCGACATCACAACCATCTCAGGGTGCAGAAACTTGGTTCCTGCATCCCCCCATGCTACTTCAGGTGAGACTTCAGTCCGCACTCTGTGGATTGATGCCGAAAGGGCCAGTAGGGTAGGGATTTACTTGGCTTACTAATGCCGAACCTAGGTCAGGGCCCATCAAGCCAACAAATGGTTCTGTTTCCGAGACCGGGATCTACATAACAAGATGTGTGATGTCGCATCATTGGAATCCAACTAAGAAGGAGATTGAAGACTTTTTGGATAGAAATATCCACGAATCCGTGGCACAAGAAAACAAGAATCTGTGATTGACAAAGGAACGGTGGTTGGACAGATATTTGTACATAGAAATTCATGAAATATTCTTCTATTCTTTCTCGGTTGAATTATACAAGTGGATCACGAAGTTGGCAGACGGCCAGGAAAGGTGGAGGCTTGACAGGCCCTAACCCAGGTTCAGCGTTAGTTAGCCAAGGAAATCCCTACACTACTAGCCCTTTCGGCATCAATCCATGGAGCACGGACTGAAGTCTCACCCAAAGTAGTATGGGGAGATGCAGGAATCAAGTTTCCGCACCTTGAGATGGTTTTGATGTTGGTTTATACCTTAACCCTGCCTTCATGAAGATCAATAAGCCCCAAAGGCTTATTGATGTATTTCTCTATTAGTCTTTCAGAATCTGCGAAGGTATGTGATCATCATTCACGTAACCCTAACAAGCACTCTCAGCACTTACGCGCCTCTGTAACTACTTTGTTGTATAGTTTTCTGAATTATCTTAAGTGTTCACCAATTCTATCATGCAATTTAGATCATCTTTGCATAAACATATATCCCTACTTGCGCTCATATAACAGAGGAAAACATATAGATTCGCGCATCAATTTAGCAATAAAACATAAACCCAGTGCTTAACATAACATAATCGCATGCAATTGACAGAAGTAAAATACACAACAATTTCAGAATATTCTTATTTGTTGATGATCCATATGTTTAGTACATACTCTGACTCCCCTGTGCACACAGCTGCAGGGGTCCATGCACTCAACCTCAGACTTCTACCCTAGGCCTCTGCGCACTTAGCTGCAAAGCCTTCTTCCTATGCTAAGACTCTTACTCTTAGCTCCCTTACAGACTCATCAATGACTCAACTTCACTGAACTGACTTAGACTCCTCTAAGACCTCCTTTTTATACAATCCCATGGTCCACGGACCAAGGGTGGATCTCATCAAGCCGACACAACCTATCTAGACTAAGGGTGGAAACCCTTTTTGACTCTTGATATATTCGTGCTCCGTGACCACAAAATGCAAAGACTTTACATTTCTTTATACAAAATTTGGGCCTTCTGCCCCAAAACTTGGGTTTTTAACCCCAAAATTGACCCCAAGGGACCCGTTCCCAATAGGCCCCCAACACAAACATGGTGACTCGCCCTCGAGTCACTCGGTCAGCGTGGAGATCTTTCCGCGAAGACCTCCCAACTCTACTTGGATTACGGCAACTTCGGCAGACCACTGTGTTACCACTTGCGTCATTTCTTCAACCAGCTGCTCCGTCGTTGGCCCTGTACTATCTGACTATATATTTTTTTGAGTCGCCTGCAAACCAACCAAATTTCCTTCAATGGTGACGGTGAGCGCATAGGCTTCATCAAGCGAAGGCCCTATTTTAGCCTTGAGGACGCTCTCTTTACACTGCATTGCATCCACCTGCTCCTTTAGTACCTTCGCCTCTTGCAATTTGGCTAGCCTCTGTGTAAGGGAAATGGTGCGCGTCATCACTTTGACTTCATCATATCTCTACTGCAACTCTCGGGCTTCTGTTTCCCACCTTTGCAAGGTGGGATCCTCCTGCAAATTGGTAACCACTTCGAGCGCCTGCTGGAAGAGTGTGATACATTCCATTAGGGCATTGTTTACTGAATCCACGACATCCTTCACAGTTGTCTCGTGCTTCTCTCTGACTTCTAGTGGGGTTGAAGGTTGGGCCTTTAATTGTAGTTATTTGATCTTGAGGTTAAGATCAAACTGAACCTTCGCCAACTCTTTTCTAGCAGTGCGCACTCCAACAATGAGCATCCGAATCTACACATATATTGTCTCATCATCCGGAATGGCTAGCTCTGGCACAAACCTGAATGCCTCAGCCACCACCTTGGTCGTGCACTCATTTTTGTCTATGATGGCTTCGACAAGGTTAACAGCAGAATCCCTTTGTACTGTCATTTGAGCATTATCGACTTTTTGCTCACTGATTACCTATTATGCACGTTGTTCGCGGGCCCAAAGTTCCGTGATCACGCCATCCTACAAATTGTGAACTGCCTCACTGGGAAGCACAGCCAAATTGAGCCCAATTCCTTTGAGGGAGCTGACAGTGGGCCTGTCAGCTTCAATCTTTGTGGTTAGCGCTCCCTTCGACAGCAGTATTTCTCGGGGATCCAAGATGCACATCATTCCTGCTGCTTCCAATGTGTTGGGTGCTAAACTAGTTGATGTCACGCTGCTTCATCCCACGCTAGTCTGGACCTACGATGCCTGGATCTACAGCTCGCACAGACCCATCTGAATGGCCCCTAAGGCCTGCTTCTGTTGTAGCTCCCCAACCCGGGCAACGTAGTTTATAGTCCCATGCCTCCTTTCAGCTGGCTGGAGTGCTAAGACTATGCTTCCAGCATGTAGTCATCTAGCTGGATTTCCAGTGTATGGCTTCAATCTGCTTCCATTCACCCATCCTGGGAATGGTTCTCCATTCAATTTTACCAGCTGAACTGCTCCACCATCAGTAATCTCCTTAATGACATAGGGCCCCAGAAAATGCATCCTAGATTTCCCTAGAAAATTATCAAACTTACTGTCATATAACAAAACCAGATCATTTACCTTGAAGGTGCGCAATTTGATGTGTCGATCGTGTCATGCCTTTTCGTGCTCCTTTTGAACATGTTGATGGAATCTAGCTAGAAATCGGTCTTCTTCAAGTTCTATTATCTGCGTAAGCCTCTCCTCCAGGACTCCATGATCCACCATTCCTGTGAATGCCACTATGTGCAGACTAGGTACAATGTATCCATCGGCATCACAGCTTCAACACCATAAACTAATCTGAACTGTGTTTGTCCAGTCAACTTCTTGTAAGTCGTTCTATAAGCCCATAGCACCGTGGGTATGCAAACATCCCAGTCATTTCTTTGAGCATTTCAATCCTTCATGAGCGCACTCTCCAATATTTTATTAATGCTTCCACCGTCCCATTAGCCCGCGTATGATAGGGTGTGCTCTTTTGATGGTACACATGAAACTCCTCCATCATCATGTTGATTGTCTCATTGAGAAAGTGTGTACCACGGTCACTCATTAGAATTTTTGGACAACCAAACCTTGCCAGTACATAATCAAAGATAAATTTTGTGGTTTTCATGCTCGTATAGTCTTTCACAGGTTGCGCCTCCACCCATCTGGTTAAATATTCAGTCGCGGTGATGATGTATCGTGCACCCGTCTTCTTTCTTGACGGCAGAATTGGTCCAACAAAGTCAATCGCCCACTTCTCGAAGGGTTGTAGTGATACTTGCGGATTCAGTGGCATCTCATCCCTATGTGAAGTCCTGCCCATCCTTTGGCAAGCGTCGCATGCCCTACAATATGCTTTTGAATCCTTATGCAAGGTTTGCCACCATAGCCCAGCGTGTAGGATATTCTACACTAGTTATTTTCCTGCATAATGACCTCCTGCGACTCCATCATGAGCCTTAGCGAGGATGTTGTTTCGTTCAAACTCTGGCACATAACGTCACAATATTTCATCTGACCCCATTTTGTACAAGTGCCCTGTAATGACAGAAAAATATGTCGTGCGCACCATTAGTTCATTCTTTTGTTGGCTTGTATATCCTTCCAGAGTTGTACATGTCATTAGAAAGTGTATAATATCTTCAAAGTGACTGTCCTCGATGTGCATTGCAAAGATTTGCACGTCAGGTAGCCCCTCCTCCAAATTAGTAGGTTCCTCTCCCGTTTCGATGCGCGATAGATGATCCGGTCCAGCATTCAAACGTCTTGGTTTCACAATAACTTCAAAATCATACTCCTGGAACAACAAAAGCCACCTACATATCTTCCCCCCCAACACAAGCTTGTTGACTAAGTATTTCAACATGGAATGGTCCATATACATCTTAAAGTGTCCACCCAACAAATAGTGCCTAAACTTCTGGAGCGCGTACACCATAGCTAAGCCTTCGCGCTCTGTTGTGGAATAATTTTTCTCTGCTTTGGACAGCTTCCTACTTGCAAACGCTATAGGATGATCCAAGTCCCCTTCACCAGCCTGTGTCAGTACTTCTCCCAACGCAATACATGATGCGTCCACATGCACATGAAATTCCTTCTTCCAATCCGAGAAGACTAGGATTGGCGCGGTGACCATCTTCTCCTTCAGCACATCCAACCTCTTCTAGCATTCTTCATTCCAACAGAATGTAACATCCTTTTTTAACAATTTTTCCATTGGCATGGTTGGGCATAGCTCTTAATGAATTTCCTATAGTATCTTGTATGCCCTAGTGTTGCACGCAGTTGGTTCACACTCCTTGGCGACTCCAAGTTGATTATGATTGTGATCTTAGCTAGGCCTACCATCAAGCCTTGTTTGCATACCATATGGCCCAGCAAGATCCCAAAAGGTATGCAAAATAAACATTTCTTCAGATTGAGCGTGATATGGTATCTCTGGTATGTATCTAGCATCAAGTGAATACTTGACACATGGCGCTTCACTAGTCTGAACACTGTCCAATCATCGAAGTATACTTCCAGAAATTTATGAATATAATCATTGAATGTTGTGATGACTATGCGCGAAAAGATCGTCAGCACGTTCTTCAGCCCAAAAGGCATCACCATATACTGGAACATCCCCATTTAGCCGCAAAGGTCATCTTACTTCTATCCTTTGGCGCGGTATTTATTTGATGGTACCCAGAGAACCCATCAGTGAACGAATATTCTTCTTGGCCACCAACATTATCCAAGACCTCATCGGTGAACAAGGTTGGGAAGGGATCATGCATGAAAGCATCATTCAACTTCCTGAGGTGTACGCATATCCTTATTTCTTCCTTCTGCTTCTTTTCTTGAACCACCATAGGGCTTACCCAATTAGATTCTTCCATTGGTTCAATAATATCGGCCACGAGCATCTTATCTAACTCAACACGGACCCTTTCCTTATACTTCGGATTGAAGTGGTAAGGTCTTTGTTTCACAGGTTTTGCATCCAGTTTTAGGGTGATATTCATGACACCCAGGTTTCCTATTATCCCATTCAGATCGGAAAACTTCGTGGGGAACAAGACTTGATATTCGTGGCACAGTTTGGTTACCTTATCCACTGACACGTTGTCCCAATAGTCCCCAATCTTTGCAAACTTCATCTTTGCCTCCGTGCCAATGTTCACTTGCCTGGTTTTGAGCAGCTCAGTTATGCTTGGGTTCTCTAAGTGTGGTCTTTCAACTCCATGGTGACCTTCAATCTCTAGGATATTAATATTTCTCGGGTCTTCGTCTTCTTCTTCCATTGTTACATTGTAACACTCCAACGCGTGGCTCAGCTGGGTAGTCCAATCAGGTTGAATCAGGTCTAGAGGATCCTGCGGTATCCTAAAGATGGATGTCTTAACCTCCTGCAACACTTCATCAATGGATTCAAATCCATCCTCAAAACTGAACGTCATTAGAAATCCTTGGCATAAAACATCCCATTCTTCAGTGCCATGACGGAGTTCTGTCTCCAAGTACCAATTCATTGGTATAACATCCAAGGTATGACAAAACATATGGACCCACTCCGGCTGAGGCTTCGCTCCATATACTTTAGTCCATTTGGCCAAATGATTGCGTGGATCATTCCTCCCATCATACTTTTCTGTTAGTCGTACCTTCAGGTGGCCAAAGTGTATCCTCATCATCCTTCTATATTCGTGCCAATCCTCAAAATTGTCCTTGTGTGTACCCCACCATCTTGCAGGTGTAGCACGTAGTGCCCAATCTAATGCCTGGAAGTGATGATTCTCGAGCACTTCCATTTCGAATGCATCCAAAAAGTGATCAACTTCAGTTAACCCGTCATAGTGAGGAATATTTCTTACCTCTGATGATATGCAACACAACAACTTGGTCATCATATTACAGCGCAGCGTAGATACTTCATGCAATTGGTTCTATTAGTGCTCCAATTCTTTGTCTGAATCTGATGTGCAGGAGCTCTCGCGGTCCCATGCAATACATCTGTCTGCTATCGGATTCACCCAATCCTGGTCTCACACCATTATCTTATAAATCTGGTCCAAATCGTCATCACTTTCATAATCGTGGACCAGTTCTATATAGCGTGGTCCTTCTATAGGATCCAATAGCACCACTACGCAGAGCGATTTCTTTTCAAATATCATCTTTCGCTTCTTCAGGTTGATTACCCCATTCATGTCAGTGGCCCAATCAATCTCAAGGAGTGCGGGGTATGGATTACTATCATCCACAATCTTTATTACTTCAAAATCCACCAATGTGCTCGCACCTTCGATGTCAACTGTTACCCCCTGTAGCCTCCCCATTGGGATGATTTTCTGTTGATTCGCCATCCTTAAATGGATCAGAGACCACTGGAGCGCAGGTCTCCCCATTCTTTCCCATGTTTGTTTCGGTAAAACATTCGCATCAGACCCCAGATCTAAGATAACTTGGTCCATTTCATATTCCCCTATCTGCACGGTGAGTCTCATCTCACGTCCAGTCCTTGCCTTATGCTTACCAAGCTTTCTAGCTACGCGTGGTTCACCAGTAGTGTCGTCCTTGCCAGCACACCGATTGATCAGTTCCTGCAATCCCTTCACAGCCTTACTATCGTGGAGTAGTTTCATGCAGGTCTCCAAGAACGTCATAATCATGGATGGGTTCATTTCTTCACCCAGTTTCTCCTGACTTCCTGAGGTAGATGCCTCAGCGAAACTTTTCTTCACTTTCATAAATGTTACTTTTACATGTTCTAGATCAAAGCCGATCTCCTTTTCTGGTGCTTTTCAGACCCACTCACCCTCTGTAGGCTGCTTCCCCTTATCCTCACTATTTGTCGTACCACTCCATAGCATAATATTTACCTTAGGTTCTTCCTCGCGAGGCTCAGCCCTCATCATCTGCAGGTTTTGAGTTGGCTACAGAGGTTGTGCCCCCTTCTCATGAATCTTAGCCAACAATATAGGGAAATCCTCAATCGCATGGTCAAACTGAGTACAATAGTGGCATGACAGTCGCGTCAGGTTTGGGCAGTCTCTCGCGTAGTGTCCTGGTCCTCCAAAATTGTAATAAATAAGTTGCCTGCGGCCTCTACCAGGTCCTCCTCCACCTCAACCTCAGTCGCACCCCTGATACTCACCTCGTGCTCCCCCAGCACCTCAATCCGGAGGCTGTGTTTCTGCTACACCTTGTATGCAGGTGTCTTGTCCATCATTAATTCATAACTACGAAAATTGCACTCGTCATGACCTACTGATTGACAGAAATTGCAGAAGAGTTGTTGTGGTGTCTATATGAATTTTTGCAGCAAATGGAAATTGTCGATCACATGCTTCCCAGCTACCTAGCATATAGCACACCATAGCGTGGGCCCTGTACTTGGCCTTGCTACAGCCTCCGGCCTTAGAGGCATTGGTCCCCCTGCTGCAACATAATTCGCAAAGACTGGACAGTGATCCTTGTCATGCCCCTGACCTTTGCATTTCAAGCACCAAACTTCTTCGCGTGCCTCTAGCCGAGTTGTTTTGTCTTTCTTCAGGCTTTACATTTCAAGGCAAAGGTTCTGAAACTGTACGTGAATCTAGTGAACCCCTAGATTAGTATCTTGCATTGGTGTCTCGTGCATTCTCATCACAATTTCGAGAGCTTCCGCTTGGGTCCCAATCTTCTATTTTGATAGTGCAACCCTAAGGTGAGGCAGGAGCGAGGCCATAAATCATTTGCGGTGCTACCCATCAATTAGGTTCATGTTGGCTTCACGAATGGTACACTTCAATCTTTGATCCAAATCCCAGGGTGTCTCCCTAGGCTTCATCATGATCTCCTTGAATCCCACAATGGATTGCGCTTGAGACTTAGGTCTACTGAATTCCTTATTCAACACAATCTAGATATTTGCCAACGCAGACGTCAGGTTATCAGTACTATACTTAATGTACCACATTAGTGAGCGGTCCTGCAAAGCACTAACCAACGTTGATTTCTTCATTTGATCGTCTGTAATACCCTAAGCTTCCCATACAGCCTTCACGACTAACCAAAACTGGTATGGGTCTTCATTTCCTATGCCCTTGAATACAGGTAGCTTTACAGAGTTCACCATGTTAAACAGTGGTGGAGGTGGCAGCGGTGTGGGCAATGGGTAAGTGCTGGAGGTGAGGATGGAGGTGGTGTGGATGGATAGGATGAGGATGGAGGCGGTGTAGGTATTTGCGGGAACCCTTGTCTTATCAACTGAATAGCACTCAGTGGAGAAGCCTGCATTGCTCCTTCGTCATCACTCAAAGGAGGCTCAATCAGTGGGCTATACTCAAGACCTTTTCTTCCTCCATCCCTGTAAGACCTCCAACTTCACGTAGCTCCAAACATCAAGGTAACTTCATGACCCGCTTTTCACACAAGAGCATCTTAATCCAAGTAAATAATGATTTTAGGTACTTATCTCACAGCCCCTTAAAGAAGTGGCACTCTGCTTTGTTGTAACTGACTGAAGTATCGACCGCGAACTCTATCACAAACTCTCCTATGATATGCTCGAGCCAATGGTCGACAGCATGCATGATCTTATCTTCAGAGGCTTCCAATATTCGCACTAACTCCGAAGTCCAGAAAATCAGATTGTCAAGCCTCCACCTTCCTTGGCCATCTACTAACTTCGCGATCCACTCATATAACTCAACCAAGAAAGAACAAAAGAATATTTCATGAATTTCTCTGTATAAATATCTATCCAACCATTGTTCCTTTGTCAATCATGGATTCTTGTTTTCTTGCACCGCAAATTCGTGGATCTTTATATCCAACCAGTCTTTAATCTACTTCTTAGTTGGATTCCAATGATGCGACATCACACATCTCATTATGCAGATCTCGGTCTCGGTTACGAAACCATTTGTTGGCTTGATGGGCCCTGACCCAGGTTCGGTTTTAGACAGCCAAGCAAATCCCTACACTACTGGCTCTTTCGGCATCAATCCGCGAAGCGCGGACTGATGTCTCACCTAAAGCAGTATGGGGGGATACAGGAACCAAGTTTCTACACCCTGAGATGGTTGTGATGTCAGTTTTATACCTTAACCCTGCCTTTGCGCAGATCGATAAGCCTTTAGGGCTTATCGATGTACTTCTCTATTAGTCTTTCATAACCTTCGCGAAGGTATGCGATCATCCTTTGCGTAACCCTAACAAGCGATCTTGGCACTTATGCACCTTTGTAACTACTTTGTTGTATAGTTCTCTGAATTATCTTAAGTGTTTGCCAATTCTATCATGCAATTTAGATTATCTTTGCATAAACATATATCCCTACTTGTGCTTATATAACAGAGGAAAACATATAGATTCACACATCAATTTAACAATAAAACATAAACCTGGTGCTTAACATAACATAATTGCATGCAATTAACAAAAGTAAAATACACAGCAATTTCATAATACTCTTCTTTATTGATGATCCATATGTTTAGTACAGACTCTAACTCCCATGTGCGCACATCTGTAGGGGTCCACGCACTCAGCTGCGGACTTCTACCCTAGGCCTCTGCGCACTCAGCTACAGATCCTTCTTCCTACGCTAAGACTCTCTCTCTCAGCTCCATTATAGACTCATCAATGACTCAACTTCACTGAACTGACTTAGACTCCTCTAATACCTCCTTTTTATAAAATCCCATGGTCTGCGGACCAAGGGCGAATCTCATCATGCCAACACAACCTATATAGACTAAGGGCTCAAACCCTTTTTTATTCTTGATATCTTCGCGCTCTGTGACCACAAAATGCAGAGACTTTACATTTATTTATACAAAATTCAAGCCTTTTGCCCCAAAACTTAGGTTTTTAACCCCAAAATTGACCCCAGGGGACCTGTTCCCAACACAAAACCTCCTCCTTTACCCACTTTAAATTCTTATGTCATAATTATGCTTATTGTAAAACAAAGTGATCAATGTTCTTATACCACCAATATTGAAGATCTTCTTTAATGATCATCGATACCATGGTCTAGATCCCTTCAAAATAATGGGGTCCTAATAACATAACCTTTCTTTGGCACAAATTTTAATATGGAAAGCCCAAGGTTTGTACATTGGGTGCCAACAAAGGCTTCTATCATATTCTAGCTATTCATTGGCATTTTCACTTCTCAAAGAGAGAGAATCGTCTCACTCGAGGCATGTTGAGAAAGAAAAGAAGATAAGTGATCATTGAACAAGGCCAAAGGATGACTTAACACTCAAATTAATCAGAGCATAAATATTATATCCATCTTTACAGTGATATCCAACATTAATTCAATGATTAAAACATAAACATTCTATAGCTGAAAATATCACAAGGTAAATAGAATTATAATCTTAAAAAATTTAAAAGCACGATTAATTAGCATCCATTAAGATACATAAACACCAAATTATTCCTCATAACACTTCATTATATTATCAACCATATCATTACATTACAATACAATGCTTCAGGAGGATGCAAGATCATGTGTAACTTATAAATGCTAGATAGTAAACATAATATAGAAATACAATGTAGAAACTATAATTGGCTCAGAAATTCATGCTAGCAGTATCTCGGCATACACTAGAAATTCTTTGTCTCTGACTTCTTTCGTTTATCCTTTTATAGATTTTCTGGATTTATTCCACTCGCTTGATATGGTCCACTTTGAAAAAATATAAGTGTTTTGGTCATTATCATATTTGATCCTTTCAAAATCTAGCATGCATGTCCTCATTTCATGGCTTCTGTGAGTTCCAAGATAACTACTTCTAATTTATTTTTGTTACCTCTTCCTTTATGTTGGGTCCCTATAATACTAGTGATTACCCCATTACTATTTTAGTTATACCCCTTATTTATATTGTTGTGCCCCCATTGCCCCCATATTGTTATTAATGTGCCCATAGAATCCCTCTATTGTTATTTTTGTGGCTTTATATTATTATTGTTAGGTCGGCTGGATTATATTGTGACTCCTTAGACTCCTATATATAGAAAGGAGGTTTTTTCATTTGTATCATCCAAGAATTGTTCATTTATGTAATGTAAAGGAGGTTTCCCCCTCGAAGAGGCTGAATTCTAAGGCGTTGATCTATCTTTTCTATCTTTTCTTGAGCTGGTTTCATAACATTTGGTATCGGAGCTTTGGATTCTAGGGTTTCGCTGCTCCAAACAGGTCATCGTGGAATTTTCGCAATAAATTTTTTTCTGTGACGTTTCAGAAGTCACAAAAAAAACCCATTTGAGAAGAAATCGCACTGAACCTTGGATCCAAATTTTAGAGCTTTTCGCGCGATATTTTCGGAGATATGATCTGAGGAAGTTGGTCTTTTTGCAGACTCCTGAATTACACTCAAAACAGGTGACCTGGGGAAAATCGTCATAACTTTCCTTCTGAACATCGGATTGAAATTTCGTAAGAAGTTACAGAAAGAGGATGGACTGTAGTTTTCTTTTATATATTTTTCAGAGTCAAAGGTTAAAACAGTGACACGTGGCACTTCATACAAGTTCGCTCTACTGAACTAGTCTATAATCAGGTCACTGCGGGAGATTGTGCATAACTATTTCTTGGAGAATCCAATTTGGATCAGACTAGTAGCATTGGAAAGAGGACATAGAAGGCTACTATAGATCACAATTTCAGAACTGGATGATTCGAAATTACAGAGATACATCAGATTCAATATCAGGCTTCTACAAAGTAAAAAAAGGTGTGTAGTTTTTTTTTTAATTTTTGCATAAGCTTGGTTTGAAGGAATTCAAAGGGCATAGTAAAGCATTATTATCGGTAACTGATGCCCCGAGGAAAGAAAATGCAAACACCTAGTAAGGAACCTGAAAGCTCTAGCATGACTCATGAAGAAGAGGAAGAAATGCTACATGATATATCAAAATTACAAGAACAAGTGCAACAAATGTCACGCTCACAAAAGCTAACAGATGCTAAGATAAATGGCATCGAATCTAAGATAAAGGGCATGGAAGCTAAGATGGATGATCTGAAGACATATTTGAGGACAGATTTGAAGACAGACATGGCAGATTTGAAGACAGATTTGACAAATTTTCTACAAGAAATACTTACTAATGGTGAAAAGGTTGTAAAGGAAACTCATGATGTGAACAAAAGAAATGTTAAACATGATTCCATAGACTCTAATGTTGGATCGAAGACCCACCATATTCCAAAAATTGATGAGGAAGTTTGATGGCAAGGACCCCGCCACATGGATATTACAGATGGAGCAGTTCTTCAATCTCAATAATGTGCAAAACACACAAAAGGTACGTATGGCAACTTTATATTTGGAACCAAATCAGTTTGTATGGTATCATTGGCTTTGCTCTCGTAAACAATTTGTCACTTGGGCAATTTTTACAGAAGAATTGATAGCACATTATGAGGATACAAAAAGCAACACTTTTTTTAGCCAATTGATAAGTCTCAAACAAAAGGGTTCAATAATGGAGCACATTGAGGAGTTCCAGAAATTGAACATAAGGGTAAAAGATATTCCAGAGCAGCATAGGATTGATGTGTTCATAGGGTCTTTAAAAGATAATATCCAACATGATGTTCGACTTTGGGAACCTGATTCATTAGAGAAGGCATTCAGGTTAGCAAGAAAAATGGAAAGCAAAATTATGGCGACCAGGAAGCATACCACTCACAACTATAAAGATGGAAGTGCAGTTGCCCCTAGTCTTCCACAACCTATAAGGTTGACACCACAACAATTGGAAGAAAAAAGAGCAAAAGGGCTTTATTATAGTTGTGATAGCAAATACATTAAAGGTCATAAGTGTGCTGAGAAGAAATTATTCTACATAGATTGTGAAGAGGAAGAAGAAAAGGAGCAAGAAAGGTCAAAAGAACAGGATATGCTCCAGGAACTGTTACACTAAAAAATGTCACCATGGCTATGTACAGTTAGTATGGTTCTATCAACAGTCATGCTATCCTCTTAGGCAAGTCTTATGCCTCTGCTCTCCATGTCAAACTCCAAAAAGAGAGAAAGTCTTTATAAATGTATTTATCTCTGGGTACGCAGGTTCTCTCAACCTTACCTGCGGGTACGCACCCAATGTTCACAAAAGCTGCGTACTTGTACGCTCTGTATGTAAAGGGGCAGGTGCGTCCCCCTGTAAAGGTCAAAATGCGCAAGTTTCATCTTTAAAAAGTTACTTGTGGTCATTTCTAGAGCATTCTAGAAGGTTGTTCGACGTGTATTGAGCGCCTCCAGATGGTTCATGTACCCCTACCAAAGAGGAACTTATCCCATCAATGAGGGAGCTATCCCATCCAAAGAGGGGATTATCCCATTGATGGTGGACCTGAATAACTTCCTCTAGAGCACTATAAATACAGGCATTGGGCCAGAAGGAGGGGAGGTTAAAAAGCTAAACATTTCTAAGGGTAGATGCTGCAGGAATTAGGACTCCCATTTAGAAGCTTGTGAGGAGAGATTTCCATCTTTGCTTGTTCTATTTGGAAGTGGGTGAGCTTTGTCAAAGTAAAGGAGAACTCTTGATGGACCCTGGGAGGGACTTGCACAACACCAAGGCTCAGGTTGTAATTGTTCCTTTTGTTTCCTATTAATGCAAATGAGTCCATTCTTCTCAATAACTTGTTATTTATGAGTTGTTTCATGTACTCCTTGGTCTATGTGTTAAATATGTTTTATTCTATGAGATTATCAAGTGCTATTTAATTGTTTGATTGTTAGTGGATGTAGGTTTCAAAGTGAAGGAGGAGCTCATCCGGATCAGCGGAGCTGGACTACTACAACAGCGCTGGACTATAGGTAGGATCTAAACACTTGATTTCTTGTATAGTAAATGCATGTTTAGAGAAGGATCGCTCTTGTTTGTCTCGTTTGTCACTAGAGAGTCTTAGGCTCCTAGGGAGGTTGGTTGTGTCCGCACTATCGACTCTTTCCGCCTGACAAACAGCAATATTTCTTCAACTTGAACTATGATTTCGTGTTGTGGGCTTGCCTGCAACGGGTCACTTTCTATCGACATCAGCACATTATCTAGAAAGATGACTTAGAAATCGTCAGTACCTTGAAGTTTGCATGCATTAATGGCAGGTTTCTCGCCTTTGACGACAGTTTACATCATCGACTTTCGATCGAAGGATTCCGTGAAATGTTCGACATCAACTTATTCATTCACATCTCATGGATTGTACTAGGTACTTTGAGAACCATTGACATTACTGGTGGTCTCTCTCACACTTGTTAACAGTTTACATCATCGACTGGTAATCAAGTGGTTTCTACCATGTTCGACATCAACTCATTTATTCGCATGGCTAGAATCGTACCAATTCGAGAAGCAGAAATGAAGACCCTGGATCTAGTTTCCACCATCCAGGCTGCGAGGAGTTTTGTATTCATTATCTAAGTAAACTAATCATAAACAGATGGCTGCGTCCATACTGTGTCTACAAAAGTCTATGATTATGATGTACTACAAGATCATTCCTGTATCAGAGTAGTTAGTCTGTTAGTTAACGTTTTGATCTGAGTATGGGAATGCCTACCTCAGTGATGATATAATCTTATACATGTATTTTATGTTGAAAATTGCAGGTTCTGACCAGGCTCTCCACGAGATAATCCTTGAAATGATAAAGTGCTTCACCCTTCCTAGATAATACAAAACCCTAATCTACTACAGGCTTCGCACTTTAGGGGGCAATCTGTTACACTAAAAAATGTCACCATGGCTATGTATAGTTAGTATGGCTCTATCAACAGTCATGCTATCCTCTTAGGCAAGTCTTATGCCTCTGCTCTCCATGTCAAACTCCAAAAAGAGAGAAAGTCTTTATAAATGTATTTATCTCTGGGTACGTAGGTTCTCTCAACCTTACCTGCGGGTACGCACCCAATGTTCACAAAAGCTGCATACTTGTACGCTCTGTATGTAAAGGGGCAGGTGCATCCCCCTGTAAAGGTCAAAATGCGCAAGTTTCATCTTTAAAAAGTTACTTGTGGTCATTTCTAGAGCATTCTAGAAGGTTGTTCGACGTGTATTGAGCGCCTCCAGATGGTTCATGTACCCCTACCAAAGAGGAACTTATCCCATCAATGAGGGAGATATCCCATCCAAAGAGGGGATTATCCCATTGATGGTGGACCTGAATAACTTCCTCTAGAGCACTATAAATACAGGCATTGGGCCAGAAGGAGGGGAGGTTAAAAAGCTAAACATTTCTAAGGGTAGATGCTGCAGGAATTAGGACTCCCATTTAGAAGCTTGTGAGGAGAGATTGCCATCTTTGCTTGTTCTATTTGGAAATGGGTGAGCTTTGTCAAAGTAAAGGAGAACTCTTGATGGACCCTGGGAGGGACTTGCACAACACCAAGGCTCAGGTTGTAATTGTTCCTTTTGTTTCCTATTAATGCAAATGAGTCCATTCTTCTCAATAACTTGTTATTTATGAGTTGTTTCATGTACTCCTTGGTCTATGTGTTAAATATGTTTTATTCTATGAGATTATCAAGTGCTATTTAATTGTTTGATTGTTAGTGGATGTAGGTTTCAAAGTGAAGGAGGAGCTCATCCGGATCAGCGGAGCTGGACTACTACAACAGCGTTGGACTACAGGTAGGATCTAAACACTTGATTTCTTGTATAGTAAATGCATGTTTAGAGAAGGATCGCTCTTGTTTGTCTCATTTGTCACTAGAGAGTCTTAGGCTCCTAGGGAGGTTGGTTGTGTCCGCACTATCGACTCTTTCCGCCTGACAGGAACAAAGCCTAGATGAAGAACAAATAAATCCGACCATATCTTGTAATGCATTGGCAGGAATTACCACTCCTCAAACCATCAAGATTGAAGGACAAATCAAGAAGAAAAAGGTGATAGTGTTGATTGATTCAGGAAGCACCCACAATTTTATTCATTGTAGGGTAGCAAAAGAATTGAATTGCTTCCTATATCCAGCACCAGAGTGTCAAGTGATGATTGCAAATGGAGGAACATTAAATTGCTCTGGAAAGTGCCATAATATCAAGCTATCCATGGGAGAATATGTATTGACTAGCCCAATGCTTTCCATTCCAATGGGAGGTGCTGATGTTGTACTAGGAGTCCAATGGCTACAATCCTTGGGTACAATAGCTTTTAATTTTCAAGAACTTTTCATCAAATTTTCTACGGAATGAAAGGAAGTTGAATTAAGGGGTATTGCAGGGAAACCAGGAAAGATAATCAGCTCTAATGGTATGACAAAGCTTCTAAAAAAGGAGCAAAGGGGTGTAATTGCACAATTATGTTCGCTAGATGTTTCCACATTAGAATCATCTATTTCTCCAGATCTCCAAAAATTCCTGGACAATCATTCTAAGGTATTTGAGACTCCCAAAGGTCTCCCACCTATGCGTGATCATGATCATGCTATTCATATGATTCCAGGAAGTGTTCCTCCAAACATCAGGCCATACAGATATCCCTATGTCCAAAAAAGTGAAATTGAACATATGGTTGCAGAAATGCTAGAGGCTAGTATAATTCAACCGAGTCAAAGTTCTTTCTCTGCTCCAGTAGTATTGGTGCACAAGAAGGATGGATCATGGCGCATGTGTCCGGATTATAGGGAGCTCAACAAGCTCACTATTAAAGATAAGTTCCCCATTCCTGTCATTGATGAATTACTAGATGAATTGCATGGATCAATTTACTTCACCAAGTTGGATCTTCGTTCAAGATATCATCAAATCAGAATGAAGATTGAAGACATTCCGAAAACGGCATTTAGAACTCATGAGGGTCATTATGAATTTTTGGTCATGCCTTTTGGCCTTACCAATACACCTTCAACATTTCAAGGTTTGATGAATTTAATTTTCAAACCATTCCTTAGAAAATTTGTGTTAGTATTTTTTGATGATATACTTATCTACAGCAAGTCTTGGAAGGATCATGTTGAACATGTTGACAGGGTGCTACAACTATTGGAGGAGAAACAATTATATGCCAAAAGATCCAAATGTTTCTTTGGAGTCCAGGAGGTGGAATATTTGGGTCATATTGTATCTCATGAAGGAGTTAAGGTAGACCCTACCAAAATGAAAGCCATTAAGGAATGGAAAATCCCCACATCCATAAAGCATTTGCGCGGATTTCTTGGGTTGACAGGGTATTATCGCAAGTTTGTTAAGAATTATGGGAGAATAGTAGCACCTCTAACGACATTATTGAAGAAAGATGCATTTTCATGGACTCCGGAAGCAACAAAGGCCTTTGAACATCTTAAAGAGGCAATGTGCCAAGCACCGGTCTTAGCTACACCGGACTTCACAAAAACCTTTATTGTGGAATGTGATGCTTCAGGAAATGGAATTGGTGCTGTTCTAATGCAAGATGAAAGACCCATTGCTTTTGAAAGTCGTCCAATCAAGGGAAAGTTTCTAAGCAAAGCTATTTATGAGAAGGAAATGTTGGCAATACTCCATCCACTTAAGAAATGGCGACCCTACCTAATGGGAAGACACCGGGTCTATTACAACCTTTATCCATTCCAAGCCAACGTTGGGAGGAGGTATCAATGGATTTTATCACAGGTTTACCCAAGTCTGAGGGAAAGAGTGTCATCATGGTGGTAGTTGACAGACTTACCAAGTATGCACACTTTTGTGCATTATCACATCCAATTAAAGCCAGTACAGTTTCTACTGCATTTATGGAAACAATTCAAAAGCTACATGGAAACCCAAAGATTATTGTAAGTAACAGAGATCCCATTTTCACTGGAAATTTTTGGACAGAATTATTTTCTTGTCTTGGTACTCAGTTAGCTCATAGCTCATCTTATCATCCTCAATCTGATGGGCAAACTGAGATAGTCAACAAATGTTTGGAAGGATATCTTCGTTGCTTTGTATCTGATAAACAGACACAATGGGTCAAATGCTTGCCTCTGGCTGAATGGTGGTATAACACTTCCTTTCATACAGCAACAAAAATGACCCCATTTATGGCACTTTATGGGTATCAACCACCATCCAACACATCATATTTAAGAGAAAATTCTAAGGTTCAGGCAGTGGAACATCACATCGAACATCAACAACAAGTCCTCCAACTCTTAAAGGATGACCTCGTGTTGGCACAGAATAGAATGAAACAACAGGCAGATCAACATCGCAGTGAAAGAAGTTTTGATGTAGGTGATTGGGTATTCCTACGGCTACAACCATATAAGCAAATGTCCCTCAAGCAAGCTAAGAAGGATAATAAATTATCACCAAAGTATTATGGTCCGTACAAGGTGTTGCAAAAGATTGGTACTATGGCATACAAATTGGAGCTTCCTGCAGCTTCTAGATTGCACCCAGTTTTCCATGTTTCATGCTTAAAGAAGTGTTACACTAAAAAATGTCACCATGACTATTTTCAGTTAGTATGGCTCCATCAACTATCATACTATCCTCCTTGGCAAGTCTCATGCCTCTACTTTCCATGTCAAACTCCAAGAAAGAGAGAAAAGTCATTTAAAGTCAAATTATCTCTGGTACGCAGTTTCTCTTAGCCTTACCTGCGTGTACGCAACCCAAGTTCACATTACCTGTGTACTTGTACACTCTGTCTGTAAAGCAATGGTTGCGTACTCCTGTAAAGGTCAAAAGGCGCAAGTTTCACTCCAAAAAAGTTACTTGTGGTCATTTCTAGAGCATTCTAGAAGCTTGTTTGACGTGTATGGAGCGCCTCCAGATGGTTCATGTATCCCTATGGAAGAGGAACTTATCCCATCAAGATGGGAGCTAACCCACCTAAAGAGGGGCTTATCCCATTGATGGTGGACCTGATTAACTTCCTCTACAGCATTATAAATACATGCATTGGGCCAGAGGGAGGAGAGGTTGAAAGCTTAACATTCCTAAGGGTAGATGCTGCTGAGATTAGGACTTCCTTGTAGAAGCTTGTGAGGAGAGATTGTCATCCTTTCTTGTTTCATTTGGAAGTGGGTGAGCTGGTCAAAGTAAAGGAAAACTCTTGCTGGACCCTGGGAGGAACTTGCACAACACCAAGGCTCAGGTTGTAATGGTTTCTTTTGTTTCCTATTAATACAAATAAGTCCATTCTTCTCAACAATTTGTTATTTATGAGTTGTTTCATATACTCCTTGGTCTGTATGTTAAATATGTTTTCTTTTATGAGATATTCAGGTGCTATTTAATCGTTTGATTGTTAGTGAATGCAGGTTTCGAAGAGAAGGAGGAGCTCATCCGGATCGACGAGGCTGGACTACTACAACAGCGTTGGGTTACAGGTAGGATCTAAACACTTGATTTCTTGTATGATAAATGCATATTTAGAGAAGGATTGCTCTTAATTGTCTTGTTTGTCACTAGAAAGCCTTAAGCTTCTAGGGAGGTTGGTTGTGTCCGCACCATCGACTCTTTCCACATGACAAAATGGCGACTCCACTGGGGAACTCCATTGATGTGAATGTTTTTTCCTTTGTTTGAAACTTTGATCTGAGAAAAGTCTTTTTCTTTCTGGTTTTTGGTTGTCTGACTATGTGTTTGGGTGGGCTAGCTTAGGGTTAAATTAGTTTTTTGTTTTTCTTAGTTTTGCTAGAAGTACGCAGCCTCTGAGTTTAGCATAGTGTGTACTTGTACGCACTGTGACTATGTGCACAGAGCGTACCCGCACCTGTGTAAACAGGTTGCCTGCGTACCCTGTCAAAATTGAGAAAATTTCAATTTTCTCCTTTTTGCTTCTTAGATTTTGTTTTTAATTTGTTTTTTCCACCCAGATCCACTGGTTACCTGCCACAAATCTTCATCTAGGCTTGTTTCATTGGCATTCCTGCTCTAAGCTTTCATCAATTGGGTGTTTTGAGTCTCTTTCTTGAGAAATTCTTGATTTGTTTTCCTTTGGTCATTACTTGGAGGTTTCTCTCAGTCCTTTCACAATTTTGCATCTTTTTTCTTTTGTTTTTGCAAAAAAATTTCCCCCTCATTCGCCGGGGGGGGCTAAATTGTGTTTGAGTGTTAATCACCTTTGAGTGTTTTTATTTTTGATCTTTGGAACTCTCACCCAATTTTCTCGACTTGCACTTGATTGGTTCTTAGATTACATTAGAATCATCTTGTGTTTGAGAATTCTCTTGCATAGATCACATTTGCATAATTAGAATTCTCATTTTCCGAATATTAATGAAAATGTGCATAGATTACATTTGCATACTTTCCAAGTGAATTGTGCATAGATTACAATTGCATAGTTTACATTCTGAAAAATCAATCGTAGATTTAGATCAGCTTTCTTTGATTTGAATTTACACAAAAATAAAAATAAAAAAAATGGTTTGGAATTGATTTGCATTAGTTTTTCTTGATAAAATTAGTGCATTAGAGAATTTGTTGTATTTTCTCTTAGTGATCAATTTTTTGCATTGTTGGAAGTGAATGGAAACTCTCTCCTTGCTTTAATTAGGATTCATCGAATTGAAAAGATCACATTATCATATTCGATTGCATTCAGTTGAGTCGGGTCATAACACCATTGGTTTCATATCCATTTACCCATTTGAGTAATAACAGCCTTAATAACACAGCGCTTAATTAAAATTCATCTAGTAATTTTTACATTTCTAGGGCTCTGAAACACCAATATAGATCAGGCTAGTGTCTTGGAGTAGGAGAGTAATTAACTCTCCAAGACAGCAAAACCAAACAAGTAGCTCATCTTGCGGTAGGATAAATCCAGCTGTTACATTTATGCTCTGGGAAAGCTCCTTTTAAAGGAGAAGCACGAGACCGTGTCCGAACCAGTGAGGGGATCAATCCTCCTTCATTGGGAAAGACGCCAGATACGCACGTATTACAAACGGTAAACCTCGGATTATTGTCGAGGAGCTTGGGGTCACTTGTCGGTAAACCTTGGATTATTGTCAAGGAGCCGGCAAGGGGATTGAGCTTGTTACTCTGCCCTTGCGTGCTATCGGGTCGTAGACTGTTCCCCCAGGTGTATTTGTTGCTATTGGTGACCTTAGTGACCATTATCTTTAGGGTTCTACCCAAGGTGATGGTGGAGGGAAGATCCCACTGTACCTGGAGCAGACGTCGGCTAGACTCACTTGGATTTTCTGGGGGGTTCACTTCACTCGAGACGGTTAAAGTGGAGGAACTTGGTCCAGTCTATTCATTAAGCAGGTTGCCGGGGTAACTGTTCCACCCGCCACTTCTGTACTGAATTCTGCGATGTTGGATTTCATCACCAACTAGTGTTTTTGGTCCGGAAGGTTACTGTTTGTGTGTGGTTTGACTCCTAGATTTGATAGCGCGTGTTAATTTGTTTGTTTTTACTTTTAGAGACCATAGGTGTGAATTGTGAATTTTAATTGTTAGGTGTGAATTGTGAATTGTTAAGTTTAGTTTTAAATTGTTAATAAAATTCACTGAAGTTGAATATAATGGAAAATGTTCCAGAATTTACCAACCTAGGAACCCCTCCTAACGAGAATCCTAGTACTTTTCCTTACTTTGGAAATGTTGGTCCTCCTTATATGGCTACTTTGTCATTACCTGGATTTACAATAGGTTTACCGATATGGTTATTTTCAACTTCGTTGGCCCAAAATACTCCAATTGTTCCATCTCAACCGGATGCTTCACCTCAACAGAGTTTACCATCTCAACATCACCAACCTTCTGTTGACCCTTTACCTTCTTCGCCTAATTTTTCTTCCTCCATTTCTTCCTCTTCGCCTAGTAAAAGCCTTGATGCTAGTAACCAGGAGGCTAAGAAGAAGAAGAAAGTGAAGAAGAAGAAGAAGAAGAAGAAAAAGCAAGATAAGAAAGAAGTCAACCAACCAACCACGACTGTAAGTGTTAGTTGTGTTGAGGAAAACTCTGACATGCATCGTAAACCCAAATACCCTTGCAGGCTTTGTAAGGGTGACCACTTCCTTGTCAATTGTCCTGGTATTCCAAAGGTCTTGGAAGTATGGTCAAAACAATCTCATCAACTTTCCATTGATCCATCAACCAGTGATAGTCAGGTTCCTGGGAAAAAGGGTAAAGTTAGGTTTCCTTGTAAGTTATGCAAAGGGAGTCATCAAACTCACATTTGCCCTCACATGGATGAAGCCTCAACATTGTTGGAAAGCCTTACTGTTCCACAGCAAGAATTTCCAACTGGTTACCGTAAACTTTCTCCCAACCTACCGTCAACTGACGGAGTGATTGATCTAAATTCAAGTTCGGTCGATCACACTCTTCCATTGGAGAGTGAAACTCATGTCACTCAGGTTGATGATCCACTAGTTGATCAAGTGGTCGATTCAATTTCACATTCGATCGATCCCACTTTCCCTTTAGAGAGTGAACTTCGTACCACTCAAGTTCTTCTTGTTACATCAGATTCTTCTATGCCGGGGGGCATTTCACCTGTTTCTACAGAACCCCCTCCAAGTACTGAGGTCTTTTCCTTTGATTGGAATAGACTGACAGAACCTCGTCTTCCTTCCTCCATCCCTTTCCAAATCATTGTCAAGGCTGGCGGTAGGGACATACATCGTACTCAGGTAGATGAAGGTGCTTCTGTTAGTATTTTATCCTCAACTGTTTGGAAAGCTTTGGGTTCCCCTCAGCTTGCGCCTATTACGCAGAATCTGAAAGCTTTTAACAGAACCATTAGTGAACCTTTAGGGATCCTTCCTAAGTTTTCTCTTACCTTGGAAGGTAAAACTGTCTGTATTGATCTTATGGTAGTTCAAGGTCCCTTGGATTTCAATTTACTCCTTGGGCGAGACTATGTTTATGCAATGAAAGCTGTCGTATCGACACTCTTTCGCGTGATATCTTTCCCTCACAATGGCTGTATTGTGACTGTAGACCAGCTTTCATTCCCTAGTCTTGTTTCAATTACCAATAATATGACACCCCTGAATGTTCCTGATTCTAAAGTGGTATCTACCCCGCCACGGGTTAATTATGTGGCAACTGGTCCCATGTTTTCAGTTACCGATGTAAGTGAGCCTCTCACTGTTTGCTCATCTTCCTTTGATTTAGATCCGGTAATTGACATGGAAAACTCTATGGGATTACTTGAACACGATGTTCTTATCCCTTTTGAGTCCATTGACATGTGTTCCTTCCAGAGAACTATTCTTCCTTCTGATGAAGACCTCTTGGAAGCCATGATCAAGGTGTGTCCATTGACATGTCTTTCTTCCAGTTGGAAGTCATGATCAGTGAGCACGAGGAAAGTTCTTTTTACTGAGTCAACCTCATTAAAAAATGAATCAGTGGGTTCGAGGATAGTTTGTTCCTCTCTCAACCTCGTTAAAAAATGAAATTGGATTTTACGAGGAAAGTTCCTTTTACTGAGTCAACCTCGTTAAAAAATGAATTAGTGTGTGTGAGGAAAGTTCCTTTTACTGTGTCAACCTCGTTAAAAAATGAATCAGTGTGTACGAGGATAGTTTTTTCCTGTATCAACCTCGTTAAAAAATGAAACAGGCTTCCATGATGATAGTTCTTTTACTGAGTCAACCTCATTAAAAAATGAATCAGGTAGATTTTAGGATATGTAGGTAGATTGTAGAAAGTAGGGTTTTGAGGATAGTTCCTGTTACTGAGTCAATCTCGTTAAAAAATGAATCAGGTTTGAGGATAGTTCCTGTTACTGAGTCAACCTCGTTTAAAAAATGAATTAGATATGAGGATAGTTCTTTTCTTGTGTCAACCTCCTTAAAAATGAAACAACTCCCTTTTCAAGTTAAATATTGAAAGTAAACCTTCATTCCATCCATCTGGTTGAATGCAATGGAGCCTGGGGGGCATGTACCTCACTTTGCATCATTATACTGGGGGCATGTGAAATTTTTGAGCATAGTTCCTTGTCTTGTGTCAAGCTCGTTAAAAAATGAAACAAGGGTAGGTTAAGTAGGTAAATTGTAGAGAGTAGTCATGAGCATAGTTCTTTGTCTTGTGTCAAGCTCATTAAAAAATGAATCAAGGATTTTAGAGCACAGTTCCTTGTCTTGAGTCAAGCTCGTTAAAAAACGAATCAAGGTTTTTTAGAGTAAAGTTTTTTATTAGGTAGATTGTAGAGAGTAGTTATGAGCATAGTTCCTTATCTTGTGTCAAGCTCGTTTAAAAAATGAAACAAGGGTTTTGAGGATAGTTCTTTTCTTGTGTCAACCTCACTAAAAATGAAACAACTCCCACAAGTCTTTCCAAGATCTTGAAAGTAAAGCTTCATTCCATCCACCTCATTGAATGCAATGAAGCTTGGGGGGCATGTACCTCGTTTTGCGTCATTATGCTGGGGGCATGTGAACTTATAACAAGCATAGCTTTTTGTTTCAAGCTTGCGTAAACATGAAACCGAATCCGAGCATAGTTCTTTTCCTGTGTCAAGCTCATTTAAAAAATGAAACAAATCCTCCTCTACTTGAGTCGAGAGTTTGACTAGATCTCATAAATGTTAAGTTGTATATTTAGGTTAGTTATTTCAGTTTTTGCATAATTTTCTTACGGTTTTAGGTCAAGTCTTTCAAATGATCTCGTAACTCAACCTTCATTTCATCCAACTGGTTGAATGAAATGAAGTTGGGGGGGCATGCGCTCTAGCAGTTATGCTTAGGGGGCATCAAGCACAATTTTCCCTCTGTTTCAAGCTTGTGTAAAAATGAAACTACTTTGAAGCATAGTTTTCTCTGTTTCAAGCTTTTGTAAAAATGAAACCTATTTCGAGTCAATTTCAGTTATTTTCAAGAATCGTTAAACTCATGAAAATCTCGAGATTATTTTGCTATTTTTTCTCGTAAAACAAATGAAAATGCTGAGTTCTTTCCGTCTTTTCCTGCTCGTAAATTAAATTGAAAGTCGGCCATATGAGTACATTTTTATCCCTTTTTCGAACTCGTTAAAACTTACGAAAAAGTGAAAACCATGAGTACGTTTTTATCATTTTTTCGAACTCGTTAAAACTTACGAAAAAGTGAAACCTCAGAGTCATCTTTTAAGCCCTTTTCTGACTCCTAAAACATGAAAAGATTGCCGAGCGTTTCTTTTACACTCGTTAAAACGGAATTAAAAGACGGTCCTCTTATAGCCCTTTTCTGACTGTAAAACAGGAAAAGATTGCCAGGTTTTTGTCGTTTCAAACTCGATACTGGAAATAAAACAACGTGTCCTTGATCGCTTTTTACTTTTCAGGTCAGAGGCACTAATCATGAAAGTACTCCTTGGTCGCAAGATCAAGCGGTTCTCTCAAGTATTATTTTATACTTTTTCGGGCTTGGGAGACACAAATTTACGAAAAAGTTCAACCCTGGAGTCTTCTTTAGTTTTTTCAGACTCTCTAAAATTGAAAAACGCCGAGTTTCTCCTATATTGGACTCGTTAAAATTTCACAGTAAAGGACCTGTTCGATTACAAACAGGAACGAACCACTCCTTCTTAGGGTTCGAATCTAAACTAAGTTGGACTCATCCGAAGGATGAGCTTATAATCAAGCATATGTTATCCTCCTCAAGCTTGTAAAAAATAAAGAGGTACTTGCCAGAAATGGTGGGGGAAAAGAGAGAAGAATGAACCTATTTGTTATCCTTTGTCACAGAAGAACCTTACTACCACTCTTGAACACGACACTTTTCATTCACCTGGGTTGGGAAATCCTTTGTCTTAAAGTTGATTAAAACCACTTTGAAAGTCTTCAACCGTTTCTGGGTATTAACTTTGGGTCAATCGTCGCCAAGCCATCTGTCGTGTCGTTATGTGTTCAAGAGGTCTCTGCAAATAAACCATTCATATGCAAAATACTTGTCATCCATTTTTGACCATCCCTGAGTCAGTCCTTACAGCAACATTTCTTCAACTTGAACTATGATTTCGCGTTGTGGGCTTGCCTGCAACGAGTCGCTTTCTATCGACATCAGCACATTATCTAGAGAGATGACTTAGAAATCGTCAGTACCTTGAAGTCTGCATGCATCAATGGTAGGTTTCTCGCCTTTGACGACAGTTTACATCATTGACTTTCGATCGAAGGATTCCATGACGTGTTCGACATCAACTCATTCATTCACATCTCATGGATTGTACTGGGTACTTTGAGAACCATTGACATCACTGGTGGTCCCTCTCATACTTGTTAACGGTTTACATCATTGACTGGTAATCAAGTGGTTTCTACCATGTTCGACATCAACTCATTTATTCGCATGGATAGAATCGTACCAATTCGGGAAGTAGAAATGAAGACCCTGGATCTAGTTTCCACCATCCAGGCTACGAGGAGTTTTGTATTCATTGTATAAGTAGACTAACTATAAACAGATGGCTGCATCCATACTATTTCTACATGAGTCTATGATTATGATGTACTGCAAAATCATTCCTGTATCAGAGCAGTAGTTAGATTGTTAGTTAAAGTTTTCAATCTGAGTATGGGAATACCTACCTCAGCGATGATATCATCTTATATATGTATTTTGTGTTGAATATTTTCAGGTTCTGACCAGGCTCTCCACAAGATAATCCTTGAAATGATAAAGTACTTCACCCTTCCTAGATGATTTGAAACCCTAAATCTACTTCAGGCTTCGCACTTTAGGGGGCAATCTGTTACACTAAAAAATGTCACCATGACTATTTTCAGCTAGTATGGCTCCATCAACTGTCATACTATCCTCCTTAGCAAGTCTCATGCCTCTGCTTTCCATGTCAAACTCCAAGAAAGAGAGAAAAGTCATTTAAAGTCAAATTATCTCTGGTACGCAGTTTCTCTTAGCCTTACCTGCGTGTACGCAACCCAAGTTCACATTACCTGCATACTTGTACGCTCTGTCTGTAAAGCAATGGGTGCATACTCCTGTAAAGGTCAAAAGGCGCAAGTTTCACTCCAAAAAAGTTACTTGTGGTCATTTCTAGAGCATTCTAGAAGCTTGTTTGACGTGTATGGAGCGCCTCCAGATGGTTCATGTATCCCTATGGAAGAGGAACTTATCCCATCAAGAGGGGAGCTAACCCACCCAAAGAGGGACTTATCCCATTAATGGTGGACCTGGTTAACTTCCTCTACAGCACTATAAATACATGCATTGGGCCAGAGGGAGGAGAGGTTGAAAGCTGAACATTCCTAAGGGTAGATGCTGCTGAGATTAGGACTTCCTTGTAGAAGCTTGTGAGGAGAGATTGTCATCCTTTCTTGTTTCATTTGGAAGTGGGTGAGCTGGTCAAAGTAAAGGAAAACTCTTGCTGGACCCTGGGAGGAACTTGCACAACACCAAGGCTCAGGTTGTAATGGTTTCTTTTGTTTCCTATTAATACAAATAAGTCCATTCTTCTCAACAATTTGTTATTTATGAGTTGTTTCATATACTCCTTGGTCTGTATGTTAAATATGTTTTATTTTATGAGATATTTAAGTGCTATTTAATCGTTTGATTGTTAGTGAATGCAGGTTTCGAAGAGAAGGAGGAGCTCATCCGGATCGACGAGGCTGGACTACTACAATAGCGTTGGGTTACAGGTAGGATCTAAACACTTGATTTCTTGTATGATAAATGCATATTTAGAGAAGGATTGCTCTTAATTGTCTTGTTTGTCACTAGAAAGCCTTAAGCTTCTAGGGAGGTTGGTTGTGTCCGCACCATCGACTCTTTCCGCATGACAAGAAGGTTATAGGCGACAAGCTCCCAGTTCAAACAATATTGCCAGAACTTGACGAGGAAGGAAAAATTATATTGGAACCGGAAGCAGTTATAAAAACAAGAACTCGACAGCTACGAAATTGATCAATTTCAGAGTACCTTATCAAGTGGAAGAACTTATCAGCTGAAGATTCCACATGGGAGGATGAGAATTTTATGCAGAAGTATCCAGAACTACTCAAGCGTTGAGGACAACACTTTTTTGGAGAGGGGCATGTTGGGTCCCTATAATACTAGTGATTACCCCATTACTATTGTAGTTATACCCCTTATTTATATTGTTGTGCCCCCATTGCCCCCATATTGTTATTAATGTGCCCATAGAATCCCTCTATTGTTATTTTTGTGGCTTTATATTATTATTGCTAGGTCAACTGGATTATATTGTGACTCCTTAGACTCCTATATATAGAAAGGAGGTTCTGTCATTTGTATCATCCAAGAATTGTTCATTTATGTAATGTAAAGGAGGTTGCCCCCTCGAAGAGGCTGAATTCTAAGGCGTTGATCTATCTTTTCTATCTTTTCTTGAGCTGGTTTCATAACACTTTATATTCTTGGCTTTTGGATGGTTTGTTCACTTATCTTTCCATTTCTGGTGATCTTCTCCGTGACCATTTTCCAACCAAAACTTAGTCAAAATTTTCCAAAACCATTAACAAATGAAGGACCCAACAATTTAAAGGGAGAAACAAGAAGTTATGTATCATATTGTTGACATTCATGAGATAGTTACCAGTGTTTTAAAAAAAAAGTTTCATGATAACTCCTTCATAACTCAGATATATTTCCCATGGTTCTAAACTTGATCGAGCACCACATTATGTTAAGATGAACTATGTTTTTAAATAATAATTCAAGAATAAGGCCTTAATCTTCATGCATCTTGTCATTATGTAAAGAGTTCCATAAAATATGGATGACTAAACCAAATGAAATTCATACTCTTCAAAAGGAATTTTGCAAAATCCTAAAGTTATCTTATAGTTGGTCATTTTGTGAGAGAAATAGGATTTAATTTTTTTTTGCCTATATGTGTTGGTTAAAAGGGAATATTAAGGAGGCTATCCATGTTATGTGATATAATGCAACTAGGCACATGTTTCAACAAATGATTCTTGTCAACATTTATGGGCTCATACATATGATTGATTGCACACTATGATTATGGTCTCTTATCATTGTAATTGCAAGGCGGTAGGGTTAATGAGTCTGGTGGTGGATTTGTGAGGTGGCATGGACATAGACTCCATGAAATAATGTTGATGGAAAGGTGCATTAACACCATTAGCTTTGTAGCTAGCCCATATTGGAATTCATTATGGTGTATTTTGAAATGGATTCACTATTGTTTATTTTTCATCAGGCTGGAGCTTTGTTACTCAAAATGTTTGAATCTGTAAATAATTTGGAACCACACTAAGGTAGATAGTTGCTCAACAACTTAAATCATGATGATCAATATTCACACTAGTTAAGGATAATGATTTTGTAGTTTAACAATTCAATTACTAATTTTTATTTTTATTTTATTACATGTTAAATATGGTGTGGACATATTATATATTATTTTGGATACTTTATTTCCCCGCTTCATTCTTTCACTAAGAAGATGAGATTGTATGCCTTTAAGATATTGAATTTGATATGATGGGTTCCCTCTACCATTATCAAATGAAATAAAAATATTATGTGGAGTGATGATAGTATTCCATGTTTTCCTTACATGTATTCATACTTTCACTTTTTGTACTTCCCTCCTTTCTCAGCTCACCCAATTCAAATATTAATGGATGTGTTTAAAGAATATGCAATAGGTTCGAACCATTGTTAAATAAATAAATCTATGTTGAATGCAAAGTCAGTTTTCCAAAGAAAATGAATGGTTGAAGGATGGCTATATGCGATGTTTGGATTGTGTATAGTTAAAATTATACATGAATTAATTCCAAGTTAAATACTTAAAACTTTGGTTGGAATCATATGTGATGGAATGTATAGTTCTGGGCTTATTCCATGTTTTCCTTATATGTATTCATACTTTCACTTTTTGTACTTCCCTCCTTTCTTAGCTCACTTAATTCAAATATTAATGGATATGTCTAAAGAATATGTAGTAGGTTTGAACCATCGTTAAATAAATAAATATATGTTGAATGCAAAGTCAGTTGTCCAAAGAAAATGAATGGTTGAAGGTTAGCTATATGCAATGTTTAGATTCTG
Organism: Pinus tabuliformis; assembly: GCA_031772625.1. Classification (NCBI taxonomy): domain Eukaryota; kingdom Viridiplantae; phylum Streptophyta; class Pinopsida; order Pinales; family Pinaceae; genus Pinus; species Pinus tabuliformis. The sequence continues at coordinate 534,583,865 of CM062813.1, read as the reverse complement.
TATAGTTAAAATTATACAGGCATTAATTCCAAGTTAAATACTTAAAACTCTAGTTGAAATCATATGTGATAAAATGTATAGTTTTGGGCTTAAGTACAGACTATTTATTGTTATTAACTATATAAAACCCTAACACATATAACATCCCATTTGAAAGGAAAATCACATGTTTGTGAGTGAAACCTTGACCCATAGGTAAATATATCATATGTAACATATATTATGGAACCGTGACTTAAAATGAGTTAACTAATATTGATTTCGGTTCGAACCTAGTTCATAACTCAAGTCAAAATTAGAAATTATTTCGAAAATTTTATATTAGAATCCTAGCACTTAACTATATGCTAAGAAAATAAAAGGAAAGTGATGACAAAGTGGTTGATTTATATTAATATGATTTCTTGGTTAAATTGATTTTAAACTAAATATCAAAAGAGAATGGTATAATATATGAAATCCAGGTTTTTTATTATATAAAATACTTAAGTTTTATGAGTATTATAACATAATTGGTAATAATACTTTGTGAAAAGAAATAATTAAAGGAAGCATATTAAACATGGATCATGCATTTATTGTGTTTGTTTCTATATGTTATTATATTTGTTTAAGAAATGAATGTTATGGACATTTCAAATTTAAAAAGATAAAAAATTTAAAAATATATATATTGGAAGGCTATTCAAACATATATCAACCTTTGGAAAATTTAAAAATATATATATTGGAAGGCTATTCAAACATATATCAACCTTTGGAATGTTTTTGAAAGATAAAATGAGGATTTGAACTACTAATATGGAATTTACATACCATCTCATACATTAACTTTACATATACCATTTCATATACATAAATATTATTATATAATTCTTATTTTCCATTTGAATATTATGTTAAATAATAATTTATATTACATAAGTGTCATATGTATTCCATCGTGCTTTCACTTTCTATTTTCCTAAATTTGATATCCCTTATCCAAACCATCGTTGAAGGTTACTGACATTGTTTACTGAAGGATATATAAGAGAGTGGTTTGATTTCTTTCTTTTATGAAAAGAAAGTTCAAAGAATAATTGAAATTTTGTGCTATGATGTTTGATGATATATCTAGTGATACATAGAAAATTTTGGATGCAAACAAAGTTATTTGAGTTGTTCTTCATCTCCATAATTTTTTTCCTTTTATATTCCTTAAATGCTTTGTATTATTTATTATAATATGGGATTTTTTTAATATATTTAATAAATTTTAGTGAATTTTGTTTTACTACATTTAGTATTATTCATTCTAGCATAATGATTGAACTGGTGAATGTTGTAGATGATATTTTTCAATAGAGGTAATAAGGGAAATAGGAGAGGTAGAGGAAGAAGGAAAAACATAGTTTGGAAAGACGATATAAACAAGATAATAAGATTATCCATCTACTTTGATGCCAACTCTAAAGAGTTAAACAAACTTATACAAACTAGTCATATTGATCTTGGAGGCCAACATGTCTTACCTTCTCCCTTCACTCAACATGATGACCATTTACAACCACCTCCCAGTATCATGGATAATCTGAGCCTACTCAGTATCCCATGCATGATGGGTGGGATAACAACACTATGTATCCTCCTTCTTATATTTTCCATTGCCCCAACAAGTGTGATAAATGTTTATGATTATAATGATGATGAATTTAATGATTTATATTTTTCCATATATGTCATAATTATATGTATTATACTACCATTTCCAACAACCGCTAAAACAAATATCACATATATAATAACAACGGTTTTCTACAAACATCCAAAAATTGATATGGGAATGTCTAAAAATTTTAAGCATGTACCTCATTTTGGTTCTCATCATAAATTACATGTGCTAGTATTGAAAGTGTTCAGCCCCCATGTCTTCATCTTCTTGCCACAACCCTAGAACCATGTGAATGCCTTCCTTAGATAGCATGTCTACAACTCCATTTCATTCCCTGTAAATTTGCATGCATGTAAAGGAGATAAAGGTATGCTTCAATCTTAGAAAATCCTCCAAAATGTGGTCAAGGAAAATTTTTCGGCATTGTTGAGTCTCATTAACCCAATTCACCACCATCAAAGAGTCACCAAAAATTTGAAGTTGTTCAAAGCCTTTCTCTTAAGTAAAGGATATAAGGCATCTGCAAGCTAATAGTTCTTCCTTGTTTTTTGATCCACTAGCCAAACCCATCTTGACATGGAAAGCGTGATGCTAGAATAAATGTAGAACAACCCCCCACCCATAAAGAAAATCAGCACCCTGAGAAACTCCTATAAAATAACCCCAAGGAATAGTAACATCAGGTTCCTATTGAATAGTAGTCCTCCCACAGGCTGGCACCTTTGATTGTCAGAAATGTGAAAGGATAACCAAACCTTCAACAACTATCATTTTTTGATAGGATGATAGATTTTTGAAAATATCTCTATTCCTTGATATTAACCACATGCTCCAACTAACAATTACTGGAAGGGCTCTAAAATATTTAGTAGCCATGTTTTGAACCCAATATTCCCATAATTCAATAAAATGAAGTTCCTCCACTTATAATCTAGACATAAAAGAGCCCTACAGGTCGGCAAAACTTATTTTTTAAAAGGACAGTTATTTTGCATAGGTCACACCATCCCAGACCAATCTTGTGCCTTCTCTACATAACATCCCATATAGGAACTTTTTTCTCAATGATACACCAAATCAAAATTAGAGACTTTGAAGGACATTTCAACTTCAAGAGAACATTCCACCACCAAACAATGTCAACATTTTGTGCTATCCCATTTAAATGGATATATCACAACTTGGGGGTATAAGAACCATGGAGAGAGTGAGCCCATATTATATCATCCTCTCAATGAGATAATCTAATGTGAGATAAAAACAAAGCATCCAAGCAGCTAGACCATTCCTCTTGAAATTCCTCCCAAATATTTAAATCTATAACGAAAGTTAACCTTGATGCCAAAGAGTTCTTTGAATAGGGTTGTTTATATGAGAAATTCTAGAAAAAACTTGATCTCTAAGAATTTTAAGGAGGGCTTGTGATAGTCTATGTTTTTCCCTACAACTTGGCCAAGGGTCAACACCTAATGTACCTTATTCCCATTCTTCATCCTCCAGGCTATCCCTAATGCAATCAGCTCAAAAGAATTAATTACAACCCACCAAACAATAGAAATATTCTTACATGGATTTTATATTAGCCACACCCAATCCACCGAGTAAGGAACTATGTATTTCTGAAGAAAAACCATAGTCCAGAATATATGAGGGGATAAAAACCTCCAAACACTTTTTTCTACAAGGGATTTTGAGAACAAAAAATTATTTTTGAGCCCCTATCCACCCAGCAACTTTGGTACAACAAGATGATTCCATTTGACCCAAGGAAGGACAAATTTATCATGACAACCTTCCCACAAAAACTTGAAACAAATCCTTTTGGATTTTTCCAAAACACCCTTTATAATCCAATCCAAGGACATCAAATAAATCAGGATAGCTTCAAGAACTTATTTTATCAAAACTAGTCTGCTTTCTCTATATAACCACCTAAAACTCCAGCAAGTGATTCTTTTCTCAAGTTTGGATAGTAACCAAAGCCAATCTTCTTCTTTTGTAACATTTCTACATCATCTAGAAACTTAGATACTTTAAGTTATCCTACAAATCATTTATCTCAAAAAGAAAAATTGTTTTGATATGAAGGATCTCATGTTCCTCCATATTGTGAAAATATATGGTGGACTTTCTTGCATTGATAACCATACCTGTGGCTTCCCAAAAATATCAAGTATCTCAAGAAAAATTTGGACATCTCTTATCAAACCATAACAAAATATAAGCATCAACAAAAATAAATTGTGTAATTGTAAGAGTATGAGCAAGAATCACACCTTGAAATTCACCTCTCCTCTTTTCCATCGATAACATGCGAATAAGACTCTTAGCCATAAGTAAAAAAAGGAGTGGAGACAAAGGAAAACCTTGTCTCAAGCCTCTATAAGCATGAAATAATTTCAAAGTATAGCCATTTACCATAATGACAAAGGAGACAGACTTTAGATAGCTCATGATCCAATTAATAAAGGAACTTCAAAACCCACGAGTCAAACGAAGTTTGATGAACAACCAATTTACATGAAAATATTCCTTTGAGAGGTCAAATTTAATAACAACACCTTTTTCCATCTAATATTTTACACTATGCATCCCTTCTTAAGAAACTCCAACTGCTTCATGCATTTATCTCCCCTCAAGAAAACCAATTTTTTCATTTGGAATGGTTTTTGAAAGTATAGGATTAATCATTATAGCTCTCACCTTTGATATTAAATTATATACAAAGTTTCATAAATAAATAGGTTGAAATTCTTCAAAGGATGAAGGATTTTCCACCTTATGGATGAGGGCTATGAAAGTGTAGTTAAAAGTTTCCAAAACCCTACCCTTGCAGCAAGACTCATTTACAACTCTTAATAGATCTTTTCCAATCAAATCATAAAACCCTAAAAAAAAAAACCCATACATCGAGCCCCATGCTTTTGTCTTTTTGGAAGCTAAAAAGCACCACCTTCAACTCATCCTCAAACACTTCCTCCATAAGATTTTTTTTCTTCCTCCATAATAAATCTTGGAAAGAATTGAACCACTTTGATAACTTCTGCAATATTAACCCCCCTTGGGCTCCCTGAAGAGAATTTGAAAATGGTCCCTCCTGAGAGTAGATAGGCCTCTAAATCTTGAGATCACACGCTGCTCCTAATCCTCCATGTTCCAAATTGTGTTATTCATTTTTTTCCTTTTGCATAGGCATGAAAAAACTCAGTGTTCTCATAACCACAGTCTAGCTAGACTTCTTTTATGTTTAAATACCAAGTATCCTCCTTATTATCTAGAATATTCTTCCTTTTAGCTTCAAGTTTGCTTATCTCCTCTATGTACTCCTAAGAGAAAAATCCCTCTTCCCTTCATTCCGAAAAATCCACAATTTTGTATTCCACATCCACCAAGTCTTCCTCCTCCCTTCTACAATCATCTACAATAAATTGCATCCCACTCCACAATCAGATAATTGATATGTTTCAGTTTGGCCTCAAATTTTCTGGCATTAGACAAACAAAAATGTGCATTAAAAGAACTCCAATAATCTCTGAATAATGATAGGAAACTCTCATCTTTTAACCAACTATAATTCATCTTGAAAGGACTAGTAGGCTTATAATTATTCCCTTTCAACTCTAATAATATAGGGGAGTGATCAGATTCACCACCAGAGCCTACCCATTGATGAAGAAGAGGGAACCTATGCACCAAAGGTTCCACAACCATAAACGTATCCAATCTTTTCACCACATGCCCTTCACCTACAAGATGGTTCCTCCATGTGGATTTTAACTTAATAAGTTTTAGATCAATCAACTTCCTTGCATCAATTATGTGAGAAAAGAAATTAGTGAGAGTATCAACTTGGGCACGAAGACCCTACTATTCAGTGACTCCTAGAGAGTAATTTAAGTCTCCTCCAATAATCAGATTCTTTTCTCTCATAACAAACTTTCCAAATAATTCATTCCAAAAGGACACCTCACCTTCTTTCGACCCATAAAGATTGATAAATGTAAAGGTTGTGTCCAATTCCACTGAAAAAACCCACCAAACCCAAACCAAAGGTAATACTCCAAGTGTTATGTGCCAAAATCTTCCAAGAATCCCTACCAATGCAAAATCACCAAATCTAACTTATGTTGATTTTTCAAGTGCAATAGATACAAGCACTATTTTTTGAGAATTGGATAATTACTTCTAATGATGTAAATATACTTTTAGCACTTCTATTTCATCATTAAGTATTTACACTTTTAAAATTCAACCATAAATGCATAAGGACAGTAAATATCACAATGCACAAAGATAACACAAGATTTACCCTAGGAAAACCCACTTGGGGGAAAAACCTAGAAAAATTTTCCTTAGATAAATTCTTCAGTTCAACAAGAGATACGCATAGATCTTCTAGTCAAATATGATGGTCAAATTGGCCAACAATAAAATGGTAAAACCTGGTCAAAATACCCTCTTATCAAGTCAAACTTATTCCCAACAAACTTGGCCCTATCTGTTCTTCCTGGGCCAAAATTCAACCTCCCAAGTTCTACCCAAAAAGTTCGCCTTGCTACCCAAAATTGTTGCCCGTGAGTTCAAACCTGCTGCCCAAAAATTCAAACTTACTGCTAGAATTTTCCAAAAGGTTCACATGTGTGAAGTTGCAAGAGGAAATATAATCACATGTGTGAAGTAAAATAGATGGAGAGAGAGATGCTTGAGATAATTTTGTCCTTCTCCATCCTTCTTATCCTTCTTCTCCCCTACTTGGATGCCTAGAAGATATATTTTTGTGTGTGAGATTGAATTGTGTCTTGTGGATGATATCGAGTGACATAGCAAAGCCACATCTTTCCCCACCGTATGCAAATAAAATTGCATGTCACATTGTGTCCCAAGATTAATCACCTAATCCATGGTGAAAACCCTCTATAACCAAGGTTTAATGTTCTTAATTAAACTCTATGCAGAAACGTTTAATTAGCTATCCAATGTCTTAAACTTTAATAGACCTCTAATTAATTCTTAATCCTTATAACTTAACCCTTCAGTAATAACCTGCGCATATTAACCATACCACGGTCTTTAGACTTTGGTTAAATTCAACTTAACCCATAATACATTATTCTGCTCATTTCTATTATAACTCTCCTATAATAGAAATATTCCATACACCAACTTAAACCTTACCTTTCCACCATTCCACGTACCTTTGCACGTATACTAATGCTCCCTTTATCGTGTTCAATCCACACCGTTGATTTTTCTCCTCTATCCAACGGTTATCGCGTCATCCCCTCACTTATTCAGACTAACTCCTTAGCGCATTAAATCTCCACTGTTTATTCCTCCTACCTCAATCCAATAGTGATCACGTAATCTCGCGCAAATTACATGCACGATCAATATTAGACCGAGAGCACGTGAGAAAAGTGGTTTTCTCTTCCCACCATGTGCTATGTGTCAACCCCTAAGGCTAATCGCATAGAATTCAGAAATATCGTTTACAGCCTTGAGCCCGCGCGAGAAACTACTTACCGCCTATGAAGACCGTGCCACTATTCAGCTAACACGTGGCTTAATCTGATCCCTTCACTTCTTGACTTTATTTTGCGCGATAATATCTCTGCCATTCATCTCACACAATCTCATCCGTTGATTTGACTGATCCAACGGTTCCTGTGCATAGTTACTTCATTTCTTCATGCCTTTCCTTTCCTTCGTCTTTATGTGATTTCTCAGTGTTCTAGTCTATTCACCCGACTTGCCTATATTTTCCTTTGTGCGTTTATCCCTTCTAAACTTGTTCAATCACTTCCAATTGTTGTACTCCTCCTCTATGCATTATCCTCTCTCTGTTCTTCTATGTATTAGGTGTTCTCCAGGGTTTCTGGTCTTTGGTTGTTTTGCAACACAACTTCCTCCTAAACTTACTTCCATGTACTCTTAAACATTGTCACTCCTGAGCTTCAACTTTGATCCTTCAAACGGATTCAAACGATTAGATCACAATCCTTCATCCTCCACTTCTTCTTTGTGTTCTACTTAATTCCACCTGCATACATATACTATGCAGAATTACTCTAATTCACACACAATCTATAATTCCATCAATCAACACACATCATCCACTCAAGAATCAAAGTCTTTGTGTATGTATAAACAAATAATTACATAATGACTCTCTCTCTCTCTCTCTCTCTCTCTCTCTCTCTCTCTCTCTCTGTGGCCTGATTTTCTAATCAATGGTCTTTTCCTTTTCCCGCCCATAGGCTTACAGTCAAACTCTCTAACTAGCTAACTCTCTCTATGCCTTTTAGGCTTACATGTATACAAAAGGTTTTGTAACCCATTTCGGTTCAGATCCTTAATCTTTTGAACTAAATCCTGAATATCCTCTAATTCCACTTTTGACTCAACTAATACCTAAGGATCCTCTCTAGTTCCACAAATCATAAAACAAAACCCTAATCTAAGATTTACAATTGATTTTCAAATCTCTCAATCCCTGTGGAATCTTAACTAGTCTAAATCTCTCATGTTATCCAACATTCGAGAACACTTACAATATGTCTCACAATATCTAATTAATTCATATTCTAAATATCTCTTATTAAAATCACTCAAAACCCTTAATAATTACATTAATTTAATACTCAGGAAACAACTTCCTTAAAACACAAGACCCCCTATGTCTACTAAAATACAATGATATTTCTGAGTCGAATGCTCATGCATCATTGAGTGTCTTATATAGTGTTTTTATTTTCCTAAATGGGTGTCTCTTCAATTGGGGCTAACTTGATTTGAAGGAGAGTCTATTTGATAAATTTGGATCCAAAATTTCAAAATTTAAAATTCATAATTTTCTCTTTTTGAACTGACATTAAGAATATGTCTTATATTAATCATTTCCGGGACTAAAATAAAATGAAATCAATAACATGTCTTTCATTTTTCATTATATATATTTTAAGGGCTAAAATATTAATTATTAAGTTTGACCATAGCTACAAAATTAAACACTCCCTCTTAGCTAGGGAGGTATTCATAATGACTATCTAGATGTTCTCTTGTTGACAAATTTCTCTAATAAAAGGTTCATCATTTATCATTAGCATAAGTATCATCCAATTACCATAATCCTAGTCAAAAAATTTGATCTGTGCTAAAAATCTACATCATCAACTAGGTACCATAATTCTATTCAGCATCTCTGACATATGGTATTAGCATCAACTAGTCAACATGATTATGGTCAGTGCTTCTAACCCATAGTATGCTAACTAGTCCTGGTTCACCACCATCCTGGTCAATCTCTTTGACTTGTGGTGACACCCTATGGACACACTCAATCCATTTGAGTATTTTGGTCCCAAAACCAAAGGCCTCACTCTAGACCATGATGTTAAATGGGCTCACTCAATCTATCTAGAGAGTAACCCTAAGCCTGATGTTGAAAGACACATACTCAACTCTATGGTTGAGTAATTATGGGCCTCTAGGACTATTCTTCCTAATCCTAGTCAACATACTTGACTCCTGCATATTTTTTTCCTCTGTTGAACCATTGTCCCTAATCATGGTCAACATACCTCTCTTAGAGAGAATAATTTTCCCTAAATTATCTAGCTATGTTAATGTGTTAATCCACTACTTGTGGAAAGAATCTTGCATCAGCATCATACTCAACAAGTCATCACTTGAAACTTGGTCAACATATGTGACTTATGGTGAAACCCTAGACTATTACCATTCTTACATGTTAATTGAATGGTAATTATCCTACCCAATGCTAGAGGCACTCACTCCCCCACCTGGGGAGAACTCTGGGCCTTGATGCTCTTTAGGCCATTCTCCCTAGCCACATTTTGTGGCCCCGAGTCAATACTTTGACCTATCTATATTTTGACTTAGGTATAATGTCTTCCCCTTGATGCAACAACATCACCATTCCCTCTAACTGAGGAAATATTCTCAACTACTTTGGCTTGTCCCTGAAGTATATAAACTTCGCCCTGGGGCAGCGACTTTATGAGCCTATTGTAGAAAAGAAAAATCCCCCCATTTTTATTCATAATACTAATGGGGAACCTTTATTTTGATCTAAGTGTATAATTTTATCTCTAACAAACACTTAAGGCCTTAATTATTTATTTTGATAATAAAAACATTTATTTAAGAGAACCACAACAGCTTCAACCTAAGCCTTCAAACAATTAAAAAAGCATAAATTATCTAAGTTACTTCGTTATCCCCAAAGCTTGTATATATTATTTAATTATATCGTAAAACCGTATAGGCGTGTGGGATTTTTGAGATCCACGTCATCTCTTTCTTGAGTGGCGCGCTCAAAAAAATTGGCCCACACTTCTAATTATGCGTTGATATTCCTTTATAAGCAAAAGGCCCCACTTCCACCACTCAACTCTATTAAGCTCTCTAACCCTAGATTTATACTCTCGGTTTATGGCATGGCATCCTTCACGTGGCCTCCCATTTCTTCCTTATCCAATCAACTTAGCACTTTCATTTATGGTCTGCATTGGTACATATATGGTTAGAAATTAGTTCATTTAACGTGTTTAAACCATTATTTTACCAGTGTTCTAATTTTTTCCATAATAGCTCTTCTCTGTTAATCCTTCTACTCTTTTTAAAAGCAAGGTTTGATTCCTCTAGCCAAGATGAAATGAAGAAGGCTAAGGAAAAGAAGAAGGCACCCGTACAACAATCTATTGGTCCATACATTGAAGTAATAGATGAAAATCTTTCGAGCATAGGGCTCTTTTTTTATACAGTCTATACCAGATATGCAGGGAATTATTCTTGGGAAAAAATTTACAATTATTTGAAAATGAAAGACCCTGTGTTATAATAAATATCGTGATAGTAGATGATGAAACGCCCACCTCTGAAGCAACTCCACAAGATGCAGAAAATTCCTTCCTGCACTGAAATGGGGTGAGGCCCCAACTTATGCCAGGCATAGATATGGTCAGATGGGTCATGGAGAATGTAAAATATCACTAAGTAGAAGTTTTATACTCAAAATGGTATTACAATTACCTCGCTCACGGTGAAATACTTTCAAGCCATGTCTCATTTTCTAGCCGCAATACACCTTCAATAAATAGTATGTGCAAGACTTCATCAAGAAGCACGGGGAACCTACAGATTATATTATAGATTGGAGAAAAGACCCGAAAAAACACAAAACATAAGAGAGTGTTGAATACTCTATAGATTCACTTGCCTCTCCATTTAGTCAAATTGCCGCTATGTTATGTAGATTATACTCATATCCCAATGTCTCTAAGTTTCCTATTTGTTGGGTCTCCTAATTGATGGGGCTTCTAAGGGTGATATTTTTTATTGGGCCACTATATTATCCAATAACCTAGCCAAACACATTTTGGATTTCGACTCCTCTCAAAGTGTCTCTAAGAATAAAACCCCTCATTTTTACATATCATCCTATATCATGGGTTGTCTCTATTTCTCTCTTGAATTCCCAGCCATGGGATGGAAACTGACTCTTTCTAACCCCTCACCAATTCATATTTATCACAGTATACTTTGGGAGTCCAATTATTTTGGCCATTTTTATCAAATTTTCCATCGGGTCATCATCCCTATCTATGAAATCATATTTGGAACCAAACCTCCTAGAATGTCCCTAGAAGCCATGGAAAACCTCAAGAAGATTGGGAATTGGTTCGGTGAAGAGTTATTTACATATATCATAGTTTTGGGTAGCTACGTGGAACCCCATGTCTTTCCCCTCTACATTCCTAACAAACTTTTGTACAAGAAAGTGGCTTACCAGACAGTAGGCCATGGAATTACCAAGGCATTGAAGGATTCCAACAAGAAGGTTTGGCCTCAGTTTCCTCTATCTTTTGGTATTTTCTCCTTGGCCAATTATGGTCATGTTGAGAAAGATTTGTGGCCTATTGAAGCATTGAAGTTAGACACCATCTCATCTAGGCCATATGACCCTAATCGAGTAGCAAAACAGGTTTCCTTATCCTTTGTTATTAGAAATTATCTTCGTGATGAACATAAATTTGATGACTTGTTTTTTTAAGCATCCCCATATGATGCATTCATGAGTGTTGTGGATGAGACATTTTCATTGAAGGAGCAAGAACATTTTTTCACTTTCATAAATTCAATATTGGCTCCTCTTCCTATAGACTTATTGCAGCTTCCCCTACAAAAACAAGCTTATCTTAAGGACATTAGGGCTTCTATCAGCAAGAATTTTCATCTCAACCAATGGTTCCTCCTCAACTCCAGTAAACAGAAACAACTAGTTCTTCAAACCCTAGTGGAGAAATTCATACAGTAGACCCTAAGATGGAAAGGGTATGGCAATAATTTGATGAAATTCTTAAACAACCAAAGAAAGGGACACATGAAATCATAGAATTAGATAAAGAAACTACTTATGTAGAGGCTATTGTTCAACAAAAAAATCCTCTACATGATCCCATCACTATGCATAAAACCATGCCAGAGCAGTCAATATCTGAAAAGACACCAGTGCCCACTCATCCTAAAGAAGGGATTATTCTTGCTAATCCTACTTTTGAGATCTTCCTCAATACTGAGGAGATTCCTCCCATGGACATATTTTACATCCCAATGCACAAATTTGTAGTCAAGAGAGGCAGAAAGAAGAGGAAAATTAATGAATCATAGGCTTTAGTCCCAAGAAAAAATCCTCGAGCCACTTCTCTTGAAGTTCTCTGGAAAGGATCCTTTGGTTACCCTACTAAAGAGCTTAGGAAATTAAATTAGTTTACAGGTACATATTCCTAGGCATCCATGGATAAATGAATATATGTGTAAGAATCACTAAAAGAAAATGATGAAAACATTTCCACTATGGAGTAGGAATTCATGAATGAAAAAGAGAAATTGAGGACACAGTGGAAAACTCAGTTAAACCAAAAGGATATCACATTGACAGAACTGCAAAAGCAGTTCAATGCACTTCAAATTCAGCATGCAGAGGAAATTAAGTCAAAGGATGGACAGCTCAGGGAATCATAGTAGAAACTGGAGAAATTGAAGGTCAAGACCCCCCATTTAGTGAAATTCAAACAGGAGGCCTATGACCTTAATGCTCAACTCCAAAAGCAACAACAAATTTTCTATGAGAAGCTGGACTTGATTCAGGTACAATGAAAATTGGGTAATACATTGATTGATGAGCTGGTGGATATGATAGCATATTATGATGAAACCAAATGAGACCTCAATGAGCTACTGAAATGGAAAAACAGTGTTGAGGGAAAGAAATCTGACTTTCCTAAAATTGATGAAATGCAAAAGTCAATTATTTTCAAAGGATGGAAAGCCAGGATTTGTTTGGTGAAGAAGCTTATCAATGATGCATGAGAGTTATCAAATTCCATAGTTGAATCCATCAATGATTCATTGCTTGAATCAAATATGATTCCCAGTTGTCCAGAAGATTCCTTGTCATATGTACAAAGGTTGCTCAAAGATTGGCTTGAAGAAAGGGCAAATATTTTTAAGAGAATTGACCAATTGACTAAAGTTAATCTTGAACTTAATTGGAAATTCTTGGTCAAGCCTCATAGTCATTGGTTGGTTCTAAAGGCACTCACCAATACTATTGTTCAGATGCTACCACCTTTGAAATCATCTATCTTTAGCAGCCATGTGCACATTAGGCAGTGTTCCCCTCGAGACATGGCAACACTTTCAGATATTCAAAGGCTATGGCAACAAACTATTGGCTCGTCTTCAACTAGCTAAGAGTTGTTACAACCATTTACTTTTTATGTTAATTTTGTTATGCTTTAGGTGAGAATTTTTAGGGAGATTAGTTTCACTCCTTGTTGTAAAGAACACTATAAATCTCCCTCTTGAACTCATTGCAAGGGATTCAGACTTTTGGAGGAAAATAAATCTTTTATTGCACTTTTGTACTCAAGTTTTACTTTAATATAATCTAAACCAATTTCAATTCCAGTATGAACAGATTGCCAATAGTACAGGTACTTTTATCAAGTTTGTATGCATTCTATTTTTAAAGGAACTGTGTTAAATTTTTAAATATTGTTCATGTACATATTTTTATTAATTCTAGAATAATCACTTTTGATGTGTGTGAATTAATTTTATATAAGATACAGTGAACAACAAAATTGATTTTTCATATGTGATGAGCTTATAATTAATGTTATTAACTATTTACTCAAATTAATTCTTTAACCAATTTTAACAACATTAATTCATGAGAATCTTTATTATCATGAAACGACATGATATTTCTATCACATATGATTTGATATACCCAGGTAATAGTAATTAGATTAGATTAATTCTATTTTATATCAGTGGTTACATCAGTTTATCAGTTTATCATTTCCACCCATTCCATCCATACACAATTAGTTTTTCACAAGTCACTAGACCCAAAATATCAGTCGGAACCACTAGCTACAACAAAAAAGAGTCTGATTTGGGGCTCTGACCAAGTGGATTCCCAAATGTTGATGCAATCAGTTTTGGCCACCAACAAAGCCTCACTACTCCCTTTTGTACCATGTCTTGGTATGTGCTTCGACCTGTCGTCATGGTTGTCTCTTGCACCTAATCAACCAATTTTTCAAGTAATTATGGAAGCCACACTACTTCACAATTAGCCAAACTAGCTACAATATATTTATCTCCTACAGTCCTGAGTGACGCATGTGTATGTTTCTGACTCATCCAAGAAATCATAATGGAGTCCAAACTAAAGTGATATTTGTATGAACTCTTTCTATCTTCTCGGCTCTCTACCCACTCTGAATTTTTGAATCCCTGCAACTATAATTCAATGTTTGAGACATATCTCAAACCATAACTGATTGTGTCATGACCAACTATATCATGTTGATACTTCAACATATGTTGAGCCACATGTCTTGTCTCAACTATAAACTAGTATACTTCCTTTACTAGATCCATCACCATGGTTACTTTCTGGTTACACTAACTAGGTTCCAGGCTAGACAATCCTAGTTACTCCCTCTATCACTGCAAATTTCTAGTTATTGTTATATATCATTTGTCTAGCCTAGAAGTCCTCATACCAAAAATATATGAGGGATATAAGTATTGTGATTTAAGGAAATAATGCATCAATCTAGTTCTTTCATCTCGAATCCAAAGGTGAACTTCCTCTAAAGCTAAAACAAGGCTCCCCGACTACTCCCTTTGTTACAAAAAAATATATTTTTTCCACAATTGCTCTCTTTGACACATGAGTCCGTATGCTTCCATTAGAAACAAATCATATAGGATCAACCTTGATCCAATAATGCAAGTCTGATGTGCAATATTCTATTTGCAAGCAAGAGACTCCTTTATAACCCTCAAACCCTTAAGGTGATTCCATTTACACTTATTCCTCAATTTCTTCATGGGGAGAAATGGCCTCTACATCCATATGATGTAATTCCATAACAGAAGCAACAATAATTCTAATAGAAGTGTTCCAGACAATGATCATCTCCCTCTTTCTAGGAGAACCTTCTAGTCTTAAGTCTCGCTTTGTACTTGTCTATGCCACGGGGGCTTCACTGGGGGAGAAAGACCATACCACATGTGTTCATATTGAGGAATATATATTGAGGAAAAAATGACATAATTTATTGAGCATATAATATGGGTAAATGGTTTTTATATGTTGAGTATAAAAAATGGAGCTCAAAGTTAATGAAAAAAATATAAAGGGGTATAAAAACATTTAATGAAAAAATGGATACCTACAATATCTAGTAAAAGTAGGGGTTTTTTAAATTGGGAATGTATATTGGGTTCATATTGGTAGGGGGTTAAAAAAAGTAATTCTTAGAGGTATTTTCCAATATGTAGTCAAATTAATGTTATTTTTTAGTATGCCACAAACACATGTGTTATGTCAGAGGTTCATTAAGTGAAACCCCCATGGTCTATGTTGCCATCTATTGCAAACTATATCTTATAGATCCATTTGCAAGTCACTATCAATTTCCCTTCGACGCAATCAAGGTACACTTCAAACTTGTTGATCTACCTACTTCCTCTGAGATCGGATCTCATCTAGTACAATATCTATTAACACAAATCATGAATTCTCTAAGAGAGTCCTCTTGTCACAAGCTTTGTTTCATTCTTTCACTACTTCCAGTTGTTGCCAGATCCTTCAAATCCTTTACAATGTACCTACAATCCTCAATAGGAGGTCATGCAATACAATTATAACCAAGAAAAAGACACAAAGGCAAAAGGATAACTTATGCTAAAATAATAACAACAATAATACCCAAGGAAGAGAGATATAAGTTACTTATCTTTAAAGGATTGAGGGAATTGTAAACTCCCTTTTGATCCTTGTCTTCTTGCAAGAATTAAATCCATCTAGAATTTTATCATCCTAATCATCGGCATGTTTCTTTCCTTTTCTTTCTTGCACGAGCTAGGATTTCTTCTTTCAACAGAAGCATTGATCTAGGTATAAATCTATGGTTTTATCCACAAACCCTAGGGATTTATTATCAATAATTATATATTTCTATGGTTTACAAATAAGTTTTAAGAAGGGAAAATAACATAAGTGTTATGACTTCTATTTTTATGTAAGATACCCATTCAATTCCCTCTTTCTCCTCGTCTACTTATAGAAATCAAGGATCTATTTGCAATTATAATAAAACATGTCCTTATCATTAGCTATTAAAGATTTTGTAGTATCATTCTTGGATTTCTTCTAATGAGGATGCTCATCATCATCATTTCCCTTCCTCTTCTTATTATTCTTCCTTTTAGTGCATTGATTTTTATAATGATGAAACTTATGGGAACGAAAACATTAAACATCTATCTTTTAAGGAGCTAGTCTTCTACCTACACTGCCTTTGAAATTTTCCAAAATTTATCCTTCCTTTTCCATTTTTAGAGTGGGTTGTAAATGCTTGAGAGTCATCGTCTTGAGGTCTTGGAATCTTATCCTTTGAGTCTAGTCTAGATTCTTATTCAGTGCTTAAGGTCCCTAGTTCTTCAAAACTTGGAGTTTACTTTATGCCACATATACTAGATGCAAATGATTCCCAAGAGTGAGGTAAACCATCAAGTGTTTTAGTCGCAAGTTCTTTATCAAAAATGATTTCATCAATTGCTTGAAATTGATCTCTTAGTTGAGATATCCTCATGAAACATGAGGCCACATTATCATTTCTTATTATTCTAACATCACGAAGCTCATTATTCAAATTCATTGCTTGACTAATGATGTTGATGGTATATAATCCAACTAGGGCATCATACATCGTCTTTGAAGTGTCAAAATGTGTGACATGTGAATCAAATGATATTTGATAGAATCTACATTAACACTCCTAGTTGTGATGTCATCCTTCTCATATTTTTATTTTCCTTCATTATCTGAAGGTTTAGTGACCTTTCCCTTCACAATATCCAAGACATAATTCTTTGCAAGAATGAGGTCAATCCTTTTCTTCCAAGCCCTGAAATTCGTAGCTCCTTCAAGCTTGTTCTCTGACTTGATAAGGGAACTCATGAATATAGATAAACAATCAGATTACAGATGTAGGTCTCTTCAAGAGTGATCTTCAATTCCCTTTCTTTACCAAATATCTTCAAGGTTGATCTCAATGTCTTTTCCTTCACCAAAGCTCTTAAACCATGTTGATTTTTCAAGTGTAATAGATACCAGCACTAATTTTTGAAAACATGATAATTACTTCTAATTATGTAGATATTCTTTTAGCACTTCTAGTTTATCATTAAGTAATTGCACTTCAGAAATTCAATCATAAATGCAAAAGGATAGTAAAAATCACAATGCAGAAAGAACACAAGATTTACCCTGGGAAAACCCACTTGAGGTAAAAACCTGGCAACCTTTTCCTTAGAGAAATTCTCCAGTTCAACAAGAGATACACCTAGATATTCTAGTCAAATATGATGGTCAAACTAACCAAGGTAAAACTAGTCAAATTTCCCTCTTGTTAAGTGAAACTTGGCTCTGTCTAATCTGCCTAGCCTGAAATTAAGCTTTCTAGAATCTGCCCAGAAACTCGGCCTTGGTGCCAAGAAGTTCTAACCTACTACCTAGAAATTCAAACCCTCTGATAGAATCTACCAAAAATTTCACACATGTGAAGCTACAGGATGAGAGAGAACCACACATGTGAAGTCAAATATATAGAGAGAGATTCTTGAGACAATTTCATCCTTCTTCCTTCTTACCCTTCTTCTCCTTCACTTGGATGCCCAAAAAATATCTTCTTGTGTGTGAGATCAAATTATGTATTATGGAGGAGGTTGAGTACCTTATATATAGTGTTATGGCTGGCCTAAATGGTTTTATCTTCAACTGGAGCCAATTTGACTTGAAGTGTTGACTTGACAAATTTGGAGCCAAAAGATCATAATTTTCTATTTTGAAACTTACATGAAGAACATGTCTTACATTAATCATTTCAAGGGATAAAATATTAATTATGAAGACCCACCATAGCTACAAAATTCAACACCTCTATCATCTAGAGTAATGATATTCTACAAAACAAAGAAAAACTCAAGGATATTTGATCTATAGTCTCCCTCAACAAGAGTTTTTTGAAAAAAATGAATATCAAGATGCTCCACCTGAACCAGTGTCTTTAATGCAAGTTTTTTGGGATTATTTTCCAATCCATGAAAATTGAAAGAAATAACTTTCATTAGGGAAAGGAAATAGTGGCTCAAAGTGCCCCATCCATGAAATTTTTTCTACCTACAGCCATCTCACAAGCTTTGGTTTTGGCTAAATAAATATAATTTTTTCTCCCCCTACCCTTCACAAATAGAAAAGAACCAATTAATTTACTAAGTCCTCCATGAAAACCTTTAGAGGCTGGAAGGACTTGTCTCGACCTCAAATTATATAGGACATCAACCTCATCCAAATCACCAATGCACCCCAAAGAGATAGAATATATCAACATAGAGAATTGGAGAAGAGACTAGCACAAAAGAATAAGAAGGGATCGGCTGCTAAGTGAATGAAAAATAAATTCCTAAAGAATATTCTCCCTGATCTTTCCTTAATTCTAAAAAATAACTTACAAATAAAGTAACATGAGGAAAGGGAACAATGTTAACAAGTTTTGAATTGCCTACACCAGCATGGATGTCCAAATCCAAAGGACTCAGTCCAGGAGCATCCACAAAAGTATCAAATGGAGATTCCACCATGGATCATGTCACGAAAAATCCAATTGGCACCTGAGGCTCATCCCTCACCTGAGCCTCTGTTTGGAAACTTGAATTAGTAGCCCCAACCCCTAGTATTGTTCTTTGATACTTTATGCCTTCATTAGATGTTGAGTGTTCTTTGAAAGGAAGATAATAGTCATATACTAGATGGTCGTATTTATGGCACCTCCTACACCTAAACATAAGGCCTCCATAATCCAACATTTGAATTATATGTATCCCATTTCCAATATTCACGGTCTCATGTACATTTTTCCTAGGATCCAAGTTCATAAGTACATGAATCGCGGATAAATCTTTGGTCTCTTTGAAAGAGAAATCTGCATCCAGAAACCCACCCAGACTATTCCCCAAATTTTCAAAGCTTTGTCTATTCCTCATATGTGACGGTGGGCATGGAAAATGAACCCATATTGACAACACATCTAGCTTCTCCCTACTAGCATCAAATAATGGAGACCAGAACATGTATATTACAAGAGTGGAATCAATGGCCCATACCTCTTTGGCAATTTTTTCGGCCTACTCATGAGATTTGAAGTTCATCTGAATCCAACTCTTGGAAAAGAGAAAGATTCCCAGAGCTATTGAAACCAATTGGCTGGTATTTTCATTCATCCACTCCTTAAGGGTATTTAGACAAAATTTACAGTATTTTTCCCTTCCAACAAAGGATATATTTGCATATTACATTGCCTAAGCCATCTCTGAATCATCTCCCAAAAAAGCTTGTAAGGGTCTGAACTTTTTTCACTTTTTAAAACCTAATTCTTCTTTCTATTAGGTGAAGACTCACACCATCATAGGAATGTAGATGAGGTACTTCTATCTCCACCCCAATCCCTGCCTTTCTAAAGCTATTATCAGTCCCCAACACAAAACCCTCCTAAACCATTGAGACTTGAGATAAACCTACCTCAACAGTAGAAAACTCTACACCCTGCAAAGGAACCCTAAGAATTAGACTCAAAACCACCAGAAAACCACTTGCGACAGAGGAGGGCAATCCTAATGAAAACCCACCATTGCTAAAAAAATAAGGGAATCCTATATCCCAAAACCGAAAAGGACTCTGAAACCCTAGAAAATTGTCATCTGAGAAGGGTGGTTCTATGGGAGTAAAACCCAATAGATTTACCACATGATCGAAATTACCATCATGGGCGGGGGGGGAGGATTTATCTGAGAGGGCACCGACAAAACCCCCGAATATATTTCAAATAAAGAGAGGGAATCACCTCCATGTATCAAGTTTTGTGTCATTATGGACCGCTCCATGCCCAATTTCTAAAAGTTAGTTTCACTATTATTCATTTCCTTTCTAAGTTGATATACATATGAATTATCGTGTTGATAGTAGGGATATCTTGAATGGTGGAAAAGAAATATTTAGTGTCATTTTTTTGTGAATTTACTTGCTTTGGAATCTATTTACACTTTCAAAATTTATGACTTAGCTTGGTGTTGATTAATGTGATATTTGTAGATTTCATGATGTTTTGAATCCCTTGAAGAGACTCAAAACTGATTTTTTCTATTCTACCTCTCTCTTTTAGCAATTAGTTTCCTCTATCATATTTCATTTACATATTTGGCTTCTAAGTATTTTATTTGGTCCTAATCTCGTAGGGATATGTAAGCACAATTTGTGTTGTAATTCAAATTAGTCTTTAATAAAAATCATTTTTCTGATCACTTTTTTGTATTATTGGTCTAATGAAAATTTTCAATTAAGAATTTATATTTTTTTTTCATTTATTATATTTAATCATATTTTTATGATATTCTTATGTATGAATTTATACAACATTATTTCATTCATTTATCTTATACTAGTTGATATAATTTAAAAGTTATAAAAAAATACAAATATGAAAAGAAATTTCAAATTTTGAGAATTATTTCTTGAAATTTGGTTATAAAGTACAAGGACTATAAACCCAAGATAACATTCCTTATTATCTTTCTTACTCTGATGATATTTGAAATGTTCTTGTGACAACCATAAAAACTTATCCATTGGCAATGCCTTCTGAAAAGGCTATCAAAATACAAGAAGCAGCAAACTTGTTCTTTGAACAAGTACGGATGCACTTTGGGATACCAAGGAGCATAATTTCCAATAGGGACCCCAGATTTCTTAGTGCATATTGGAATACATTGTGGGAGAATATACATACAAATTTGAAGAGGTATACGATATTCCATCCACAAACGAAGGAGCAAATAAAACTAGTCAATAGGACTTTTGTGCAACTTTTGAGGGGTTACAATTAGAAGCATATGAGGACCGAGGATGAAAATTTGATCTATATACATCACTTTGATAACAAAATAACCCACACTTCCACTCGTAACTACCCATTTTATACTTGTTTTGAATGTTTTCCACCTTTTCCTTTGGATGTTGTATATGAACAACTAGGAGTGAAGGAGGATCTCACAAGGGGAGCACTAAGAGCAGAAAAACAAAAACAAAACAAAACAAAAACAAAAGAAAACAAAACAAAAAAAAGATTGTTAAAAATATTAGTCATGTCCATTTGAAACCACAAGATATCTTGAAGAAGATAGAGGAAAAAAAATAAGGTTTAGCATGATCAATATACAATAGAGAATTAATTCAGAGTGGGAGATAGAGTATGGTTACAATTGAAAAAGGGAAAAGTGTGAGGTCCTAGTAAGAAGATCAAGGTTCTATGGTATGGTCCTTTTGAGATACTAGAAAAGGTGGGAGATAATTCCTACAAACTCATTATTCCCCCATACATGTGCATTCACTTAGTGATGAATGTGGAAAATCTCAAACCCTAAGATCCTTCCATGTTGGATCAGGAAGAGGAGAAATTATTACCTTGCATAGAGGACTTAGCTCTAGAGGCCCAAGCAGAGTTGAAAAATGATATAGATATGTAGAAGAGGTCCAAAACTATATGAAATGGTAGCATGAACTTTGGTATATTGGGTTGAAAGTTCAACTTATAAGAAGCACTAAATGGTACTACAATGAAAAGGTGGAGGAAACAATTGTTCACCTCGTTCACTAAATCCTTTCAATACCAAAACCCTCCCAAAATGGGAAGGTGTGATCTATATTGGATAATTATATTATTTGACATCTATCCCAATGATTTTAGAGTGGAAAAAATAAAGGAACTATCTTACAAGGTCGTTTTTACTGACAAGTCCCAATTTGGATAATTAGGGTCTGAAATCTTCAAGGGCCATTTTGAGGATTAAATGATGTTTTAGGGGGTCAATGTTTCCTAATTATGAAATAGACCCTAGGATTTTGTTCTACACTAAGAGACATTTCCAAAGGTCATGAATTATGTAAACCAAACATCGTATGCAAACATTGTGCCTCTCACAAGTTGACCTATCATGATTAACCTCCATGGTTTGAGAGGATGCCACATCAAACCCCATTACACATGAAAAGGGGATAACCACATGTGGACTATAAAATAAGACTCTAGAAAGTTAAAAGTTATAAATTTAGTTGAGAGTTTAAGGAGTCAAACCTGGCCCCTAGTTGGCTATCAAGAAAATTATGGTAAAGTTTGGCCACTAGGAGGAATAGGGATTCATTTTTATGTTATTATATCTTGTTCCATAGTAATTACATATATTTCAAGTGCATTTAAATGTTTATGTTAATTTATTATCTAGTTTGGTTTATATGTATATCCAACTTTGTATTTGAAATTTTGGTATTTAAAGTGCGTATCGTGCTCCTTAAGCCCAACATATGGTATTGGAGATAAATTCAGTTATAGTGGGACATATCTATTGCCAAAGGTTGAGGATCTTGAACCTAGATCTATTCAAGAACGTTATTCTTAATTACATCTTATATAAGTCTATTTGAATGGGATTCTTAAAGAAGGATAATTAACAGTATAACAATTGAGATTGAGATGTTTAATGGCTAGAACCTTGAGCTTTGGAATCTTAAAATGAAAGATCTCCTTATAGACCGATAATAGTGGATCATTGTGCATCATGGAATACCTCTGAATAGCATGTCAATGGAGGATTGGGATAAAATTAAAAGAAAAGCGAGGTGTATGATTCAAATTCATCTTGAATATTCATTGTTGTTGAATTTCTTAGGGGAAGACACTATGAAGAAACTATGGGATAAGTTGGGAAATTTATATCACTTGAAATCATTAGTCAATAAGTTGTTTCTTCCAAATAAAATCTCCTTTTGAGGATGAAAGAGGGTGATTCAATCACAAAACATTTGCATGCATTCAATATTATGATCATTCATCTATTGAGTATGGATATCTCTATTACAAAAGAGGAAATGTATCAATCTATTGTGTTCTTTTCTAGACTCATGGAATAATTTAGTCATGGTTATTGGGAGTAATATGACCATACTAACTCTTTATGATGTAGTGGAATCTCAATTATCAGAGGATATGAGGAAAATGAACATGGAAGGGTCAACTAAAGATTCATTTTTGGTAAGAGTTTGATCCATAGATAGAGCAAAAGAAAAATTCTCCAAGGGAGATCTAGGTCAAAAGGAATATCTAAATCTCCTACTAATTCGACAAGATGATAGAAATGTGGTAAGTTAAGCCATTACAAAAGAGATTGTATGTCAAATATTATTTAGCAAAGAAAGGTATATAATGAGAAATTGACTAAAGGGAGAACTTTTTCAAATGAAGGAATAGATGTATATTTAGCTTTGACAAGTACACAATTAGATCACAAGGCATGGTTGATAGAATTAAGAGCACCCTATCATATGACACCCCACAAGGAGTGGTTATATGAATATGAATAATATGATCGAGGAGATGTTTACGTGGGGGATAATTTGACAACTAGGATAGTTGGTAAAGGTCAAGTTCCACTAGCATTGAAGGATAGTTGGTGTAGGAAATTGCTAAGGGTAATATACATTTTGGTTTAACCATAAAATTTATATCCTCCAATCAAATGGGTGATGCATGTGTGCATATTGTATTCGAGAAGGATTCATGCAAAATGGTTCATTTTGAAATGGTGTTGATAAAAGGTGTTCAAATTGGGACATTGTACAAGTTGTCAAGGCACATCGACCTAAGTGGATGTAGTAGTGCAGTGGTTATTGAAATTGATTAGTTTACTTTTCTAGTTAGTGAAACCATGTTGTTGCATCAAAGGATGGGACACATTGGAGAGAAATTGCCTCAATCTATGCAAAGAAAAGGTATGGTTAAAGGTTTACCTAAAAACTCTTTTAAATTACATTTTCTAGATGACTCCATATATTATGTTTCCTTCATTAATTATTTCTATAGGATGACATGGCTATATTTCCTTAGGAATAAGTCACGGGTTTTCTAGAAAGTTTAGGAGTTCAAATTTCTTATGTAGGAACAGATCGATAGGAATATCAAGGTATTGAGAAGTAACAATGGAGGTGAATTATGTTGTAAATAATTTGAGCAATTATGCAAATAGCATGGGATGGTATGCTAAATGAACACTCCATATACTTTTCAACATAATGGAGTTTTTGAATGGATGAATAAATTGTTGATGGACAAGGAAAGGAGGATGCTTAGTTATGTGGTACTGGCATAAGAGTTATGGGTCAAGACAGTAAACATGGAATACTACCTAGTGAATAGGTCTCCATCATTGGAATTGGTCAAAAAAACTCCATATGAAGTTGGTTTGGTAAAAATCTAGCACTCGCACATCTCAAAGTTTTTGGTTGTGATATTTTTGTACATATCCCAAAAGGGAAGAGGACAAATTTGGATAATGAGGCAGTCAAGTGTATTTTCATCAGCTACAAGGATGGAATGAAAGGATAAAGGTTATGGAATATAGTGACAAGGGAGATCATTTATATTTTATATGTGACCTTCAATGAGGTTAGAGGTGCTTCTAGGACTGAAGAGACTCCAAAAAAGGAGAAAAGAAAAAAAAAAAAGTGGTGCTCGACCTAATGTTAGAAGAAAGTGACACAAATGAGTCAACTAAGTCAGATGAATAGGTGGAACAATAGACTATATTTCTGAGTATGTATGGTCAAATAATAAAATAACCTAAAAGGTTTACCCCACCTAATTTTATAGATGATTTTTTGTTATCTACCACTAATGATAAACCCAAGTCAATGAGAGAGGCATTCGACTTGATAAAGGGTAAAAGTCGGTTGATAGTTGAAGAAAGAAATGGATTCTTTGCATAAGAATGAGACAAGATATTTGGTTAAAATACTTGATAGAATGAAACATATCGATTGCAAGTGGGTGTTCAAGAAAAAATTGACTGCAACAAATCAGGTCAATAATTACAAGGCTAAATTAGTGGCAAAAGGTTCTTCCCAAGTCAAGGGAGTAAATTTTGGTAGATATTTTTCCCTCATTGCAAAATTAACTTCCACTAGAATACTAATGTCTCTAGATGTATCATTTGATTCAGAGATATAGGAAATGGATATAAACAAAACATTTTTGCATGGTCATTGGAAGAAGAAGTCTACATGAAAAAACCTAACGAATTTGTAGTAAAGAGAAAGGAGAAGTTGGTATGCAAGCTAAAGAAGTATCTTTATCATCTAAAGCAGTCACCCAATATGTGGTACCAAAATTTTGACACATACATCCAAGGATTAGGACCTATGATAAGTTGAGATGATCAATATGTATATATCAAGTTGGAAGGGAAGTGTTTAATATATGCAATGTTCTATGTTGATGATATGTTGTTGAACTATATGGGTGCAATCAGGGGGGTGGATATGTAGCTATCCTCCAAATTAGACATGAAGGATATTAATGTTGCACATTTCATTCTTGGAATGAATATCAAAAGCAACCAGGTAGTTATGAAACGTTGAATTAGTCATAGGAAGTACGTTGAAACAAGTTTGAAGTGTTTCAACATGTGTGATTATAAATTTTTGAAGGTACCAATTCTTATTGGGGAAAGATTGATTGTTGAAAAATGTCCACAGGAACATAAAGAAAGAGAGGAAATGGCTCATGTTCCATATGAAATGGTCTAAACTCAATTGGATATTATGTGACACCCCTTTCATTACCCAAAACTTTGTAATGTAATTAAGAAGATATAATGTTGGGGTACCAGCATTGATGTTATGATGTCAAACTCTATTATATGATGTAATGTTTATTTTTATTAATAAAAATGTTAAATATGATGAAAGGGGACTGTCAATATATTAAGATGCCTTGGAAAGGGGTAAAACTTGATTTAATATGAAAAATATACCTTGGGTTAATATTTCCCTTTGATGTGATGATCAGTATTCCCAAGAAGTTGAAATGTTTTGAAGATGAAGGGTCAAGATGTGATTATAAAAATAAGAGGGAGAAGCAATCAAGGGGTTCTTCTTCTTGGTTCTTAAGTTTCTATTTTTTCTCTCTTCTATTACTCTCTCATATATATCTCTCTCACTTAGAAAATTTGAATTATAAAATGGATTGGTGACAAAAACCAAATAGGTTCAAACCTAATGACTGGTTAAGAGTTGTGAATGATAGCTCATGTAATAGGAAATGAATGTGTTCCATTTATTTTTCTGATATGAAAATCACTCTTGAGTGATCTCAGTTAGAAAATTATTGAATGAAGGTATTACTGACTCATGTGCTGATGTGTGTCCATGTCATTTTAGGCAACGGATCGATCAGATTTCAAAATACACAGACACCTGGAAAATGGAAAACAGTAAGGAAAACATAGTAAGCAAATGCAAGAACACAACAATTAATAAGGAGTTCACCCTATCCTCCAAGGCTACGTCTCCAGTCCAGCTTTCGGTGGTGGCCTTCTTTTATTATGTCTTTAAAGCAGAGATTTACAATGAGGAGCTCAATTTGAGTCTCCTAAAACAGATAATGCTTGGCAGGGTGGTTCTTGGATTCCCCAAGCCACTAGAGTGCACAGACTCTTTTCCTTTCCAAGTCTTGACCTCTCTGGTCTTTAATGGGAGGAGCCCAATGTGGTGCTCAATTCCCGACAGATCCTCTCAGGGATTGCTTGAACCTCTCAAGCTTCCTGTCTGCTCGATACTGCCTAAGGTCAGCTCGGCTCTCTATTTTCTACTTCTTGCTTCACTGTCTTTTCTTCGCTCTTGCTCTCTCTGTCTTTGTTCTCTTTTCTTCTCTCTGTGTCCTTTGTTCTCTCTGTATGTTCATGGCTTAAAGACAATCTATCCTTGACTTCTCGCTTCCTCTTCTCCCCCTTTGGTTCATTTGGAGTTCCCTGTCTCTGCGTCATCGCCAACGGCTCACAGGGAGTGGCCACGTGTCCTCTTACAAACTGCACCAGCTTTTCCTTGACGGTTCGGTATTTTCAATTACATTATGGAATGACTCAACCGCCAACTCAGCGGTCAAATTAGACTTCAAACTTCTCTGTGCCGCGACTTAATCCCCTGTCAAATCCGGTTCCTCCATCAGGCACAATCTCTACCGTCAGATCTGGAGCCCCCATATCCTAAGTCATTCGCTCATTTCGCACAATTGACTTGTTCAACCGTTAGCGCGCAATGAGAGGCAGTTTTCTCTCTCATCCGCCGGACACACGTCGTGTGCTAAATGGAATCACTCGCTTTCAGCCAATTCCGCTTACCGCCCAAGGATGCCCCCGATATACCATCGGTTTTGGAGCGTGGGTCCCACCTTTCGCCTTAGCGCCTTCCCCACGGTTTCCCGGCCTCCATTCGATTGAGCGCTTCGGGACTTTTTCCTTCTCGAGGGGTTCTGCCCAGTGATGTGCGCTAATCGCGCATCAGAAATGGCCTCCTTTCCCCGATCTTGGCTTCCCAAGTGCCAGTTTTGCCTCCTGCGCGATCTCCATGGGCCTTGGTCAGCACGCTTTGGCCGAGGTCCTCATTGTTCTTCACTGGCTGCAAACTGCCACTGCCTAAAGGTCTTCCTGATCGCTCTGTGTTCATAAATTCGAAGTCTATCCTATTTTGATACATTCGTGGCACTTTGCTAATCTTCATGGATCCAATTCGAATCACGGCCTTCCCACTGAAAAAGATTTTGGACCACCAAAAGTTGGTTTTCAAGCATCGACTAAGTGAGGGTACAATTGTCTCACTTGTCCAATCTCAATCCACTTTGCATTGCTCGACTTTGAACCCTTGAGCCTAATTCTGAGGTACTCAACATCTCCTTTGCGCGTTGTCCTCACCTTCTTATCCAGAACTGTGTCTTCCTGCAATTCATTAAGATATTCAGGTAGCAGGTCATCAATAGAAGGCAATTGACTCTGCTCTTCGAGATCCTCGATTAGTGAAGCTTCAAACAATCTCAAGCAATCTGCATTTACGACCGAGTAGATGTGCATGTAAGCTAGTAGATCAAGGCAAAAATCATTCTCACCAATCTTCTCAAGTATCTGGAAGGGCCCATACCTGATAGGCTTTAGCTTTTTACCTTCACCTTGCATCTTGTCCTTGCTGATATACAGCCAGACTTGGTCGCCAACTTGGAAACTATGCTCCATCCGATGCTTGTCATGCCTTGCCTTGTATTTGGCTTGGCTCTTTTCCAGTTGTTCTTGTACTTCCTGGTGGATCTCTTGGATTTTTTCAATGAACCTAGTTTCCCTGTCCACATCACTGTGTCCCTCAACTGTGGTGTGTTTACCAAAGACAAAATCCAAAGGAGACCTTGGTCTGAAACCAAAACAGGTCTCAAAAGGAGATCTTTGTGTAGAAGAATGTTTTTCTCTGTTGTAATCATGCTGCACATAACACAAATGTTCATCCCAAAGCTTAGGATGTTTGCTGCAATATCCTCTGAGTAACTGGATCACTGTCCTGTTAACTACTCTGTCTGGCCATCAGTTTGTGGATGAAAATATGTGCTTTTCTTTAGTTTGGTGTCCATCAGTTCCCACAGACTTGACCAAAACTTCCCCACAAATCGGGTGTCTCAATCAGATACAATGGAAGTGGGTAATCCAAAATGAACCCATACATGTTCAAAGAACAATTTTGCAATTTATTTAGCTATAATCTGTTTATTACAAGGTATCAAAATACACATTTTGTTGAACCTATCCACAACAACATATAGATAATAATGACCTTTCCTAGATTTTGGCAGTCCTCCAACAAAATCCATGGAAACACTTTCCCAAGGGTGAGAAGGAACTGGTAATGGAGTGTACAAGCCTAGTTTTCTATTGCTAGGCTTGCTTTTAGCACACATAGTACACCCTCTTACATATCTAGAAACTGTCTCGTTCATTTTTGGCCAATAACAAAACCTTTGTAGTAGTGCAACTGTTTTACTTACCCCAAAGTGACCTGATATCAGAGAAGTGTGTGCTTCTCTAATTATCTTTACTCTCTTAGTTTGTGGAATGCATAACTTCCCACAATGGTATAAGAGTCGGTCCTTTACATGATAATCTAATTCTTCTACTCATTTGCCTTGACTTAAATTTGCATATACATATTTAAAGTCTATATCTTGAACATATTGTTCAATGTAGATTTCATGTAGCACAGAATTATGCTTAAGTATAGTAGATGCATTTATAATGGGTCTAGATAACATGTCTGCAACTTTATTGTGTATGCCCTTTTTATATCTAATGACTAAATGAAACTGTTGTAGAAAACCCATCCATCTATAGTGTCTTGATTGCTACAACTTAGTTTGAGAGTGTAGATATTGAAGTGGTTGATGATCAGTATGTATTACTGTCTCTTTTCCCATTAAGTAATGTTTCCACTTTTTCACACTTTGTACTAATGCATACAATTCTTTATCATATGTAGGATAGTTAACTACTGCAGGATTAAAAATCTCATAATGATAACATATGGGTTTACCGTGTTGTGTCAACACTGCTCCCATGGCATAGTCACTGGCATCAGTTTGGATCTCAAATGGTCTTTGAAGATCAGGCAGTGCTAGTATAGGTGTTGTACTAATCTTTTCTTTCAAGGTGTCGAAGGCTTTCTGCTATTTGCCTCCCCATTGAGACACCTTGTTCAATCTTGTTAAAGCATGTAAGGGAGCTGCAATTGAGGAAAAGTTAGAAATGAACTTTCTCCAGTATTGTGTTGCTCCTAAGAAGCTTCTAACTTCTATAGCAGAATTGGGTTTTGGCCAGTTTACAATGACTGCCACCTTAGAGGGATCTATCTTCAATTCACCACCCCCTACTATATGACCCAAATAATTCAGATATGTTTTTGCCAAATTCACATTTTTAGAGTTTAACATGAATTTTTCTCTTTTCAAAACATCTAGTGTCTGCTTAACATGCTTTAAGTGTTCTTCCCATGTTTTACTAAAAATTAGAATGTCATCTAGATACACAATAACAAAATCATCAAGAAAAGGTCTGAGTACATCATTCATTAATCTCATGAAAATAGCAGGAGCATTAGTTAAGCCAAAAGGCATAACCAGCCATTCATACAATCTCTGCTTTGTTTTGAAAGTAGTCTTCCATGCATCTTGTTCTACAACTCTGACCTGATGGTATCCACTGTGCAAGTCTAGCTTGGAGAAATAAACAGCTTCCTTCAATTGATCTAAAAGATTATCTATGCGAGGAAGGGGATAACGATTTTTTATTGTTATCTTATTCAGTGCTCGATAATCAATGCACATTCTCCACGAGCCATCTCTCTTTCTCACCAAAACGATTGGTGACCCACATGGTGATGTGTTAGGTCTAATGAACCCTTTCTCGAGCAACTCCTGCACCTGCTTCTTGATTTCAGCATTCTCTAAAGCAGATAAATTGTACATTCCAATGTTAGGAAAAGGAGCATCTTGCTGCAAAATAATATCATTTACTATTTCCTTTTTGGGTGGCAGACCTTTAGGTTCTTGAAACAAGATATCATACTCTGAAACAAACTTTTCTAAATCAGCTTGTTGTTTAGCATTACAGCCCTCGAATACATTGGTTTTATCAGGTTGCTTTTCCTTTACAACCATCAGTAAGAATTGTTTGCATGAATTTATCATTATTTTCATCTGCCCTGAGTTTATGAGAGTATAATTATTCTTGAGCTTATGAGCTCTTACAAAGTATTCGATTCCATCTTTGACAAGTAGATACTTGTTCTCATCTCTATAGAAAATAGCTTTTCTATCATACAAGTAAGGACTTCCTAAAACAATTCCACATATATCCAAAGGAATTATGTCTAACTCAACCTCATCTACAAATGTTGACCCAAAAGAAAACTTGAGTTTGCACTGTCTATTCACTTGTAGTTGTGCTTTATCATTCAACCATCCTAATGGGTATGGTTTCTTGTGAGGTGTAGTTACTAATCCCAACTTCTTTGCAATTGCTTCAGAAATTAGATTTACTTGTGAGCCACTATCAAACAAAGTATCAATCTTTTGATGTTTGGAAATAACTCGAATATGGAAAAGCTCATGTTTTTTTCTCTCATTTTCTTCATCAATAGTAGATTGTGCAGAATTACTAGTAGACGCTTTAGAATTCTTACCTTTTATACCTGTGGCTACAATAGTTGTTTCATCTCCCGAGTCTGACCCCAAATCTTTCTAAATAGCTGCAGCAGTCTTCTTCTTCTTGCCCTCAAACTTCTTAGGTCTCAGCTCTGGATGCAGAATCCAACAATGCTCATCATCATGCCCATCCTTTTTACAGTGAGTACATGAAGCCTTGCTCTTTTGTGCAGTGTTAGCCTTCCTTGCTTTCCATTTATGCTTTCTTTTCTCCTTATTCTTGCTTGCAGTGGATTGGGATGATCCCCCAACTTCTGGATTTCCATTCTTTCCTCTAGCTTCTAGATGAATAGCTTGTACAAATACCTCATCTATACTAGTGGGATTAAACATGAGGATGGTATGCCTCATGTAGCTGTATAGACCACCAATGTACTTCAGTAGAGTCTCTGGTGAGTCTGATGAGATTCCTAGAATCAATGCTCTCCTTCTAAATTCTTGAGTGTACCCTTGCACACTTTGCCCTTTCAACTATTGAAGATTTTGCTAACTCATCATGGCTTGTTGCATGTAGGCCAATGGATAGAACTGCTTTTTGATTGCAGTTGCAAAGTCACTCCAGACAGAGACAGTCTTACCATGCCTTTTCATGTCAGCTTGGGTCCTACCTTCCCACCAAACGAAAACAGTGCCTCCAAGGCGTAGGCTTGCCAGCTGAATCTTGCTCTTGTCTGAATCGATGTTCTATACTCTGCAATAAACATCAATTTGTCTAATCCAATTGTCCAACTTTTTTGCATTCAACTCTCCATCATATATAAGTAGATCAAATTTAACATCTAGTTTGATCAAAGATGCTTTCTTTTTTTTTTCAGGGCTGTTAGGAGGTGTGAGAAAGCTTTCCTCTTTCCCTTTTCCTTCTGAGTGGTCATGGAAGTGAGACTCATCTTCTCCTTTGTCTTGATAGAGCCTGATGAATCTTCATCCTTATGTTTTCTAAAGTCCCTATACATCTCTTCTACCATGGAATTTATGGCTAGGAAACTATCTATGAATTGAGGGTCTGGCCCCATTGAACCTTCCTTTGACATTGTCTTCCAAGGATAGACTCTCCCAATTTTAGGATTAGTTTCGACCAACTCTCCTTCTTCTAATTTGAGCTTTGATATAGTTAGCATTCAACAGCTAAACCAACACAAGCTTGTCTAACCTTAACAGCCTAAAGCTTTGATACCTTTTGATCTGAAAATCACTCTTGAGTGATCTCAGTTAGAAAATTATTGAATGAAGGTATTACAGACTCATGTGCTGGTGTGTGTCCATGTCATTTTAGGCAACGGATCGATCAGATTGCAAAATACACAGACACTTGGAAAATGGAAAATAGTAAGGAAAACACAGTAAGGAAATGCAAGAACAAAACAATTAATAAGGAGTTCACCCTATCCTCCAGGGCTACATCTCCGGTCCGGCTTTCAGTGGTGGCCTTCTTTTATTGTGTCTTTAAAGCAAAGATTTACAATGAGGAGTTCAATTTGAGTCTCCTGAAACAGATAATGCTTGGTGGGGTGGTTCTTGGATTCCCCAAGACACTAGAGTGCACATACTCTTTTCCTTTCCAAGTCTTGACCTCTATGGTCTTTAATGGGAGGAGCCTAATGTGGTATCAATTCCTAACAGATCCTCTCAGGGATTGCTTGAACCTCTCAATATTCCTGTATGCTCGATGATGCCTAAGGTCAGCTCGGCTCTCTATTTTCTGCTTCTTGCTTCACTGTCTTTTCTTTGCTCTCGCTCTCTCTGTCTTCGTTCTCTTTTCTTCTCTCTGTGTCCTCTGTTCTCTCTGTTTGTTCATGGCTTAAAGCAAATCTATCCTTGACTGCTCGCTTCCTCTTCCGCCCCTTCGGTTCGCCTGCTGCTATTCGCTTGGAGTTCCCTATCTCTGTGTCATCCCCAATGGCTCACAGGGAGTGGCCACATGTCCTCTTACGAACTACGCCAGCTCTTCCTTGACGGTTTGGTATTTCAGTTACATTGTGGAATGACTCATCCACCAACTCAGTGGTCAAATCAGACTTCAAACTTCTATGTGCCGCGGCTTAATCCTCTGTCAAATTCGGTTCCTCCATCGGGCGCAATCTCCGCCATCAGATCTGGAGCCCCCAGATCCTACGTCATTCGCTCATTTGGCGCGGTTGACTTGCTCGACCGTTGGCACGCAATGAGAGGCGGTTTTCTCTCTCATCTTTCGAACACGTGTCATGCGCTGAATGGAATCTCTCGCTTTCAACCAATTCCACTTACCACCCAAGGATGCCCCCAATATACCACTGTTTTGGAGCGCGGGTCCCACCTTTTGCCTTAGCACCTTCCCCACGGTTTCCCGGCCTCCATGCGACCAAGCACTTAGGGGCTTTTTCCTTCTCGAGGGGTTCTGCCTAGCGATGCGCACTAAACGCACATCAGAAATGGCCTCCTTTACCCGATCCATTCTTCCCAAGTGCCAGTTTTGCCTCCTGCGCGGTCTCCATGGACCTTGATCAGCGCGCTTTAACCGAGGTCCTCGTTGTTCCTCGCTAACTGCAAACTACCACTGTCCAGAGGTCTTCCTGATCGCTCTGTGTTCATAAATTCGAAGTTTGTCCTGTTTTGTTACAGTCATGGCATTTTTCTAATCTTCATGGATCCAATTCGTATCATTTTCTTTGGACTAGATGGCTTTGAGGAATGGGAATGATCCTAGTCATGCATTGCACATAGAGCACTGAAGAGGGGATGATCGAGGGACTATAGAGATCAAAGAAGTACCCCCTTTTGCTATGCATACCTACATGGTATTATAGGGAATGTGACCCTGGTCAAATATGGAAAGGTTGATCACTAAGTTTTCTTCTGTGTTAAGGAGAATGGCCTTCACTTCTGGTGTTAAAATATTCCCTGAATCTAATTGTGTGAAATAAGTTAAGTTATCCTAAACCCATCAAGATCTAGCATGGGGGTGGACATATTTGAGAACATTTGCAACACAACTAATCCTATGGTGGGGAGCAATGTCGCTCACCCTAATTTAGTTTCTATTATTTTTCTGGCTACAATAGATAAATATTTATTTATATGTTAATGATATTTATAACATAGATAGTTTAGTGACATGCATGATTATCTAATTTATCTTTTCAACAAGTTTATATGTACATGTATTTACCCTTTAGCACATTTATCATGGTTGTGGATGTTATATTATCTGGTTGTAGTTATTAATATGTATTAAATTTTGTAATAGCACTAGTTAAGGAAGACAGGCTTCCTAAATTTTTCTTTAAACAATTCATGTTGGAATTTATGCTATAATTTCTCTTCTGGAAGGTTCCAAAAGCTAAAACTTGAACCATGGGGAGGGGAAATCATATTGATTCTCTGGTCAAATTTTTAGAACTTGGATCGCAAAATTTTAGGAAATATGATCAAAGGAAGTTGGGCTTCCTAAATTCATCTTTAAACAGGTCATGTTGGAATTTTTGCTTAATTTTTCTTTTGAGAGGTTCCAGAAGCTGAAACTTGGACCATAATGAGGGGAAGTCCCACTTATCTCTTGGTCTAATTTTTATACCTTGGGTCAGAGGAAGTTGATCTTCCTAAATACTCCTAAAATCTTTCATGAAATAGGTCATGTTGGAAGTTCTATTATAACTTTTCTTTTAGGTGATACCAGAAGCTCAAATTTGGATCATTATGAGGAAAAATCATGTTGATCATCTAGTCCAAATTTTAGATCTTCGGCTTTGATATTTTAGGAGATATGATCATAGGATATTGATCTTCCTGTATGCTCCTAAAATCATTCACCAAACAGGTCAGGTTGAATTTTTGTTATAAAATTTCATCTAGGAGGTTCCAGAGGCAGAAATTTGGATTATAGTGAGGGGAAATCTCACTAATCATCCAGTTCAATTTTCAAAACTTAGACAGATATAATTTTGAATATATTCCCTAAAGAAGTTGTTACTTTATTTTTCATGTGAATTGTTTGAATAAATGCCTAAATGGTTTAATGATTCATTGCATACAAACTATTTGATGAAATGCCCCAATGAAAATATTGTTTTATGGATGGGCATAGTATTGTTGTATGTTAACATTGTTGTATGATAATAATATTGTAGATGATATATGCCTATTTGCATGAAAAGCATTTGAAGAAACATGTTAAAGGTGTTTTGTTACAATTTGCATACAAACTATTTGATAAAATACATCAAAGACAAAAAACAAAAGTTGCATGATTGAGTGATATATTTCAGTTAGTATGTTACAAGTGGAATCGGAGCAATGTTTCTTATTTTATTTCATACAAAATGTTTCACAAAATTTCTAGAAGGAAAAAGACTACTTAATTGGTGTATACAAAGTATTTGAAGAAAGGTTTACATGTAAAGTGTCTGACAAAATTTATGAGAGATGAAAATCAAGTTTTTTCAAGTTTTTTTTATAGTTAAGTGATCCTAAGATTCTTGGGATCTTTCCAATGATCTTCAACCACCTGTGCTAATTCAAGAAGCTTCAAATTATGGGTTTAAAAATGGTCAACCAT
Source organism: Pinus tabuliformis (assembly GCA_031772625.1). Lineage (NCBI taxonomy): Eukaryota > Viridiplantae > Streptophyta > Pinopsida > Pinales > Pinaceae > Pinus > Pinus tabuliformis. The sequence continues at coordinate 534,547,894 of CM062813.1, read as the reverse complement.
ATTTATATATCAAATTTTATATGTATAGTATGGTTGTTTTAATATAGATATTTGTTGTATCACATGGTTGTTATTTAAAATAATATCCCATTTATATATGTGTTGGGCCGCAACTTCCACGGTTTTGACCCCCGGGTGCGGGCCTTCCAAACACTATATAAGTAAAATGAATGGACACTTCTCCATAGAGTAGTGATTGCAAAAAAGGGTTCAAGCCAGTGATTTTGTAGTGTTGTGTTTTTATCACTGTTCTTATGATAAAACATAGATTTTTTTCATTTTGGAGAATTTTGAAATGAGAATTTTTTTGTGAGGGATTTAGAGTCTTTTGTGAAGATGCATACTAGAGATCAAGTTGTAGATATTGGGGAATTGGTGTAATTGAAGTTATTTTTAAATCATAATTGAATAGACCACTCCACTAGAAGTGGACCCGGAGACATAGTCCACACTGGGTGAACTCTGTTATCAATACCATTTGTGTTCTTTTATGTTCTCTACAATTTTTTATTTATATTTTCATATTTTTAATAATATTTTGTCAAGATAGGTATTTCACATTTTATTTAACTCCAATAAAATAGGCACGCAATAAAATATTGTGATCAATGATACCCCCTTGTTTCTAGGACAAGGAACTCACCACACAATGATTTGACTATTGGTTTATATGGTTTGTGTGTGTGTGTGATGATGATGTGCACCAAAGATATGCAAAGGTCGGAACGTCAGAAAATTCGATTCCAGTCCCAACAATTCAAAATTATTGGAGATACTCTTTATCACTGTGGGGCGGACTCTATTTTTCGACGTTGCTTAACTCGCGAAGAGGCTGAAAGGGTTCTAAATGACTGTCACTCTAGAGCATGTGGCGGTGATATGTCTGGGTATGCCACAGCCCAAAAGATAATGCGCGCTGGCTATTTCTGGCCGTCTTTGTTTAAATATTGTATTACGGCGGTCCGAAAATGCCACAACTGCTAGATTTTTTATCATAAGATGCGCGCTCCACCTGCTCCTCTCCACCCTATAATTTCCGTTGGTCCTTTTGCCAAATGGGGTATCGATTTTATTATATGTAACCCTCACTCGGCCGGGGGGCATGCGTATATCATCCTTGCGGTAGATCATTTTACTAAGTGGGCCGAGGCGATGCCTACATTCGAGGCAGACGGCAAGACAGCTGCAATTTTCATGTTCAATCATATAATTGCTAGGTTTGGTGTTCCACAAGCAATAATCACTGATCATGGACGTCATTTTCGAAACGTTATGATGACCGAACTTACAGGCCAGCTTGGTTTACGTCACGATAGTTCAACTCCTTATTATCCACAAGCAAATGGTCTGGTTGAATCCATCAACAAAGTTTTAGTTATCATGATCCGATGAATCATTGGGATTCATCGGTGAAAATTGGCACAACATGCTATTTTCAGCGCTTTGGGCGTACCGAACTTCAGTAAAAACATCAACAGGGTTCACTCCTTTCCAACTAGTCTATGGTTTGGAAGCTGTGTTACCCATTGAGTGCGAAATCCCGTCACTACAAATGGCCATCGAGTTACTTCCAGCTACTTTCGAAGAGGAAAAGCGTTTGTTATACTTAGCTCAATTAGATGAGAATCGACGTGATGCTGCATTGGCGATCGAGACTCACGCAAAACGTATGAAAGCTCAGTATGATCGGAATGTGACCCCTCGAAATTTTTCGGAAGGAGACCTAGTGTTATTGTATGATCAAGCTAATGATAAATTAGGCGCTGGGAAATTCGTTCCTATGTGGCATGGTCCCTATATTGTTAAGCGAAAGCTAGCAAAAGGGGCCTATGAATTGGTAGACTTTGATGGGGACTCTTTGGGTAAACCCAGAAATGGCCTTTACTTGAAGAGGTACTATGCTTAAAAGAATGGAGTATGGAGATTTTTAGTTAGGATAGTTTTTCTTTCTAGCTGGTGTGTTTTAGTTTAAAAACAAAAGTGTGCTTAGCTTAGAGAGTGTTTTTCTGTCATTTTTCCTGCTTATCTTGGTTTTACTCTTGATATTGCAGATGTCGATGCCTCTCCAAACATACATTGGATTTGTTGATGGTGCTTGTCGTAATACACGGAACATCTCTTCCGCAGCTTGAGTTATCTATTCACCCTCTGACGAGTTAGTTTCTATGCATGGGGTAAGCCTCGGTCAAACAACAAACAACATTGCAGAGTACAATGCAGTGATTGAGTTATTGTCTGAATCTATTTCATTTGGGATTCGGAGTTTGATAGTGAGGTTAGATTCTGAACTCGTTGTGTTACAGCTTAATAGAGTGTATGCCATTAGAAATCCAGTGTTATTAAGATTATTTTTGAGAGTGCGTCTCTTGGAACGTGAGTTTGATTATATTGAATATCAACATATTCCAAGGTCTTTAAATACATTAGCAGATGCAATTGCTTCTCAAATGTTAAATAGACATTTGCAATAATCATACATGTAAATTTAAAACCATTCCATAATATGATTTACAAGATAAGCTGGTAATAGTGATATAAATATAGGAGTATGTCAAAAAATAAATCGTCTTCGATCATAGGTTGAAAAACACCTTATGATCGGCAAAAATGATAAGTACAAAAAACAAAAATATCACATGTGCCCACAAAAGGCGATCATCCTATCACTGGTGATGATCTCTATAAGAAACCACTGCCCGGGCCACCTTGCAAAGGAACCTCCTAAAAGGTCCCGGGACTCCAATCACATAGCGCTGAAGTCGACGAGGAATGTCTTCTATAGTGGTCTCAGGAATATCCCCTGTCAAGCGCTCAAGATGACTCTCCAACTCGGCCAAAACCTCTGCTGATTCGTCCTGTGGGGCTGGTGCGGGTGCAACTAGTTGCCTCCTCTCGAAAGGCCGGAGAGCGGCTGGTCGCTGTGGACCCACATCTGCATTTGAAATTTTTACTATCAGTTTTGAGACGATGGAAAAAAAAAAATAAAAAAATTAAATAGGAAAAGTTGAAAAGGATTTTACCTGACTCGTCCCACTGCTCTCCTGGTGGAAGAGCCATGTCTGGGTCACCACGGAAATCCATCCCAGTGTAAGGGAAGTCCTGAATGGAAAAAACCTGACTTTCCAACCATTGGAAATACTCAGGTTTGAACCGAGCAACTTCTGTCCTCTCGTCCGGGTGACGGGCCATGACTGCGACCCATCGCATTAGTTTGGGCTCTCGAGGAAGCTCAACTCCAACAGTAAGGTGTTGTGGGATCTGCATAGGAACCCTCTCCAGGCCAAAACTCACGACCAAAGCCCCATAACCAAAGGTCTTTAGTCGTCCGCTCTTGGCCCTGGTCAGTTGGCCTTTCACATTGGCCAGCACAGCATTGCACTAGTTGAAGATGGTGCCTCGAAAGCAATCAACTGCCATACGCATCTGGGATCCAGTGGCAATATGTAATGCGGCAACTCCGCAAAGTCTGGTGACAGTAAATGCAATCACCATGAGCTCAGGACGGGATATGGTCTTTATGTCTATCCCTTTGTCTTTAGCCTGGCTGTTGCAGTACTCTAGCCGGAGGCTATCGACAGACTGGCCACCTGGCCTAGTCCCGTATAGAGTCAAGTCTTCGCCTCTCTTAGGCAAACCAGTCAAGAAATAAATGTCCTCCGGCTCGATTTCGAGCCGGTGCCCGCCAATGAAAAAACACTGGTCCTGTATGCTCCATCTGTCAACCAGCCACTGTAAGAAATCTACCTGAGCCCTCATGCCAGGAATGGTCCAAAATTTGTATAGTCCGCATGCCCTCAAAGCATCAAGTGAAGGCTGATGATTCCATGTGGCAGTATCCACGTCCTCATGCTCTCGTTCACACCAATCTAGCATGATTTACTCTCTGCATCAAGTATAAAGATTAATTAAATTGCTAGAAAACATTTTGATTGGTCCATTTTTGAGAAATTTTGGGTTCAAAACCCTTGCGGCGGGGTACGCACCCTCCGCGTTAGACACAGTGCGTGGGTCCGCACTTTGTCTACACGGAAGGTGCAGACCCCGAGCTTTTTCCCAATGCAGAAAAAGTCAGGGTCCGCGGGCCCGCAATGGTAAACCTGCGGATCCCTGCGCGCGGGTTTTGCGCCTAAAAACCCTCCCAAAAAATGAAATGAGGGACTAAATCAAAAAACTAAACGGTTGAAAATGAAGAGTAGGATGATGTTGATTACCTGGAGAAGACGGCGCTCGATTCCGATGGTTGGATTTTCCACAATCTTCACGGGAAGTTTTCTAAGCAAAAGCACTATTTTCTCACCCAAACTCGAACGGTAAAAATGAATTGACAACGGCCCTTTTTATAAGTTTTTTGAGTAAATAAATTGCAAATTTGTTTATGTTTCACTTTGAAAAGGTATTTTGCAACGCTTTTATCCATTTCAAACAGGTATGAGTAATGTTTGTGTTTTTGTGCAGAATAAAGGATTATTCAGGCGAAATCTATCATTTTCAACGAAAAAACAAGTAGAGTCATCTTTAAGCCCTTTTCTGACTCCTAAAACATGAAAAGATTGCCGAGCGTTTCTTTTACACTCATTAAAACGGAATTAAAAGACGGTCCACTTACAGCTCTTTTCCAACTGTAAAAACATGAAAAGATTGCCGGATTTTTGTCGTTTCAAATTCGATATTGGTTATAAAACGACGTGTTGTTGATCGTTTTTTTTACTTTTTCGGATCAGTAACACTAATAACGAAAAGTACTCCTTAGTCGTAAAAGATCAAGCGGTTCTCTCAAGTATTATTTTATACTTTTTCGGGCTTGGGAGACACAAATTTACGAAAAAGGTCAACCCTGGAGTCTTCTTAAGTTTTTTCAGACTCTCTAAAATTGAAAAACGCCGAGTTTCTCCTATACTGGACTCGTTAAAATTTCACAGTAAAGGACCTGTTCAATTACAAACAGGAACGAACCACTCCTTCTTAGGGTTCGAATTTAAACTAAGTTGGACTCATCTGAAGGATGAGCTTATAATCAAGCAAATGTTATCCTCCTCAAGCTTGTCAAAAATAAAGAGGTACTTGCCAGAAATGGTGGGGGAAAAGAGAGGAAAATGAGCCTATTTGTCATACTTTGTAACCACTCTTGAACACGACACTTTTATTCACCTGGGTTGGGAAATCCTTTGCCTAACAGTTGATCAAACCACATTGAAAGTCTTCAGCTAGTTTCTGGGTATTAACTTTGGGTCAATTGTCACCAAGCCATCTGTCATGTCGTTATGTGTTCAAGAGGTCACTGCCAATAAGCCATTCATATGTAAAAATATCTGTCATCCATCTTGACCATCCCTGAGTCAGTCCTTGCAACTAAATTTCTTCAACTTGATCTATGATTTCGTGTTGTGGGCTTGCCTACGACGGATCGCTTTTTATCGACATCAACTCATTATCTAGAAAGATGATCTAGAAATCATCAGTACCTTGAGATCTGCATGCCTCAATGGCAGGTTTCTCGCCTTTGACAACAGTTTACATCATTGACTTTTGATCGAAGGATTCCGTGACATGTTCGACATCAACACATTTACTCACATCTCATGGATTGTACTGGGTATTTTGAGAACCATTGACATCACTGGTGGTTTCTCTCACACTTGTTAACAGTTTACATCATTGACTGGTAATCAAGTGGTTTCTACCATGTTCGACATCAACACATTTATTCGCATGGATAGAATCGTACTTTTTCGGGAAGTAGAAATGAAGACCCTGGATCTAGTTTCTACCATCCAGGCTGCGAGGAATTTTGTATTCATTGTATTGTGGACTATTTATAAACAGATGGCTGCGTCCATACTTGTGATGTTTTACAAGATCATTCCTATATCAGAGCAGTAGATAGTTTTCTAGTTAGTTTTGATCTGAGTATGGGAATGCCTACCTCAGCGATGATATGATCTCATATATATATCTTGCATTGAATGATTTTACAGGTTCCGACCAGGCTCTCCACAAGATGATCCTCGAAATGATAAAGTACTTCACTCTTCCTATATGATAAATGAAATCCTCATCTACTACAGACTTCTCACTTTAGGGGGCAATCTGTTACACTAAAATATCGTCACCATGATTATTTGCAGTCAATATGGGTCTATCATCACTTGTACTGTCCTCCTAAGCAAGTCTAAAACCTCAGCTCTTCAAATCAAGCTTTGGAAGTGGGAGAAAGACATTAAAAATCAATGTAACTCTGGTTCCGCACTTTCTCTCATGGTCACCTGCGGTCCCGCACCTTCTGTGTACAAAATTTGGGTACATACCCGCTCTGTCCCTAACGGTGTAGGTGCGGACCCCTGTGAAAGTCAAAAGGCGCAAATTTTATCTTAAAAAACTCACTTTGGATTAATTCTAGAGTTTTCTAGAAGGAATTTTTACGTGGATTGTTCGCTCTGAGGTGGTTCATGCATCCCAAAAGAGAAGGAGCTAATCCCTTGACTAAAGGAGCTATCCCTTTGAAGGAGGGCTTTATCCCTTTGAAGGAGGACCTAGTAAATTCCCTCCATTGCACTGTAAATACAGGCATTGGGGTGAGGACTAGGGAGGTTAGAAGCTGAACATTTTGAGGGTAAATGCTAGTGAAATTAAGACTCTTTGGTTGAGCTTGAGAGGAGAGATCACATACCTCTTGGTTCCATTGGAGAGTGAGTGAAACTTGTCAAAGTAGAGGAGACATCTTGTTGGACCCTGGGAGGAGCTTGTACAACGTCAAGGCAAAGGTTGTAAAGTTCTTCTTTTGAATTAATACAATCAAACTCATTTTTCTCAACAAGTATATTATGTTATTTGTTTCATGGACTCCTTGACTTTCATGTTAAATATGTTTTATGCAATTGGTTTTTCAGGTGCTATTTAATTTGTTTGCCTTGTTTGTGTTTGCAGATTCGCGAAAAGGAGCTCATTTGGATCAAAAGAGCGAGGGCATCCACAAGCTTGCGTTGGACCAAAGGTAGGCCCTAAAAACACTTGTTTGCTATTTTTTATTGAAGCATATTTAGAGAAAGATAGTGTCTGGTTGGTTTGCTTGTCGTTAGGTCTTCTTTAGATTCTAGGAAGGTCTATCTTGTCCGCAATATCGACTCATTCCGTGCGATGGAGATAGATGATGATATCCCCATACCATGGATCTAAAGTGCTGATTAGAAACAAAGATTCGTTCACAATGGGCTCCTCTGCTACAGTTTCCGTGTCAGCACGCGGGAAGTCACACATTAATTCTGCAAAAACTAAAGATTTCTTAGACTTAGATTTCTCAAACTCCAAGTCGAACTCCTGCAGGATAACAATCCATTTAGAGTACTTGCCCCCTAGCAATTGTTTGGTAAAAATGTAGATCATAGGGTTGCAATCCGAAATTACCGTAGTTTTACGTAGTAAAATGTAGTGACGAAAACGTTGGACAGCTTAAACGGCTGCCAATGCCAATTTCTCCACATGTGAGTATTTTAGCTCAGTTGGATTTAACGTTCGACTAAGGTAATATATCACATGTTCCGTTCCGAATTCATCTTCCTGAACTAAGACCATTCCAATGGTGGAATGGGAGGCGGCGAGATACAAGAAGTAATCCTGGTTGTAGTTGGGAGGATGCAACAACGGTGCATGGGTCAACGCGTGTTTGAGTGCATCAAAAGATTTCTGAGCTATCTCATCCCAAGAAAATTGAGTATTTTGTTTCAACAACCGTGTAAAACCCTTTGTAACCTCGGCGTAGTTAGGAATGAATCGTCGTAAAAAGTTTGCTTTCCCCTGCAAACTTTGGAGTTAGCGAAGACTCGAAGGAGGAGGCAAATTGATAATAGCTTCGACCTTCGAGGATCAACGTGAATGCCGGCTTTCGAAACTACAAATCCCAAAGCAATCGACCTGTTTCTATAAAGAAGACACATTTGTGTGGGTTCAACCGAATACGATAATGCCTACACCTCATAAAGATTGCTCGTAAATGGACGAGGTGATCAGCTCGATGTAATGAATGAGCCGGCAAGTCATCGAGGTAGGGTTGCACAATGTGCTTGATGTCATGAAACGCATAAGACATCGCCCTCTGAAAAGTTGCTCCGGCATTCTTAAGCCCAAAGGTAATTTTGCAATAAGCAAATGTCCCCCATGGACAAATGAAAGCCGTTTTTGT